>CM067843.1:489597133-490199633 GCA_034509565.1 Triticum monococcum | reverse complement strand
ACGATAGTCTCGGACTGTGTCGTCAAGTTCCTAAGCTACTTTTGGAAAACATTATGCGCCAAGCTCGGAATCAAGCTACTCTTCTCCACGGCTTACCATCCACAAACCGATGGCCAAACAGAGATGACCAACCGCACACACTCCGCTCTACTTCGCGTGCTAATCAAGAAGAACATCAAGGAGTGGGAGAAGTGTCTACCTATCGCCGAGTTCACCTACAACCGCACAAGACACTCAACTACCGGCAAGTCCCCTTTCGAGGTCGTCTACGGATTCAACCCATTGTCACCATTGGACATTCTTCCTCTACCACTACAAGAGCGCATCAATATGGATGCAAGTGCACGTGTGAACCATCTCAAGAAGGTGCATGAAGATACAAGGCACACCATCGAGCGCCAAGTACACGACTTACGACCAAGCTCAGCATCAACAAGAACCCCATGGTATTTGTCGGTGTCAAAACTGGCGGATCTCGGGTAGGGGGTCCCGAACTGTGCGTCTAGGCTGGATGGTAACAGGAGGCAAGGGACACGAAGTTTTACCCAGGTTCGGGCCCTCTCGATGGAGGTAAAACCCTACGTCCTGCTTGATTAATATTGATGATATGGGTAGTACAAGAGTAGATCTACCACGAGATCGAGAAGGCTAAACCCTAGAAGCTAGCCTATGGTATGATTGTTGATGTGTATGTTGTCCTACGGACTAAAACCCTCTGGTCTGTATAGACACCGGATAGGGTTAGGGTTACATAGAGTCGGTTACAATGATAGGGGAACTAAATATCCGTATCGCCAAGCTTGCCTTCCACGCCAAGGAAAGTCCCTTCCGGACACGGGACGAAGTCTTCAATCTTGTATCTTCATAGTCCTGGAGTTCGGCTGAAGGTATAGTCCGGACATCCGGACACCCCCTAATCCAGGACTCCCTCAGTAGCCCCCGAACCAGGCTTCAATGACGATGAGTCTGGCGCGCAGATTGTCTTCGGCATTGCAAGGCGGGTTCTCCTCCAAATTCCATGTACCCGTTGAATAAAGCCCGGTTTCTTGTAGATGTTGCACTCCTTGGCTTCTGCGCCCAATAATGGCCGCTCCCCATGTGTCAAACGAATATGAAAGGTCTGAGTGTTTTTACATTCACACCCCTAGCCACGAGGATTTAGATCCAAACCACACCTTCCCCCTTCGCGAGTGTTCATCAGAGCGCATTCGACAAAGATCCATTCCACCATGGCCAGCCATCGCGACTCCTCCTCCCGCCCTTCCAGCCCTAAGCCTGGATATTGGGAAAGATGCTCCATCCTGCATAGCGAGCTAGTGACGCTCCAAACCAAGGGATTTCTCCCCCCGGCCTATATGATCCCGGTTCGAGCCGGTCTTGCCGTCTATAATGGCGGAGAGCAAGCGGAGAGCACCCCTAATCCCTCCAAAGGAGAGCGGGTGTGCCTCGTCCCTTATTTAATAAGGGGGCTCAGATTTCCAATCCATCCATTTCTCTGGGGGCTGCTGGAGTTCTACGGCCTCCAGCTACATCATCTCACACCTGCCTCAGTATTGCATATCGCGGGCTTTGTAGCCCTCTGCGAGTTGTTCTTGGGTGTTGAAGCTCATTTTGGACTATGGAGGGAGCTATTTTGCCTCGTGCCCCGTTCCAAGAAGGGGTCTATGTATCAAGTGGGCGGAGCCAAAGTATGGCGCATCGCCGGGACCGGCTATCTGTCCGGAACCCCAAAGAAGGCGTCCGAAGACTGGCCCTCGGAATGGTTTTACATAGAAGACGTCCCGCTGCCAGATCCTGTCCGGATCGGCCTCCTGAATTCAACAATGCTCCCTTAAAGAAGCGCCTAAGCTGGCGCCCACGGAGCCCTCAGAGGGAAAGTGACAGGGACGTTGTTTACCTGATGGGCCGGATAAGATTGTTAGCTCATTCCGGACTAACCATGATCGGGGTCATGGCCGCATGCATCATGGGAGGGGTGCAGCCGCTACAGTATAGAGGCCACCCCATGTGGGATTTCAACGAGGAGGACGACACCACCCGCTATGGCCGTAATGGGCCGGATTCGGCTGCGGCTCTAATAAAGACCTTGTCCGCTTTGTACAAGGGAGAAGAGGAGGATTTTCTCCACGTTGACCCAAAGGGTGGATTTTCCATGTACAATCCTCCAAGCTGGGTGAGTGGTCACATCTTGCCCATCCGTTTTATATCCCCATTGTTAAATATTCAATATTAGTGATTTCGACACAGGAACTGCGCTAGGCTGTCAAAGAAATAAACAGCCCTCCTCCACAACCCGAGGACCCAGGACGGTCCCTCGACCCGGACTCGCAAGAGGATCCGAAGCTTTTGGTGGATCTGATTGATGGAGTGTTCCATCAATTGAGCAAGGACAACGCCCTGGTGGCCATTATGGCTGATTATCCGGGGCTAATCCCGGCCTCCCAGAAACGGGAGGCCAAACTTGTGGCGACAAGCCAACGAGGGGCCGCAGGGCCCCGTGGGCAGAAAAGAGGTGCAGTCCGGACCGGGGCGTCAGCGCAAAGGTATGGCGCACCCCCTTATCCCATGTGTTGTACCTTCAAGGCATATTAACACTTGTGCTCTCTTTAGGACAAAGAGACCTCGTCGAACTATATTCGGAGAGACTGCCAATCGTGCCTCCACCAGCCAGGCTCCAAAGCCTGGCCCAGAAGCGGGGCCGAACACAAGGCGCGCACCAGACGCTCCTCCGATAGAGGATGTGGACAGGTTGTCCGCCACCAACTCTGAGGTGGAGAGTGCCATGAACCACAGGCGTCGTCGGACAATTCTTCGCGGCGCTTGTTTCTCCCAATAGGCGTTAGTTGCCTTTAAGTCGGGAGATGCGTACCTCCGTGCCGCTCAAAATGGTCTAGCCAGAGCCACTGAGCAATATGTAAAAGACATACGGGTAAGAAAATTTTGGTAATTATATATATACCAGTAGCCCCTGAGACTTGAAACAGTTAAAATAACTGATTTAAGGATCATTTGTTATGCAGGTTCTTACAGAAAAGAATTCCCTACTGTCCAAGGAGCTGGAAGAGTGCAAAGCCCAACTTGAGGCCGCACTAGCCGCGGCAGGGGAGCCTAAGGAGACCCCCTCTGGTAATATACACTTCGAAAGATAAGTATTTTGCGAAGCACGGCTTTGGTGCGAATCTGACAAATGAAATTGCAGATGGCGCCGGATTGAATCCGGAAAGGCAACACCTCCTACGCCAGCTAAAGGCTGGTGAGAGGGTGCTGTTAAAGGTGATGGGGGAGAAGAACGATCTCCAAGATGCCAACACCAAGCTGGGCATTGAGCTGAAAGATGTTCGTGCCCAGCTGTCAGACTCCGTGAAGGAGAATCAGCGGCTTCGGCGCAGCATATTTAGTAAGTGCTTGAACGAACCTTTTGAAAGAAAGTTCAGTGGGGAAGTCGACTAACAGAGCAATGTCTGTAGGTGTGCTGACAGGTCGTCCTGCAGAGGAGATGCCCAGTTCTACGGGTGACCTTCTTCCCGAGCTCTCGCAACTGCTCGATCGAGTTCGGCAGGCGATGCGAGGCGTCGCCCAGGCCCTGTGGCCATCCGTCTCCATGCCCGAAGGTCTTGGAGAGCTTGCGGAGAAGCTAAAGGGAGCACGGCGGCACTTCCGATTGTGAAAGATATCAGCCTGTCGTCAAGGCGCTAGGGAGGCCTGGGCCATGGTGAAGACGCGGTACGCAAAGGCTGACCCCAACCACATGGCCGAGGTCGGTCCTATAGGGCCCAATGGGAAGGAGATCCCTGTAAGCTTAGTATACGGCCAAGTAGAGTTGGCCGCAAAGTATTCCCAGCAGGACTGTAAATTAGACAGCCTGTTAGATGGTATTGAAGAGGAATACAATTAATCAAAATGACTATGTAATTTAATTGACATTTATAATGCCTTCTAGCCGGATTGTAGATCATTTGTCATGGCCGACCTTTTCGCTTCAGCCTCGGGACCTGACGGTCCGGAGTGTGTCCGAATTCCCATGCGGTTATATAGGAACCGGGGAATGCACGGAGACTAGGCGTAGGGGTCATTAGTGCGTGAACAGACAAGTGCCCGACTAGTTATGTTATATTACATGGTTAGTAAGAAACATCTTCCAGGGAGAATAGTTCCGTTAGGGGTTCCTTTCCCTGGGAGGCATGCCCTAAGGTGCATGTCCATGCTGCGAAAAGAAACGCAGGAAAAACATCTGGGGGCGTATAGATAAAAATAAAAAAGACCATCTTTAGTTCACCGACCGAATATTCCCTTAAGAACACTAGCTTTCGGCTTCACCCAGTCCGAGGTACACGTCCGGCTGACCCGGCAGTAACAATCGCAGAGGTGTTCCCTTTACCACCTAGCCGAACAATCGGGAACGTAGGGGCAAGCACAGGAGCCAGGCAACCCAGCTTGGCCAAAACTTAAGTCATATCGATGCATATAATGGTGAATAAAAGGTACATGCGGAAGTGTGACGCATGTGTTGGGCATGAAGCCCGTATGAATAAGTTTCTGTTTAAAGAAGCCCCCAGGTTTAATGAGCGCGGATGGCGTGTCACTTTATGAGCCTTTAAGGGCTATGAGAGAGAGAGAGAGAGAGAGAGAGAGAGAAGAGAAATGCAAGATAGAAAATATATAAAAAATGGACATAGGAAGGAGATGAACATAGAGTCTGGCGCTAGGCATAGAATCTTCAGAGACGGGCTGCGTTCCATGGGTTCGGCTCGAGTCGGTTATCCGATGCATCTCGCAGGCGGTACGCTCCACCAGTCAGGACTTGGTCAATTATGAAGGGACCTTCCCACTTGGGCTTGAGTTTGTCCTTTTTCTTGTCTGGTAGTCGTAGAACTAATTCGCCAACGTTGTAATTTTTGGCCTGTACTTCTCTGCTTTGGTATCTTCGAGCCTACTGTTGATAGAATGCGGAACGGGCTTTTGCCACGTCACGCTCCTCCTCCAATGCGTCTAAGCTGTCCTGCCGATCGAGCTCGGCTTCTCTTTCTTCGTACATGCGCACTCGAGGTGAGTCATGAATTATGTCGTAGGGCAAAACTGCCTCTGTGCCGTACACCATAAAGAATGGTGTGTATCCGGTGGTGCGATTCGGCGTGGTCCGCAGACCCCAGAGTACGGAGTCGAGCTCCTCTACCCAGTGCGTGTTAGATTCCTTGAGGGACCGCACTAATCTGGGTTTGATGCCGCTCATGATATTACCATTTGCACGTTCGACCTGGCCGTTAGTTTGTGGGTGATAGATGGAAGCATAATCGAGTTTGATGCCCATGTTTTTGCACCAGAGTTTTACCTCGTCGGCCGTGAAGTTCATGCCGTTATCAGTGATGATGCTGTGGGGAACGGTGTAACGGTGTACGACCCCGGATATAAAGTCTATCACCGGTCCGGATTCGGCCTAACAGGCTTGGCTTCTATCCATTTGGTGAACTTATCCACCATGACCAGTAAGTATTTTTGCTTGTGGGTTCCACCCTTAAGGGGTCCGACCATGTCAAGCCCCCAGACCACGAAGGGCCAAGTAATGGGGATAGTTTGCAGGGTGGTGGGAGGCATATGGCTTTGGTTTACAAAGAGCTGCCAACCGGTGCATCGTTGGACTAAGTCCTGAGCGTCTGCCCGGGCCGTCGGCCAATAAAAGCCTGTACAAAAGGCCTTGCTTACAAGGGACCGAGCTGCAGCGTGATGACTGCCCAGTCTGGCATGAATTTCAGCCAGGAGGTTCCACCCTTCCTCTTCGGAGATGCACCTTTGAAGGACTCCGGTGGTGCTTTTCTTATAAAGCTCTCCCTCGTGGACTCTGTAGGCTTTGGATCGCCGCACTATGCAGCGTGCCTCATTTTGGTCCTCGGGGAGTTCCTGCCTAGTAAGGTAGGCAAGGAATGGTTCTGTCCACGGGGCGATGACGACCATTATTGCGTGGGATGAAGGTATTATTTCATTGGCAGAGCCTCTGATTGTGTCAGAATGTTCGGTGTCGGGCGGTGCGGTTGGGTCCGGGCTGTTATTATTCGGCTCCCCTTCCCATACTACGCATAGCTTGAACAGCCTCTCCAGGAAGATGTTAGGGGGACTACATCGTGTTTTGCGCCGATGCGTGCCAGGACATCTGCCGCCTGATTATTTTCCCGGGCTATATGGTGAAATTCAAGCCCCTCGAACCAAGCTGATGTTTTTAGAACGGCGTTGCGGTAAGCTGCCATTTTTGGATCCTTGGCATCGAAGTCTCCATTTCTTTGGTATATTGCGAGGTTCGAGTCCCCGCGTACCTCTAGGCATTGTATGCCCATGGATACTGCCATGCGGAGAGCATGTAAAAGGGCCTCATATTCGGCTGCCTTGTTGGAGTCCGTGTACATAATCTGGAGTACGTATTGAACTGTGTCTCCTGTGGGGGACGTCAAAACGACGCCAGCCCCTAGTCCGGCCAACATCTTGGAGCTGTCGAAATGCATGATCCAATTTGAATATGTGCCGTACTCTTTAGGGAGTTCGGCCTCCGTCCATTCTGCGACGAAGTCGGCCAAGACTTGCGACTTGATGGCTCGCCGTGGCTTATAAGTTATGTCGAACGGGAGGAGCTCAATGGCCCATGTTGCAATTCGGCCTGTTGCGTCACGGTTGTTTATAATATCGTTAAGTGGTACTTTCGAGGCTACTGTTATTGAACACTCTTGAAAGTAGTGTCGTAGCTTCCGGGATGCCATGAATACCGCGTACACGATCTTTTGATAATGCGGGTACCGTGATTTGCAGGGAGTGAGGACAGTGGACACATAATAGACCGGCTTTTGAAGGGGGAATTTGTGTCCGTGCGCTTCCCGTTGGACGACGAGCACTGCGCTTACAACCTGATGTGTTGCTGCAATGTATAATAGCATTGGTTCGCCAATATTTGGCGCGGCCGGGACTGAGTTTGTTGCCAGTATGGCTTTTATTTCCTCGAGTTCGGTCGTGGCTGCATCCGTCCATTCAAAGTGTTCGGTGCGCCGAAGGAGGCAGTAAAGGGGTAGGGCCTTTTCTCCCAAGCGGGAGATAAAGCGGCTTAGAGCCGCCACGCATCCGGTTAACTTTTGTATTTGTTTGAGGTCCTTTGGGATATCCAGTTGCGACAGAGCTCGGATCTTGGCTGGATTTGCTTCGATTCCTCTACCGGATACAATGAAGCCCAAGAGCTTTCTGGCCGAAAATGCATTTTTCCGGGTTGAGTTTGATGTGTATGTTCGGAGGTTATCAAATGTGAGCCTCAAGTCGTCTACTAGAGATTCGGCATGTCTTGTTTTGACGACCACATCATCTACATATGCCTTCACTGTTTTGCCGATCTGGCTTGCCAGACATGTCTGAATCATGCGCTGATATGTTGCGCCGGCGTTTTTGAGCCCGAAGGGCATTGTGTTGAAGTAGAATGGGCCGTATGATGTGATAAATGCTATTGCAGCTTGGTCTGATTCTGCCATCTTGATTTGATGGTAGCCAGAATATGCGTCGAGGAAACACAACGAATCGTGTTCTGCGGTAGCGTCGATAATTTGATCGATGCGGGGGAGGGGGAAGGGATCATTTGGGCAAGCCTTGTTAAGGTCTTTAAAATCAACGCACAGGCGCTAGGATTTGTCCTTCTTTGGTACCATCACCAGGTTTGCTAGCCAGTCCGGATGTTTTATATCTCTGATGAATCCGGCCTCCAATAGCTTTGCTAGCTCTTGTCCCATAGCCTGTCTCTTAGGTTCAGAAAAATACCGAAGAGCCTGTTTAACAGGTTTGAATCATGTTTGGATATTTAAGCTGTGCTCGGCCAGCCTGCGTGGGATTCCTGGCATGTCTGAAGGGTGCCAGGCGAAAATGTCCCAGTTCTCTCGTAGGAACTCTCGCAGTGCGGTGTCTACATCAGGGTTTAACTGTGCCCCGATGGAAGCTGTTTTATTTGGGTCCATTGGATGGACTTGGAATTTAACTATTTCGTCCGCCGGTTTAAAGGAGGTGGACTTGGATCTTTTGTCGAGTACCACATCGTCCCTATTCATCGTAGAGCGCAGTGCAGTCAGTTCCTCAGCCGCTAGGGCTTCGGATAGTGCCTCGAGGGCCAGTGCGGCTGTCTTGTTTTCGGCGCGGAGTGTTATGTCCAGATCACTAGCGAGAGTGATGATCCCGTTGGGCCCGGGCATCTTGAGCTTCATGTACCCGTAGTGGGGTATTGCTTGGAAAATTGTAAACGCTTCCCGCCCAAGCAGAGCGTGATAACCGCTACTGAACGGAGCCACATGGAACGTGATCTCTTCGGACCTGTAATTATCCGGCGTGTCGAACACCACATCTAGTGTGATTTTTCCTATACAGCGCGCTTCCCGACTGGGGATTATTCCTCTAAAGGTTGTGCTGCTTCGCTCAATGCGGTTCCAGTCTATTTCCATTTTTGAAGGGTTTCCTCGTAAATGAGGTTCAATCCGCTGCCGCCGTCCATGAGTACCTTGGTAAGACGAAAGCCATCCACTATTGCACTGAGGACCAATGCAGCTGGTGCTTGGGCTGTTCGGAATTTAGGTTCATCACTGGCGTTAAAGGTAATAGCCGTGTCACTCCATGGGTTTATTGTTGCTACTTGGTAGACTTCAGCAAGGCTGCGGAGTGTCCTTTTTCTCATATTATTTGATGCGAAAGTCTCGAAGACTGTTAATACCGTATGGGTGTCTCTGGGGTGGCTTTCTGTGGCCTCCGGAATTAGGAGGTTTTCGCCAATTTTGGCCACCTGCCGGAGTATCCAACATGCTCTAAGGCTATGAGTTGGTGTGGCGTCCTTTGTACTGTGAATTTTACAGGGTCCATTAAGCCATCCTTCCAGTACGGTTCCATGCCCTGTAGAGGGTTTTTGCTTTTTGGTATTTGACCCGGGTGTCTGGTTATGATGCACCCATTTATTTCGGACTGGGTTTGTATTTAGGGCCGGATTGTCCCAAAATTTTATTTTGGTTTTCCAGGCACTTTCCATCACACAGTACTTTTGTACAATGGACGCCAAGTCAGCGAAGCGTGTAATATCACGGCGACTTATGGCGTTGAGCATTCCCTTGTCTGTGCAATTATTGCAGAAGATTAAGATTGCGTCTTCCTCGCGGCAGTCCCTTAGCCTGTTCTTAACCAGGAGGAATCTGGCCCAGTAATGATGTACTGTTTCGTCGGGCTCTTGCGTGATTTTGGATAGATCGCTTATGTTGGGGTGGGTGGGTGGAGTTAAATCCGAAGCCTCACCCCGTTTGAGGCTCAGAGGCCGAGGAATTTCTGAACTCGAAAATTTGGATCCCTGGGTGTTGTCCAATGAATCTAGCCCGTCGCCTGACTCTAAGTTCAGGTCTTGAGTGATATCCTCCCCTCCGCGAGTATCCGGCTTGGAGGGATCGGGAATCCGGACGTAGCGAGTCCTTAAGATAGATGAAGGGTCGCCGCACTGTCCCTCTACCACGGCAATGTGATGGGTGACTTGGGGAGAGTTCATCTCTATCAAATTGGTTTTAGGCCCAATCTGGTTGTAATCCGTAGCGACTCCCAGGGCGGCGAAGCGATCCAAGAGCTCGTTTATGGAGGAAAGCTCCATTGGATCTAACTGCTCGGCGAGTTCCGAGCTGACATGAAGATTGTTTTCGATGGGTCGAGAGGTCATCGTCGGCGCACAAGCCGAACAGGCGGTCATAAGAAAACCACCTAGCCGGAGGGTTTGGCCGACAGCCAAAGCTCCCTTAGCAACGGTGCTGTCTTTAAAGATGGGGCGAGGCATCCTTCCTGATGGCGACGACACAGAGGAACTCTCAATGAAAGCACCAATGTCGGTGTCAAAACCGGCGGATCTCGGGTAGGGGGTCCCGAACTGTGCGTCTAGGTGGATGGTAACAGGAGACAAGGGACACGAAGTTTTACCCAGGTTCGGGCCCTCTCGATGGAGGTAAAACCCTACGTCCTTCTTGATTAATATTGATGATATGGGTAGTACAAGAGTAGATCTACCACGAGATCGAGGAGGCTAAACCCTAGAAGCTAGCCTATGGTATGATTGTTTATGTGTATGTTGTCCTACGGACTAAAACCCTCCGGTTTATATAGACACCGGATAGGGTTAGGCTTACATAGAGTCGGTTACAATGATAGGGGATCTAAATATCCGTATCGCCAAGCTTGCCTTCCACGCCAAGGAAAGTCCCTTACGGACATGGGACGAAGTCTTCAATCTTGTATCTTCATAGTCCTGGAGTCCGGCTGAAGGTATAGTCCGGCCATCCGGACACCCCCTAATCCAGGACTCCCTCAGTATTCAACATTGGTGATCTTGTGTGGCTACACCTTCGCAAGGACCACTTCCCTACCGAACGCAAGTCCATACTCCTACCACGAGCGGATGGACCTTTCAAGGTGCTTGCACGCTACAACAACAACGCTTACAAGATCGACCTCCCGCGCGACAAGTACAACATGAGAGACGTCTTCAATGTCAAGGATCTCTCGCCCTACCATGGTGATGAAGAATTCGATCTGAGATCGGATCTTCCCCAAGGGAGGGGAGATGATGCGGAGCATCCCAAGGTCATCCCCATGGACCTACCTACATCTCTTACGACACCACTTGGGCCAATGATAAGAACACGAGCCAAGGCTATTGAAGATAAGGTGAACTCGCTCCTCTCCGAACTACCACTTTCTATGCATGAGACATGGATACTACCTCAAGAGGAAACCCTATGTGTGATCAGGTACTTGGAGGAGAGCCACGGATCATCTATGCCCAACGGACAAGACGGTGAGGACACCAAGCTCAATGGACAAGAAGAGGGAATGCTCGAAACTCCTAGGTACCGGACGACCGGCAAACCCTGGACGTCCGACGAACTCCAGGCTCCGGACGACCGGCCCCCTCCGGACAACCGGCGCTACCACTCCCGAGCCAGAACGCCAGATTTCCGAAGACCTCTAGACGACCGACGCCCCGGACATCCGACCCCGACCGGACGTCCGATAGAAGCACACCCGAGCCGAATCTACGGACACCCGACGAGCACCAGACGTCCGGACCCTCGTGAGCCTCCGGATGACCGGTAGCTACCGGAAGTCCGACGCTTGTGTGATGATTTCGTGTTGGGCCGAAGCCCATGTACCCCTTCGACCCCGAAGACTATATATAGACCCCCACCTCCTCTTTTCTAGGGTTAGCGTTGTGATAGCTCATATTAGAGATAGAGCCTCGCTCATCCACATCGGATCTACTCCTTGAGAGAGACAGCGGCCCCTCTACGAAAAAGATCCCCTTGGATTCAAGACCCCCTTTCGGGTGGCCCCATCAAGACCTCCTTTGGAGAAGAACCAGTTACCGTGTATCGTCCTGTTGGGGAACGTAGTAATTTCAAAAAAAATCCTACGCACACGCAAGATCATGGTTGTCGGATCACTGGTTCCGGCAAAACCCTTAAGGTTTGAACTCTGGGGTGCGCGCGAAGATGTCCCCCCCCCTATCGATCTGCGTCCTAACGTAGCCTAGATCTCATGAACTAACTCGATGAACTTGCAACACAAAGGACACAAGATTTATACTAGTTCGGGCCACCGTTGTGGTGTAATACCCTAATCCAGTGTGGTGTGGTGGATTGCCTCTTGGGCTGAGGATGAATAGTACAAGAGGAAGAACAGCCTCCTCAGGTTGAGGTGTCCTTGTGCTTGGTGCACTTGTGTGGTTGAGGATGATCTTCGATCCCCTCCCTATGGTGGTGGCTAGTCCTATTTATAGAGGCCCTGGTCCTCTCCCCAAATATTGAGCGAGAAGGGAGCCAACAACGGCCAATTTGAAAAGGGACAGCCGGTACAAGCTATCCTGACAAAAGGTGGTCTTCGCTTGCCAAACGCTCTGGTGGTGACGCCGCCCTGGGCTCCATTGTGACCTCCGTCTTGCCGTCCTTTTGGTCTTGGTCTCGTTGAACCAATATGGCAACCTTTGCTTCATGCCTCGGTACTCCTCGCCTGCGCTTGCCCCCTTAGCACCAAAGAGGAAACAAGGACGCTGCGCGCGCTGGCACCTGCCTGGCGCCCGCCTGGTCTCAATCGTCATGGCTTACATCACGGAAACCTCACGAGGTTTGCCCAACCTTGAACTCTCCGCCCCTCATGAGCCGGCCTGATGAGGCTGCTCCTAAGGAGGTCTTGTGTCGTCCGCCTCGCGAGGCTTGGCCCCTCGTGAGGGTCTTGATTTCTTGTTGATGAAGATGGGCCGTACAGGCCTGCCAGCAAAGCCATGCCATGGGCCGCAGGGAGGCAAGTCTGGGAACCCCCGTCCCCAGAACGCCGATAGTAGCCCCCGGGCCCAAGGCGCGCTCGGGCTTGGCTTCGACGCGAAGCCAAGGGTCAAGTGCGGAGCGCCGCGGGCCCCACTAGCCTGCAGCCTCGGTCGACGCGTGGCGGTTGATTGGACGTGGGCGTCTCCGCTTCCCCAGGCTGCCTTGATACCCGCCTGGCTAAATGGCCACCGCGTCTACACGGTTATTCTACCATCGCTTGCGCCATTATCCTCCAATTCCTCTGCTTCCCCCAGACTCTGCTCCCCTTTCCAATCTGACCTTAGCTCTGCTCGCCCCATCGCCATGGCACAGACGCAAGGGATAAAGGGAAGAAGCCTCTGTCTTCGGCTAGTGCGCCCCCGGCCGCCGAGCCCGCAGAAGGCCGATCACGGGTGCTCAACGATGAGGCCATGGGCAAGGTACGTCCCATGCTCACATCCGGCTTCAACAAGTGGGGAGAGACGGTGGCTTGGCCTACTTCCCGTGCTCGCATTGGCCGAACGACCACTGATGACCTTCTTCATCGACGCCCTCTGGGCCGGCTTGGTCCCTCCTTTCTCCGCCTTCCGCAACGCAGTGCTTTCCCATTACCAGATCCACATGCTGCACCTTGATCCCCAATCCGTGACCCTGCTTGTCGTCTTCGCCTTCGTTTGAGAGGCCATGGTCGGTATTCCCCCTTTCCGTGGCTCTTTTCCGCCACTTCTTCTCGTTGCACTTGATTGATCCTAGGAAGAGCTCCGGGTGCCTGAGCTTTCAGGCCGTGGCGGCGACGGCCGGTGACGGGATTGACTTCGAGCTTCCACCATCCGCGAGCGGGTTTCGGACACGGTGGGTGTTTGTTGACGCCGGAGTGCTCAGCCCCTGCTCTCTTCTCTGTCTGAGCCCGCCATTCCTATCTCCGGCCGATGCCACCGGAGGCTCGCCGATCCATGCCTTGTCCCCGTCTGGCTGAGGTTGAGATGGCTCAAAGAACTTCGCATGACTGCGCCTATGGTGGTGAGGGAGTTCGTCCGGCGTCGAATTGCTCCGCTTCAGCGCCACTCCCGGCCGATGTGGGCCTTGCTTAGCAGCCAGGACCACATGAGACTTCAGGAGTCTAAGCTCCCCCATGGGGCGCGGCGAATGGTGTTTGAGGTCCTGACGGGCGTCCCGTTGCCGAACGACTTGCCGAGGAAGAGTTGTGTTTTGTACCGCTGCTCGAACAAGATATCCTTTGCGGACCATATGCCCTCCTTCGATGAGTGGAGGTTCCGCCCAGCTGGCCTTGTGGGGCCCCGCGAGAACCCCATCGTCGTGGTTCCTTTCCTCGACGCTGGCGCAAAGCTCGCCCCAAGTGTTGGTGCAGGGGGGCGTGCATCGCTGGGGGCCGATAGTGAAGGTGTCGAGATGCTGATATCGCCCAGGGCTCCCGAAGCATCGACCTTAGGGTCCCGTGACTCTCGCCCTGGGGCGGTGGTTGAAGGGGCAGTGCAGCCAGCGTCTCCCGCGTCCCGGGCTCCTGTGGCCTCGGCAAGTCACTGTGAGGTAGAGCCGGCCAGCTCTCCTCAGCCTAGCGCTTCTGAGGCTGCCCCTTTGAGAACTTCTCCAGCCGCGCCTCGCGTCGGCCTTCATGTATAGCGCTTCAGCCAGCTGTGCATGGACTTCGCAGAACTCCGCAAGAGAAAGGGGTCCCCAAGCTGCGGTCGTGGCACCTTCGGGCCATTGAAACGGAGGAAGTATATCGCCGTTGATGAGTAAGTACCTTATCTTGGTGATCTTCTGTGTGCCGCTTTCCTTCCTGACGATTGCCTCTCAGGACCCCTTCTGCCAAGGCCGTAAAATCTCCTAAGAAGTAGCTCCCTATCGTCTCGTTGCACACACCAAGCTCGAGCACCGCAGGCTTGTGCGCCGCCTACGGCGCGGGGTCCACCGCGGGAGTTGGCCCGTCGTCAGGGCATCTTGAGCTCGCGCATTCGCCGTCCTTCCTTCACGGCCTGGCTCGGAGCACGGCAAGCGTGCCAAGGGCTCCTCCCCTGATCGCTGCCGGCGGCTGGCTGGCTTCGATCCTGGGGTCTCTTCATGCAGCGGGCCCAATTTAGTTCGGGCCCCTCGTGAGAACCAGCCGACGCCTGGGGTAGCACCAGCCCCCTGCCCCTGCTCAGAGGGGGCGTACCGCGTCGGGCGTCACCCACAGGCCCCGTAGCGGAGGGTGAGATGAGCCGTGTGCTCGAGTTCGAGCACGGGCGGAGCGTTGTTCGTCATGAGCTCTTCCAGGAGGCCATGGGCGCAATGAACCTACTCGGTGAAGAACTTGACGGTGTTGACGCGTGCCTCGAGGCCGAGGGTCTTCGGTTGGCGGAGGAGTGGCACAAGCTGAAGGTGGCCATCAACCTCGGGCACCACCAGCGCGAGCTGGACAACAAGAAGGCCGAGGCTTCTCTTGCAGCCTCCCATGAGGCCTATGTCGGTGTCAAAACCGGCGCATCTCGGGTAGGGGGTCCCGAACTGTGCGTCTAGGATCGATGGTAACAGGAGACGGGGGACACGATGTTTACCCAGGTTCAGGCCCTCTCTATGGAGGTAATACCCTACTTCCTACTTGATTGATCTTGATGAATACGAGTATTACAAGAGTTGATCTACCACGAGATCGTAATGGCTAAACCCTAGAAGTCTAGCCTATGTGGGTATGGTAATGAGTATATGTGATGTCCTTTCCGGACCATCCCCTCGGTTTATATAGACACTGAGGGAATCTAGGGTTTACATGGAGTCGGTTGCATAAGAAGGAATCTTCGGTCGCCAAGCTTGCCTTCCACGCCAAGTAGAGCCCAATCCGGACACGGTGCAGTCTTCGGCCTTCATGTCTTCACAGCGCATCAGTGCGACCCATGGATAACAGGCCGGACGCCCGAGGACCCCTTAGTCCAGGACTCCCTCAGTAGCACCCGAACCAGTCTTCAATAGCGAGGTGCTCGGCACATATATTGTCTTCGGAATTGCAAGGTGGGTTCCCCCTTCAATGATCTCCAAGTAATGTATTCGACCATTAATCCAATGTCGCCTCCTTGGCTTCTGCGCGTTGAATAATCTTTGTCCTCCTCGTGTCGAGTGAATGTGGAAAGTCAGGGTATTTTTGTGAATAACACCCCATCTGTCGGGGATATACCCCGCGGCGTAACCCAGCCGAAAGTATAACCCGGCCGGACATGGAGATTCACCAGCGACCCGCACTGACCAGATGGTTTACAAGCAACCTGACTGAACATTATAATTCACTGGTAACCCAGCGGGCGGGATAGACGGATGACAAGGCCCAAGGCCCAGAAGGCCGGTTCATTTTATGGTGGGCCGGTTTATGAGGAAAGCACAAGGAATATTCTCTTACAAAGGAAGCATGACTAGGACTCCACTTGTAATAGAGTAATCCTAATCCAACTAGGACTAGTCATGTAAATCGCCATTTCAACATATATAAGGAGGGGCGGGGCTCCCCAAAGAGGGATAGAAAATAATAGCTAAGGCTAGACACAACTAGAGGAGAGCCGGTTTATGCGGCGACTCCCTCATGAGCATAATGAGACCTAGCCATAAAGAGCACGTAGGGTTGTTACCGGATGATGTTTCCCGGGGCCCGAAGCTGTCTAAATCCTTGTCTTGTGTGATGATCCGCCTCGCGTCTCTCGATTCCGCTCAACCCCTCTCAAACTACCACATAGATGCGTTGGCCTCACGATTAAGTCCTCACACTAGGACATCTGCCGTGACTATTCCATGACAGTTGACGCCCACCTTGGGGTCCGCGCACGGTGGTGTTGAGTTCTTGGAGGGCGCTATTCTAGGGATCAAGAAGTTCCGCCCAGGTCATGGAAGAGTTCCAGCCGGCTCGCAAGAGAGTTCCGACCGCTTGAGGAAAAGTTTTGTCAGGCTCATCAAAAGGTTCCACCGGCTCATCGGAAGGTTCTAGCCAGATTATTGAAAAGTTCCGACCACTTCGACACCAGGTTCCGTCTGAATGACCAAAAAGTTCCGATGGTCTCGATGAAAAGTTCTGTCCGAATCGCCAAAGTGTTCCAGCCGAATCGCCGAAAGGTTCCGTACGAGTCGATAAAGAGTTCTGACCTAGATTATGAAATATTCTGGCCGGATTATCAAGAAGTTTCAGTTCAAAAGTTCCGGATTATCAAAGGTTTCGGATTATCAAAAAAGTTTCGGTTCGAAAAGCTCCGGGCGGATTATCAAAAGTTCCGGCCGGATTATCAAGAAGTTCCGGTTTAAAAGTTCCGGATTATCAAAAGTTCCAACCGGATTATCAAGAGGTTCTAGTTCAAAAGTTCTGGATTATCAAAAGTTCCGGCTGGATTATCAAGAAGTTCCAGTTCAAAAGTTCCGATTATCAAAAGTTTCGGCCGGATTATCAAAAGTTCTGGCCGGATTATCAAGAGATTCCGGTTCAAAAGTTCCGGTTCCAGAAATTCCAGCTTAAAAAGTTCCGGCCGGGTTATGTGGAGACCTCAGGCACTAGGAGACACAGAACTAATCAACTCTTCTGTCAAAAACAAAAGCAGCACTATGCATTTTCCAGCGCCAGCATCCGGCAAAAAATACCAGGTGTTATTTTTCCTATGTATTTTATCAGTACATGTTAATTCATGTGACAATAATTACTCTGGTCTGTAATGTTTTTATGCAGGGCAACTATTAAAAAAGGGGGGTGGGGGTATACCACGGATGCATGTTCGGCTGTGCCGCACGGCTTCACGGACAGGCGTGTCATGGTCCGGTTTACATCAACGCGCCGACCGACTCGCCCGTCCGCGCAGCATTACAGTGCCACAGACGACTCGCCCAACCGCCCTCGCAACCGGTTCACGTGTCTGCTTCGGCTTACAATGAGGAGGACAATTTGTTCGTCCTCACCGGCTTATAAATGTCACGGACGATTCATCTTTCCGCTCCTGTGGCCGATTTACCCGTGAGGGTTTCAGTTTCACCTAGTGATCATCAACTTCATGGCGGATTATTTTTCGGCCTAAACACATCAAGATAATTATTCACTACAAAAGCTATGGTTGTGTCATGGATATATAACTCGCGCCACCATTATAATGCGCTAGTATCTTACCATGCCATCAAGATCGATGAATATATGTGCAAGCCGCCATTCTGCAGACCGGTTTACATCAATATGATGTGGCTAACTCGCCCGTCCACGCCGGTTTACAACGCCGCGGCCGATTCATGTGTCTGTGCCGCCTCTGAAGCTGCGGTCGTCTTTGTCGTCCGTCTCCCGAGGCCTGGTCTACATCAACACATCGGGCCGCATCTGTTTGCATGAGCTATTTATTAAGCATAAAGCCAGTCGCTGCCCGGGTAGCCTGGTTTTCTTTCAAATTGGAGGCAAATTATTATCAACCGTCGTCTGCACTGGATGGCTCAATGAGCAGGCGCACAAGTCGCCGCCACTGCAGTTTGGTTAACTTCAAATAGCCAGTTGGAAGGAACCATTGGCCGAGTTGCTGACACGCCTCATACGGGATCATTTATAACCCGCCGCAATCACCTCAACCTTCTGTGGATTCACATCGTGCTATCAACACCAATGATATACAACTTATGCCGGTTTCTATCACGGTCAAATATGGAGAATCTCAAGCCAACTCCTCGAGTCACCTTGAGACTCAGGGGCTACGATGACATGACTCAGTAAATCTTGCCAGTTTCAGTGAAGTCAAGAACCCTAGAACGATGGAGGGAAAGATAACCCGGTCCTGGAGGCTACTGTCATGTTGATGAAAATTTAAAGGCCGTGGAAAATTTCCGACTTAGAAAGCATATGACAGTCACCAAATCCTGGCTCAATGAAGAAGTTCCGTGTCATCAGAAAGGATTCCGGTTTAAAATCCGGCTCAAGGGAGGTCAGTCTCACTGAAGCTCTCAAATCCGGTTTATGAAATTCCGGTTAAAAAAGAATTAATTTCTCGCAAGTTCGAGTTGAAAGGCCGTCAGAAAATTTTCAGCTGGAAATGAAGATTCCGGTTTAAAATCCGGTTTAAGGGAAAGATGTCTCCCACAAAGCTTTGAAGTTCTCAATATCAGGTTCAAAATCCCGGCTCGAGAAGACTTTATCTTTTGCAAAAAGTTAAAGGTTGCCAAAGAGGACCTGTTGCCATGATGCGCGGTTCAAACATGGGTTATGCTTCCTTATTGGCTTATCATATTATTGATCACATGGGGGCTTCTATTTATAAAGCGGAGTTCTGATTACATATTGATCCGGCTATCAAGCCAATACTATCATAAGGGGCCAAAGAGAGTTTGTTGCACAGCACAACTCAAACATAGGCACTCGGCAAGCACAGCTCAGAAATATATCACTTAGGGGCTTGGTCGTATTCGAACCATAGCTACACCTCTTGATCGGCGTAAGGCCACCAGGGAAATCACTTGGGGGCTTGGTTGTATTTGAACCATAGCTACACCTCTTGATCGGCGTAAGGCCACTAGGGAAGTTACTTGGGGGCTCTTTGCTTCGCATCAAACTAAGAGTCTGCACCCTTGTAATAGGCTATCAAGCCAGGCTTGGAAGCCAAGTGTTCGCACCTAAAACCCCGGGTTAACCTGCCTTCTTTAAGTAAGTCACTCCGCCCAGGTAAACCTGGTATGACCCGCGAATGTTTGAGAAGTCCATCTCATAGACCCTAAACTTGTCAAAGTTAAAATGTAATTGGTTAAAGATTGAGGTCCATCTTAAGAGGCTTTGTGAAATGGTTAACTCAATGGCCTGGCAGCCCATGAAAAGCCTCGATTTGGGGCCTGGCAGCCCGTGAAAAGCCTCGCATGTTTCTTTTTGAGTTCTATTTGCCAAGTTTTTTCGCCTTTGTTGAGGTTCATAATATCTTCTGATAAACCAGCGTCCTTGACCCGGCTTGGCTTTCAACTACAAGTTGTCAATATACGATCAGTTATAATCCGGTGCTTATTGACCCCGTCTGGTTTCGACTACACGTCGCCAGTATTATATATGGATAATCTGGTGTTTATTACAACCCGGTACGATTTTATTATAAACCGGCAAAATATGGGAGGAGTTATCAGTACTCAAGATTTGGGTTATCACCCTTACTACAAAAATTTGGTAAACCAACGATGTGATTCAATGTCACAGAAACGGGAAGCATGACTATAAATCACCGGCGTTTATTAACCCGACCTGGCTTTCGGTTATAAGTCGCCAGTATGATGATAAATTATCCAGTGTTTATTAACCCGGACTAGCTTGGGATTATAAGTCGCCAGTATATATTTGGATTGCGCCATTGGAATCATGCGCTCATAAATCATTGGATTATATTATTCAAATCTTCAAATAGCCAACATGGCTAGATTTTATTATGGTTATCAGTAACCAGTATTATGATTAAGGTTTCGATTTAGCGCAATGGCTATTATATTATCAATGGATATGATTTATTCTACTATTGAAGGAATAGTCCTGAGTCGCTGCAGGCTTACGACCCGGTACTTGGGAGCTACATTATTTAAGTTGAGATTACATTAAGTATGCAAGTCCCATGTCACTTCCAGCATGCACCATGGCAGTTGGGGGCTAATGTAAAGACATTTTTTGATCAACTTATTGAAGACCCGACTCATCCCATTGTAATGAGCCGGCCCATGGGGGCTACCAATTGCTCCTGTCAAAAATTCAAGGTACACAAGCCTTATTCCATTAAATTAAAGAGTCCACTACTAAGTTGGTAAAGGACAAAGCTCTTAAACCTTGTGGACGTGGGTTCAAGCCCCATGATGGGGGTTACATCATGTAAGGTTATTTTCAACAAAGTTTATATAAGGTCCCAGCTCAGTATTATCTTACAAAGCCGGCCCTTGGGGGCTACACATTGATGTTCAGCTCTACATGATCATATCTATAAAGTCCTTGCTCATTATTGCATAATGACTCGGCCCTTGGGGGCTACACTGGTTGAAGTTTTTATGAGCATAAAGGCAATTATAAGTCCCAGGCTGTTGCAAGCATGACAACCCGGCACTTGGGGGCTAAATATGTGGAATATTCAGTTTTGACTAATGATTGCGATGAACAACATGGATTTCTTCAAAGTAGTAATATTTATATTGAAGCAAGTCTTAAGCCATCACTTTGTTCTGCTTAAGACTTGGGGGCTACAGGTAATATGGATGTAAGAGAGAAAAAAATTCAAATTCTCAGTTTTGAATAAACCAGATTGACCCGGTGTCTGCAACAATCATAACCGGCGTCATCAATAATTATGAACCGGCATTGGCAACAATCATGAACCGGCGTTGGCAACGATCATGACCCGGAATTATCAGTTTTTATAGCCCGCCGATTTTGGAAATCATAGCTTGGCAAGTTCTACATTTTCAAGACGGATGAATATCAGTTGAATATTTAAAGACCAATATTTTTGTTATGTCAGAGCATTCAAGGCCGAATCAAATGGATTTTTTATTTACAATATTTCTTCTATAAGCAAATTGATTATGAAGCTGGTCTATTGACCCGGATTTTCTAGAAGGAGGAAATGACACAGACTTAAGGACGATCAGGTCCGGTTTACAAGAATTCTTAACCTGGAGCACAACCTGTCAAATTTGTTCTTTTGCAGCATAAGTTTACCATGCATAAATCCAAGCTAAACTTGGGGGCTAATGTTGGGGATATACCCCGCGGCGTAACCCGTCCGAACATGGCGATTCACCGGAGACCCGCACTGACCAGACGGTTTACAAGCAACCTGACTGAACATTATGATTCACTGGTAACCCGGCGGGCGGGACAGATGGATGACAAGGCCCAAGGCCAGAAGGCCGGTTCATGTTATGGTGGGCCGGTTTATGAGGAAAGCACAAGGAATATTCTCCTACAAAGGAAGCAAGACTAGGACTCCACTTGTAATAGAATAATCCTAATCCAACTAGGACTAGTCATGTAAATCGCCCTTTCAACATATATAAGGAGGGGCAGGGCCCCCCAAAGAGGGACAGAAAATAATAGCTAAGGCTAGATACAACTAGAGGAGAGCCGGTTTAGGCGGTGACTCCCTCATGAGCATAATGTGACCTAGCCACAAACAACATGTAGGGTTGTTACCGGATGATGTTTCCCGGGGCCCGAAGCTATCTAAATCCTTGTCTTGTGCGATGATCCGCCTCGCGTCTCTCGATTCCACTCAACCCCTCTCAAGCTACCACATAGATGCGTTGGCCTCACGATTAAGTCCTCACACTAGGACATCTGCCGTGACTATTCCACGACACCATCCATGCGAGGAAGAGCGCCTACTTAAAGATATTGGATCCCAGATCCATTTAGCGCTACGCAGAAGAAATCCCCAGAGACTGCTTAGGAGAAACCATTCCAGCATGGCTAGTGCTCCCAGCTCCTCCGCTCGTCCCGGCCCAGAGAAAGGCGAGTGGGAGAGGTGTTCTGTGTGTCATAGCCGATTGACGAAGTTGCAAACGCAGGGATTCCTTCCCCTTGCCGATATAGTCCCTGTTCGATCGGGGCTAGCTTTCTTCAATGAGGGAACTCAGGCAGAGGACTTCCCCAATTCGTCCGGGGGAGAGCGAGTGTGTTTTATCCCCTACCTGCTAAGAGGCGTTGGATTTCCAAACCATCCCTTCCTCCGAGGGTTTGTGGAATACTACGGCCTCCAGCTGCACAACTTCACTCCGGCCTCTATTCTGCACATTGCGGGTTACGTCGCTTTATGCAAGCTTTTCCTGGGTGTCGAGGCTCATTTCGAATTGTGGAGGAAGTTGTTCTGTCTCGTCCCACGCAATCACGAAGGGTCAATATTTGAAGTGGGCGGACCCGAAGTATGGTGCGTCGCTGATACCGGATATCCATCAGGCACACCAAGGAAGGCACCCGATGAATGGCCCTCTGAATGGTTTTATATAGAGGACGTTGCGCTTCCTGACCCGATTCGAAAGGGTCTTCCTGAATTTGCGCATGTCCCGCTACAGAAACGCCACAGTTGGCGTCCCCGGAGTCTTGAAGAGGAAGATGGCGTAGAGGTTCGTCAGCTGATGAGCAAGATAAAAGAGCGCACTCAGTTCGGACTCACGGTAATCAAGGTTATGGAGATTTCCATAGCGCGAGGGGTTCAGCTGCTCCAATACAGGGGGCTTCCAATGTGGCACTACAATGGGGAGGACGACGCCTCTCGCTGCGGCCGAAAAGGTCTGGGTACCCCTGCCGCTTTGGCTAAGATATTAGCCGAACTTTTCAAAGGGGAAGAAAAGGAATTTCTCTGCATTAAATTTAGGGACGGGTATTCTATGTATAACCCTCTCAGCTGGGTAAGGCCCGACCCCTCTGTTTTTACTCCTTCCATCTCCGAATTGCCTTTGATAAACTTATAGCTTGTTTGCTTATGACAGCACTAGCGAAAGGTCACCGAGGGATTTTATAGTCCCGCCCCACAACCGGAGGACCACAACCGGAAGCTCGATCCCGGTTTCGAAGAGGATCCAGACATATTTGTGGTGCTTGCGGAGGGGGTGTTTTACTAGACGAGCTACGACGGCACAGAAGTGGCCATCATCACCGATTACCCCGGTCTTCTTCCAACTTCACACGTAAGTGATCCAAACACCCCTTAATCAAAAGAGATCTCTCCTTCCTTCTTACCCACCGCACTATCTTGTGCTCGAAAGGGGAAGGGTTCGGTGCGCCGTACTACTCCAAGGGTACCTCCGAAGAGAGCGTCCCCCACTCCAGGCAAGCCTTCCAAGAGGAAATCAAACGAAGATACGGCCGTGCCATCATTGAAGAGGTGTGAATTCGCCAACCTGCACCTGAGCAGTCACGTCCACCCGTGACCTTCCTGTTATCCATATGTCAGGAGAAAGACGTGCCGGACCGTATCCAGAGGTTCGAGCGGTCGTACTTCCCGCAGCCAGGACTCAAATCCTGCCATGAAGACAGGGGCTGATGCGGAGCCGCAACCGGACTATCCTTCGGCCGAGGACTCGGATGATGTATCTGTCACCAACTCGGAAGTGGAGAGTACAATGAATCATCGGCGCCGCCGGGCCATCTTACAAGACCCTGGCTTTTCAAAAGAGTCGTTTAACGCCTTCAACTTGGCCAATGCATACATTCCAGTTGCTCGAGATGGGATTAACAGGGCCACAAAGCAACATTTGAAAGATGTGTAGGTAAATTTATTTTGTCTGACTATGATAACCATATGCTAGTAGCCCCCGAGACTTAAAGGAGTTGAAACAACTGATTTAAGGATCAATGCATGACCATGTGCTTACGGAGAAGAACACCCAGCTAGCTCAGGAGCTGGAAAAGTGTCAGCGTCGGCCGCTTGCTGCCAATGCCGAACTGGAGAAATACAAGGCATCTCCCGGTAAAGTTTCCTTCTATCAAAAATTCATAATGATACACCGATAGTGCGAATCTGGGTGCTAATCCTTGTGTTCGGTCATTAGACCAAGTACGAGAGCAACTGGACGCCACTCGAAGTGAAGAACGCGGAGCCAAAAAGCTACTAGCAGTGGGCAAGCGTGTATTGACAAAAGTCGTTCAAGAGAAAAAGAAACTCCAGGACTCAAACTCCAAACTGGGCGAAGAACTGAAAGATGTGCGAGCTCAGCTAGCTGACTCTGTGAAGGAGAACAAGAAGTTGCGAGGCGGCATATTCAGTATGTGGCCACTTTTGTTTTATAACAGTTTTGGAGGTAATGGTAGCTGATATAGCTGTAATTGCAGGTGTCTTGACGAACCGCCCCGAAGAGGAGGTGTCCGAATCATCGAGTGATCTTCTGCAAGGGCTGTCGCAGTTGCACGAGCAAGCTCGGCAGGCGACGCGGAGTGTAGCCAAGGCTTTATGGCCATCCGACCCCCCCTCCAGGAAGCATGGCGAAGCTGGTAGAGCTGTTCAAGGGAGCGCGGCGGCGTATCCGGCTGTGGAAGATATTGGCATGCCGAGAGGGTGCGTGAGAGGCCTGGGCCATGGTGAAGACGTGATATACCAAGCTGGATCCTAATCACATGGCTCGTGTCTGACCGCTAGGGTCGAATGGGGAAGAAATTCCCGTTAGTTTAGTGTATGACCAAGTAGAGGTGGCCGCCAAATATTCCCAACAGGATTGTAACTTAGACTGGCTGTTGAAAGGTGTAGAAGAGGACGTTTTCGAGTCCAAGTGATTGTGTACTTTCCTCATCAAGCCGAATTGTATATCATTTGTCATGGCAAACCTTTTCGCTTCATCCTCTGGTCCCGAAGGTGCGGAGTGTTTCCGAATACCGTCGCAGCCGAATAGGCCGAGGTATGCCTGGAAAACTAGGCGTAGGGGTCATAGTTGCTTGAACTGACAAGTTTTATCCAGCGAGCTATGGTATATTACATTGATATCGTAAGAAACATCTTCCAAAGAGAATAGTTCTGTTAAGGGTTCCTTTCCCTGGGTGTGCATGCATTTAACGTGCATGTCCGAATTGTGGTGTGAGCACCACGGTTTGTATAACTTCTGGGGGTGCACAATGGAGTGGGTTTTGAAAAACATCTTTAATTCACCGACCGAATATTCCCTTAAGAATGCTAGCTTTCGGCTTCACCTAGTCTGAGGTACACATCCAGATGACCCGGCAGTAACAATCGCAGAGGTGCTCCCTTTATGCCCTAGCCGAACTAACGGGAATGTAGGGCATAAGCACAGGAGCCAGGCAACCCAGCTTGGCCAAAACTTAAGTCATATCGATGCATATAATGGCAAAGAAAAGGTACATATGGAAAAACTCATATGCGAGGAGCTTGATGCTCAAGGAATGACAAGAACTTCTGTCTGAGAAGCCCCCAGGTACTAGTGGCATACATGTTTAAAGATGTATGCGCTGATGGTGTGCGGTTTAGCCGCACCAAAGCTTTAAAGCGAGAAAGAAGAGAGTAATCGGAAAAGAGAGAAAAAATAATGGAAACTATAGGGGAGGAGGAGATGAACAAGGGGTTTAGCGCTAGGCGTAGAATCTCGGGTGTCTGGCTGCATTCCAGCGGTTCGGCTCGAGGCGGTTGTTTGATGCATCGCGAAGACGGTACGCTCCTCCGGTGAGAACTTCGTCAATTATGAAGGGATCCTCCCATTTGGGCTTGAGTTTGTCCTTTTTCGTCTCTGGGAGGCATAGAATGAGTTAGCCAATGTTGTAAGTCTTGGCCCGTACTTCTCTGCTTTGATATCCTCGAGCCTGCTGTTGGTAAATTGCTGAACGGGCTTTTGAGACATCGCGTTCCTCCTCCAGGGCATCTAGGCTGTCCTGCCGATCGAGCTCGTCTTCTCTCTCTTCGTACATACGCACTCTATGTGAGTCGTGAATAATATCGCAGGGCAATACGGCCTCTGCACCATACACAATGAAGAAAGGTGTGTACCCGGTAGTACGGTTGGGCATGGTCCGCAGCCCCCAGAGTACGGAGTCGAGCTCCTCAACCCAGTGCTTGTTTGATTCTTTCAAGGACCGCACTAGTCTAGGCTTGATGCAGCTCGTAATAAGACCATTGAGCGTTCGACTTGACCATTGGTTTGTGGGTGGTAGACGGAGGCGTAATCTAGTTTAATGCCCAGATTAGTACACCGGGTTTTTACCTCGTCGACTATGAAATTGGAGCTGTTGTCAGTGATGATGTTGTGTGGGACACCATGACGGTGCACAACATCGGATATGAAGTCTATTACCGGGCCGGACTCAGCCATTTTGACCGGTTTAGCCTCTATCCACTTAGTGAATTTGTCCACCATAATCAGCAGATATTTTTTCTTGTGGCTTCCCCCTTTAAGGGGTCCAACCATGTCGAGTCCCCAGACCATGAAAGGCCAAGTGATGGGGATTGTTTGTAGGGTAGTGGGGGCATATGGCTTTGATTGGCAAAGAGTTGGCATCCGACGCACCGTTGGACAAGGTCATGTGCATCCGCTCGGGCCGTCGGCCAATAAAACCCTGTACGGAAGGCCTTGCTAACAAGGGCCCGAGCTGTGGCATGGTGGCCGCCGAGTCCGGCATGAATTTCAGCCAAGAGCTGCCGCCCCTCTTCCTCAGATATACATCATTGAAGGACTCTGGTGGGGCTTTTCTTGTAGAGCTCTACATCATGAACCTGTTGACACCTGATTTTGGCAAGATACGGATTGCAATGAAGATGGTCTCGAGTGAATGAGTTTTCAGCATAAAAATATTCACATCACCGAGTGGAACCACTTTGATGTTTTGGTTATATTCATTCGACTTTATCTTACGGACCGAAACTATACTCCGACTGGCATAGTTCAATGTTCTGAGTGGTTTTTGGCCAATCAAGTCTTCAAGATGACCTCGGATGAAGGAGCACACTTGAGGAATTGTCTTCGTCTCGTCGAGGCAATCGATTTTGATATATAAATCATCTCAATCCGAGTTCATATGCAAAACTTAGAGGCAATATGCTGCAGACTAAACCTCAACAGAAATATGGCGTGAGGTGCCACACACTTGTCGGATAGGTTGGGCGAGTAATTCGGCCATCAATACGGCCTTGAATCAAAAAACCTTCAACATGGAAAAGTTTCGTCTCGTAGAGCTGATCGATTTTCATATATAATTCGTCTCAATCCGAGATCATATGAGGCCTGGAGAGACAAATCAAGATCGGGCTATGTTTTCAGTCGGAAATCCGAGTGAAAAGTTTACCATCCAAATGAAAGTTTACGGTCGAGTGAAAGTTTGCTGACCGGATGAACTTATTATTATCCAAGTGGAAATATAGTCATCCGAGTGAAAATATGATCATCCGAGTGAAATTGTCGACCAGGTGAAAATATTCCGAGTAAAAAGATTACCATCGGGACGAAAACTTGCCGATTGAATAAGATAGTGCCTTCCGAGTGGAAATATAGTCATCCGAGTGAATAAGATAGTGCCTTCCGAGTGGAAATATAGTCATCCGAGTGGAAATATAATCATCCGAGTGAAAGATTGTCTTCCAAGTGAAAAAGTCCAATCGGACGATCTGATTGAAAGATTGTCTTCCGAGTGAAAAAGTCCAATCGGACGATCCGAGTGAAAGTATCTAATATCTGAGTGGATGAGCTCAAGTCCGAGTGAAATTGAACATGTGCTCGAAAGTTTATCAAAATGACCTTGGATGAAGAAGTGTTCAATACAGAAGTTGTGCGTATCATCAAGACGGTAAATTTTGACTTTGGAGTCATCATCATCAGAAATAATATATAGCCTACAAATTCACTACGAGACTCGGATAATCTAGTCAACCGTAAAACCGAGTCCGAGTGGAAGATAAAGATGACCTCGAAAAGTATTCAAAATGGCCTTATTTGAAAAAATGATCAACATGAGAGTTGTTCGTATCGTCTAAGCGCACAAGTTTGGTATTTGGGCCATCTCGATCGGAGATCATATGCAAGCCCGGCAGCCCGCGCAAGAAGGAAGACAGAGTTTGGGCCAGATTCAGACTGAATCCGAGTTGGAATAGAATTAGGACTCTAGGACGTGAATTGATGTAATTTTTCTTGTAAGGAAAGCCTAGATGAATCCTTTACTTGTACGGGAAGTCCAGCCGCCTCTTATATATGTTGGGGGTGACGGCCGATTGAACAACACACAATCGAACAAATCAATATACTACTTTTTCATCTACGTTTTATCTCTCCACCGTTTTTCTATCTCGTTCTTCGCTGTTCTTCGTGTTTGAGAGCTATGAATCCTGAGGCTCTAGGGGCGAGCGAATCAACCTAGGGCAGCCCATAGCCGCCGCACTCCCTGACGGGGTCCCTCCCGTGGGTGTGGGGTTTTCGGGTCTGCAAAAGCGCCCGTCGACTGTCTTGTGTATCGCGCTGTCGGTCGGGCCTCCTTCGACGTGAGCTGCGGTGCATCACCCCCGGCGTTGAGGGCACACGTGACGTGTTCGTGTGCCAACACACTTTTTGGCGACTCCGCTAGGGGTCGAAGATCAATCATCATCATCCACCGTGTCCGATCTTCCCAAGCCATCTGAGGTAGACGCCGATAACATCATTAAGCCCAGTCTTGATGACATATCGGCCGATCATCGCCATGTCTATGAGGAGTACAAGAAGGCGCGCGAGGAGAAGGACCTGCAGGAGTTCCTTGCAAAATTCAAGAAAGATCGCCAGGGCAACATCACTCCGATTGAAGAAATCAAGTTCCCTCCTCTTCAAACTGAACAGGTTAAACCCTCTATAAGTACTGCCTTTTCTCCTGAGCAGTGGGCTGAGATTGAAAGTCGTATTGCTGATGGTAACAATCTAGTCTATCAAACTTTTATAGAAAATACTAATGCTCAGAAGAATATATCTCAATCGTCTAGTGGTAATAATGGTGTAGCTGCTAGTGTGCAAAACCCTAATCTCGCTTTACCTATTGCATCGGCGCCTCCCGTGCCGATGACTTATTATCCTACCCAAACAAATCAGATTGTGGCTACACCCATTAATCCTATTATGAGCATGACAGGTTCGGTGGCAATGCCGAACCAAACTCTACCTACAGCTACAACCACTCGACCACTACCAAATTATGGGTCGACATACATGCCACAATTCCTACCTACAGCTAGTAGACATACTCTTCCTATGTCACTGCCACAAGCTTCATCGTCCACTACGGATGATGGTCTAGCTAATCTTCGAGAGGAGATGGCTAAGATGCTTAGAGAGAATTTTGGAGTTGAGTTACCTCGGTATCGGATTTACCAAAAGCCATACCCCGAGTACTTTGATGCCATCCAGTGCCCTCCGGGATATAAGATTCCAGATTTTGTTAAGTTCAATGGAGAGGGCACAAAAACCACATGGGAGCATGTTAGTCAATACTTAGCACAACTAGGTGAAGCAGGCTCACTAAATGAGTTGAAAGTGCGTTTGTTTCCTTTATCTTTAACTGGTACTGCATTTTCATGGTTTTCTTCTTTACCACATGGTTCCATTCGGGTTTGGTCACAGCTAGAGCAAAAATTTCATGATCACTATTATAGCGGTGACAATGAACTCAAGTTATCACATCTAACATCGGTTAAACAGAAGCATGATGAATCGGTCTCCGATTACGTCAAGAGGTTCAAAGAGACAAAAAACCGGTGTTTTAGTTTGGTGATAACTGAGAGAGACTTGGCAGACCTAGTGCTGAGTGGTTTGAGAACTCCCATTAGAGAAAAGCTAGAAGGTTATGAGTTCTTAAATATCAACCAAGTCTTACAAAGGGCTTTGGCTCAGGAAAGCCGAAGCAAAGATCTCAAAGAAGTGCATAGATACAAAGCCGATCGTCCAAGGATGAATATGGTGGAATATGATAGTGATCACTCGGACGATGAGGGTGATGTTTTTGCTACTGAATTTGTTTGGCCATCTAAGGCCAAACCCTTTACTTGCAATGATCTGAAACTGATTCATAAGAATCGTGATGAAGAGATGAAATTTACTTTTAACATTGCTAAGTGTGATAAAATATTTGATGCTTTGCTGCAGGCTAAGGTTATTAGAATATCTCATACTTTACCCTCGTTTGAAGAGCTAAAATGGCGTGCTTATTGCAAATATCATAATTCTTTTTCTCATGCTACTAGCGATTGCAATGTTTTTTGACGACAGATACAAACGGCCATTAATGACGGACGATTGAACTTTTCTGAGATGCAAGTTGATAAACAGCCTTTTCCAATGAATACCATGGATTTGGAGGGGAAGAAGCTACTCATTCGGCCGGAGGTAGCCAAATCTGCTAATAAAGCTAATGTCATTGTTGGTGAGCCCAGGAAAGACAAGGAGGACAACAAGGTCTTTGGGAGACATGTTGTGCTTGGTAAGCAACCCGATGGCAAGGAAGTGATCAAAATCACCATCAAGAATCCTACACTCGGGGGGCAACTGCAAGTGCAAGAAAATGCTCGTGTGAGATTTGTCAAGCCCAAGAGTCCAAAAATTGGCAAGTGGAAAAGGAATGAAGTTAAAATGCAGCGCAAGCGAATCAAGCCAACTTTTGATATGTTGCTGTCCAAGTACACCAACCAGTCGGCCGGTTCTAGCATTAATCGGCCGACTCATCTGAAGCGACCAAGGTCACCATCAGTTGATATGTTCAGTCAGTATATGAAACCGAGTGGACCAAGGGTGCCGTTTCCAGAAGAGCATACGCAATCTGTTTGGGATCGACTTGACTATTCATATAGAGGCCGACTGAACATCGGTAACTATCGGTCGGCTGGTCAAAACATGCGACCGGATGGAAATTATCCGAGTGTAAGAATGCACCCAGGTGGAAGCTATCCGAGTGAAAAAGTGTGGCCGAGTAGATTCCATCCGACTGAATTCCATCCGAGTGATATTCATCCGAGTGGATTCCATCAGAGTAAAAAGGTGCGCCCGAGTCAAAATTTCATGCATCTGGAAAGTTGAAAAGAATGGCGCGTTAAATCACCAAGTGTTGCAGCAGTTGAGTCGGGAAAAGGCAAGGAGAAAATGGATGTCGACTCACTTATCTTGGGCACCGAAACATTCTCCATACAGCAGCCGATTGTGCATAGCAATCCGACTGAGCCGATACTTGCTATCGCGCCAAAGCACTCGGCTAATGACCATGAAGCAAGCACCAGCCAGGTAAAAACGAGAAATCCTAAATACACTTAGCCAAAGTGGTGTCCTCCAGGGCTAACAAAGACACAAAAGAGGAAACTACAGAGGTTAAGGAGTCAAGAGATGGCAGAACAGGAGGCCGAGAAACAAAGGGATAAGTTGTTCAATGACACTCGACCCATGGTTCCACCAAAACAAGTATGGAGGCCTAAACAAATACAAGATACAACAACTTCTACATCTATCACAACAATACCTACATCACCAAAGGAGGACGATGCAACAGATATGACATCGTCTGCGACACTTCTTACTTCTCCTTCACTCGGACAAAGTTCAGAATATGTGGATGCACTCGAGGAGGAGGCTTATATGTTGGACTATGAGTCTACGCCGGTTCATGAAGGTATGGATATCAATATGGTGTACTACTTACCTGCTGAGTTTCGTGTTGTAGATGAAGAAGGGGGGGTGGCTCAGCTGGATTTTGGCCCTAAAAATGCAATATTCGAGAAGCCAAAAGAACCAGTAACGCATCTTAAACCATTATATCTCAGAGGTCATATCAATGGGTCGCCGCTCACTTGGATGCTTGTTGATGGTGGTGCTGTGGTAAATCTTATGCCCTATTCGGTCTTTAAGAGATTGGGTTTGCCTGATGAAGAATTGATCAAGACCAATATGGTGCTCAATGGGTTTGAAGGCAAAGAGAAAACTGAAGCCACAGGTGTAATGTATGTGGAGCTTACAGTCAGAAGCAAAACTTTGGCTACTGCATTCTTTGTCGCTGAGGTGCAAGGTAACTACAACGTCATACTAGGCCGCAATTGGGTTCATGCAAACCAGTGCATGCCATCCACTATGCACCAGTTTTTGATTCAGTGGGTTGATGATGAAGTGGAAGTTATTCATGCGGATAACTCGGCCTGTGTTGCTTTGGCCGATGCATCGGTGGATTGGCAACATCCCAACGCTACTTGCTTGACGGGACGTGACTTATCAGAATTTGATTTTCTCAGCGCGACCAAGAATGGTTTTGTGCCCGTCTCTTTAAGGCCAAGTGAATGCAATCGGCTCCAAGGTATGGTATGTTTAAATGGATCCTAATTCCGATTGGTTACAAAAACGTCTTGTAAAGTATCGGTCCAATGAGAACGATATGTATGAGTATATAGAGGAGTTAGATGACATGGATAAACTTGGACAAGGTTTTACATCAGCCGATCCGTTAGAAGAGGTAGATATTGGAGATGGTTCAGTCACTCGACCGACATTTATAAACAAAAATTTAAAAGCCGATTGTAAGGCTAAGTTAATCGAGCTACTAAAAGAATATGTTTGTTGCTTTGCATGGGAATATCATGAGATGCCAGGGTTAAGCCGAGAGCTAGTGGAGAATCGGTTGCCTATAAAGGCCGGTTTTAGACCTTATAAACAGTCGGCCAGAAAATTTAATCCAAAAACATATGACCGGATCAAGGAAGAGATCGGTCGACTGCTTGAAGCTAATTTCATTCGACCTTGCAGGTATGCCGAGTGGATTTCTAACATTGTCCCAGTAGAGAAGAAAGGATCTGGCAAGTTGAGGGTGTGCATTGATTTTAGAGATTTGAATAGGGCTACACCCAAAGATGAGTATCCTATGCCAATAGCCGATATGCTTATTAATGATGCTTCTGGACATAAGGTTATTAGCTTTCTAGATGGTAATGCCGGATACAATCAAATTTTTATGGCCGAAGAGGACATGTACAAGACAGCTTTTCGATGCCCTGGTTTCCTTGGTTTATTCGAGTGGACAGTGATGACATTCGGATTAAAAAATGCTGGCGCCATATATCAAAGGGCTATGAATTTGATTTTTCATGATTTACTCGGTGTCATACTTGAAGTTTATATTGATGATATTGTTGTCAAATCGGATGCTTTTGAATCTCACTTGGCCGATATGCATTTAGCTTTTGAAAGAATGAAAAAAGTATGGATTGAAAATGAATCCTTTGAAGTGTGCTTTCGGCGTGTCAACTGGCAAGTTTTTGGGTTTCATTATTCATGAAGATGGTATAGAGATTGATCCCAAAAAGATAGAGGCTATACAAAAGGTCGAGGCTCCAACATGCAAGAGAGATATGCAAAAGTTCCTTGGCAAGGTCAATTATTTGAGAAGGTTCATAGCTAATCTATCAGGGAAAGTTGATGCATTTACTCCTATCCTTCGATTAAAGAATGATGCTGATTTCACTTGGGGGGCAAAACAGCAAGAAGCATTTGATATGATCAAGAATTATTTGTGCACTCCTCCGGTGATGAAAGCACCCAAGCATAGGGAACCCTTCAGACTTTACGTTGCAGCAGAGGAAGGAGTTATTGGTGCTGTTCTAACTCAAGAGATCGAAGGAAAAGAGCATGCCATCACTTATTTGAGCCGCCGCTTATTGGATGCAGATACAAGGTATATATTTATTGAGAAATTATGTCTATGCTTATATTATGCTTGCACAAAACTGAGACATTATTTAGTGCCGAGTGTTTGTGTAGTAGCTTGTCAAACCGATGTCATTAAATACATGTTGCATAGGCCAATTCTTAGTGGTAGAATTGGCAAGTGGGCTTATGCTTTGATTGAATATGATTTGGCTTATGAATCTCTAAAATCCATGAAAGGCCAAATTGTTGCTAATTTCATTGTTGAACATCAGGTTAATAACACGCATGATGTTGATATGAACGTTGTTTCATTAGTACCATGGAGATTATACTTTGATGGTTTAGTTTGTAGCAATGGCCAAGGTGTTGGTATTGTTTATATATCTCCTCATGGTGCTGTTTTTGAAGCCTCATGCCGCTCAGAATATTTTTGCACAAACAATCAAGCTGAATATGAAGCATTGTTATTCGGCCTAGAGATGTTACTTGCTATAGGTGCTACACATATTGAGGCTTATGGTGATTCGTTATTAGTGGTGCAGCAAATATCCAAAGTCTTTCAGTGTTTGGACGAATCACTTAATGTTTATCTTGATAGATGTCTAGATATAATTTCTACTTTGGATTGCTTTAGCATTGCTCATATATCTAGACATGAAAATTGGAAAGCAAATGAATTGGCACAACAAGCATCCGGATATCATGTTGATCATGGCATGTTTCATATCTCTCAAAGACCGATGTCTTGTCTTGCCAATATGGGAGAGGCCGAACCTGAACCCACTGATTCGGCCATTAACAAAAAGTCTAGTGCAGGTGACAATCCCGACTGGAGGAAGCCCATTGTTGATTACTTGTGCAATCCGAGTGAAAGGGTGGACAGGGCTGTTCGGCATATGGCTTTCAAGTATACAATGAGAGATGATGGTCTTTATCGCCGAACCGTCGATGATGTTCTTTTAAAGTGTTTGGACGAGGACCAGGCAAGAGTTGCTATGGGAGAAGTACATGAAGGTATTTGTGGCACTCACCAGTCGGCTCCCAAGATGAAATGGTTATTGCGACGTGCTGGGTTTTATTGGCCGACTATGATTAATGATTGCTTCAGATATTATAAGGGGTGTGAAGCTTGTCAAAAGTTTGGTGATATTCAATTGGCTCCTGCTGCTATGTTACATCCTATTATCAAACCGTGGCCTTTCAGAGGTTGGGGTTTAGATTTCATTGGACAAATCCATCCGTCTTCCTCAAAAGGGCATCGGTTCGTATTGGTGGCAACTGATTATTTCACTAAATGGTCTGAAGCAGTACCTCTCAAGAACATGACGCATATGGAGGTAATTCAATTCATAACCGAGCACATTATTCATAGATTCGGTATTCCTCAAACGTTAACTACAGATCAAGGTTCATCTTTCATGTCACACCAAGTCACAGAGTTTGCCGAATCTTATAACATAAAGTTGCTCAATTCCTCTCCATATTATGCCCAAGCTAATGGACAAGCTGAGTCTAGCAATAAAATTTTAATCAAGCTCATCAAGAAGAAGATTGAGGATAATCCAAGGAGATGGCATGACTTGTTGTCTGAGGCATTATGGGCACATAGAATCTCAAGGCATGGTGCTACGAAAGTGACTCCATATGAGCTAGTATATGGTCAGGAGGCTGTTTTACCAGTGGAAGTAAATTTGAATGCTTTGAGAATAGCCAAACAAAATGATCTATCAGCAATAGACTTCTATAACTTAATGATGGACAACATTGATGAGGTTGCTGATAAACGTTTGGCTGCTTTGAATGCCATAGAGAGAGATAAGTTGAGGGTGGCAAGGGCTTACAATAAGAAAGTCAAGTTGAAGAATTTTCAAATTGGTAATCTCATTTGGAAAGTGATTCTGCCGATTGGTTCAAGAGATAGAAAATTTGGGAAGTGGTCTCCAAGTTGGGAAGGTCCTTTTAGAATTACAAGAGTTGTTCCCGGAAATTCATATTTGGTGGAATCAATACAAGGGGCATTGTTACCCCGAGCTCTCAATGGCAAATATTTGAAGAAGTACCACCCGAGTGTGTGGCAGGAAGCCTAAGTGGGCAATGGCCGATATATGATTATCGCCCGTGGCACAAACATGGTCGATACATAATTATCGCCCTGAGAAAAATAAATGGCCAATGGAGTGTTGATATCGTCCTTAGAACAAATACTATGCATATTATTTTTCGGCGTGCAAGCTTTGCGAAAAACAGGGGGCATGTGTTGACACCTAATTTTGGCAAGATACAGATTGCAATGAAGATGGTCTCAAGTGAATGATTTTTCAGCATAAAAATATTCACGTCACCGAGGTGAACCACTTTGATGTTTCGGTTATATTCATTCGACTTTATCTTACGGACCGAAACTATACTCCGAGTGGCATGGTTCAATGTTCCGAGTGGTTTTTGGCCAATCACGTCTTCAAGATGACCTCGGATGAAGGAGCACTCTTGAGGAATTGTCTTCGTCTCGTCGAGGCAATAGATTTTGATATATAAATCATCTCAATCCGAGTTCATATGCAAAAGTTAGAGGCAATATACTGCAGACTGAACCTCAACAGAAATATGGCGCGAGGTGCCAGACACTTGTCTGATAGGTTGCTCGATTATTTCGGCCATCAATACGGCCTTGAATCGAAAAACCTTCAACATGGAAAAGTTTCGTCTCGTCGAGCCGATCAATTTTCATATATAATTCGTCTCAATCCGAGATCATATGAGGTCTGGAGAGACAAATCAAGATCGGGCTATGTTTTTTCAGTCGGAAATCCGAGTGAAAAGTTTACCATCCGAGTGAAAGTTTACGGTCGAGTGAAAGTTTGCTGACCGGATGAACTTATTATTATCCAAGTGGAAATATAGTCATCCGAGTGAAAATATGATCATCCGAGTGAAATTGTCGTCCAGGTGAAAATATTCCGAGTAAAAAGATTACCATCGGGACAAAAACTTGCCGATTGAATAAGATAGTGCCTTCCGAGTGGAAATATAGTCATCCGAGTGAATAAGATAGTGCCTTCCGAGTGGAAATATAGTCATCCGAGTGGAAATATAATCATCCGAGTGAAAGATTGTCTTCCGAGTGAAAAAGTCCAATCGGACGATCCGAGTGAAAGATTGTCTTCCGAGTGAAAAAGTCCAATCGGACGATCCGAGTGAAAGTATCTAATATCCGAGTGGATGAGCTCAAGTCCGAGTGAAATTGAACATGTGCTCGAAAGTTTATCAAAATGACCTTGGATGAAGAAGTGTTCAATACAGAAGTTGTGCGTATCATCAAGACGGTAAATTTTGATTTTGGAGTCATCATCATCAGAAATAATATATAGCCAACAAATTCACTACGACACTCAGATAATCCAGTCTACCGTAAAACCGAGTCCGAGTGGAAGATAAAGATGACCTCGAAAAGTATTCAAGATGGCCTTATTTGAAAAAATGATCAACATGAGAGTTGTTCGTATCATTGAAGCGCACAAGTTTGGTATTTGGGCCGTCTCGATCGGAGATCATATGCAAGCCTAGCGGCCCGCGCAAGAAGGAAGATAGAGTTTGGGCCAGATTCAGACTGAATCTGAGTTGGAATAGAATTAGGACTCTAGGACGTGAATTGATGTAATTTTTCTTGTAAGGAAAGCCTAGATGAATCCTTTACTTGTACGGGAAGTCCAGCCGCCTCTTATATATGTTGGGGGTCACGGCCGATTGAACAACACACAATCGAACAAATCAATATACTACTTTTTCATCTACGTTTTATCTCTCCACCATTTTTCTATCTCGTTCTTCGCTGTTCTTCGTGTTTGAGAGCTGCGAATCCCGAGGTTCTAGGGGCGAGCGAATCGACCTAGGGCAGCCCATAGCCGCCGCACTCCCTGACAGGGTCCCTCCCGGGGGTGTGGGGTTTTCGGGTCTGCAAAAGCGCCCGTCGACTGTCTTGCGTATCGCGCTGTCGGTCGGGCCTCCTTCAACATGAGCTGCGGTGCATCACCCCCGGCGTTGAGGGTACACGTGACGTGTTCGTGTGTCAACAGAACCTTGTAGGCCTTTGAGCGCCGGACAATGCAGCGGGCCTCATTCTGGTCCTTAGGAAGCTCCTTCCTATTAAGGTAGGCCAGGAAGGGTTCAGTCCATGGGACGATGACTGCCATGATGAGATGCGCCGACGGTGTTATGTCGGTGTTTCCGGGATCTTCGGTTATGTTTAGGTCCGGACTAGTATTACCCTTTTCCCCCTGCCACACCAGGGATGGCTTAAAGAGCCTTTCTAGGAAGATATTAGGTGGGACGGGGTCGCGCTTACCGCCAATACGAGTAAGAACATCCACCGCTTGATTACTTTCTCGAGTCACTTGATGGAACTCGAGCCCCTCGAACCGGGCCGACATTTTTATGACTACGTTACAATATGCTTCCATCTTCGGATCTTTAGCATCAAAATGTCCATTTATTTGAGATATTGCAAGGTTTGAGTCCCCGTGCACTTCTAGGCGTTGTATGCCCATGGAGACAGCCATCCAGAGACCATGCAATAAGGCCTCGTATTCGGCTGCATTGTTGGAGTCTGTGTATAGTATTTGGAGAACGTACTGGACGACATCTCTGGTAGGGGACGTTAAAACGACACCCGCTCCTAACCCTGCCAGCATTTTGGAGCCGTCGAAGTGCATGACCCAATTGGATTATGTGTCGTACTCTTTAGAGAGTTCGGCCTCTGTCCATTCGGTGATGATGTCGGACAGTACTTGGGATTTTATAGCTCAACGTGGTTTATATGTAATGTCAAATGGCAGGAGCTCAATGGCCCATTTGGCAATCCGGCCCGTAGCATCGCAGTTGTTTATAATGTCGTTGAGTGGTACTTCGGAGGCCACCATGATCAAACACTCCTGGAAGTAGTGATGGAGCTTTCGGGATGCCATGAAGACCGTGTATGCTATTTTTGATAAAGAGGGTACCGGGATTTGCATGGTGTGAGGATAGTAGATACATAGTATACTGGCTTTTGAAGCGGGAATTTGTATCCGTCCTATTCTCGTTCAACGAGGAGTACGGCGCTCACCACCTGATGTGTTGCCGATATGTATAATAACATCGGTTCACCGGCATTTGGTGCGTCTAGGATTGGATTGCTCGCAAGAAGGGTTTTTATTTCTTCCAGTCCGGCTGTTGCCGCGTCCATCCATTCGAAGTGGTCGGTTCGCCGTAGAAGGCGATAGAGTGGCAGCGCCTTTTCTCCTAATCTGGAGATAAATTGGCTTAGAGCTGCCACGCAGCCTGCAAGTTTTTGAACTTGTTTAAGGTCTGTTAGCTTAGCTAATTTTGACAAAGCTTGGATTTTGGCTGGGTTTGCTTCAATTCCCCTATTGGAGACGATGAAGCCCAACAGTTTTCTAGCGGGGAGGCCGAAGACACACTTTTCCGGGTTGAGCTTGATGTCACATGCCCTGAGGTTGTCAAATGTAAGACGTAAGTCATCTATTAGTGTTTCCACATGCCTAGGTTTGATGACGACATCATCAACGTAAGCTTCTACTGTTTTTCCAATCTGTTTCTCCAGGCATGTTTGGATCATGCATTGATTTGTGGCGCCGGCGTTCTTGAGCCCGAAGGGCATGGTATTGAAGCAGAATGGCCCATATGGGGTAATAAATGCTATAGCCGCTTGATCGGTGTCAGGACCCCGATCCTAAGTCACACCGATCTAGCATGTAACACATCATATCACTTTGCGGCCTCACGCACGGTATTCCCACGGGTGCCACCTTGAAGGAAATATGCCCTAGAGGCAATAATAAAGTTATTATTTATTTCCTTATATCATGATAAATGTTTATTATTCATGCTAGAATTGTATTAACCGGAAACATAATACATGTGTGAATACATAGACAAACAGAGTGTCACTAGTATGCCTCTACTTGACTAGCTCGTTAATCAAAGATGGTTATGTTTCCTAACCATGGACAAAAGAGTTGTTATTTGATTAACGAGGTCACATCATTAGTTGAATGATCTGATTGACATGACCCATTCCATTAGCTTAGCACACGATCGTTTAGTATGTTGCTATTGCTTTCTTCATGACTTATAAATGTTCCTATAACTATGAGATTATGCAACTCCCGTTTACCGGAGGAACACTTTGGGTACTACCAAACGTCACAACGTAACTGGGTGATTATAAAGGAGTACTACAGGTGTCTCCAATGGTAGATGTTGGGTTGGCGTATTTCGAGATTAGGGTTTGTCACTCCGATTGTCGGAGAGGTATCTCTGGGCCCTCTCGGTAATGCACATCACATAAGCCTTGCAAGCACTGCAACTAATATGTTAGTTGTGAGATGATGTATTACGGAACGAGTAAAGAGACTTGCCGGTAATGAGATTGAACTAGGTATTGGATACCGACGATCGAATCTCGGGCAAGTAACATACCGATGACAAAGGGAACAACGTATGTTGTTATGCGGTCTGACCGATAAAGATCTTCGTAGAATATGTAGGAGACAATATGGGCATCCAGGTCCCGCTATTGGTTATTGACCGGAGACGTGTCTCGGTCATGTCTACATTGTTCTCGAACCGTAGGGTCCGCACGCTTAACGTTACGATGACAGTTATTATGAGTTTATGCATTTTGATGTACCGAAGGTTGTTCGGAGTCCCGGATGAGATCACGGACATGACGAGGAGTCTCGAAATGGTCGAGACGTAAAGATTGATATATTGGAAGCCTATATTTGGACATCGGAAGTGTTCCGGGTGAAATCGGGATTTTACCGGATTACCGGGAGGGTTACCGGAACCCCCCCGGGAGCCAAATGGGCCAACATGGGCCTTAGTGGAAAGGTGAGAGGGCAGCCCACATAGGGCTGCGCCTCCCCCCCTCTCCCTAGTCCTATTAGGACTAGGAGAGGGGCCGGCCACCTCTCTCTCTCTCTCCTTTAAAGGATTCCTAGTTGGACTAGGATTCCTGCGCCTACACCTCTTTGGCCGGCCAGCCCCCCTCCCTCCAACCTTTATATACGGAGGCAGGGGGCACCCCAAGACACACAACTTGATCCTTGAGATCGTTCCTTAGCCGTGTGCGGTGCCCCCTGCCACCAAATTCCACCTCGATCATACCGTTGTAGTGCTTAGGCGAAGCCCTGCGTCGGTAGTACATCAAGATCGTCATCACGCCGTCGTGCTGACGAAACTCTTCCTCGATGCTTTGCTGGATCGGAGCCCGAGGAACGTCATCGAGCTGAACGTGTGCTAAGAACTCGGAGGTGCCGGAGTAACGGTGCTTGGATCGGTCGATCGGGAAGAAGACGTACGACTACTTCCTCTATGTTGTGTGATCGCTTCCGCAGTCGGTCTGCGTTGGTGCGTAGACAACACTCTCCCCTCTCGTTGCTGTGCATCACCATGATCTTGCGTGTGCGTAGGAAAATTTTCGAAATTACTGCGTTCCCCAACAGTGGTATCAGAGCCTAGGTTTTATGGTTTGATGTTATTTGCACGAGTAGAACACAAGTGAGTTGTGGGCGATACAAGTCATACTGCCTACCAGCATGTCATACTTTGGTTCGGCGGTATTGTTGGTTGAGACGATCCGGACCAACCTTACGCGTACTCTTACGCGAGACCGGTTCCCTCGACGTGCTTTGCACATAGATGGCTTGCGGAAGACTGTCTCTCCAACTTTAGTTGAACCAAGTGTGACTACGCCCGGTCCTTGAGAAGGTTAAAACGGAGTCTATTTGACGAACTATCATTGTGGTTTTGATGCGTAGGTGAGATGAGTTCTTACTTAAGCCCGTAGCAGCCACGTAAAACTTGCAACAAACAAAGTAGAGGACGTCTAACTTGTTTTTGCAGGGTATGTTGTGATGTGATATGGTCAAGACATGATGCTGATTTTATTGTATGAGATGATCATGTTTTGTAACCGAGTTATCGGCAACTGGCAGGAGCCATATGGTTGTCGCTTTATTGTATGCAATGCAATCGCGATGTAATGCTTTACTTTATTACTAAGCGGTAGTGATAGTCGTGGAAGCATAAGATTGGCGAGACGACAACGTTGCTACGATGGAGATCAAGGTGGCGCGCCGGTGACGATGGTGATCATGACGGTGCTTCGGAGATGGAGATCACAAGCACAAGATGATGATGGCCATATCATATCACTTATATTGATTGCATGTGATGTTTATCCTTTTATGCATCTTATCTTGCTTTGATTGACGGTAGCATTATAAGATGATCTCTCACTAAATTATCAAGAAGTGTTCTCCCTGAGTATGCACCGTTGCCAAAGTTCGTCGTGCCCAGACACCACGTGATGATCGGGTGTGATAAGCTCTACGTCCATCTACAACGGGTGCAAGCCAGTTTTGCACACGCAGAATACTCAGGTTATACTTGACGAGCCTAGCATATGCAGATATGGCCTCGGAACACAGAGACCGAAAGGTCGAGCGTGAATCATATAGTAGATATGATCAACATGACGATGTTCACCATTGAAAACTACTCCATCTCACGTGATGATCGGTTATGGTTTAGTTGATTTGGATCACGTGATCACTTAGAGGATTAGAGGGATGTCTGTCTAAGTGGGAGTTCTTAAGTAATATGATTAAATTGAACTTAAATTTATCATGAACTTAGTCCTGGTAGTATTTTGCAAATCATGTTGTAGATCAATAGCTCGCGTTGTTGCTTCCCTGTGTTTATTTTGATATGTTCCTAGAGAAAATTGTGTTGAAAGATGTTAGTAGCAATGATGCGGATTGGATCCGTGATCTGAGGTTTATCCTCATTGCTGCACAGAAGAATTATGTCCTTGATGCACCGCTAGGTGACAGACCTATTGCAGGAGCAGATGCAGACGTTATGAACGTTTGGCTAGCTCAATATGAAGACTACTTGATAGTTTAGTGCACCATGCTTAAAGGCTGAGAATCGGGACTTCAAAGACGTTTTGAACGTCATGGAGCATATGAGATGTTCCAGAAGTTGAAGTTAATATTTCAAGTAAATACCCGAGTTGAGAGATATGAAGTCTCCAACAAGTTCTATAGCTGAAAGATGGAGGAGAATCGCTCAACTAGTGAGCATGTGCCCAGATTGTCTGAGTACTACAATCGCTTGAATCAAGTGGGAGTTAATCTTCCAGATAAAATAGTGATTCACAGAATTCTCTAATCACCATCACCAAGTTAGTAGAACTTCGTGATGAACTATAATATGCAAGGGATAAACAACTCCCAAGCTCTTCGTGATGCTGAAATCAACGAAGGTAGAAATCAAGAAAAACATCAAGTGTTGATGGTTGACAAGACCACTAGTTTCAAGAAAAGGTCAAAGGGAAGAAGGGAAACTTCAAGAAGAACGGCAAGCAAGTTGCTGCTCAAGTGAAGAAGCCCAAGTTTGGTCCTAAGCCTGAGACTAAGTGCTTCTACTGCAAAGGGACTGGTCACTGGGAGCGGAACTACCCCAAGTGATTGGCGGATAAGAAGGATGGCAAAGTGAACATAAGTATATTTGATATACATGTTATTGATGTGTACTTTACTAGTGTTTATAGCAAACCCTCAGTATTTGATACTAGTTCAGTTGCTAAGATTAGTAACTCGAAACGGGAGTTGCAGAATAAACAGAGACTAGTTAAGGGTGAAGTGACGATGTGTGTTGGAAGTGGTTCCAAGATTGATATGATCATCATCGCACACTCCCTATAATTTCGGGATTAGTGTTGAACCTAAATAGGTGTTATTTGGTGTTTGCGTTGAGCATGAATATGATTTGATCATGTTTATTGTAATACGGTTATTCATTTAAGTAAGAGAATAAATTGTTGTTCTGTTTACATGAATAAAACCTTATATGGTTACACACCCAATGAAAATAGTTCGTTGGATCTCGATCATAGTGATACACATATTGAAACCAAAAGATGCAAAGTTAATAATGATAGTGCAACTTATTTGTGGCACTGCCGTTTAGGTCATATTGGTGTAAAGCGCATGAAGAAACTCCATGCTGATGGGATTTTGGAATCACTTGATTATGAATCACTTGATGCTTGCGAACCGTGCCTTTTAGGCAAGATGACTAAAACGCCGTTCTTCGGAACAATGGAGCGAGCAAAAGATTTGTTGGAAATCATACATACTGATGTATGTGGTCCGATGAATATTGAGGTTTGCGACAGGTATCATTATTTTCTGATCTTCACAGATGATTTGAGCAGATATGAGTATATCTACTTAATGAAACATAAGTCTGAAACATTTGAAAGGTTCAAAGAATTTCAGAGTGAAGTGAAAAATCATCGTGACAAGAAAATAAAGTTTCTACGATCTGATCGCGGAGACAAATATTTGAGTTACGAGTTTGGTCCTCAGTTAAAAACAATGTGAAATAGTTTCACTACGCACGCCACCTGGAACACCACAACATAATGGTGTGTCCGAACGTCATAACCGTACTTTATTGGATATAGTGCAATATATGATGTTTCTTACCGATTTACCACTATCGTTTTTGGGGTCATGCATTAGAGATAGCTGCATTCACGTTAAATAGGGCACCATATAAATCCGTTGAGACGACACCGTGTGAACTATGGTTTGGCAAGAAACCTAAGCTGTCGTTTCTTAAAGTTTGGGGTTGTGATGCTTATATGAAAAGGTTTCATCCTGATAAGCTCAAACTCAAATCGGAGAAGTGCGTCTTCATAGGATATCCAAAGGAAACTATTGGATACACCTTCTATCACAGATCCGAAGGCAAGACTTTTGTTGCTAAAATTCGGAAATTTTCTGGAGAAGGAGTTTCTCTCGAAAGAAGTGAGTGGGAGGAAAGTAGAACTTGACGAGGTAACTGTACCTGCTCCCTTGTTGGAAAGTAGCACATCACAGAAAACTGTTTCTGTGATACCTACACCAGTTAGTGAGGAAGCTAATGATGGTGATCATGAAACTTCAGAACAAGATACTACTGAACCTCGTAGATCAACCAGAGTAAGATCCGCGCCAGAGTGGTACGGTAATCCTTTTCTGGAAGTCATGCTACTAGATCATGATGAACCTACGAACTATGAAGAAGCGATGGTGAGCCCAGATTCCGCAAAGTGGCTTGAAGCCATGAAATCTGAGATATGATCCATGTATGAGAACAAAGTATGGACTTTGGTTGACTTGCCTGATGATCGGCAAGCAATAGAAAATAAATGGATCTTCAAGAGGAAGACGGATGCCGATAGTAGTGTTACTATCTACAAAGCTAGAATTGTCGCAAAAGGTTTTCGACAAGTTCAAGGTGTTGACTACGATGAGATTTTCTCACTCGTATCTATGCTTAAAGTCTGTCCGAATCATGTTAGCAATTGCCGCATTTTATGAAATCTGGCAAATGGATAAACAAAACTGCATTCCTTAATGGATTTATTAAAGAAGAGTTGTATATGATGCAACAGAAGGTTTTGTCAATCCGAAAGATGCTAACAAAATGTGCAAGCACCAGCGATCCATCTGTGGACTGGTGCAAGCATCTCGGAGTTGGAATATACGCTTTGATAAGTTGATCAAAGCATATAGTTTTATACAGACTTGCGGTGAAGCCTGTATTTACAAGAAAGTGAGTGGGAGCACTACAGCATTTCTGATAAGTATATGTGAATGACATATTGTTGATCAGAAATAATGTAGAATTATTCTGTAAAGCATAAAGGAGTGTTTGAAAGGAGTTTTTCAAAGAAAGACTTCGATGAAGCTGCTTACATATTGAGCTTCAAGATCTATAGAGATAGATCAAAGACGCTTGATAAGTTCTTTCAATGAGTACATGCCTTGACAAAGATTTTGAAGTAGTTCAAAATGGAGCAGTCAAAGAAAGAGTTCTTGCCTGTACTATAAGGTGTGAAGTTGAGTAAGACTCAAAGCCCGACCACGGCAGAAGATAGAAAGAGAATGAAAGTCATTCCCTATGCCTTGGCCATAGGTTCTATAAAGTATGTCATGCTGTGTACCAGATCTATTGTATACCCTGCACTGATTTAGCAAGGGAGTACAATAGTGATCTAGGAGTAGATCACTGGACAGCGGTCAGAATTATCCTTAGTGAAATAAGGATATGTTTCTCGATTATGGACGTGACAAAAAGGTTCGTCGTAAAGGGTTACGTCAATGCAAGTTTTTGACACTCATCCAGATAATTCTAAGTCTCAATCTGGATACATATTGAAAGTGGGAGCAATTAGCTAGAGTAGCTCCGTGTAGAGCATTGTAGACATAGAACTTGCAAAATACTTACGGATCTGAATGTGACAGACCCGTCGACTAAAATTATCCCACAAGCAAAACATGATCACACCTTAGTACTCTTTGGGTGTTAATCACATAGAGATGTGAACTAGATTATTGACTCTAGTAAACCCTTTGAGTGTTGGTCACATGACGATGTGAACCATGGGTGTTAATCACATGGTAACGTGAACTATTGCTGTTAAATCACATGGCGATGTGAACTAGATTATTGACTCTAGTGCAAGTGGGAGACTGAAGGAAATATGCCCTAGAGGCAATAATAAAGTTATTATTTATTTCCTTATATCATGATAAATGTTTATTATTCATGCTAGAATTGTATTAACCGGAAACATAATACATGTGTGAATACATAGACAAACAGAGTGTCACTAGTATGCCTCTACTTGACTAGCTCGTTAATCAAAGATGGTTATGTTTCCTAACCATGGACAAAAGAGTTGTTATTTGATTAACGAGGTCACATCATTAGTTGAATGATCTGATTGACATGACCCATTCCATTAGCTTAGCACACGATCGTTTAGTATGTTGCTATTGCTTTCTTCATGACTTATACATGTTCCTATAACTATGAGATTATGCAACTCCCGTTTACTGGAGGAACACTTTGGGTACTACCAAACGTCACAACGTAACTGGGTGATTATAAAGGAGTACTACAGGTGTCTCCAATGGTAGATGTTGGGTTGGCGTATTTCGAGATTAGGGTTTGTCACTCCGATTGTCGGAGAGGTATCTCTGGGCCCTCTCGGTAATGCACATCACATAAGCCTTGCAAGCACTGCAACTAATATGTTAGTTGTGAGATGATGTATTATGGAACGAGTAAAGAGACTTGCCGGTAACGAGATTGAACTAGGTATTGGATACCGACGATCGAATCTCGGGCAAGTAACATACCGATGACAAAGGGAACAACGTATGTTGTTATGCGGTCTGACCGATAAAGATCTTCGTAGAATATGTAGGAGCCAATATGGGCATCCAGGTCCCGCTATTGGTTATTGACCGGAGACGTGTCTCGGTCATGTCTACATTGTTCTCGAACCGTAGGGTCCGCACGCTTAACGTTACGATGATAGTTATTATGAGTTTATGCATTTTGATGTACTGAAGGTTGTTCGGAGTCCCGGATGAGATCACGGACATGACGAGGAGTCTCGAAATGGTCGAGACATAAAGATTGATATATTGGAAGCCTATGTTTGGACATCGGAAGTGTTCCGGGTGAAATCGGGATTTTACCGGATTACCGGGAGGGTTAGCGGAACCCCCCCGGGAGCCAAATGGGCCAACATGGGCCTTAGTGGAAAGGTGAGAGGGCAGCCCACATAGGGCTGCGCCTCCCCCCCTCTCCCTAGTCCTATTAAGACTAGGAGAGGGGCCGGCCACCTCTCTCTCTCTCTTTAAAGGATTCCTAGTTGGACTAGGATTAGAGGGGGGAGTCCTACTCCCGGTAGGAGTAGGACTCCTCCTGCGCCTACACCTCTTTGGCCGGCCAGCCCCCCTCCCTCCAACCTTTCTGTACGGAGGCAGGGGGCACCCCAAGACACACAACTTGATCCTTGAGATCGTTCCTTAGCCGTGTGCGGTGACCCTGCCACCAAATTCCACCTCGATCATACCGTTGTAGTGCTTAGGCGAAGCCCTGCGTCGGTAGTACATCAAGATCGTCATCACGCCGTCGTGCTGACGAAACTCTTCCTCGACGCTTTGCTGGATCGGAGCCCGAGGAACGTCATCGAGCTGAACGTATTCTAAGAACTCGGAGGTGCCGCAGTAACGGTGCTTGGATCGGTCGATCGGGAAGAAGACGTACGACTACTTCCTCTACGTTGTGTGATCGCTTCCGCAGTCGGTCTGCGTTGGTGCGTAGACAACACTCTCCCCTCTCGTTTCTGTGCATCACCATGATCTTGCGTGTGCGTAGGAAAATTTTTGAAATTACTGCGTTCCCCAACACACCTTACCTGGCCCGGGACCGTTTGCGCCTTTTGGCTCACGTATATGATAGTGTCGCTAGCATCCATATGACAAAGAACCCGGGCCGACATGGCTAGTCGTGAAACCAAAGCGGCACTAACCCATGGGGACAGGCATACATGAATCAACCTAGAGCATGTCGGTCAACAGCGTGTGAATCCGGGCTGTAGCACTGGGCTAACAGGACTCCGGTAACCCGGGCTGTAGCAGGCTAGGCAGGACTCCGGATGTCACCGCGTGACATTTCCCCGAAGGGACAGACACGGGAACAAAGTGAAACACATGCCGGCCAGTCAAGTGTCCTGAGCAGTAGCGCTGGGCTAGCAGGACTCCGGTGAACCGGGCTGTAGCGGACTACTATGGCTCAAGAAAGCACTAGACTACATTTCCCCATAAGAGAGGATACTAAGGATAAACAACTAGGTTGTCGGATCCCACACATACCAAGCATTTCAATCATACACACAATATGCTCAATATGTGCAATACAACATGGCATCACAACAAGACTCTACGACTCAGAGTATTTATTGATTAGGCTCCGATGAATCAGACCTGACTCAACTCTAAGCAGCAGCAGGCATGACAAACAAGCATGAATGAGTAGGCACATCAGGGCTCAAACAACTCCTACTCATGCTAGTGGGTTTCATCTATTTACTGTGGCAATGACAGGTCATGCAGAGGAAAGGGGTTCAACTACCGCAGCAGGTAACAGTTGAATCGTTGTTGTCCTAATGCAGTAAATAAGAGCAGGAGCGAGAGAGTGGGATTGTATCAAAATGAACAAGGGGGTTTTGCTTGCCTGGCACTTCTGAAGATAGTATAGTTCTTCATCCATGTCATCGATCACATCATCGGAACATCGTCTACTGAAGGGGGACAAACACCGGCAATAGAGAAGAACACAATCAATGCATATGCGACAATATGATGCATGATCATGACATGGCAATATGCTGTGATTTGAGCTAATGCATCTAGTTATGATTTAAATGAAGTTGGTTTGAATACATGATTCAAATTCCAACCCCATATATGATTATTTAAATTCCCTTTATTTGTTTTGTCCAAAACAGAGGACAAACATTGTTCAAACATGCATGAAAATGGTACAGATGGATTCCTTGAATTTTTCTGATAATTTTTCATATATAAATTATTTCATTCGGAGTTATGGTTGATTTTCTATGATTTTTAGAAGTTTAGGCAATTTTCTGGATTATTTTAAATCCAGAAAATCATTAATGACATCAGCATTGTGTCACTACTGCGTCAGCAGGTCAGCCGAGTTGACCAGGGTCAAACCTGACTGGTGGGACTCGCGTGTCATTGACACAGGGACTAACCCACGGTCAAATCCCGCGCTGACTGGGGTTTGACCCTGTGGTGGGGCCCGTAGTCAGTGTCTACTAGGCTGCTAATTGGGGGATTAGCCGCTAATAACGTCGCCACGTCATCATCGTCGGACTTAGGCCGGCGACGACCAGATCAGCGGCGGAAGTTTGCCGAAAACCCGCTACGGGGCTCGGTTTTGCGCGTAGTTTGCATCTACGGGTAGCTGAGGGTGCGCCGCATCCAACCGCGTAGGCCTTTGGTTGCGGGGTGGCTGGTAACGCCGTCGGCGGGGAGCTTGGCGGCGGCCGGAGCCACGGGCTCGAGCGGGACAAGGCTAGGGTGCATGGCAGGAGGCTTGGGTGGTGGCGTTCGCTTTCTGGGGGGCTGCTGAGCACGCAGACGTGCTCGGCTTCGGGTGAATCGAGCTCTGGGCTCGGCGGCGACATGGATGGCGGCAGGAAGCTCACGGGTGCGGTGGCAAGTACGACTATGGGACGCACGAGCGAGGAAGAACAGGGGGAAAGGTGGCGAGGCTCACAGCGCGTCGTTTGGCGGTGTCGGATGGCTCGGGGAAGCACCGGAGCGAGCGAAGCAGTGAGGGGGATCTCTGGTGGCCGTCAGTGATGATGACGACGATGGCGATGCGTTGGGACTCTTCCGGTCGCGTGAGACGACGGGGAGGATGAGGGCGGCACGGCGGAGCTCGGGGACGCGTCGGAGAGGCGAGGTGGTGGCCGGTGGCTGCGGTGTTTGCGGCTGTGCGCCCCGGCTCGTTCGGGCGGCCCTGGAAGAGAGGCAAAGGAGGGAAGAGCGCTCGAGGGAGAGGGAGGAGAGGTACAGGGGGTCCAGGGGGAAGTGCGTGGCGTCGCGGGAGGCGTCCTGCGCAAGCAGGCGGGCTGGAGGTGGCCTCACGTGTGCGTGCGCGCGTCAGACACACGCCCTCCTGCCTACTGGTAGGAGGTTGAAGACGGTGCGGTGGCTGGCTGGGCCTAGCACAGCAGTGGGCTGTCAGGTAACCCTTAGGTGGGTTTTCTCTCTCTCTCTCGTTTTCTAATTCTTTTCTGTTTTCTATTTTTTTTCTGTTCTGATTTAGTTTAGCAACTAAATCATTTTAATAAATTATGTAGGTTATTATATGGCTTGCTGAAATATATACAAAGCCACTCACAAACTTCCAGAATTTTTGGAGTTATATTTAATATATATTAAATATAAATCCAAAGCAAATAGTTATTGGCTTAATTCAAATGGCCAAAATAAATATTTCTGTGACTCCAAAATTATTGGTTTGAATTTTACCTCTTACCAATATTTCTATAGAATAACAGGAACATTTTCTTGGACTCATTTGAGAAGATTTTAAAGCTAGTTATTTTTGAATTGATTTCTGAGGGTTTCAACAAACCTCAATTCAATTTTCAGAAATTTAAACATGATGCAAGCAAGATGCAAACACTAGGCAACACCAGAAGCTAGGGATGTGACAGCTCACCCCTACTAAACAAGAATCTCGTCCTGAGATTCAAGTCGTGAGGCAAGAAGATAGAGGGACACAAGCTAACACAATCTTCACGATCCAGATGTCTTTCTCGAGGATGTTGACCCGCTACATCATATTGATTATGACATCCTTTCCTTTGAGAACTTCATCCAACATGGCGAAAAGAGAGCAAGACAACCTCACAAGAATGGATCATTGATCTTTATGAACACAAGATCAACTCACGGAATGAGACATAGAACATCCCTTGAGCTGAGACGCAAAACACACAGTAGAGATGATGGATGAGAAACATATGACAAGGGTTCAAATTGGTAGGCAACAATTCGATGCTTAAATAGATGGTGAGGGGGGTTTCAAAGTAGCGAGGAGTTAAGTTGCCCATGATACCATAACGGGACACCTCGGGGAAGGTGACTCGTAAAATTATTACCTTAAGTGGCAAAAAGAATTACTTTTGATCCATAGATCATTGAAACTCTTCATACCAGCCTGAGGCAAATCACAATTGATTGTTTGAAAGAATTCGAGAGGATGGCATACTCAGTTTGGAAAGGAAACTATGGTTATAGAACAACTCGGCAAACGGAAGGCACATTCCAATTGATACCGAGGATATAACATAGTGACTAAGTGTGTGCTCTCAAGAACTTGAGCATTTCCATAGTCATCAAGGTCTTACCAACATCCGTGGCAAGGATCCTGGCAACACGACATACTACCATGATGACTAGTGATGGATGATGCGGATACAAAGGAAGATAACACCTTCTCAGACTTCCCCTTAGCGAGGCTAAGGAAACAGAATCTGGATGATCGACCCAAAGACATTTAGCACTCCGCTTCTAATGTTCTCCTTGATGTACTAGGTACCACGGTCAATGCTTAAAAGCATCAACATGGCCATCAAGTAAAGGTCGGACTTCGGGAGCACAAAAATCCATAAGGAACAACTATTGGAATAAATCCTACGAGATCCTTATGGGGAGGTGGCCAACTTTCTCAATCAAGATACTACAATAATAAGTCTTTCGGTTGGGTGTGTTGGCCACAACATCCACTTTACCGTGTTACAGAGAGACTAATATTATAGTTCTTGAGAAATGTTCCAACCATCATATCTGCTTCAGATTCAGATCTGGTTGGTAACAGGATATTCCAGACCCATCGAGTCTAGAAGAAAACGAAAGTTTGCAACACAAATCGACGAGATGGCGTTGCGAGATTCTCGGGAAATGGACTATGGTAGTAAGCTCCAAAACATGAGCTGGTTCTGCTAACACATATGTGAACACGTTGTCTCAGACAAGCATGACCACATAGTAGTCTTACAATAAAACACTACCGAGTTCAAGTGGGGAACCATCATTGAAGATAACGAAGTCTTGTGCATGCCCGTCTGGGCTCTTCGGGAATAGCAGTTGAACTTGTTATCCCTAAACAAATCAATCATTGGCTTGGTGTGCTAGGGAATACATATGGAGTGGAGGTAATTAATCTACCAAACCATAGAATACATTCGCACATGCATAACTGACTTGGGATGGTACCAGAGGAAACAAAAACAATCTTTCTCGAATTCACGGCGGCAACTTGCACCTAATGCACGTGAACTTGGAGAAAGTCACTCCTTTCATCCAAACATATACCTCATGGGCGGAATATGAAGGCAATGCTTACAAAGTTTCCAATACTAGTGTAATGTTCAACATGAATCATGGGGGAGACAAAATGCTGCTGATGGGCTCAACAACAACTCATCGGAATTTCCATATCACTGGACTTCCACCATCATGTGAACACGGTGATAGCATTGGTCAGACCAAAAGATGTAATGGTGTATGCTCGGGGATCAACCACGAGTAAGACAACATTACGAACATCGTTGGTTCTGATTTGATTTGAGGATGGCCCACACTCAAATCAAAGTTTTGACAAGGCAATAGATCCAACAACTGATCACGAGGACCAATTGGTGAAGATATCATCTTTCTTCAACACACACACAAACACAAAGATATCCCTTCAGAAAGAACCAAATTCGACAAAGCTTTTTATCTTCCAACTCTCCGAGTTATTGTTTAGCTTAACCAACTAGCTCAGGGTATCCAACACAGATTCTTAGAGAAGGGGTGGTTTATTGGGAAACCAACTTGATCACGAAATCAATAGATCGGTCAGGGGACGACCTGGTGATACTTCCATGAAGATATCCGGAAAATCACGAACCACCGATATGTCTCTAAGCTCGAGAATCATCTTGCTTTTCAAGGCAAGACGACATGAGCAAGGGAGTGATGGATTGACACAATCCTATCTCATTGATCGGAGAGTGCAACAGGAAATATGGACTAGGTAGCACGATCAATCTTAGGATGATGGTTCGAACCAACACGCTAAGAATGATATTATTATCCATTAACTACCAAGCAACGAGGTTGCTAGGAGTATTGACTTCGCACATCACAGTACACTTGCCGGCATTCCGGTTATAACCACACGGGAACCGAGGAATGAACAATGATGGCAAGAAGTATTACTTCATCAAGAATTCATAAGAGGTGGTGCAATTCTCATGATATTCCTGACATAAAGAGGGCAATACTTCAGGGTAGAACAGAATCAAAAGCTGGATTGGCATTTTAATCTGCGGAATACAACTACTTTGACCCAATCCTAGATATGGATGATGTATTGGAGTTTGTTTCTCCTAGTCATTCTGAAATAGAACGGCTCGACGGACCACGAGAATAACAAGCATCGATAACACGAATGCAAAACTACTCCTGACTATCAATTGATAGACTAGGGTTGGAATACAGCTGAGGAGGGTCAACTCAAGGAACATATAATTTTCTGAGTTGTGTATGCATAGATTAGTATGTCGAGCAAAGCTCAACATTTCTTCCGTACAACCCATGCAGAACGGTAGGACTGGCAGAATCACAATATATAATGGGGAACTCATCGAGAGCACTCTTGTTGTGATCTTTTGATCCAACAAACTTCTGCCATAAGTGGTTCATAGTGAAAGTGCGTTATATCGACTAGAGGGGGGGTGAATAGGCGATTTTTATGAAAGTCTTCAAAACGTGGAAGTTATGAAGACAAATAGAATAAACAAGCCTATCACTATGCAGCGGAAGTTAGATTACACAAGGCAAGCCATGGTCAAGTATTCAATATAGTGAAAGCACAGTGACAAACAGCTTCAGTGTAATAAGGATCAGGTAGGAAGAAGTTATGAAGCCAAACAAATCATACAGTTAAGTTGTGAAGACAGAAGATAAAGCAAGCATGCAATGGCTTCACAAAGTGTAACGGTAAGTAAAAGGAGGTGAAGATGAAACCAGTGACACGTTGAAGACAATGATTTGTTGGACCAGTTCCAGTTGCTGTGACAACTATACGTCTGGTTGGAGCGGCTAGGTATTTAAACCAAAGGACACACAGTCTCGGACACCCAGTCCTGAACACGCAGCTCAGGACACCCAGTCCTCACTGTTTTCTCCTTGAGCCAAGGTCACACAGACCTCGCCCAATCACTCTGGTAAGTCTTCAAGGTAGACTCCCAAACCTTCACAGACTTCGTTCACCGGCAATCCACAATTTCTCTTGGATGCTCAGAACACGACGCCTAACCGGCTGGAGGATGCACAGTCCTCAAGTGTAATAAGTCTTCAGATCACTCAGACAAGAAGACTTAAGTGATGCCCAATTTACTCTGGCTCTGGGTGGTTAGGGCTTTTCTCCTTGCTAGGAATTTTCTCTCAAAGGCTTCGAGGTGGGTTGCTCTCAAACGACAAAAGCCGTGCACTGAAATCTGAGCAGCCAACCGTTTATGGTTGTAGAGGTGGACTATTTATAGCCACTTGGCAACCCGACCTGATTTGTCCGAAATGACTCTGGGTCACTAAGGAACTGACACGTGTACCAACGGTCAAATTTCAAACTCACACGGCAACTTTACTAGGGCTACAAGTAAAGCTGACTTGTCTGACTCTGGACAAGATTTTCTCTCATAGTCTTCGCTCGAAGACATAGGATTTGAATTAGGCATCACTTCAGTCATTCTGACTGGTTCTCTTGGACCCCACTTAACAGTACGGTGGTTCCTATGACACAACATAAATGAAGTAAAACTACGAAGGATCTAAGTCTTCGAGTTTCATAAGCTTCATAGGGAGTCTTCACATGTCATTGTCTTCAATATGAATATCTTCATGAACCACCATTGTCTTCAATGTCTTCATACATTTTTAGGGGTCATCTCTGGTAGTGAAACCGAATCAATGAGGGACTTCTACCTGTGTTATCCTGCAATTCTCACAAACACATTAGTCCCTCAACTAGGTTTGTCGTCAATACTCCAAAACCAACTAGGGGTGGCACTAGATGCACTTACAATCTCCCCCTTTTTGGTGATTGATGACAAACTAGTTGAAGTTTTCAACGGGGAATATAATTTGTGAAATTGTAAAGGAATTGTCTTCATAAGCTGCAAGGGCTCCCCCTGAAGATGTGCATATAAGTAATTTGCTTCTAGAACGCAAATGCACATGGTAGGTTGTACTTGTGGAGATCCACTTCAACTTATGATGACAATCCATCATGCATGTAAAAGTATATGAAGAGAATGACATGCATAATGAAAAATGTACGTCTGCGAAATGATATAAGTGCGGAAATTATCGTCGTACATGCGGAATTTATCTTCGCAAAAACACAGTGGCAAACAAGTAGCAGACAACCATCAAGTTTAAGTGTTACAACTCAAAGAACCAAATGTAGCAAAACGAGAGTTGTAAGCACGAAGCAAAATGTAGCAAAATATAAAGCACCCGCCCATATTATTGACCCGCTTGAAGACTATAAACATCATATGCTTCTCCCCCTTTTGTCAGTGATGACCAAAAAGGTTTGAAGACATAGAGTTTTCTACGCGTTCCCAGGCGCAGCAGGGCCGGTGGAGACGTTTGGTGGTGCTAAAGAGGTTGGTGCAGGGTCGACGCGCGCTGAAGAAGGTGGTGGTGATGTAGCGTCGTCTTCTTCCTCAATGATTCTTCCAGTCACGGTGGCAGCAGAGGAAGAGAACTCAGAATCTTCAAGGGACGGAGTTCCGCGCAGCACAGCTCTTCTGGGGGGTGTGGAGTCAAACTTGAATCTCTCTCTGAAGCCATCCTCTTGAAGTTCAGCTTCAGTGCACATCATGGTGAGGCCTTTCCAAGTGCGGCAACAGGTTTCATGTGCGACGAATGCATTCTTGGTGGCCAGATTTCTGATGCGATTGACGTCTTGCATGATACTTCTCATCTGCCTCTTGAGCCAGTCGTGATGCCTATCTTGCTTTTGGTGAAGAGCCACAAGAAGTTCTCGGTCATTGAGTGCACGAGCGCGTTTCTTGGGTCTCTGTGCAGCTGTGCTGTCAGTGGCTTCAGTTGATGCAGGGGCACGTGTGGTGCCAACCATTGGATAGACTCTTGAGATGGCTTCAACACCTTCATCATTCTGAGTGAAGCTCTGGTGTTCTGCATTCTGAAGACTTAATGGTTGCTTGGCAGGCTCAGGATATATTGCTTCAGCAGAGGTGTCCACGTCGGGTAAGAAGATCCTATGGTTGCAGGCTGAGGGCTGATAGGAGATAGCAGAGTGAAGCTTGATCAGCCTCATAACCCAAGGAGCATAAAACTTCAAACCAAAGAGATCTGAGCCCGACGCTGCAAGTTGGCGTATAAAGAGATCCTGTGCGTTGAAGCATTTGCCATGCAGAATACAGAAGATGAGAGTCTTCATTGCACCTTCAACCTTGGCATATGGAGAGTGCCCCTTAATGGGCCATAGAGTCCGCCTGACGATGTGATATATAGTTCTGGGCAAGTACTCTAAGTCTTCAACGAAGAACTCAGTTGGATAAGGTGCATCATGAGGCAATGGCTTCATCATTGAGAGCATCTGACTCATATTTGGCTCAGGCCGCTGGAATATGCTCTCAATTGCTTCAGCATGGAGTTGGCAGCCTTCTTCGAAGAGTTCGCCGGGAGTGGGTAGGCCGGTAAGCTCAATGATATCGAATGCATTAGCTTCATGATGGACATTGCCGGTCATCCACTCCAGGACCCAAGTCTTCGGATCTCTGTTATAGCCTTTGATATGCAGGGTGGCATAGAACTGGAGCAGAAGCTCTTCATTCCAGTGCTCTTCATCGGTGATAAACGGCAGCAGACCCACTTGCTTGAAGCAATCCAGTGCTTCTTCCAGACCAGGCAGACCAGCAATAGCTTCAACCTCAAGGCGCTGGTGAGGAAAGATGCGGCCTTGGTTGTATAGGATGCATGAATAGTAGCTGCATTGTGGGTGGCTCCAGAACCTATCTAATACAATCCGTTCCCTTGAATAAGGGTTCTTGGAGCGGTTGAAGAACGTGTTATCTGCCCTGAAGCTATTGATGTTGAAGGAGCCAGGAGCTGATGCAGGACCTGGGAACCTTGGCAGTCGTGGGATCGGCTTCTGGACCTGGGGCCTGTGCGCAACATGATAGTTGAATTGTGGACCGGCAGCAGACTCAGGCACAGAAGGTTCAGATGCAGTAGCTTCAGTGTCTCTTGAAGCTGTTGGTGCGAAGGGATCCACAATTGCTTCAGCGTTGGTTGTGGCAGCCTCAACGTTTTCACCCTCAACACGTGTAGTGAGAGGGACGGATTCAGGCACGTTCTCCTGGAACACTGCTTCTTGTTGGTGCGGGGGAGATGGAGCTTGAGGTTCTTCTTAAATATCTTCAGCTGATGCAGCCGGAATGTCGTCAGCAGCCTGAGCCCTTGGCCCTTTGCGAAGCCTACGGAATGTAGGCGACGCTGGTGGAGTTGTAGTGGGCTGGGGCTCATTATCTTCCTCTTGTGGACGATCTGCCCACGATGCATCTTGTGTGACTGGTGTCAATGGACGACCAATGCTGATCATTTCGCTTGTCTCAAGCTGAGGAAGGGCTGCATCACCTTGTACATTGTCTTGGAGACCAATGTCTTCAGCAGCGTTGGGGTCGGTTGCTGGAATGTCTTCGGCGTGCGGAGCCTCTGTGAAAGCAGGCTCATGCACTGTCAACTGACGATCTTCATCAGGATAGCGGACGGAGAGGGGTTCGACTATCAAGGGCTCTATGGGAGCAGCCCGAGATTTCTTGGTCTTGCACTTCTTGATGGTGGGGTCAGAAGGAGAGGCTTCAGGGTGTTTCCTCTTCCGAGCTTCAGCCTCTGCAGTCCGTGTCTTCTTGAGCTCTGAGGCGGTTGATCGACTCTTTGGCTTCGAGCCTTTCGTAGCAGTGGGGAAGACAATCGGAACAGCTTCTGGCCTTGGTGCCTCTGGTTCAGCCATAGCAGGCTTCTTCTTTTTCTTCGTGGCCATCCTGGGGTCGATGCCGGGACGCCCAAGTGCCTTGCGGTTCTCGGCCTCATTGTAGGCCTGTACACAACGATCAGCCAGAGTCTTCATTCGCTCCCGCGAGCCCTGAGCTTCTGCAAGTTTCTTCAGAAAGTTTTCCTTTAACTCGTGCAGCATGATCTTGAAGTCCTTGACTTCTTGGACGCTGAGCCTGGCCATATTCTGCTTGAACTGAGCCTTTTCAAAATCAATCTTCTGCTTCAGTTCAACAATGCGCTGGGCAATTGCAAGTTCTGAAGCAATAGCGCCTTGGAAGGCGACGCTAAGGCCAATGGGCAGCTGCAGATCATCGAAGCTGATATTGGGTGTATCAAACCACTCATCGATGAAGTTGTGGATGATTGCTGCATCAAACAGAGGCAGATTGTTAAAGATTTCAGCCTCCTCCTTGCTCTTGATGAGCTTCTCAAGAGTGTCATCTCCAAGATCCTCGTCGCTTGACAGATCAATGGCTTCGCTGCGTAGAATGGCAGCAGCTGTGAGCTCTTTGCCTGTGTGTGGCTGAGGCTTCTTTGCTTCTTGGAGCTTGGAGACTCGTGATAAGTCTTCAGACTGCATACTGTCTTCAGGAGGTGCAGTTGCCAATGGCTTCGCTCTGGAGATTTTGGGAGAGGCGGCTGGCTTTGAAGCTTTTGGCTTCTTCGTCGGCTCCGGCTTCGGTGCAGCAGGAGCGTCATCAGACTCAGTGTCGGTTGGAGGGTCGTTCACGGCAGTCCCTTGGACTAGAATGCGAGTGATGAGGCCTTCGAGATTGGCATACGGCCCGATGATATTGGGATTTGCGTCGCGTGTGCCATCCGCCCTTGGTTTAGAGGGACCAGGGTTGAAGTCCAACCCCAGCTCCTTCTTGTTTTGCTTCGCAGAGTTTTGAGCAAATTGGAAGTTGCGCTTGAAAAGATTGTCATCGCGACACCAGAGAAGTGATGACGGATGTGCTTCAGCTGGCTGTGGTCCTCTGACCATGCATGGGTAGAAGCCCTGAGCAATGGCTTCGTCTCTGGACCGGGGTACAAGATTTTTGTACAATATGTCTCCCCATGGTCTCTTGATGGCGCACTTTTCTGCATATTCCTTAGTGACGAAGCGGTATTGGAACCACTGCTCTGCCCAATATCTTCGAATCCATTGGATTCGTGTCTTGCGCTGACCATAGCTCTCTTCAGGATCAGTTTTGTACATTTCTGCCAAGTCATCAGGCAGATCTTTAGACGTTTCACCACGTCTCTGTCTGCCTCCCTTCCTTGCTAGTTTTTCTGCTGCCATGAAGCTTAACTTGGAAGGCTTCAAAGCGTTCAAAGGCTTCAAAGGTTTTCTTTTGCTGGACCAACAGGAACTGGCTTCAGGAGAATTGATGTGGCGCTGTAAGAACTCTGCAAATGAATGCAGACTATGAGAACCAAAAGATTCTCCCACGGACATGTACCTGTGACAGCATTAAGGTGCGAGGGAAGGGGAAGAGGTCATATGCATTCTCAGAAGATTTTGAAGATAAATCAGTTTAGAAGATATTGACCTCATCATGCGAAGACATTCACTGTATAGAAAAGAAGTTGGTTCCAGATTTGTACGAACCCATAGATCAGTACAAGTGAGGAATCTAACTACTTCATGAAGCCCAAGTGAATATACTAGGCAAGTTATGAGATGCAGACTGAGACAGTTCTAACTTGTGTGAAGAGAAACTTCTTATGGCAGAAAGTGACTGAACTATGGGATCAAAAGAGGCTGTAAAAAGAGGTTTTATTTACCCCACTTGGAACTGCTAGACGAAGTGGGAGTTGAGGCCGAGCAGTTCGATCCTCCGTGCCCTAACTTGGCGATGGAAGACACCTACGGTGACGGCGGAGAGAGCAATGTCCGCTGTCGGCGTGAAAACGGCGTCGGAGAGGTTGCGGCAGTGAAGCGCTTCGTCGCCGGCGTCGTCAAGAGCTAGCGGTGGCGCTAGGGTTCGTGCGAAGGTGGAAGAAGAGATAATGACCGCGGTGAATCGTGTATTTATAGGGATAGAGGCGGCACTGCGCTATTACTCAGGTGCCCCTGGCGATTCGCATCTGAACAGCACGTGGCCATCATGCGGTATTGTGGGGGCAGTTCCACATCCCACGCACGCCTTGTTTGCCGGGTGTCGTTCCTACTTCTCCGGATTTCTTTTTGATGAAAAAGTATTGAAAACGGTTTTAAAGTTTGTCTCTGTGTCTTCAGCTGACAAGGATGCAGTGAAGACATTCGACAGTTTCAATAGAATGCATACGACTTGGAGAGATAGAGTTTGAGGTAGGAAGCATGGAGAGGTTAGGGTCCGATCACATTCACTTAGTTCAAAAGATTCAAACAAGAAGACATAGCTATAAGTGAATGCTGTAGAGGACAGAACACCGGTACATATATATATATATATATATATATATATATATATATAATCAACATAGTGAAGATAATCATGAAGACATGTTGAGATTGAAGCCAAACCAAATGTGAAGACATATCAAATGTAACACCATGAGTGAAACACTTCAAACAGAAAATTTGGTGGTGGCGTTACCCACCATATAGGAAGTATTAGACCCAGACACGGCGCACAATTATCGTGGCGCTCCGAAGTCAAACTCCATGTTAATGTATTCACACTTAGAATGTATGTCTTCATTGATTGAAGATATACGTTACTTCGTGTGTTGCACATCTAAGTCATCAACATGCATAGGTGTTAGGATGTGTGCCTGACCACGGGACATTTGAGGATTCCAAGATATTTAGCTCACACCGTAACTTGCAAAATCTCTTCTCATCCAAGGGCTTGGTGAAGATATCTGCCAATTGCTCTTCAGTGTTGACGTGTATGATATCAATATCTTCCTTTGCAACATGATCTCTGAGAAAATGATGACGAATTTCAATGTGCTTTGTCTTTGAGTGCTGAACTGGGTTGTTGGCGATCTTGATGGCGCTTTCGTTGTCGCAGTAAAGTGGCACTTGCTTCAGATGAATGCCATAATCCTTGAGGGTTTGCTTCATCCATAGAAGCTGAGCGCAGCAGGATCCAGCAGCAATGTATTCAGATTCAGCAGTGGAGAGAGATACACAGTTTTGCTTCTTTGAAGACCAACATACAAGTGATCGGCCCAGAAAGTGACATGTGCCTGATGTGGAGTTCCGATCAACCTTGTCACCAGCGTAATCAGCATCAGAGAATCCAACCAGATCAAACTCTGAGCCCTTTGGATACCATAACCCTAGAGTTGGGGTGTGAGCCAAATATCGAAGAATTCGCTTCACAGCTAAGTGATGCGACTCCTTTGGTGCCGCTTGGAATCGAGCACACATGCAAACACTAAGCATAATATCTGGCCGAGATGCACATAAATAAAGCAAAGAACCAATCATGGAGCGGTATACCTTTTGATCGAACTCTTTACCATTGTCGTCAGGACCCAGATGATGTTTGGCTGGCATTGGTGTTGTGAAACCTTTGCAGTCTTGCATACCGAACTTCTTCAGGCAATCTTTGAGATACTTCTCTTGAGATATGAAGATGCCATTGCGTTGTTGCCGTATCTGAAGACCGAGGAAGAATTTCAGCTCCCCCATCATAGACATCTGATATTGCTCTTGCATCATATATCCGAACTCCTCACTGTACTTCTGATTGGTGCAGCCGAAGATAATGTCATCCACATATATTTGGCACACAAACAGTTCACCATCATATGTCTTCGTGAAGAGAGTGGGATCTAGGGAACCAGGTATGAAGCCTTTGCTCTTCAGGAAGTATTTGAGTGTATCATACCAGGCCCGAGGGGCTTGTTTGAGGCCATATAGTGCCTTATTGAGCTTGTAAACCATGTCAGGATGTTTTGGATCTTCAAATCCAGGTGGTTGTGCAACATACACTTCTTCTTCAATTTTGCCATTGAGAAAGGCACTCTTCACATCCATTTGATACAGAATTATGTTGTGATGATTTGCATAGGCCAGCAGTATACGGATGGCTTCAAGTCTGGCCACAGGAGCAAATGTTTCATCGAAGTCAATGCCTTCCACTTGAGTATATCCTTGAGCAACGAGACGAGCTTTGTTTCTGATGACTTGACCATGCTCATCTTGCTTGTTGCGGTATATCCATTTGCTGCCTATTTTGTTATGCTTCCGTGGATCAGGACGCTTAACCAATTCCCATACATTGTTCAGCTCAAACTGATGAAGCTCTTCTTGCATTGCTTGAATCCACTCAGGTTCCATAAAAGCTTCTTCAACTTTCTTGGGTTCTGTGATTGAAACGAATGCGAAGTGTCCGCAGAAATTTGCCAGTTGAGTTGCCCTTGAATGAGTCAGTGGACCAGGTGCATTGATGCTGTCAATTATTCTGTCAATCTGCACTTCATAGGCAACACGAGGATGTATGGGTCGAAGACTTTGCTCTTGCTGATCTACATTGTCGTGGGGAGGAATGTCTTCAGGCTGAGCATTGTCTTCACGTGGTTCAGGTGCTGAGATGATAAGTTCTTCTTCAGGATGAGCTTCAGAAGGTATAATTTCTCCAGTTCCCATTAGCTTGATTGATTCACTGGCTGGAACTTCATCTAGCACATCTGGCAGTTGCTCTCTTTGCGAACCATTGGTCTCATCGAACCGCACATCCACAGTTTCAACCACTTTGTAGTGAAAGAGATTGAAGACTCTGTAGGAGTGCGAATCCTTTCCATATCCAAGCATAAAGCCCTCATGTGCTTTTGGTGCAAATTTTGAGGTGTGGTGTGGGTCCTTGATCCAGCATCTTGAGCCAAATACTCTGAAGTAACTGACATTTGGCTTCTTGCCAGTTAGAAGTTCATAAGATGTCTTGTTCAGAAGCTTGTGAAGATAAACACGGTTGATTGTATGGCATGCAGTGTCAATAGCTTCAGTCCAGAATTTTCTTGGAGTCTTGTACTCATCTAGCATTGTTCTGGCCATCTCAATGAGTGTTCTGTTCTTGCATTCGACGACGCCATTCTGCTGTGGCGTGTAAGGAGCTGAGAATTCATGAGTGATGCCCAATGTATCAAGATATGTGTCAAGGCCAGTGTTCTTGAATTCAGTGCCATTGTCACTTCTGATGTGCTTTATCTTGGCGCCATAATTGTTCATAGCCCGATTTGCGAAGCGTCTGAAGACATCCTGCACTTCAGTCTTGTAAAGGATTATGTGCACCCAAGTATATCTAGAGTAATCATCAACAATGACAAAGCCATAGAGGCAAGCAGTAGTGGAAAAAGTTGAGTAGTGAGTGGGACCAAAGAGATCCATGTGAAGCAGTTCGAAGGGTCGAGTAGTGGTCATGATTGTCTTCGAAGGATGTTTTGCCCTTGTCATCTTCCCTGCTTCACAGGCACCGCATAAGTGATCTTTCTTGAACTTGACGCCCTCGATGCCTATGACATGCTTCTTCTTCGGAAGGGTGTGGAGGTTCCTCATGCCAGCATGCCCAAGCCTTCGATGCCAAAGCCAGCATTCTGAAGCCTTTGCCAGAAGACATACTGCCAGTTGTGGCCCTGCTAAGAAATCTACCACGTACAAATCATCTTTCCGATACCCTTCGAACACTAGAGACTTGTCAGATTCCATTAGTACCAGGCAACGATATTTTCCAAAAATTACAATCATGTTCAAATCGCAAAGCATTGAGATAGACATTAAGTTGAAGCCAAGGGATTCAACAAACATGACTTTATCCATGTGTTGATCCTTTGAGATTGCAACTCTACCTAGACCCAATACCTTACTTTTACCAGTGTCAGCAAATGTGATGTGGCTCTTGTCGGATGGACGTAAGGTTGAGTCCATAAAAAGAGTTCTTTTGCCAGTCATGTGATTTGTACACCCACTGTCAATAATCCATTCTGAAGACTCTAAAGTCGCTGGTGTCGTACCCTACAGTGCAGTTAGGGGGATAGGCTTCACGAAGAGTATTGTGAAGCAAAAACATTTGACGAACCAGTGGGTTATGAAAACTTAGATCCAGGTTAGGACTAATAGGGAGAGTAGCATGCGATTCAGGTACGAAATACATAGTGATGCCATTCGGGCATTTGATCTTGCGCCCCACAAGATTTTTAAGGTCCCCAGCAATAGCGTCAGAAGATTTTGGTTTTCTGCTGGAGACCTTTCCCTGCAAAAGAGAGTTAAGCTTTCTTAACCATCCACATCTTCAAGGGTGGCTTAGAAGCAATAAGTCTAAGTGCAGCATCTGAGAATTTTGGCTTTGGAGCCCTAGCAAACAGTCTAGCAGGCGGGCAATAGTACTCATAAGAATAGGCAGAATAGTTCTTGGTCATATGAACATGACGGTTTGAAGAACCGCTCTCATATGCCTGAGCATGGTTTCCCTGCAAAACATTTGCATTAGTGCGACTCAGGTGAGTCCTCTGCCTGTATGAAGCCTTTGGACCATATGAAGCTTTTGGTTTGAGGTTTGTCTTCTTCAAGTGAGGTGTCATGAGGACATTCACAGGGGGATAGGCTTCACCAAGAGTATTGTGAAGCAAAAACATTTGACGAACCAGTGGGTTATGAAAACTTAAATCCAGGTTAGGGTAAGTAGGGAGAGTAGCATGCGATTCAGGTATGAAGTACATAGTGATGCCATTCGGGCATTTGATCTTGCGCCCCACAAGATTTTTAAGGTCCCCAGCAATAGCATCAGAAGATTTTGGTTTTCTGCTGGAGACCTTTCCCTGCAAAAGAGAGTCAAGCTTTCTTAACCACCCACATCTTCAAGGGTGGCTTAGAAGCAATAAGTCTAAGTGCAGCATCTGAGAATTTTGGCTTTGGAGCCCTAGAAAACAGTCTAGCAGGTGGGCAATAGTACTCATAAGAATAGGCAGAATAGTTCTTGGTCATATGAGTATGACGGTTTGAAGAACCGCTCTCATATGCCTGAGTATGGTTTCCCTGCAAAACATTTGTGTTAGTGCGACTCAAGTGAGTCCTCTGCCTGTATGAAGCCTTTGGACCATATGAAGCCTTTGGTCTGAGGTTTGTCTTCTTCATGTGAGGTGTCATGAGGACATTCACAGGAAGATTCTCAAGACACGTTTTTGGAACCCAGATCTTCTTCATAGGCGGTCCATTCCTGCAGTTAGTACCAATGTACCTGGCAAATACTTCACCATTCTGATTCTTAAACAGTTTATAGTTTGCATCAAAGGATTCATCAATGATAATAGGATTAGCACAAGTGAAGCCAGATAGATTGGATGGATCTGCTGAGGATTCCTTTGCAGCAACCCATGTGGTTTTGGGGTACTGCTCAGGTTTCCAGTAAGAGCCATCTGCATTAATTTTCCTCACGAACCCAACACCCTCTTTCCTAGGGTTTCGGTTCAGAATCTGCTTCTTGAGGACATCACATAATGTCTGATGTCCTTTGAGACTTTTGTACATCCCTGTTTCAAGCAATGTCTTCAACCTAGCATTCTCATCAGCAATAGCAGTGGTATCCTCAGCAGAGGGGTTAGTTACCACTTCAACAGTTGAAGATATTGCAACAGCAGTAGCAGTGGAACATTCAGCAACAGAAGTAGCATTATCACGCTCAATGCATTTAAGGCATGGTGGTTCAAATCCTTCCTGAGCGGAACTGATCTGTTCGGCTCGAAGTGACTCGTTTTCCTTTTGAAGATCTTCATGATCCGCTCTCAACTTCTCAAGATCTTGCTTCTTTTGAAGATAATCATAGGAAAGCTTTTCATGAGTAGTTGAGAGAGTCTCAAGACGATCTTCGAGTTCCTGATACTTAACATGAAGATTTTTTATGTCTTCAATTAAGGATTCAGAATGAGTCATTTCAGCACCCAACAGATCATCGCTTCTGTCTAACAGTTTTTGAATATGTTCCATGGCCTTTTGTTGTTCAGTTGCAATTTTAGCAAGTGTTTTGTAGCTGGGTTTTGAATCACAATCAGAGTCATCGTCACTGGATGTTTGATAGTGAGTAGTGCGTGTGTTTACCTTGGCACCGCGTGCCATGAAGCAGTAGGTAGGAGTAGAGTCGTCCTTGTCATTTGCATCGGTGTTGGTGATGAAGTCGTTGTCTTCAGTGTTGAAGATGGACTTGGCGACGTAGGCTGTAGCCAGACTTGCAATGCCAGAATCAGACTCCTCCTCAGACTCCACCTCTGCCTCCTCAGAAGCGGACTCCTCCTCTGGATCCATTTCCTTGCCAACAAACGCACGAGCCTTGCCAGTTGAGCTCTTCTTGTGTGATGAAGACTTTGAGGAAGACTTGGAAGAAGACTTTGAGTATTTCTTCTTCTTGTCGTCGGAGTCATATTCCTTGCTATTCTTCTTCTTTCTGCTCTCATCGTCCCACTGTGGACACTCAGAGATGAAGTGTCCAGTTTTCTTGCACTTGTGACATGTTTTCTTCTTGTAGTCATGAGCAGAAGCTTCATCATTCCTTGAGCTTGATCGTGAAGACTTTCTGAAGCCTTTCTTCTTGGTGAATTTCTGGAACTTCTTCACTAGCATCGCAAGTTCCCATCCAATGTCTTCAGGATCATCAGAACAGCTGTCAGATTCTTCTTCAGATGAGGACACAGCTTTTGCCTTCAAGGCACGAGTTCGCCCATAGTTTGGACCATAGATATCTCTTTTCTCAGAAAGCTGGAACTCATGTGTGTTGAGCCTCTCAAGTATGTCAGACGGATCGAGTGTCTTGAAATCTGGACGTTCTTGAATCATCAGGGCTAGGATGTCAAACGAACTGTCAAGTGATCTCAGCAGCGTCTTGACGATTTCATGTTTGGTGATCTCAGTGGCGCCGAGGGCTTGAAGCTCATTTGTGATGTCAGTGAGCCGGTCAAATGTGTGCTGGACATTCTCATTGTCATTTCGCTTGAAGCGGTTGAAGAGATTGTGAAGAACACTGATTCTCTGATCTCTCTGGGTTGAGATGCCTTCATTGACTTTGGAGAGCCAGTCCCAGACCAGCTTGGATGTCTTCAAGGCACTCACACGGCCATACTGTCCCTTGGTCAGATGACCACAGATGATATTCTTAGCAGTAGAGTCTAGTTGAGTGAACTTCTTGACATCAGCAGCAGTGACACCTTCTCCAGCCTTGGGAACGCCGTTTTCGACGACATACCATAGGTCGACGTCACTGGCTTCAAGATGCATGCGCATCTTATTCTTCCAGTAGGGATATTCAGTTCCATCGAAGACGGGGCACGCAGCGGAGACTTTAATTATCCCTGCAGTCGACATAGCTAAAACTCCAGGTGGTTAAACTGAATCACACAGAACAAGGGAGCACCTTGCTCTGATACCAATTGAAAGTGCGTTACATCGACTAGAGGGGGGTGAATAGGCGATTTTTATGAAAGTCTTCAAAACGTGGAAGTTATGAAGACAAACAGAATAAACAAGCCTATCACTATGCAGCAGAAGTTAGATTACACAAGGCAAGCCATGGTCAAGTATTCAATATAGTGAAAGCACAGTGACAAACAGCTTCAGTGTAATAAGGATCAGGTAGGAAGAAGTTATGAAGCCAGACAAATCATACAGTTAAGTTGTGAAGACAGAAGATAAAGCAAGCATGCAATGGCTTCACAAAGTGTAACGGTAAGTAAAAGGAGGTGAAGATGAAACCAGTGACACATTAAAGACAATGATTTGTTGGACCAGTTCCAGTTGCTGTGACAACTGTACGTCTGGTCGGAGCGGCTAGGTATTTAAACCAAAGGACACACAGTCCCGGACACCCAATCCTGAACACGCAGCTCAGGACACCCAGTCCTCACCGTTTTCTCCTTGAGCCAAGGTCACACAGACCTCGCCCAATCACTCTGGTAAGTCTTCAAGGTAGACTCCCAAACCTTCACAGACTTCGTTCACCAGCAATCCACAATTTCTCTTGGATGCTCAGAACGTGACGCCTAACCGGCTGGAGGATGCACAGTCCTCAAGTGTAATAAGTCTTCAGATCACTCAGACAAGAAGACTTAAGTGATGCCCAATTTACTCTGGCTCTGGGTGGTTAGGGATTTTCTCCTTGCTAGGAATTTTCTCTCAAAGGCTTCGAGGTGGGTTGCTCTCAAACGACAAAAGCCGTGCACTAAAATCTGAGCAGCCAACCGTTTATGGTTGTAGGGGTGGACTATTTATAGCCACTTGGCAACCCGACCTGATTTGTCCGAAATGACCCTGGGTCACTAAGGAACTGACACGTGTACCAACGGTCGAATTTCGAACTCACACGGCAACTTTACTTGGGCTACAAGTAAAGCTGACTTGTCTGACTCTGGACAAGATTTTCTCTCATAGTCTTCGCTCGAAGACATAGGATTTGAATTAGGCATCACTTCAGTCATTCTGATTGGTTCTCTTGGACCCCACTTAACAGTACGGTGGTTCCTATGACACAACATAAATGAAGTAAAACTATGAAGGATCTAAGTCTTCGAGTTTCATAAGCTTCATAGGGAGTCTTCACATGTCATTGTCTTCAATATGAATATCTTCATAAACCACCATTGTCTTCAATGTCTTCGTACATTTTTAGGGGTCATCTCTGGTAGTGAAACCAAATCAATGAGGGACTTCTACCTGTGTTATCCTGCAATTCTCACAAACACATTAGTCCCTCAACTAGGTTTCTCGTCAATACTCCAAAACCAACTAGGGGTGGCACTAGATGCACTTACACATAGTATTTGGAAGAAGGAAATACCACGGACCTCGAGGACTAATGCAAAGGTTACTAATATTCTAAAGGAACTAGCAACACTATCGACATGAGGTAAGTAGGGTGAATTTCGGGTTCAAAAACCAGGTGTAGAATGCCTACTAACTAAATGGCATCACGGGATGCTTTTAAGAATAACGGCCAGAATCATCACACTGGGAACGCAAAACATGGACAGATTACTAAATGGTTTCATAAGACACCTAGGGTCATAATAGTAACTCCAACATATATGTCGAGGCAATAGAATACCTCAACTCACCGATTAGTGTGGTTGAACTAGCCCAAAGGGACATCGGGAACGGAAAGAAGGGATTTGCAAATGCATCAGACTATTTACAGACCTGGGATGACTCGGACAGCATAACGGCTGTAAATGCTCAAAGATATTTGAGTCATCCTGCAAAATGATGGCATAGCCACTCAACATCATAGTAACAACATTCTGAGGCCATCTATGAACATATGGAAGTAGTAGAAGTTGAACTGAGACTTGAACTCAGCAATCCTAGGCAACTGCGGTTTTGTAACACGTCATCCTGAGAGATAGAAGAGAAGCCTAGTTCTTAACCCCGTAGAAAAGATAAGATGACTCAGATCAGAAGGTCATGAGGATAAGGAGTAAAAGAGCCTTACGTTCCCATCCACAATCAATTCCCTTATATAACTAAAGCATTTGTAGACACGACTTCGACCAGTTTGGCTTGGTAATCCTACAGGGAGTCAGGCTCTGATACCAAAGCTGTCAGGACCCCGATCCTAAGTCACACCGATCTAGCATGTAACACATCATATCACTTTGCGGCCTCACGCACGGTATTCCCACGGGTGCCACCTTACCTGGCCCGGGACCGTTTGCGCCTTTTGGCTCACATATATGATAGTGTCGCTAGCATCCATATGACAAAGAACCCGGGCCGACATGGCTAGTCATGAAACCAAAGCGGGACTAACCCATGGGGACAGGCATACATGAATCAACCTCGAGCATGTCGGTCAATAGCGTGTGAATCCGGATTGTAGCACTGGGCTAACAGGACTCCGGTAACCCGGGCTGTAGCAGGCTAGGCAGGACTCCGGATGTCACCGCGTGACATTTCCCCGAAGGGACAGACACGGGAACAAAGGGAAACACATGCCGGCCAGTCAAGTGTCCTGAGCAGTAGCGCTGGGCTAGCAGGACTCTGGTGAACCGGGCTGTAGCGGACTACTATGGCTCAAGAAAGCACTAGCCTACATTTCCCCATAAGAGAGGCTACTAAGGATAAACAACTAGGTTGTTGGATCCCACACATACCAAGCATTTCAATCATACACACAATATGCTCAATATGTGCAATACAACATGGCATCACAACAAGACTCTACGACTCAGAGTATTTATTGATTAGGCTCCGAGGAGCCAAGAATTACAAACATGGGTCTCATGACCCAACATTCAGAGCATACAAGCAACAAGCACATGCGGAAGCTTAACATGTCTGAGTACAAACATCTACAAATGAAAAAGGCTGAGAAGCCTGACTATCTACCAGATCCTGCCGAGGGCACAAGATCGTAGCTGAGGTAACAAGCTAAACGTCGAAGTCCACGCGGAACTACTAGCGAGACTGACATCTCTCTGCAAAAACATAAAATAGGCAAACGTGAGTACAAATGTACCCAGCAAGACTTACATCAGAACTATCTACATATGCATCGGTATTAATAAAAGGGTGGTGGAGTTTGACTGCAGCAAGCCAGCTTCGACTCAGTGGCTATCCTGAACTACGACTGCAAGTAACTCTTTTGAGGTGGTGCACACGAGTCCACATATTCACCATATCAATACACAACTATGGATCTGCTCCCGTCTTCCTACGAGAACGCCATCCATAGCACTCACGCTTATCTTGCGCATTTTAGAGTATCCACTTTCACTTGTCTATGAACTATGCAAGGGGTCCAAGTTTCCATATCCGAGGAATCCGGCTATTCGAATAGATAATGATTACCCTTCAGGGGTGTACTTCTTCACACACACTCTCGCCACTTACCGCCCTGTACACGTCATGTACCTCGGCAACCTTCAAGCGGAAGCCGGGCGAGGGAGTCGGCCACGACCTGACGAACCAACAAGTCTCTAGTCTAGGTTTATCGCCTATTCGGGTTCCATCCGCAAGGAGATCCGGCCGGGGTGTCCTCACGGCCCCAAACGATATGTGTACGGTTCCCAAGCCCACCATCCGGGTGCCACTTGTTACACCGTGTCACTATGCCTAGTCTGTCCCAAGCCCACCTGTACCGGGTGCCACTTGGTAGACTACTAACACTACCTACAAACACCAGAAACTAGTTGCGACTCCTGGACAGAGATCGAGTTGATTAATAAGTCGAGAGAGCTTGGAGCGCCCGGAGCCCAATGTGTGGTAGTAACTATTCATGGTTCACAAACACAGAACTCAGTTCCTGAGGACGGCTGCAATGAGACAACCCACCATGTACTCCTACATGGCCTCTCACCGCTACCTTTACCAAATCGTGTTCACACACTTAGCTCTCATCAATAGGACATGTTCACCACATTCCAACTCATCCCCGATGAATCAGACCTGACTCAACTCTAAGCAGTAGCAAGCATGACAAACAAGCATGAATGAGTAGGCACATCAGGGCTCAAACAACTCCTACTCATGCTAGTGGGTTTCATCTATTTACTGTGGCAATGACAGGTCATGCAGAGGAAAGGGGTTCAACTACCGCAGCAGGTAACAGTTGAATCGTTGTTGTCCTAATGCAGTAAATTAGAGCAGGAGCGAGAGAGTGGGATTGTATCGGAATGAACAAGGGGGTTTTGCTTGCCTGGCACTTCTGAAGATAGTATAGTTCTTCATCGGTGTCATCGATCACATCATCGGAACATCGTCTACTGAAGGGGGACAAACACCGGCAATAGAGAAGAACACAATCAGTGCATATGCGACAATATGATGCATGATCATGACATGGCGATATGCTGTGATTTGAGCTAATGCATCTAGTTATGATTTAAATGAAGTTGGTTTGAATACATGATTGAAATTCCAACCCCATATATGATTATTTAAATTCCCTTTATTTGTTTTGTCCAAAACAGAGGACAAACATTGTTCAAACATGCATGAAAATGGTACAGATGGATTCCTTGAATTTTTCTGATAATTTTTCATATATAAATTATTTCATTCGGAGTTATGGTTGATTTTCTATGATTTTTAGAAGTTTAGGCAATTTTCTGGATTATTTTAAATCCAAAAAATCATTAATGACATCAGCATTGTGTCACTACTGCATCAGCAGGTCAGCCGAGTTGACCAGGGTCAAACCTGACTGGTGGGACCCGCGTGTCATTGACACAGGGACTAACCCACGGACAAATCCCGCGCTGACTGGGGTTTGACCTTGTGGTGGGGCCCACAGTCAATGTCTGCTAGGCTGCTAATTGAGGGATTAGCCGCTAATAACGTCGCCACATCATCATCGTCGGACTTAGGCCGGCGACGACCAGATCGGCGGCGGAAGTTCGCCGGAAACCCGCTACGGGGCTCGGTTTTGCGCGTAGTTTGCATCTACGGGTAGCTGAGGGTGCGCCGCATCCTACCGCATAGGCCTTTGGTCGCGGGGTGGCTGGTAACGCCGTCGGCGGGGAGCTTGGCGGCGGCCGGAGCCACGGGCTCGAGCGGGGCGAGGCTAGGGTGCACGGCAGGAGGCTTGGGTGGTGGCGTTCGCTTTCTGGGGGCTGCTGAGCACGCAGACGTGCTCGGCTTCGGGTGAATCGAGCTCTGGGCTCGGCGGCGACATGGGTGGCGGCGGGGAGCTCACGGGTGTGGTGGCAAGTACGACTAGGGGACGCACGAGCGAGGAAGAACAGGGGGGAAAGGTGGCGAGGCTCACAGCGCGTCGTTTGGCGGTGTCGGATGGCTTGGGGATGCACCGGAGCGAGCGAAGCAGCGAGGGGGATCTCCGGTGGCCGTCAGTGATGATGATGACGATGGCGACGTGTTGGGACTCTTCCGGTCGCGTGAGACGATGGGGAGGATGAGGGCGGCACGGCGGAGGTCGGGGACGCATCGGAGAGGCGAGGTGGTGGCCGGTGGCTGCGGTGTTTGCGGCGGCGCGCTCCGGCTCATTCGGGCGGCCTTGGAAGAGAGGCAGAGGAGGGAAGAGCGCTCGAGGGAGAGGGAGGAGAGGTACAGGGGGTCCAGGGGGAAGTGCGTGGCGTCGCGGGAGGCGTCCAGCGCAAGCAGGCGGGCTGGAGGTGGCCTCGCGCGTGCGTGCGCGCGTCGGACACATGCCCTCCTGCCTACTAGTAGGAGGTTGAAGACGGTGCGGTGGCTGGTTGGGCCTAGCACAGCAGTGGGCTGCCAGGTGGGCTGTCAGGTAATCCTCAGGTGGGTTTTCTCTCTCTCTCTTTTTCTAATTCTTTTCTGTTTTCTATTTTTTTCTCTATTCTGATTTAGTTTAGCAACTAAATCATTTTAATAAATTATGTAGGTTATTATATGGCTTGCTGAAATATATACAAAGCCACTCACAAACTTCCAGAATTTTTGGAGTTATATTTAATATATATTAAATATAAATCCAAAGCAAATAGTTATTGGCTTAATTCAAATGGCCAAAATAAATATTTCTGTGACTCCCAAATTATTGGTTTGAATTTTACCTCTTACCAATATTTCTATAGAATAACAGGAACATTTTCTTGGACTCATTTGAGAAGATTTTAAAGTTGGTTATTTTTGAACTGATTTCTGAGGGTTTCAACAAACCTCAATTCAATTTTCAGAAATTTAAACATGATGCAAGCAAGATGCAAACACTAGGCAACACCAGAAGCTAGGGATGTGACAATCGGATTCCTTCATTTTGATTTGATGGTATCCGGAGTATGCATCGAGGAAACACAGTGAGTCGTGTCCTGCAGTGGCATCAATGATTTGATCAATGCGGGGAATGGGAAAAGGGTCCTTAGGGAAAGCCTTGTTGAGATCCTTGAAATCGACACATAGCCGCCAGGATTTATCTTTCTTTGGTACCATTACCAGGTTTGCCAGCCAGTCCGGATGCTTGATTTCTCTGATGAATCCGGCCTCGATGAGCTTGGCCAGCTCCTCCCCCATGGCTTGCCACTTAGGTTCGGAAAAGCGCCGGAGTGTTTGCTTGACTCGTTTAAATCCCTTTAATATGTTGAGGCTATGTTCGGCCAACTCGCGTGGGATCCCTGGCATATCTGAAGGGTGCCAGGCAAATATGTCCCACTTTTCACGCAGGAATTCTCGTAGTGCGGCGTCAACTGTTGGGTTCAGCTGAACTTCGGTGGATGCTGTCTTCTTGGGGGCCGTTGGCTGGACCTGGAATTTGGTTATTTCTTCTGCCGGTTTGAACGAGGTGGATTTGGGGCGTTTGTCGAGGATCACATCATCCCTGTCCACTGTGGAGCGTAGTGCGGTTAATTATTCGGCCGCGAGGGCTTTGGATAGCGCCTCCAGGGCCAGGGATGCAGTTTTGTTTTCAGCACGGAGTGCTATGTCCGGACCACTGATGATGGTGATTATACCGTTTGGTCCGGGCATTTTGAGCTTCATATATCTGTAGTGAGGTATAGCTTGGAAGCGTGTAAAAGCATCTCGCCCCAACAGGGCGTGTTATCCGGTGCTAAAAGGGGCCACTTGGAAGGTTATTTCTTCGGACCGATAGTTCTCCAGCGATCCGAATACCACGCCAAGTGTGATTTTGCCCGCGCACCGCGCCTCCCGACTAGGAATAATTCCCCGGAAGGTTGTGTTACTTTGTTTGATGCAGCTCTTGTCTATTTCCATTTTATGGTGTGTGTCCTCATAAATGAGATTTAATCCACTGCCGCCGTCCATGAGGACCTTGGTGAGTCGAAACCCATCCACGATGAGGCTGAGGACTAACGCGGCTGGTGCTTGTACTGTTCTGTACTTTGGCTCGTCACCGGCGTTGAATGTTATAGCCATGTCGTTCCATGGGTTTGTTACAACGATTTGGCAGACTTCATTGAGCTCGTGAAGTGCCCTTTTGCACTTGTTATTTGAAGCGAATGTCTCGAAGACTGTCAATACTCTTGGGTCGTCGTCTTCTGGGGGGTGTTGTTCTGGGGCGTCCTTGATAAGGATGTCCTCGCCGCTCTTGTCTACCTGTTGTAGTATCCAACATGCTCTAAGGTTGTGGGTTGCCACGGAATCTGTTGTTGTATGTATTTTGCATGGGCCATCGAGCCACACTTTCCATAACAGTGTCGTGCCTTATAGTGGCTTTGTGTTTTTTGACTATTGGATTGGGCGTGCCACGAGGGTACGCCCTTTTCGCCTGTAGGGGAAGTTGGGTTGGGGCTGGTGGTTCCCAGCGAGCTGCCCGAGTTTCCCAGGCGCTTTCCATCGCGCAGTATTTTTGTATGATGGTTGCTAAGTCGGCAAATTTTAGTATGCGGCGGCGATTGATGGCGTTGAGGATTCCTTCGTCCGCATAGTTTTTGCAGAACGCTGATATTGCGTCCTCATCATGGCAATCTTTTACCTTGTCCTTGACAAGGAGGAATCTGGCCCAAAAGTGGTGGACCTTCTCCTGAGATTGCTGTTTTATGCTCATGAGAGCCTCTTTGTCCGGGTGGGTGGGTGGAATTAAATCCGAACCCCAACCTAACTGGTTGTCCGGAGTCTGACGACCTTCCGGGCTAGACAGTCTGGGTTCTAGAATATCTTCTGATTGTTTGGAACTGTCGTCCGATGCTATGTTCGGAGGGCTGGTTTCTTCCTTTCGCGGGTGAGTATCCGGCTCTTCATGAATGGCGACCCGAACAAAGTCCGCCTTCAATATAGAAGAAGACTCGCCGTCCTGCTCCAAGACTGCCGCAATCTGGTGGGTGACCGGTGGAGTTTCGGTCTCTCCCCGATCGGTTTTAGGCCCGATCTGATCGTAATCTGTGACGATTCACAAAGTGGCGATGCGATCTAGGATCTCTTTTAAGGACGAAAACTCAACTGGATCCATCTGCTTGGAGTGCTCGGAGGTGATGCGAAGGGGATTTTTGATGGCCCGAGAGGTCATCGTCGGCTCCGAAGCCGAACGGGCGATCATAGTAAAGTCGCCCAGCCGGAGGGTTTGGTCCGAGGCCAAAACTACCCCTGCGGTAATGTTGTCTTTAATGACAAGGCGAGCCATCGAGCCTTTCGTCGACGGCATAGTGGAACTCTCAATGAAAGCACCAATGTCGGTGTCAAAACCGGCGGATCTCGGGTAGGGGGTCCCGAACTGTGCGTCTAGGATCAATGGTAACAAGAGACGGGGGACACGATGTTTACCCAGGTTCAGGCCCTCTCTATGGAGGTAATACCCTACTTCCTGCTTGATTGATCTTGATGAATATGAGTATTACAAGAGTTGATCTAGCACGAGATCGTAATGGCTAAACCCTAGAAGTCTAGCCTATGTGGGTATGGTAATGAGTATATGTGGTGTACTTTCCAGACCATCCCCCTCGGTTTATATAGACACTCGGGGAATCTAGGGTTTATATGGAGTCGGTTACATAAGAAGGAATCTCGGTCGCCAAGCTTGCCTTCCACGCCAAGTAGAGCCCAATCCGGACACGGTGCAGTCTTTGGCCTTCATGTCTTCACAGCCCATCAGTCCGGCCCATGGATAACAGGCCGGACGCCCGAGGACCCCTTAGTCCAAGACTCCCTCAGCCTGCTCCCGAGCTCTAAAGGAGGCTCGGGAAGCTGACCGTCGTTGCGAGGCCGCGAAGAAATGTGTGTGGGAGCTCCAAGCCTGGAGCGATGTCTTGGATCAGCAGGTGGATGCGCGCAGGGCTGCTCTTGCGTCGTTGAGGGGGTCGCCCGCCGAGGAGGAAGAGATCAAGAAGCGGGAGGAGGTGCTGGCGCTGGAAGCCGTGGAGCGCAGCCTTGAACTTGAACGGCTTGAGATGAGGGAGCGTCAGGTTGCTCAGGCGGAGGACGACGTCGGCGCACGCGAGGTCAGGGCCCGGGAGGAGGTCGACCGTCGTGTGACCGAGGCTTGTGCGGATCTTGAGAGTAGGAACAACCTGAAGCTAAAGCTCGTGGAAGCTAGGGTCGCTGGTAGGACTAACGCCCTCAAGTCCCGGCTGGTCGAGGTGGAGCGGCGCGAGGGGGCCACCGCATCAGCCCTGGCCTCGGCGTAAGCTGAGCTGGTTTCATCTTGCGCCGAGCTGCTCTCTCTTTGGCAGCGGGTCGCCGACGCCGAGTCTGTCGCGCAGCAAAACAGGGACGAAGTGCTTGAGTGGCGAACGTTGGAGCGTGTGCACGCCCCCATGCTCGAGGACCTTAGGAACAGGGCCAACACCGCCCTGGGCCATATCTGTGATGAGAATAATCCTCATCCCCATGCAAACGACTACGCCAGCCACCTCCGCTTCTTCGGGGACGTGGTGACGCGCCTGTGGAACCATTCCGAGAGGGCTCGCCAACTTGTTAAGGAGAGGAGTTGTAGTCTTCTCGGGCGCGCGTTCTCCCGCGTCTTCAGCCACCTCCGGAACATCAACCCCAACTTCGATTTTGACGCCACCATTGCTCCTGTACTGGAAGCCATCCGGGGCGATCTGGCGCGATGGTTTGAAGACAATGTGGATGTGCTGGTCAGGGCCTTCACTTCTGACGATGACGGGGTAGTGGTCGTGGTAGACGATGGCATCGTGGTTGACGACGGTGACACCGGCGCCGGTGAAGGTGGAGGCGATGCCAACGATGGTGACAGCGACGCCAGTGGTGCATCGGAAGATGATATGGGAGACGCCGCGAGCGACATTTCCGGCTGATTCCTCGTTCCCCTATCGTTTACCTTGTAAAAACTTGGGCGTGGCCCCGAAAGATTGTAAGAGCATTTTGAGACGGGGGCCCCTCATGTAAACAATCGTAGCTTTTATCCTTCTGTATCAAATTGAGTACGCGTCTTCACAGGCTTACGCATGCCAGGGCAAGGTTGTTGTTGCGGTTTACCTTAGCTTGGACGAGCCCAAAACCAGTCTGAGAGATTGCGGATTTTTGAGGAGCTCATGAGGAGTTCGTCGACACGCCCGAGGGGGGCGCGTGATAAGCAAGCACCAGACACGGCTTAGCGCGTGCATGGCTCGTGTGCTTCATGCCCAGCCCGGCTCGCGAGGGGGGAGCGACTAGCGCAAACTCCGAAGTAAGGCAAGAACTAGACTGCGAGAAATAGCTCAAACGAGAAAAGGCATCCCCCCCCCCCCCCCCCGCGCACATCAAATAAAATTCAACTTCAACTTAAATCCAAATCCAGAAAGCAGGGTTACAGAAAAGAGATCCAAAGCAAATGGTCGCGTCCGGTGCCTAGTCTAGTCTTCGACGTCTTCTCACCAGCACGGAGCTAAGTGCTACCACTGGGCATGGGAGGGAGCCCCCAAGGCCTGAGGGCGGCTCTCCTGAGGCTCCGGGGCGTGTACAGCCCCACTCATTATTACATGAGAGTGTCACAGGCGGCGATCTTCACAGACGTGAGCCTTACTTCGTATCGCCTGACGAGGGCCCCGCCTTGCGCCACCCCCTACCACCCCTAGGACGACCGGAAACCAGGACGGCCCAACGAGGGAAGAGGGGACGCCAGCGGCGCCCTCGGCGACCACGGGTCCTCTGCCGGGGGAAAGGTCACTGTCGCCACCCCGGCAGAGGGCCTACCTCCGGGTGTTGCCTGGCTCCGTGCGACACGGGGAGGGGCCTTGCTCCTGGCCCCTTCCATGCAGCCCCCAGCGGGTCTCTTCTATCGGGGCGGGCATTGCCTTGCCGGAACCATCGTTTGGTGTTGCCACCTGGTTCATCTGTGACTCATGGTTAGTGTAAGCTTGCCCATGAGGGATTAATGGTACTCTATATCTGTCGTCGACGGCGCGGCCGGCGGGGCTCTCTAGCGGCTCCTGGAAAGCTTCAGCTCCTAACGCCTCCTCCTCCCATCCGGGCCCGAGGAACGAGTCGGGGTCGTCCTCCGGTGTGTACTCCTGATCCATCATGCGGGGCATGTAGGCCTCCGAGGCCGCTGCCCCGAAGACCTCGATGAAGTGCCCCACGCACCATGTCGCTCGGCCCGTCACGCTATCCTGAGGATGGCGGGGCGGTGCTCCGATGAGGCCGTGTGCGAGGATGCTCATGCCCGCGCCCGTCCGAGGTGGCTCGGATGCGAGGGGGCGCCCTCCGTTGTGGACCGTGCTGATGTCGACAAAGCCCCCGGGCGCACTTGGGGGTACGCAGGAGCGGCGAGAGCCGTCGTGGGATCCTGCCGCTGCCTGGGGTGTGAGCTGGTAGCAGAAGGACGGTGCTCCCGTGGCCGCCGCATCCAGGAGCTCGGCGACGCGTTCTAGTAGTGCATCCCAGCCGCTCTCCATCAGTCGGCACCACAGCAGCTCCCGGGCTACTGTGAGCGCGGCCTGCATGTTCGCCTGCTCCCTCCTGGTGTGCATGGTCGTTGCTGCGGCGTGGCTTGCAGCCCTTGCAGCAACTCGCGCCTGTCGGGGGGGTAAGAGCAGAGGGTGAGTGGCCACGCCGCCCATGCCCCACGGTGTTTGGGGCTCGCACCGCCTGAGACGCGGGGTTGAGGTCTTCCTGGGCGGGCGGCGCCGGCAGGGCAGGCCCGGCTGCCCATTGGTCGTCGTCAGCCCTCGGGTCACCGGACATCAGAACCGTGGAGTGTCGGTGGATCGCCTGGTGGGGAAGAAGCTCCGACGCACCCCTACCTGGCGCGCCAAATGTTGGAACACAGGTTCTGGCAAAACCTTTAAGGTTCAAACTCTGGGGTGCGCGCGAAGATCTCCCCCCTATCGATCCGCGTCCTAACTTAGCCTAGATCTCACGAACTAACTCGACAAACTTGCAACACGAAGGACACAAGATTTATACTGGTTCGGGACACCGTTGTGGTGTAATACCCTACTCTAGTGTGGTGTCGTGGATTGCCTCTTGGGCTGAGGATGAACAGTAAAGGAGGAAGAACAACCTCCTCAGGTTGAGGTGTCCTTGTGCTTGGTGCACTTGTATGGCTGAGGATGATCTTCGATCCCCTCCCTATGGTGGTGGCTAGTCCTATTTATAGAGGCCCTGGTCCTCTCCCCAAATATTGAGCGGGAAGGGAGCCAACAACGGCCAATTTGAAAGGGGACAGCTAGTACAAGCTATCCTGACAAAAGGTGGTCTTCGCCTGCCAAAGGCTCTGGTGGTGACGCCGCCCTGGGCTCCATGGTGACCTCTGTCTTGTCATCCTTCTGGTCTTGGTCTCGTTGCACCAATATAGCAACCTTTGCTTGATGCCTCGGTACTCCGCACCTACGCTTTCCCCTTTAGCACCAAAGAGGAAACAAGGATGCTGCGCACGCTGGCACCCGCTGGCACCCGCCTGGCGCCCGCCTGGTCTCGATCGTCATGGCTTACATCATGGAAACCTCACGAGGTTTGCCCAACCTTGAACTCTCCGCCCCTCACGAGCCAGCCTGATGTGGCTGCTCCTGAAGAGGTCTTGTGTCATCCGCCTCGCGAGGCTTGGCCCCTCGCAAGGGTCTTGATTTCTTGTTGATGAAGATGGGCCATACATGCCTGCCAGCAAAGCCACGCCATGGGCCGCAGGCAGGCAAGTCTGGGGACCCCCATTCCTAGAACACCGACAATGGTGATGCATAGCAATGTGAGGGGAGAGTGTCGTCCATGTACCCTTGTAGACCGTTAAGCGGAAGTGTTATGACAGCGAGGTTGATGTAGTCGTACGTCTTCACGATTGACCGATCCACAGTACCAAACGTACGGCACCTCCGCGTTCAGCACACGTTCAGCTCGGTGACGTCCCGCGAACTCACGATCCAGTAGAGCTCGAGGGAGAGTTTTGTCAGCACGACGGCATGGTGACGATGTTGATGAAGCTACCGTCGCAGGGCTTCGCCTAAGCACCGCTACAGTATGACCGAGGTGGATTATGGTGGAGGGGGGCACCGCACACGGCTGGGAGAGATCAATGATCAACTTGTGTGTCTATGGAGTGCCCCATGGCCACGTATATAAAGGATGGAGGGAGGAGGAGGCCGGCCCTCATAGGGCGCGCCCAAAGTGTGGAGTCCTACTAGGACTGCCTAGTCCTAGTAGGATTCCACCTCCCACATGGAATAGGAAAAAGGGAAGGGAGAAGGAGAAGGAAGGAAGGGGGTGCCCCCTTTCCCTAGTCAAATTCGGACCAGTCCATGGGGAAGGGGCACAGCCATCTTTGAGGCCTTACTCTCCTTTCCCGTATGGCCCATTAAGGCCCAATACGAATTCCCGTAACTCTCCGCTACTCCGAAAAATACCCGAATCACTCGGAACCTTTCTGATGTCCGAATATAGCCTTCCAATATATCAATCTTTACGTATCGATCATTTCGAGACTCCTCGTCATGTCCCCGATCTCATCCGGGACTCGGAACAAACTTCGGTCATCAAATCACATAACTCATAATACAAATCATGACAGAACATTAAGCGTGCGGACTCTACGGGTTCGAGAACTATGTAGACATGACCGAGACTCATCTCCAGTCAATAACCAATAGCGGAACTGGATGCTCATATTGGTTCCTACATATTCTACAAAGATCTTTATCGGTCAAACCTCATAACAACATACGTTGTTCTCTTTGTCATCGGTATGTTACTTGCCCGAGATTTGATCGTCGGTATCCTCATACCTAGTTCAATCTCGTTGCCGGCAAATCTCTTTACTCGTTCCGTAATGCATCATCCCGCAACTAACTCATTAGCACAATGCTTGCAAGGCTTATAGTGATGTGCATTACCGAGAGGACTCAGACATACCTCTCCGATACACGGAGTGACAAATCCTAATCTTGATCTATGCCAACTCAACAAACACCATCGGAGACATCTGTAGAGCATATTTATAATCACCAGTTACGTTGTGACATTTGATAGCACACAAGGTGTTCCTCCGGTATTCGGGAGTTGCATAATCTCATAGTCTAAGGAACATTTAATTATAAGTCATGAAGAAAACAGTAGTAATGAAACTGTAACAATCACCATGCTAAGCTAATGGATGGGTCATGTTAATCACATCATTCTCCTAATGATGTGATCCCGTTAATCAAATCACAACTCATGTCTATGGTTAGGAAACATAACCATCATTGATTCAATGAGCTAGTCAAGTAGAGGCAAACTAGTGACACCTTGTTTGTCTATGTGTTCACACATGTACTAAGTTTCCGGTTAATACAATTCTAGCATGAATAATAAACATTTATCATGATATAAGGAAATATAAATAAAAACTTTATTATTGCCTCTAGGCATATTTCCTTCAGTCTCCCACTTGCACTAGAGTCAATAATCTAGGGCACATCGTCATGTGATTTAACATCAATAGTTCACATCTTTATGTCATTAGTTCACATCTCCATGTGACTAACACCCAAAGGGTATACTAGAGTCAATAATCTAGTTAACATCGCTATGTGATTAACACCCAAAGAGTGATCATGTTTTGCTTATGACAGAAATTTAGTCAACGAGTCTGCCACATTCAGAGCCGTATGTATTTTACAAATTTTCTATGTCTACAATGCTTTGCACGGAGCTACTCTAGCTAATTCCTCCCACTTTCAATATGTATCTAGATCGAGGCTTAGAGTCATCCAGGTCGGTGTCAAGGCTTGCATCAATGTAACTCTTTACGACGAACTCTTTGTCACCTCCATAACCGAGAAACATTTCCTTATTCCACTAAGGATATTTTCGACCACTGTCCAGTGGTCCACTCCTGGATCACAATTGTACCCTCTTGTCAAACTTATGGTGAGGTACACAATAGGTCTGGTACACAACATAGCATACCTTGTAGAACCTATGACTAAGGCATAGGGAATGACTTTTCATTCTCTTTCTATTTCCTGCCATGGTCGGGTTTTGAGTCTTTACTCAACTTCACACCTTGCAACACATGTAAGAACTCCTTCTTTGGTTGTTCCATTTTGAACTACTTCAAAATCTTGTCAAGGTATGTACTCATTGAAAATATATCAAGCGTCTTGATCTATCTCTATAGATCTTGATGCTCACTATGTAAGTAGCTTCACTGAGGTCTTTTTCTGAAAAACTCATTTCAAAACTCCTTTATGCTTTCCAAAAAAAATCTACATTATTTCCGATCAACAACATGCCATTCACATATACTTATCAGAAATGTTGTAGTGCTCCCACTCACTTTCTTGTGAATACATGCTTCACCGCAAGTCTGTATGAAACCATATGCTTTGATCACTTTATCAAAGCATATATTCCAACTCCGAGATGCTTGCACCAGTCCATAGATGGATCGCTAGAGCTTGATCACGTTGTTAGCACCTTTAGGATCGACAAAACCTTCTGGTTGCATCATATACAACTATTCTTTAAGAAATCCATTAAGGAATGCAGTTTTGACATCCATTTGCCAGATTTCATAAAATGCGGCAACTGCTAACATGATTAGGAAAGACTTTTAAGCATCGATATGAGTGAGAAACTCTCATCATAGTCAACACCTTGAACTTGTCGAAAACATTTTGTGACAATTCGATCTTTGTAGATAGTAACACTACTATCAGCGTCCGTCTTCCTCTTGAAGATCCATTTGTTCTCAATGACACATCGATCATCCAGCAAGTCAATCAAAGTCCATACTTTGTTCTCATACATGGATCCCATCTCAGATTTCATGGCCTCAAGCCATTTTGCGGAAACTGGGCTCATCATCGCTTCCTCCTAGTTCATAGGTTCATCATGGTCTAGTAACATGACTTCCAGAATAGGATTACCGAATCACTCTGGTGCGGACCGTACTCTGGTTGACCTATGAGGTTTGGTAGTAACTTGATCTGAAGTTTCATGATCATCATCATCATTAGCTTCCTCACTAATTGGTGTAGGAATCACTGAAACTGATTTTTGTGATGAACTACTTTCCAATTTGGGAGAAGGTACAATTACCTCATCAAGTTCTACTTTCCTCCCACTCACTTCTTTCGAGAGAAACTCCTTCTATAGAAAGGATCCATTCTTAGCAACAAATATCTTGCCTTTGGATATGTGATAGAAGGAGTACCCAACCTCTCTTTTGGGTATCCTATGAAGACGCACTTCTCCGATTTGGGTTCGAGCTTATCAGTTTGAAACTTTTTCACATAAGCATCGCAACCCCAAACTTTAAGAAACGACAACTTAGGTTTCTTGCCAAACCATAGTTCATATGGTGTCGTCTCAACAGATTTAGATGGTGCCCTATTTAACGTGAATGTAGCTGTCTCTAATGCATAACCCCAAAACTATAGTGGTAAATCGGTAAGAGACATCATAGATCGCACCATATCCAATAAAGTACGATTACGACGTTCAGACACACCATTGCGTTGTGGTGTTCCAGGTGGCGTGAGTTGCGAAACTATTCCGCATTGTTTCAAATGAAGACCAAACTCGCAACTTAAAATATTCTCCTCCACGATCAGATCGTAGAAACTTTATTTTCTTGTTACGATGATTTTCCACTTCACTCTGAAATTATTTCAACTTTTCAAATGTTTTAGATTTATGTTTCATCAAGTAGATATACCCATATCTGCTCAAATCCTCTGTGAAGGTCAGAAAATAACGATACCTGCCGCGAGCCTCGACACTCATCAGACTGCATACATCAGTATGTATTATTTCCAACAAGTCTGTTGCTTGCTCCATTGTTCCAGAGAACAGAGTCTTAGTGATCTTGCCCATGAGGCATGGTTCGCAAGTATCAACTGATTCATAATCAAGTGATTCCAAAAGCCCATCAGCATGGATTTTCTTCATGCGCTTTACACCAATATGACCTAAACGTGAGTGCCACAAATAAGTTGCACTATCATTATTAACTTTGCATCCTTTGGCTTCAATATTATGAATATGTGTATCACTATGATTGAGATTCAATAAACCATTCACCTTGGGTGTATGACCATTGAAGGTTTTATTCATGTAAATAGAACAAAAATTATTCTCTGACTTTAAATGAATAACCATATTGCAATAATCATGATCAAATCATATCCATGCTTAACGCAAGCACCAAATAACATTTATTTAGGTTTAATACTGATCCCGAAAGTATAGGGAGTGTGCGATGATGATCATATCAATCTTGGAACAACACACATCATCACTTCACCCTTAACTAGTCTATGTTCGTGCTGCAACTCCCGTTTCGAGTTACTACTCTTTAGTGACTGAACCAGTATCAAAATACCGAAGGGTTGCTATGAACACTAGTAAGGTACACATCAATAACATGTATATAAAATATACCTTTGTTCACTTTGCCATCCTTCTTATCCACCAAGTATCTAGGGCAGTTCCACTTTCAGTGACCATTTCCTTTGCAGTAGAAGCACTCAGTTTCAGGCTTGGGTCTAGATTTAGGATTCTTCATGGGAGTGGCAACTTGCTTGCCATTCTTCTTGAAGTTCCCTTTCTTTCCCTTGTCCTTTTACTTGAAACTAGTGGTCTTGTCAACCATCAACACTTGATGTTTTTCTTGATTTCTACCTTCGTCAATTTTAGCATCACGGAGAGCTTGGGAATCGTTTCCGTTATCCCTTGCATATTATAGTTCATCATGAAGTTCTAGTAACTTGGTGATAGTGACTAGAGAACTTTGTCAATCACTATCTTATCTAGAAGATTAACTCCCACTTGATTCAAGTGATTGTAGTACTCAGACATTCTAAGCACATGCTCACTAGCTGAGCTATTCTCCTCCATCTTGTAGGCAAAGTACTTGTCAGAGGTCTCATACCTCTCGACTCAGGCATGAGTCTGAAATACCAATTTCAGCTCTTGGAACATCTTATATGCTCCATGGCGTTCAAGACATTTTTGAAGTCCGGTTCTAAGCCGTAAAGCATGGTGCACTAAACTATCAAGTATTCACCATACCGAGCTTTGTCAAACATTCATAACGTGTGCATATGCTCCTGCAATAGGTCTTTCACCTAGTGGTGCATCAAGGACATAATTTTTCTGTGCAACCATGAGGATAATCCTCAGATCACGGACCCAATCCGCATCATTGCTACTATCATCTTTCAACATAGTTTTTCTCTATGAACATATCAAAAATAAATGGGGAGCTACATCGCGAGCTATTGATCTACAACATAGTTATGCAAATACTATTAGGTACTAAGTTCATGATAAATTTAAGTTCAATTAATCATATTACTTAAGAACTCACACTTAGATAGACATCCCTCTAATCATCTAAGTGATCACGTGATCCATATCGACTGAACCATAACCGATCATCACGTGATATGGAGTAATTTTCAATGGTGAACATCTCTATGTTGATCATATCTACTGTATGATTCACGCTCGAACTTTCGGTCTCAGTGTTCTGGGGCCATATCTGCATATGCTAGGCTCGTCAAGTTTAACCTGAGTATTCTGCGTGTGAAAACTGTCTTACACCTATTGTAGATGAACGTTGAGCTTATCACACCCGATCATCATGTGGTGTCTCGGCACGATGAACTTTGGCAACAGTGCATACTCAGGGACAACACTTTTACCTTGAAATTTAGTGAGAGATCATCTTATAATGCTATCGTCAAACAAAGCAAAATAAGATGCATAAAGGATAAACATCACCTGCAATCAATATAAGTGATATGATATGGCCATCATCATCTTGTGCCTTTGATCTCCATCTCCAAAGCACCGTCATGATCACCATCGTCACCGGCATAACACCTTGATCTCCATCGTAGTATCGTTGTCGTCTCACCATCTATTGCTTCTACCTATCACTACCGCTTAGTGATAAAGTAAAGCAATTACAGGGCGATTGCATTGCAAACAATAAAGCGACAACCATATGGCTCCTGCCAGTTGCCGATAGCATCATGTCTTGACCATATCACATCACAACATGCCCTGCAAAAACAAGTTAGACATCCTCTACTTTGTTGTTGCAAGTTTTACGTGGCTGCTATGGGCTGAGCAAGAACCGTTCTTACCTATGCATCAAAACCACAACGATAGTTCGTCAAGTTAGTGTTGTTTTAACCTTCACAAGGACCGGGCGTAGCCACACTCGGTTCAACTAAAGTTGGACAAACTGACACCCGCCAGCCACCTGTGTGCAAAGCACGTCGGTAGAACCAGTCTCGCGTAAGCGTACGCGTAATGTTGGTCTGGGCCGCTTCATCCACCAATACCGCTGAACCAAAGTATGACATGCTGGTAAGCAGTATGACTTGTATCGCCCACAACTCACTTGTGTTCTACTTGTGCATATAACATCTACGCATAAACCTGGCTCGGATGCCACTGTTGGGGAACATAGTAATTTCAAAAAAATTCCTACACACACGCAAGATCATGGTGATGCATAGCAACGAGAGGGGAGAGTGTCGTCCACGTACCCTCATAGACCGTTAAGCGGAAGTGTTATGACAACGCGGTTGATGTAGTCGTAAGTCTTCACGATCGACCGATCCTTAGTACCGAACGTACGACACCTCCATGTTCGGCACACGTTCAGCTCGATGACGTCCAACGAACTCACGATCATGTAGAGCTTGAGGGACAGTTTCGTCAGCACAACGGTGTGGTGAAGATGTTGATGAAGCTACCATCGCAGGGCTTTGCCTAAGCAACGCTACAGTATGACCGAGGTGGACTATGGTGGAGGGGGCACCGCACACGGCTGGGAGAGATCAATGATCAACTTGTGTATCTATGGGGTGCCCCCTGGCCACGTATATAAAGGATGGAGGGAGGAGGAGGCCGGCCCTCATAGGGCGCGCCCAAAGTGTGGAGTCCTACTAGGACTCCCTAGTCCTAGTAGGATTCCACCTCCCACATGGAATAGGAAAAAGGGAAGGGAGAAGGCAAAGGAAGGAAGGGGGCACCCCTTTCCCTAGTCCAATTCGGACCAGTCCATGGGGAAAGGGCGCGGCCACCCTTGAGGCCTTTCTCTCCTTTCCCGTATGGCCCATTAAGGCCCAATACGAATTCCCGTAACTCTCCGGTACTCCGAAAAATACCCGAATCACTCAGAACCTTTCCGATATCCAAATATAGCCTTCCAATATATTGATCTTTACGTCTCGACCATTTCGAGACTCCTCGTCATGTCCCCAATCTCATCCGGGACTCCGAACAAACTTCGGTCATCAAATCACATAACTCATAATGCAAATCGTCATAGAACGTTAAGCGTGCGGACCCTACGGGTTTGAGAACTATGTAGACATGACCGAGACTCATCTCCAGTCAATAACCAATAGCGGAACCTGGATGCTCATATTGGTTCGTACATATTCTACGAAGATCTTTATCGGTCAAACCGCATAAAAATATACGTTGTTCTTTTTGTCATCGGTATGTTACTTGCCCGAGATTCGATCGACGGTATCCTCATACCTAGTTCAATCTCGCTACCAGCAAGTCTCTTTACTCGTTCCATAATGCATCATCCCACAACTAACTCATTAGTCACAATGCTTGCAAGGCTTATAGTGATGTGCAGTACCGAGAGGGCCCGGAGATACCTCTCTGATACACAGAGTGACAAATCCTAATCTTGATCTATGCCAACTCAACAAACACCATCGGAGACATCTATAGAGAATCTTTATAATCACCCAGTTACCTTGTGACGTTTGATAGCACACAAGGTGTTCCTCCGGTATTCGGGGGTTGCATAATCTCATAGTCTGAGGAACATGTATAAGTCATGAAGAAAGCAGTAGCAATGAAACTGTAACGATCATCGTGCTAAGCTAACGGATGGGTCATGTCAATCACATAATTATCTTAATGATGTGATCCCATTAAACAAATGACAACTCATTTCTATGGTTAGGAAACATAAACATCATTGATTCAACGAGCTAGTCAAGTAGAGGCAAACTAGTGACACTCTATTTGTGTATGTATTCACACATATACTAAGTTTCCGGTTAGTACAATTCTAGCATGAATAATAACCATTTATCATGATATAAGGAAATATAAATAACAACTTTATTATTGCCTCTAGGGCATATTTCCTTCACGTCCCTTGTTGATCGTGGATCGTGTGAACTCTTTTGTGTTCGAGAATCTAGCATATGTGTGATCAATCTTGTTGGTTTTAGTGTTTCTCTCATGTTTCACCTAGTGTTTCCCCTCATGTTTCCCCTCGTGTTTCCCCTCGCGTTCATCATGTTCATCACGGGATCTTCTCCTTTCATGAAATATCGGCCATATAGGGTTCCACCCTGCATCACTCGTCCACCGCAGCACATCTGCCTCATCGACGACTTCATATGCCACACTGGAGCCGGTTCACTGTCGTCATCGTACACGGAGCCTCTTCCCCGGCACCATCTTCCACAGTCTCGGATCTACTTCCCGGAAGCCGACGCCAAGCGCAAAAGCACCACCATCGTGGACAATGAACTGACTCTCGTTGCCAACCAGGATGCACAGAGGCTGCCGTGACCATCGTTCTCCTCCTCGATCGATAATGTCTGTATTGAATTACTTAGCAGTACATGTGCAGTTCCAAGTTTGTTCATACCTACCCTTCAAATTTCCTGGTTGCTATTGTTCCCGTAAAAGTAATTGGTTATAGCCTCCATTGTCCAACAGAATATCAGTTTGTAATTGTGCATCGCTCCTATATCGCGCTATGCTTGGGTAGGTTCTTCATCTGCAACCAGTAGTGTGGCAAATGACGGAAAGTTTTTTAGAACTAGCAAGATGCCCATGTGTTGCACGAAACATCAAGAGGAATTTGTATGAGTAGTTTATATCTTCTAGGAGAAAAGGATGAACGAGGGAAGGCCTTATTTGCAAATCTGGAGAGGGGTGTGGGTATCTTTCTGCAAAATTGCCATAGTTTCCTTCCTATCCGTCAGATATAAATCAGACGGCTTATATTGCAGGATGGCAGGCACACAATCACCACCAACTCTATTTTTTAAAAGAAAAATAAAGTAGGAAAAAAAGAGTAGAGAGTAGAGAAGTAGAGATAAATATTATAAATATAAAATAAATATAACAGTAGAGAAGACAGTAGAGATAAATATTAAATATAAAATAAGTATAACAGTAGAGAAGAGAGTAGAGACAGCAGGGACATCAGGAAAGGATCGCGTGCGGGGGGGAAAAAGCGGTCGGGCATGCGCTAGTTTTGGCCCGCGGCGTCCGGAAAATTTTAAAATCCAACGCCCTCCCACCGCTCTATGCCTTGCAACCGCTCTCTCCCCACTTTGTCCCTCGCCACCGCTCTCTCCCCGCTCTGCGCCTCACCACTGCTCTCTCCCCGCTCTTTCTCGCCTCGCCGCCGCCGCACCACCATGCCGTCGCATCGCCGGGAAACTTGGGGATACCGTGGCATCTGCGCGCGCCCCTCCGGCGGCTTCTCCATCGAGATCCAGTTCCACGGGATGCGCCTCGGCCTCGGCAATTTTGACACCGCCAACGAGGCCTCCCGCGCGTACGATGTGTCGGCGTAGCGCCTCCGGTGGCCTCATAGAACATTGAACTTCCCCAACGTGCCGACGCGGGAGCGGGCGCAGGAGCTCGCGCCTCTGCCACGGCTTATCACCGACAAGGATCGTCGCGACAACCGGAGGCATGAGCACCATCTCGGCATTGCCAAGATGGACGAGGAAGCCATGGCGTTGTGGCGCCAACGCTTCCTGCAGGACATCATCAACGAGCACGAGTTCTACGCGCAAAGGAGGGCGGAGAGGGAGAAGAGGAGGGCAGAGCGAACCGCCTATCACGAGGACAAGCGTACGTGAAAAGCGGACGCTCAATTCAACATGAGGCTAGGAGCAGCGTCGCCCTGGGAATCTGACGATGATCGGTATCTTCACCCCTACATTGAGACGTCGGAGGAGGACATCACCGAGGAGGAGTCGGACGACGAGGAGTAGTTGAACCATCTATTTTTTTATCTATCTACGATATATCTATGTTGAGAACTATCTATGTCTCTACTCTCTAGTCTCTACTCTCTATCTCTACTTCTCGATCTCAGCACTGGAAATGCTTTTTTAAAGCGTCGCGCGTTGCACTTCTATTGGAGATGCTCTAACATGGCAGACGGGTACTTTAATGTTGCCCACAAGATGCATGAGTATTACTAGTATATTTTTCTTTCCATGTTGACATTTTAAAACCACGAGTACGAACATGCAGAGGAGCAATGAAGACCAAACATGGGATAGATATCTTCAAGGAGCGTGGCAAGTTAAAGAGGAGCTGCCCTGAACCTGTAAAACGAGCTTTGGTAAGTAACACCCTTTCAATTACTTTCGTTTAGCCTCGTGTTCTTCGATGTGTATATGTTGTAGTTTCTGTTTCTCTTAGCCTCGTGTTCTTCATGAGTAATAAGAAGAGTCTTAATCGTCCTAGTGCTTTCGCTTTTAGCTTGATGTAGGAAGTGGGTGTTCTCACCTTGTAGTCTATTTTTATATTTTTCCTTCTGAATTCACTTCTCCGAGTCCTGTTTATCTGGCTTCTACTAAATGGATCTGGGTTGCTCTGAGTATTGATCTAAAAAAGAAGTAACTTCATGTCAGATGCAGCTCCTGCGAGGAGGGAAGTATGGTCAACCTCGAGATCATGTTTCCAAAATGAGGCTGGATTACACACAAGGTGCCAGTTCCCTAATGATGTTGGATTAGACACAAGGTGCAAATTCCCAGATGATGCTGGATTACACACAAGCCAGGTGGAGTCATCAAATGTCCGTGTCCTCGTGGCTCTAGTAAAGGCTGAAAGAAAGCGTGCAGCAGCCCTTGAGAATGTAGCTGAGTTCCCGAAGAAGCGAAAAGAGTAATCAGATGCTCTCTTCACCCAAGCCAAAGAAGAGATGGAAGAAGCCAGAAAGAAGCTAACAGGGGCAGATCAGGCTAGCGTCTCCTGCTATCTAAAACTGTTGTCAATACAAATTTTCCTTCATAATAGCTAGGTTCAAATGTTTATCCAGTCAGCATGCCTGTTGTGATGTCCGTGCATCTACTAATGTGGCACACAATAATTTTTTTAGGGTCATGTAACAACAGCAATTACTTTCCAAACAATAACAGGCGAAGCATTGGACATGGTATAGTTCACGCTCAAGTTCAACTTCAACATCAAACTCATGTTCACAGATATCTGCAACATCATAGATAATGTCCACAACCATGATTCACTTCAAAGCCAAAAAGATGTTAGGAGAGTTATAGATAAAGAAAAACATCTAGTTCCTGCTACCAGTGCGAGCACAACAAGTCAAGACCATGCGTAATTAATTATATTTTGATCACTTTTTGTGTTCTAAAATGCCAGCCGGCTCACAGAAGGACGTGTTGCCGGCACACGCGCGGATTCAATGGAGGCAGGCGGGGCAGTCTAAAGCTGGTTGCATGCAGCGAGGATGCATGTTCAGCCGGGCCTGCAGCGAGTGTGGCCCTCTTGGCCGGCTCGCCGGTTCAATGCATGCGCTATGAGAGGTCGCATCCATGTCAGAGCAATCACTCCCTCCAGTCCTTCTTTGTTTGGGTATAACAAAATCTCATTTTCCATTCACATTTTACAAGTAAAATTCGTGGACAAACTTTGACCCAAAATACGATGGGGACTAGTAAACCAGGACGAAGGTAGTAGTTCTTTTTTTTATCAAAGAAGGGTTTCCCCCTTCCGATTTTCATTACTAAAAACCAACATCTAAACCATAGTATTTGCCCTAGAACTACCAGGTTTAACATCTCGCAATATAAACCCATACAACCATACGCCAAGGAGGTAGTAGTTATGAATTCTGTTTTCCTCCATACCAATCGTTCTAAAAACTACTTATGTACTTATAACGCGCCCTTGAAAATCAGAACTCTTACCCCGCTAAAAATGATATTTTAAACGTGGCTACTCGATCTGTGGCAACTGGCGAGCCACCGCCTCCTGGTCGTTCACCTGTGGTCCCGACCATCAACTCCTACGGATAAAATTATCACGCAAGCTGACTATTCCTACAAATGTGCGCTCCACCACGTACCCGGTACCCGCGCATGCAGCAATCGTGCACCTTGGGTTTTAGGTTTTATTTGTTAACAGTGCCTTTACGTAACTCTCGTGTGTGCAAGACAACGAGAGACCGACTGCGTGCGTGCGCCTCTTCTCTTCGTATATGTCTCCACCGTTTGTCTGGTGTCCAAACAATTATACAGTAGTAATAACTACTAGCAATGTGCCAATGCATTGCCACACAATCAAAGTAGATTAATACATATTCACCGATTTGATAGAAAAAAGAGTCTAGTTTTGAAATACGTGTATCACCAAAAATATCTTATGTTTCACTCAAAATATATTCCTTTGGTGGTTTTGATGAGATAAGGGAGGAATGTTGTTGGTTTCAAGATTCGAGAAGTGGTATATCTCTAATTTCTATTCTTACTAGCAAGATGCCCATGCATTGCACGGAACATCAAGATCTTGTGAGAGAAAAGGATGAACGAGGGAAGGCCTTATCTACAAATGTGGAGAGGAGTGCGGGTAAATTGCCATAGTTTCCTTCCTATCCGTTAGATATAGATCGGACGGCCTATATTGCAGGATGGCAGGCACACCATCATCACCGACTATGCTTTTTATAAGAGTAGAGATAAAAAACATAGTTGGTGATGATGGTGTGCCTGCCATCCTGCAATATAGGCCATCCAATTTATATCTGATGGATAGGAATTAAACTATGGCAATTTTGCAAAAAGATACCCACACCCCTCTCCACATTTGCAAATAAGGCCTTCCCTCATTCATCCTTTTCTCCCACAAGATAAACTACTCATACAAATGCATCTTGATGTTCCGTGCAACGCATGGGCATCTTGCTAGTTGTTGCAAAAAGCCCATGTGTGTGTGTGTTGTGTGTGAGAGAGAGAGGGAGAGAGGAGGAGAACGGAGTGCATGTGTGACAAAGACACAAAGAGTGTGTGTGTGCGAGAGGTATCAGCTTAAAATGAGGCGATAGTGTGTGTGCACGATCGAGAGGGCGTGTCTCAAGAAGGGACGAAAAATCTACATCGATACAAGGAGCGCGAGAGAGACATGTACATGATAGTGGAAGCACGAGTGTGTGGGTGTATAAACCTATCTGGAGGCTAGTCGATCAATGATGTGAGAGAAATATGAGTCGGGGTGTGAAAGCGAGAGTTTGTGGGTGAGAGAGAGACGATAGTCGGGAAGGGGAGTGGAAGCAGGAGTTGTGTGTGTGTGTGTGTGTGTGTGAGAGAGAGAGAGAGAGAGCGGGGGGAGTTCGTCTGATCGGTAAACAAATGAATAATGTTAGTTTTATAACTGGGATGTAGACGGAAAGGAGACCCCAACAAATGTTGTGTTTGCAGGAGATAGTAATTTTAGTGCTATGAGTCATATCTAGAGACATATAGGGTGTGTGAGAGAACCCCATATAGAGAAAGACAAAGTGGAAGACGAGTGAGACTGTGTGTGTGGCGGTGAAAAAGAAAGCTTAGGTACCTAGTGATACCAGAGAACGGTGGAGACGTGAGAGATAATGAAAATCGTGTAATGTATAATGATAGGGAGAGTGTGACACTTCTCAAGGGAGAGGTCGAGAGACCATGTTTGCGAAGATAGGAGAAACATGAAGTGAGCGTGCGGGTGAGCTGGAAAAAAGATAATGATAGCTACATGAAGGAGCATGCGAGAAAGATGGGCGTGAAAGGAGTCAACATAAAAGGGATTCAAATATTTGAATTTGAGATGATGATACATGTAATTCATACTCGAACCAAAATTGATCTATCAAACATGCATACTCATATGAATTCACGCGCATCTATGTTATTTAATATGTAGATATTACCGATCCATACATTTTAGTAGAACATAATTTGGTTTAAATTTTTTTGAATTCAACCTTATGATTTTGAGATCATTGTATTTGTAAGTCATATTATATACATATAAAGGAGCAGAATTCTTTGTTGTGCTTTTGAAAGTATATATATAAAAAAATGATGTATATAGAATTTTATTCCAATCACAAATGGATCCTGCCCGAATAAAAATAGAATACAAACTGGATTCGAATTGAGTAGGCACAGTAAATGTGCACTCTTGCTCTACAAAAATTTGAACGAAGCGGGGAAAGTCGCAGTAACCGCCCGAAACCAAAATCTGTGAAATGGAAATTACTACCTATCCCTGACACGCAAAGCTTATCGACTCGATTTCTATAGGTTTTGATAGGGGTAGGTTTGTAATTTCACTCAAACGTGACATAACCGCCTCTCAACTGGATTCATACATGGTGGGCGCCAAAACACAGTGTCTCCTCGGCCGAAATCGTCTCCCTCCCTGATTGATACACGGTGGGCACCAAAAACAAACTCTCATCGGCAAATATTCGGTGTACGCGAGATTACTGTCATATCCCCAACCGACTAATATTGTTGTGATGTAGGAAATTTTAAACGGGGGCTAAGTTTGTAAATTTCCTGGCATTTGAGACAAGTGCGCCCTGATGACATGGTTCCCCCCTTCTCCTCTCCCCCCATTTCCCCATTCGTACTCCGTGGGCGCCAAAACACCCTCTCCACCCCAGCCTCCTCCGTCCGCCACTCCATCCACCGCCGTCCTCCTCCACCATGTCGGAGTTGATACCCCGACGCCGTCGTCCATTACAAGAGATCGATCTCTCTCATCCATGGCTTCGGACCGGGATCCTTGCATCCCGTCCTCTCGCTTCATCCCCGCCGTCGTCCACCTTGCCGGCGCCGCTCCTACGATCGTCTCGTCCACCGTGCCCCACCGCCACCGTCTACCCTCCTAGATCTGCTTCCACGCCGCTGATAGCCATCGCTACCGTAGCACCGTCAAATTCTCAGGAGATGCATACACGGCGCCGCACCAGAGGCGGTACTCTTTCGTATCTGCTCAACTTATTTATCGCAGCAAGAAAATAGATCGTCACTGCTTTACTCTGATTTCTTGTCCATCACTTACTTGCTAGTTGAAAGCAAACATTGGTTGCGAAGTTGCCTTTGTCCGGTTTGCACCTTCAGATCCGCCATGGCACGCTCAACACTATACTCGCAATGCTTATGGTTTTCCCCTTTTATATTCCACACTAGTTAAATGACAGTAGACTAAATTTCAAAATTGGGTCAGTCGATTTTTTAGAGCTCGTCAGAGTTCGCCGGTGCGAAGGAAGGGGCTCGGGTGGGGACGGTGGTTGTGGGGGCGGTGGTGGGGCCTCACCGAATGAAGAAAACTCGACGCGGGTGGGGGCTGGGGTGGGGGTAGGGTGGCGGAGGAACACAGGCGGTGGGGGCCGGTGGTTCAGCCGGCGGCCCGTGCGGTGTTCTGTATGGGAAGAATCAGAGACGAGGAAGAAGAAGAGTTAGGAGACATACGATCTTCATCCAACCGCCTGAATTGGTCGACTGGCCCAAATGACAAAAGTCACGTGACTTGCACGCAGACATGCCTTTATATTCAGTACCATCATCATACCTGCTTAGCACTCCTCCTGAATCCATTAAGCTAAAAAATGTGCCACTCATAATTCCAAACTTGTTGCTCAAATACGAATCTGATATGATGCTGATATTACTAAAACAGATAACGTTTAATTGGTCAGCTAATGTTCCTACTTTACTTTCGAAAAGCACGTGCACCACATATAGAGAGACAACAGGGAGTTGCATTCTTAATGCACTCTGATTCATCATGTGTGGGCACTGCGCAACAAACATTTTATTATCCAAAATCTGCTTGCTCTTCTTTAGCATGTTCCTCTTCCGTTCTTCTTTAATAAGTACTCTCTTCGTTCCTAAATACAAGTCTTTGCATAGATTCCACCATGGACTACATATGGAGCAAAATGAGTGAATATACACTCTAAAATGTAAATGTATACATATGTATGTGATCCATAGTGGAAATCTCTACAAAGACTCATATTTTGGAACGGAGGGAGTAAGATAGTAGTACAGTATGTTCCTTGTAGTGAAGATGAGCAGGGACATTTGCATTGTACAGGTCTATACAGTCGATTGTGACGGACACTTTGAACTCTTCGGGCCTCTTTGATTCGTAGGATTTTGTAAACATAGGAATTGGATTTGTAGTGGCCTGCCCACTTGAATCCTATAAGATTAGCAAGGAAATGCTGAGAGCTGTGTCGCCTTTGGGAGTTACACTCATATTAACAGTACCGCATCTTCAGTCGAAGAGAGCTGGTATCCGAAGCCTTTCTAGCCGTACCGGCAATACTAGCACATATATTCCAGCAAGTTCCACTTTGCTGATTTTACTCCTGATACTTACGGTTTTCCCGTTATATCTACACTATAATGTGTGTAGCTGCTATGTGTCAGCACTAGCAGCAGACCACTCTTGAAGCTAAACAACACACCAATCATAAGTCCAAAGCTTACTTCTTCAAATACGAATTGTGATGTGATACTGATATTAGTTAACAGACACACATTTAATTGGTCAGGTAATGCTCCCACTTGATTTTCCAAATGCATGTGGCCACATATAGAGACACAACATGGAATTAAATTTCTTTGGGCGCTGTGATTCATCATGAGTGGGCAACCAACATTGTATGCAATGAAGCGGAACCTCAAGAATATGCTTCCTCTTCTATTCTTTAACATGTTCCTCATTTGTTATTCTATATTTAGTACGTACAGTGTGTTCCTTGTCCGGAAGGGGCGCATGGACATCTCCAGTCAACGGCTGATAGAGCTAGCATGTACGTGATCGATAGGCTTTCAATTAGTAGCAGCAATACAACACTGTATTTTCCAGCCAATTCCACTTTCCCGATTTAGATATCATGGTTATGGTGTACCCCTTTTATGTACACTACGATCTGCCTAGTAGTTGTGTGCTCTTGTTATCATGGTTTGGCAATAAACTCTCTACATAGTATATTATGAACCTATCATCTGCCAACTATCCTTATTTCTGGAACCTACTTTTTGTGTACTTGTGCCAGCTTATATTAATGCACGCACCATATTACAGCACACATGAGCTCTCTCATCAGAATCCAGGGATAGCACACAATGGTTTACAAGGGAGCCCCTATATTAGAATATCCTCTACATTACAAAGATAATCTCACTACTATTTATGTTTTCATGGTTCTCAGATATTATACGTGATTACAGTGAATATTAGAATCCGCACATTAGAAGAATATTGTGGAACATTGCAACGACTTACAAAATTGGCACCAAGGCATTGAGTGCCATTCCGGATGCAATAAGACTCATACGCTCCCCACCTGTAGATTGTTGTTCAGAATATGATCCTAATAACTATTCTAACCTCGAGGAGTCAAAGGTAGATGGCCTGTCATGTTCACCCATCAAGGTGCCTGTTCTAATTTGGCAAGGTTTTATTAATTGCGCGTATCTTGCATATGTTGTCTTGCATTTCTTCTACTTTGTTGCACCGCCATCTGCTTAGTTTACTCATCATATATGTCAAGATGCCATGCCCATCCATTATCAATACATATTCCATCTGTCATCATACCATATTTTTTCACTCAAATGTTATTCTTGTGCATCAGACATCAAAAAGGAAGAGGGTGATTGCCGAACCTGAAGGAGCACCAGCAAAGTCCTTGAAAAACATGGTGGTGCCGGAGAAATCAGACAGCACCCCACTTATATTGGTTGTACAACTAGTGACACAAAACGGAGGACCGACTCCAGCAGACTGTACCCATACTTCATTGGCCACACCACTAGCCCCACCACACAGGACCTGCACTCCAGCAAAAGGTATACCGATTTCAGTTGCCATAGCACCAGTCGTATCACAGAAAAATCCCACTCCAGCAAAAAGTACGGCAAGTCCACCGGCCGAAGACCTATCCCAACTGCAGAGACGGCCAATTCCTACAGATTGGAACCCCATTCCAGTTATTCCCAGTTTTAAAGACAATGCTTTCAATGTTGTTAGGGACTATGTGCATATATTCCCATCATGGGAAGATTATAGTGAAGACAAACACCATTTTCACATCTTCCTGTCCCACTTATGTGTAAGTACTATTATTCATGGTGATTATTTTCATGTTTTCTGCTGATTGAACACATCAATGATTTACATTACATTGTTGTAAGTAGGCGAGAGTCAATCTGGATAGTCATGATGAGCAAAGTTTGCTTGCGCTTTTCAAGAAAGCATTGCAGCAGTATCGGTGTTACCTGAGGAAATCACACTTTGATGGCAAGTCTAGAAATGAATTTTCGGTGAAGTCTCCTATGCTAAATTTAGAAGACATTGAATGGAAAAACCTTGTTATGCACTGGTCTCGGTCCCACGATGAGGTACTGTCTATGATATCACATGGCAATTTGAACTTCTACTTTTTTGCATGTGCCTTACGGATCTTTTTTGCAAGAAATCAGCTCGAAGAAGAATTCCGATTTGAAAAGAATGATAGGATATCGCAAATGTGTTGCCCGCTACTTTGCTCTTGTTAGTACCTGTTGTCCTGTATCACTGTACTTGCATTCATACCTGGTTCATTATGTGACAGCAGTATGCATGATAGCTTGCTTATCAATTGTTCACTCCAAATTATCTGATCTGTATGAATGGTTACATTAGTGTAGAATATATCCAATGCCAATGAAATTTTTTAGCTATGCATTGTTCTTGTAAGTACCTGTTGTCCTTTATCAGTGTACTTATATTGACAGGTAGTTGTTCATGTACCATCACTCTGCAGCTTATTTTCCTTTGCCCTCCATTTTCTATGCATCAGATCTATATTTACTCTTACCATAAGGTTGGATAACACCGATGGTCCTGAAGAAGTTTAGCTCTGCATTGCTCTTGGTTGTACCTTTTGCCTGTATCGCTGTACTTACATTTATACCTACTTGGTTATGTAGCATCACTCTTCATCTTATCTTAAACATTCTCCATTTTTTCTTATATTATCACATCTGTATTTACTCTTAACAAAATGTAGAATAAAGGCAATGCTTATGAAGAAGATTCTGCGGTAAACTTCTTGAATTGCCCCCCCCCCCCCCATCAGCATGGACAAGGGCTTTATAGAGCATGTCTTCACCAATAATGTAAGTTTGTCCTTCTCAAGCCTTCAAACTTTGTTGTGTATATTTGGTTAGGCATGACTGCAACATCTGTTTATTTTTGGTGTTTGCATCAAATTGCATGTTTAAAGTTTATTATGTAGTTCATAAACAAAAGTTTGTCCTTCTCAATTTAAGTTTTAAGTTGTACAACCAAGTTCCTTCTTCATACCATGTAAATTAAACTATATAGAGCAAGTGATCTTCTTTTGCACTGCATGTATGCTCCTGTTCTTGATCCGTAATCCAGTGGTGTGGTGAACCTAACCACTACAGCACAATGTCATATTCTGCAATGTCTTAACTATGAACAATGTCATATCATTCTGCTATTATTTAAACCATCTCTTTATTTGCCAATCTAAAATGGGATAAATTGATAGCACACTAACCATTGATACTTATGAGTTCTTGATATGTAATATAGTGGTCTCGTGAAGCTACCAACTCCTTCACAATGTCATTTCCTGCCATGTCTTAACCTGAACAATACCATATTGTGTTAATGCTATTTTAAAATGTGTCACTTTATTCGTCAGTAAGAAATGTGATGAATTGTCAGCACTGATACTTATATGTGCAAAACCTGTCATCTATCTGCTTGTTTATCTTTCAGATGAGGAGGATATAAGTGTCAAACAAGCGTAGTCTCATCAGCTTGCTCAGTTGCTTGTGCTGCAGCTCCCGAGCAGGGCTGACCTTTCTTGAACTCTATTGAAGTGCTGTCAGTTTTGTATATTATTTTGTCGGCGTGTTTATTTGCACTTGTGGCGATCTGTGATGCCCAGTGTATGTAATCTGCTGTCTGCTTGTGATTTATTATCATAGTGGCGAACTTTGATGCCCAATGGATGTAATATGATGTAATTTCTTTATTGTATAGTCTAGGTTTTTTCTTATTAACGATGTTGCAGTTATTTTACTGTATATATATCATGTCTTTGCAGTAAACCGGCCAAACCATAAAATTACGGTACATATAATCGGGTTGTCATGCAAATCACTACATAATCGGTCTGTTAACAGCCCTAAATGTAAACTGGACCACTGGTAGATTTGGGCCTCTAATAGGCCGAGTAAACCGCCGGCCCTATTTTCGCAAGAAAACTCAATGGGATTTTAGGAGGCTGAAAAGTAGGTTGGGCCTGAAACGTGCCGAACAGCTAACGGACCGGCAGCAGGACGAAATAGACCCCGGCCCATGATTGTGCCAATCACATCACGGGCCGTTAACATGCCAAAATTGTCTCGGTCCTTGTTTGGCCCAATCAGATTATCGATTGTGAACAGGCCGGATGCAAATCGGGTCGTAGTTAGGCCCAACTACATGACGGGCTTTTAACAAGCCGAAATAAAGATAGGGCCGAAATGTTAAACATGCCTTTAGCAGGCCGAAACTAATATCAGGCCGAATTACTAAATGGGCCTTTAGCAAGTGGACCCAAAAGCATAGCGTCCAGTTGACGGGCCGAATCTGATATGGGCCATAATTTAGCCCAAAGCCTCTTAAAGGGTCGGATCTGATCTGGGTCCTAATTTGGCCCAGAACGTGGTAGGCTTTTAATAGGCCGGATCTCATATGGGCCTTTATTGGGCCCGGAACGTGGCAGGCTGTTAATGGACCGGATCAAATATTGGCCGGCATTTGGCCCAAAACATGGTAGCCTGTTAACGGTTCGGCCCATTAGTGTCCTCAAAATCCTGTGGGCCTTTAGTTGGGCCGGCCCATTATGGTCGGTAAAATCTCGTGGGCCTTTAGCTGGGCCGGCCCATTATTGTCAGCGAAATTTCATGGGCCTTTAGCTGGGTCGACCCATTATGGTACGCAAAATCCTATGGGCCTTTAGTTGGGCCAGCCCATTTAATATTTATGGGCACTTTTGGGCCGGTCCACGTGTCAACATATCATAGGCGCATCTCGCCCATTAGATGAGTGACACATGTGCCAACACAGAGCTGACACGTGGTTCCGTCGGCCAATGAGAATTTTACACATGGAAAATCGTCATTGGTCGTGGCTGTTAACGGGTTATCGGATCCAAAACCAGACCCGATAGCTTAACGGCGACCTGTTACGGTGGATGCCAAGTGTCAGTCACCCTTGACGAAAGCACTTCCATGACGCGGCATTTATCGTCATGGAAGTGAACACTTCCATGATGATAATTTTGGTAATGTCATGGAGCACTTCTATGACAGCACAGGTATGACTATCTTGATTCTGTCATAAAATCATCATGGATGTACATGCATGATAGAAAACGTGACCTACTGTGACAAACACGTATCATCACGGAAGTGTATTTTCTGTTGTAGTGGTATTTTTTAAATTTCTATGTCTACAATGCTCTCCATGGAGCTACTCTAGCTAATTGCTCCCACTTTCAATATGTATCCAAATTGAGACTCAGGGTCATCTAGATCGGTGTAAAAGCTTGCATTGATGTAACTCTTTACGACAAACTCTATCACCTCCATAACCGAGAAATGTTTCCCTATTCCTCTAAGGATAATTTTGACCGTTGTCCAATGATCTACTCCCGGATCACTGTTGTACCCCCTTGCCAAACTCATGGGAAAGTACACAATAGATCTGGTACACAACATGGTATATCGTATAGAACCTATGGATGAGCCATAGGGAATGACTTTCATTCTCTCTCTATCTTCTGTCATGGTCGGGCTTTGAGTCTTACTCAACTTCACACCTTGTAATACAGTCAAGAACCCTTTCTTTGACTGATCCATTTTGAACTTCTTCAAAAAATTATCAAAGTATGTGCTTTGTGAAAGTCCAATTAAGCATCTTGATCTATCTCTATAGATCTTGATGCCTAATATATAAGCAGCTTCACTGAGGTCTTTCATTGAAAAACTTTTGTTCAAGTATCCTTTTATGCTTTCCAGAAATTCTACATCATTTCCAATCAACAATATGTCATCCACATATAATATTAGAAATGCTACAGAGCTCCCACTCACTTTCTCGTAAATACAAGCTTCTCCGAAAGTCTATGTAAAACCATATGCTTTGATCACATTATCAAAGCATATATTCCAACTCCGAGATGCTTGCACCAGTCCAAAAATGGATCGCTGGAGCTTGCACACTTTGTTAGCACCTTTAGGATCGAAAAAACCTTCTGGTTGTATCATATACAACTCTTCTTTGAGAAATCCATTAAGGAATGCAGTTTTGACGTCCATTTGCCAAATTTCACAATTATAAAATGCGGCAATTGCGAACATTATTCGGACACACTTAAGCATCGCTATGGGTGAGAAGGTCTGATCGTAGTCAACTCCTTGAACTTGTCGAAAACCTTTCACAACAAGTCGAGCTTTGTAGAAAGTAACATTACCATCAGCGTTAGTCTTCTTCTTGAAGATCCATTTATTCTCTATGGCTCGCCGATCATCAGGCAAGTCAACCAAAGTCCACACTTTGTTCTCATACATGGATCCTATCTCGGATTTCATGGCCACAAGCCATTTATCGGAATCTGGGCTCATCATCGCTTCCTCATAGTTCGTAGGTTCGTCATGGTCTAGTAACATGACTTCCAGAACAGGATTACTGTACCACTCTGGTGCGGAACATGCTCTGGTTGACCTACGAGGTTCGGTAGTAACTTGATCTGAAGTTTCATGATAATTATCATTAGCTTCCTCTCTAGTTGGTGTAGGCATCACTGGAATTGATTTCTGTGATGAGCTACTTTCCAATTCGAGAGAAGGTATAATTACCTCATCAAGTTGTACTTTCCTCCCACTCACTTCTTTCGAGAGAAACTCCTTCTCTAGAAAGGATCCATTCTTAGCAACAAAAATCTTGCCTTTGGATCTGTGATAGAAGGTGTACCCAACAGTTTATTTTGGGTATCCTATGAAGACCAAACTTTTTCACATAAGCATCGCAACCCCAAACTTTAAAAACGACAGCTTTGGTTTCTTGCCAAACCATAGTTCATACAGTGTTCTCTCAATGGATTTAGACGGTGCCCTATTTAACGTGAATGCAGCTGTCTCTAATGCATAACCCCAAAACGATAGTGGTAAATAGGTAAGAGACATCATAGAGGGCACCATATCTAATAAAGTACGGTTACGACGTTCGGACACACCATTATGCTGTGGTGTTCCAGGTGGCATGAGTTGTGAAAATATTCCACATTTTTTTAAATGAAGGCCAAACTCGTAACTCAAATATTTGCCTCCGAGATCAATCGTAGAAACTTTATTTCTTGTTACGATGATTCTCCACTTCACTCTGAAATTCTTTGAACTTTTCAAATGTTTCAGACTTGTGTTTCATCAAGTAGATATACCCATATCTGCTCAAATCATCTATGAAGGTCAGAAAATAATGATACCCGTCGCGTGCCTCAACACTCATTGGACCACATACATCGGTATGTATTATTTCCAATAAGTCATTGGCTCGCTCCATTGTTCCGGAGAACGGAGTTTTAGTCATCTTGCCCATGAGGCATGGTTCGCAAGTATCAAATGATTTCAAGAGCCCATCTGCATGGAGTTTCTTCATGCGCTTTACACCAATATGACCTAAACGACAGTACCACAAATATGTTGCACTATCATTATCAACTTTGCATCTTTTACATCAATGTTATGAATATGTGTACCACTACGATCGAGAATAAATAAACCATTTACATTGGGTGTATGACCATAGAAGGTTTTATTCATGTAAACAGAACAACAATTATTCTCTGACTTAAATGAATTGCAATAAACATGATCCAATCATATTCATGCTCAACGCAAACACCAAATAACATTTATTTAGGTCCAACACTAATCCTGAAGGTAGAGGGAGTGTGCGATGGTGATCTTATCAACCTTGGAGGCACTTCCAACACACATCGTCACCTCGCCCTTAACTAGTCTCTGTTCATTCTGTAACTCCTGTTTCAAGTTACTAATCTTAGCAACTGAACCGGTATGAACTACCCTGGGGTTACTATGAACACTAGTAAAATACACATCAATAACATGCATATCAAATATACCTTTGTTCACTTTGACACCCTTCTTATCCGCCAAGTATTTGGGTAGTTCCACTTCAAGTGACCATTTCCTTTGTAGTAGAAGCACTCAGTTTCAGGCTTAGGTCTAGCTTTGGGCTTCTTCACGGGAGTGGAAACTTGCTTCTCATTCTTCTTGAGGTTCCCTTTCTTTTCCTTTGCCCTTTTTCTTGAAACTAGTGGTCTTGTTAACCATCAACACTTGATGGTTTGTCTTGATTTCTACCTTCGCCGATTTCAGCATCGTGAAGAGCTCGAGAATCTGCTCCTGCAATAGGTCTGTCACCTAGCGGTGCATCAAGGACATAATTCTTCTGTGCAGCAATGAGGATAATCTTCAGATCACGGACCCAGTCCGCATCATTGCTACTATCATCTTTCAACTTAGTTTTCCCTAGGAACATATCAAAAATAAAATAAGGGAGCTATACATGAGCTACTGATCTATAACATAGATATGCAAATACTATCAGGACTAAGATCATGATAAATTAGTTTAGTTAATCATATTACTTAAGAACTCCCACTTAGATAGACATCCCTCAAGTCATCTAAATGATCACGTGATCCATATCAACTAAACCATGTCTGATCATCACATGAGATGGAGTAGTCTTCAATGGTGAACATCTCTAGGTTGATCATATCTAATATATGATTCACGTTCGACCTATGGTCTCCAGTGTTCTGAGGCCATGTCTGTACATGCTAGGCTCATCAAGTTTAAACCGAGTATTCCACATGTGCAAAACTGTCTTGCACCCGTTGTATGTGAATGTAGAGCTTATCACACCCGATCATCACGTGGTGTCTCGGCACGACGAACTGTCGCAGCGGTGCATACTCAAGGGGAACACTTATACCTTGAAATTTTAGTAAGGGATCATCTTATAATGCTACCACCGTACTAAGCAAAAATAAGATGCATAAAAGATAAGCATCACATGCAATCAAAATATGTGACATGATATGGCCATCATCATCTTGTGTGTTTGATCTCTGTCACAACCCTAGAATTGTTTGCAGATAGTTGCATCAGTGAGCATCATGCATCCTGTTATTTTCAAGAAACTAGAAGTGGGGACATGTGAAAGCCTCAGAAATCATTTCTAAAAATGACCAAGATAAAAATTGCTTCAAATAAGTCCAAGAAAATGTTCCTGTGAATCTCTGGAAATATTGGCAAGGGATAAATTTCAAACCAATACTTTTGGAATCTCAGAAAACAATTATTTTGGGCCTTTGAATTAATCCAATAAATATTTGAATTGGATCTATATTTATTATATAATAAATATATGTTCAATAATTCTGAAAATTGTTGTGTGCATTTGGATAAGTCCATTTAGTTCACACAATTATTTTTATGAATTTTGAAATTGATTTGGTCTTAGAACTAAATCACAAACAGACTGCAAAAAAATAGAAAATAGAAACAAACAGAAATAAAACAGACAAAGGAAAGGGCCTTACCTGGCTCACCTGTAGCAGAGCCGGCCCAGCTCAATGGCCCAGCCCACCAGGCCCGTTGCCAGTCATCTCCTAGCTCCTGCCAGGAGGACGACGCCGCGTCGTCCGCGCACGCACCTGAGGATTCCACCTCCTGCTTCGTGCTGGCGGCCTCCCCTTCGAGCCTATCCACGCCTGGAGACGCCCGCGACCCCCTGGACCCTCCCGCTCACTCTCTCGAGCTCCTCCCCCTCCTCTGCTCTCTCTCCCGCGCAACAGCCATGAGCACCCGAGAGCGCCATCGCCGTTCACCTTATCCACCGCGCACCCCAGGCTTCACCGATGGGTCACATCCCATTGCCGGACTCCTCTTAATGTTCAAGATGATGCAGGCGACCGTAGAAGGCCACAGTCGACCGCAACATCGCCATCTTCGTCCTCTGCCCCGACGACCGCCGTCGTCCGATTCGCGTCATCCAGAGCTTCCCCGGCCATGCCGTTTGCTCCACTGGAATCCATGTGAGCTCCCGTGTCGAACCCCTCTTCTCCCTCTCTCATTCCCACTCGCTAGCCTCGCTCCCAACCATGGCCGTGAGCTCATCGCCGGAGTCCATGTCGTCGCCGTCATTGCAGAGGACAAACCTCGCGTTCGAGCCTGTCAACGCGCTTAGAATGCTCCCAGTAAACGAGCGCAACCACCCGTTTGCCCTGCCCTGCACCGTAGCCCCGTCCCCGAGGTCGGCCGAACTCCGGCCGCCACCCAACCTGCCGCCACCGCCGCTACAGATCGCCCCGCGACGAGCCAGTGCCTCCCCTGGATGCGGGCGAGCGAGGGCAACCCCCTGGTGCCCTTGGCTTGACCCACCGCCGCCGTAGCGCCGCTCTGGCGACCTTCTGCCGCGACTTGAGGTCGCCGGCGTCTAACCGCCGTTCTGGACGACGTGGCACGGCCATTAGGGGCTAATCCTACTGATTAGCCGCCCTTCAGCCACTGACAGTGGGCCCCCGTAGCGGGTCAAATCCCAGTCAATACGGGATTAACTCCCAATTAGCAGTGAGTCAATGACATGTGGGACCCGGTCTTCAGGTCTGACCTGGACCGACCCTGTTGACCTGATGACATCATAATGACATCATGCTGACGCAGTAAAGCTTTTCTGGGATTTTAAATAAATCAGAAATGATTTATTTATTTCAGAAAATTGCGTAAACTTCTAAAAATCATAGAAAATCAACCGTAACTCCAAATAAGATAAATTATATATGAAAAATGATCAGAAAAATCCAAAGAATCTGAATATGGCAATTTCATGCATGTTTGAACAAGTTAACATCACTGAATAGGACAATTCATGATTATGGAATAAATGGTAAATAGTTTTGGAGTTGGAATTTGCTATAGGTTTGAATTCCACTTCAATGAACATGACTAACTGTTGCACTAGGTCAATTCAGTACTTTAATATGACATATCATTCATATGATTGTGCATTGCATTGATTGTGGTTCCTTTTGTGTTTGCCGGTGTTTGTTCCCCTCAGTAGACGTATGTTCCGACGATGAGTTCGATGACACCGATGAAGAACTATACTATCTTCAGAAGTGCCAGGCAAGCAAAACCCCCTTGTTCATTCCGATACAATCCCACTCTCTCGCTCCTGCTCTCTTTTACTGCACTAGGACAACAACGATTCAATTGTTACATGCTGCGGTAGTTGAACCCTTTCCCCTGCATGACCTGTCATTGCCACAGTAAATAGATGAAACCCACTAGCATGAGTAGGAGTTGTTTGAGCCTTGATGTGCCTACTCATTCATGCTTGTTTTTCATGCCTACTTCTGCTTAGAGTTGAGTCAGGTCTGATTCATCGGGAATGAATTGGAATGTGGTGAACATGTCCTACCGTTGAGAGTTAAGTGTGTGAACACGATTTGGTAAAGGTAGCGGTGAGAGGCCATGTAGGAGTGCATGGTGGGTTGTCTCATTGAAACCGTCCTAGGGAACTGAGTTCTGTGTTTGTGATCCATGAACAGTTACTACCACACATTGGGCTCCGGGCGCTCCAAGCTCTCTCGACTTATTAATCAACTTGATCTCTGTCCAGGAGTTGCAACTAGTTTCTGGTGTTTGTAGATAGTGTTAGTAGTCTACCAAGTGGCACCCGGTACAGGTGGGCTTGGGACAGACTAGGCACAGTGGCCCGGTGTACCAAGTGGCACCCGGATGGTGGGCTTGGGAACCCTGTACACATCGTTTGGGGCCGTGAGCGACACCCCGGCCGGATCTCCTTGCGGATGGAACCCAAATAGGTGATAAACCTGGACTAGAGACTTTGGTGGTTAGTCAGGTCGTGGCCGACTCCCTCACCAGGCTTCCGCTTGAAGGTTGCCGAGATACACGACGTGTACATGGTGGTAAGTGGCGAGAGCATGTGTGAAGAAGTACACCCCTGCAGGGTTATCATTATCTATTCGAATAGCCGGATTCCTCGGATATGGAAACTTGGACCCCTTGCATAGTTCATAGACAAGTGAAAGTGGATACCCTAAAACTCGCAAGATAAGCATGAGTGCTATGGATGGCCTTCTCGTAGGGAGACGGGAGCGGATCCATAGTGGTGTATTGAATGGTGAATGTGTGGACTCGTGTGCGCCACCTAAAAGAGTTATTTGCAGTCGTAATTCAGGTTAGCCACTGAGTCAAAGCTGGCTTGCTGCAGTTAAACTCCACCACCCCCTTTGTTGATACCGATGCATATGTACTTAGTTCTGATGTAAGTCTTGCTGGGTACATTTGTACTCACGTTTGCTTATTTTATGTTTTGCAGAGAGATTTTAGTCTCGCTAGTAGTTCCGCGTGGACTTCGACGTTTAGCTTGATACCTCAGCTACGATCTTGTGCCCTCGGCAGGATCTGGTAGATAGTCAGGCTTCTCAGCCTTCTTCATTTGTAGTTGTCTGTACTCAGACAAGATAAGCTTCCGCATGTGCTTGTTGCTTGTGTGCTCTGTATGTTGGGTCATGAGACCCATGTTTGTAATATCTCGCTCTTCGGAGCCTAATGAATAGATACTTGAGTCGTAGAGTCTTGTTGTGATGCCATGTTGTATGTACTCATATCGGGCATATTGTGTGTATGATTGAAATGCTTGGTATGAGTGGGATCCGACAATCTAGTTGTTTATCCTTGGCAGCCTATCATATGGGGAAATGTAGTCTAGTGCTTTCTGAGCGATAGTAGTCCGCTACAGCCCGGTTCACCGGAGTCCTGCTAGCCCAGCACTACTGCTCAGGACACTTGACTGGCCGGCATGTGTTTCTCTTCGTTCCTGTGTCTGTCCCTTCGGGGAAATATCACGCGGTGACATCCGGAGTCCTGTTAGCCCAGTGCTATAGCCCGGATTCACACGTTGTTGACCGACATGCTCGAGGCTGATTCATGTATGCCTGTCCCCATGGGTTAGTGCCGCTTTGGGTTCACGACTAGCCATGTCGGCCCGGGTTCTCTGTCATATGGATGCTAGCGACACTATCATATACGTGAGCCAAAAGGCGCAAACGGTCCTGAGCCATGGTAAGGCGACACCCGTGGGATACCGTGCATGAGGCCGCAAAGTGATATGAGCTGTTACCGGCTAGATCGATGTGACTTGGAATCGGGGTCCTGACAGCGTTGGTATCAGAGCCTGACTGCCTATAGGTTTACCAAGCCATAATGGTCGAAGTTGAGTCTAGAAATGCTTTAGTTATATAAGGGAATTGATTGTGGATGGGAACGTAAGGCTCTTTTTACTTCTTATACCTCATGGCCTTATGATCTGAGTCAACCTCTTCTCTTCTACGGGGGTTAAGAACTAGGCTTCTCTTCTATCTCTCAGGATGACGTGTTACTAAACCGTAGTTGCCTAGGATTGTTGAGTTCAAGCCTCAGTTCAGTTCCTACTACTTCCATATGTTCATAGCTGGCCTCAGAACCTTGATATTATGATGTTGTTAAGTGGTTATGCCACCATTTTTGCAGGTTGTCTCAAATCTTTTTGAGCAATTACAGCCGTTATGCTGTCCAAGTCATCCGAGGTTTCTAAACAATCTGATGCATTTGCAAGTCCCTTCTTTCCATTCCGATGTCTCTTTGGGCCAGTTTAACCACACTAATCGGTGAGTTGAGGTACTTTGTTGCCTCGACATATATGTTGGAGCTAGTATTATGACCCTAGGCATCTTAGAGGATCACTCACTAATCTAGCTATGTTTTGTGTTTCCAGTGTGATGAATCTGGCCACCATTCTCGAAAGCATCCTGTGATGCCATTTAGTATGTAGGTATTCTACTCCTGGGTTTGGAACCCAAAATTCACTCTACTTACCTCATGTGGATAGTGTTGCTCGTACCTTTAGGTTATTAGTAACTTTTGTGATAATCCTCGAGGTCCGTGGTATTCCCTTCTTCCAAATACCATGAACCATTTTGGCAAAAGTTCTCTTGAACCGAAAGATCACAACAAGAGTGCTCTCAATGAGTTTCCTATCCTATGTTGTGAATCTGCCAGTCCTACCTTTCCGCATGGGTTATCCGGGAGAAATGTTGAACTTGGTTCGACATACTAATCTATGCACCCACAACTCAGAAAACCGTATGTTCCTTTGGGTTGTTCCCTTTTAGTTTGCCTTCTGACCCTCGTCTATCAATTGATAGTCAGAAGTAGTCGTGCATTCATGTTCATCAGTGCCTTCTACTTCTGTGGTCCGTCAAGCCATTCTATTCAGAATGACTAGACGAAACAAACTCCAGTACCTCATCCATATCTAGGATTGGATCAAAACAATTGTATTCCGCGGATGAAAATGCCAAACCCGCTTTTCCTCTGCTATACCTTGGAGTGTTACCGTCTTTACGTCAAGAGTGTCATGAGAATTGCACCACCTCTTATGAATTTTTGACGCAGTAATACTTCTTGCCATCATTGTTCATTCCTCGGTTCCTGTGTTATTGTAACCGGAATGCCGACAAGCGAACCGTGATGTGCGAAATCAATACTCCTAGCAACTCTGTTTCTTGGTAGTTAATGGACAACACTCTCGTTCTTAGCGTGCTGGTTATTGAATTATCATTCTAAGACTGATCGTGCTACCTAGTCCATATTTCTGGTGCACACTTCGATCAATGAGTTAGGATTGTGCCAATCCCTCACTCTTTTGATCATATCATCTTGCCCTGAAAAGCAAGGTTATTCTCGAGCTTAGTAACATACCGGTGGTTCGTGATTTTCTGAATATCTTCTCGGAAGTATTACCAGGTTGTCCCCTAACTGATATGTTGAGCTCGTGATCAAGTTGGTTTCTTGTAACCACCCCTTCTCCAAGAATCTGTGTTGGATACCCTGAGCTAGTTGGTTAAGCTAAACAACAACTTGGAGAGTTGGAAGATAAAAGCTGACTTAGTTCATCGCTAAGGGATATCTTTTGTATGCGTGTGTGTGTGTGTCGAAGAAAGATGATATTTCCATCGATTGTTCCTCGGGATCGGTGGTTGAATCTATCATCTTGTCCAAACCTTGATTTGAATGTGGGCTATCGTCAAGTCAAATCAGAACCAACGATGTTCGTAATGTTGTTTTACTTGTGGTTGATCCCTCGAGCATACACCATTACATCCTTTGGTCTGACCAATGCTACCACCGTGTTCACATGATGGTGGAAGTCCAGTGATATGGAAACCTAGATGAATTGTTGTTGAGCCCATCGACAACATCCATGTCCTCTCCATGATTTCGTCGAACATTAAGCGAGTGTTGGAAAATTTTGAAAGCATCTCTTCATGCTAGCTCATGAAGCATATGTTGGATGAAAGAAGTGACTTCCCCTGATTCACGTGCATTTGGTGCAAGCTGCCGCCGTGAGTTCGAGAAAGTTAGTTTTGCTTCCTATGGAATCATCCCAAGTAAGTCATGCATGTGCTAAGTATTCCATGGTCTGATAGACTGATCATCTTCATTCCATATGAATTCCATAGCACACTAAGCCACTGATTGACCTGTTCCAGGGAAAGGAGTTGTTGTGCTATCCTAGGTCATGCACAAAATTTCGATATCCTCAATGATGGTTCCCCACCAGAACTCGGTAGTGTCTTATTATAAGACTACCATGTGGTCATATTTGTCTGGGACAATGTGTTCACATGTTGTAGCAGAACCAGCTCATGTTTTGGAGCTTGCTATCGCAGTTCATTCCCCAAGAATCTCGCAACGTCGTCTCGTCGCTTTGTGTTGCAAACTTTCATTTTTCTTTCTAGACGTGATGAGTCTGGAGTATCCTGACACCAACCAGATCTGAATCTCAGGCAGATATGATGGTGGGAGCATTTTCCAAGAACGATAATATTGGTCCCTCGATAACCGGTAAAGTGGATGTCGTTGCCAACACATCCAGCTGGAAGACCTATTATTGTAGTATCTTGTTTGAAGAAGTTGGCCACCTCCCCATAAGGATTTCGTAGGATTTACCTCTATAGTTAATCCTTACGGATTCTTGTGCTCCCGAAGTCTGACCTTTTACTTGATGTTCTATATATCAAACCATATCTATAAATGGGTTATCCTAGCACATCAAGAAGAACATTAGAAGCGGAGTGCTAAATGTCTCTCGGTCGATCATCCAGATTTCGTTCCCTTGGCCTCGCTAAGGTGAAATCTAAGAAAGGGGTGTCTTTCTATGCATCTGCATTGTCCATCACTATTTGTCAAGGTAGTAAGATGTGTTGCCAGGATCCTTGACACGGATATTGGTAAAACCTTGATGAATATGGAGATGCCCAAGTTCTTGAGAGCACGCGCAAGCACTAGGTTTTACCGTCGGCGTTAACTGGGATTTGCTTCCAGTTTCCTTGGTTATGTTATAACCTTTTCAAACAGTGGACTCACTCTCGACTGTTGAGTTCTTCCCCAGATACCAGAATCATTCCCAACATTTGCATTTTGTTTCCAGCTTGCACCTCAGTAGTTGTTGTTCATGATCATCTTCAAAAGTGGACTTACTATAGGTCCCATCCATTTCCGATGATAAGCAAAAATCATCCATTGCGTTGTCTTCAACAAGGTAGTCCACATCATCCATTCTAGTCCGGGTATGTCATTCTTTCAAACTCCTTCAAAAGATCGATTGTGATTGCCTTAGGCTGGTATAAAGAGTTTCAATGATCTATGGGTCAAAAGTAATTCTTTTGCCACTTAAGGGAATATTTCTGCGAGTCACCTTCCTTAAGATGTCTCGTTATGGTATCATGGCAATTATCTCCTCGCTACTTCGAAACCATGCACTATCCTACCCCAGCATGGGATTGTCGCCTACCAATTTGAACCTTTGTCATATGTTTCCCACCCATCATCTCTGATATGTGTTTTGCGTCTTAGCTCAAGGGATGTTTCTACGTCTCATTCCGTTAGCTGATCTTGTGTTCATTAAGATCGATGATCCATTCTTGTGAGGTTGTCTTGCTCTCTTGTCGCCATGTTGGATGAAGTTCTCGAGGGTAAGGATGTCATGATCAAAGATGATGATCGAATCAATGTCTTATGAAGTCCAACATGGATCGTGAAGACCGTGTCAGTTCCGTGTCCCCTCTGTCTTCTCACCTCATGTCTTGAATCTCGGGGCGAGATCCTTGTTTAGTGGGGGTGAGTTGTCACAACCCTAGAATTGTTTGCAGATAGTTGCATCAGTGAGCATCATGCATCCTGTTATTTTCAAGAAACTAGAAGTGGGGACATGTGAAAGCCTCAGAAATCATTTCTGAAAATGACCAAGATAAAAATTGCTTCAAATAAGTCCAAGAAAATGTTCCCGTGAATCTCTGGAAATATTGGCAAGGGATAAATTTCAAACCAATATTTTTGGAATCTCAGAAAACAATTATTTTGGGCCTTTGAATTAATCCAATAAATATTTGAATTGGATCTATATTTATTATATAATAAATATATGTTCAATAATTCTGAAAATTGTTGTGTGCATTTGGATAAGTCCATTTAGTTCACACAATTATTTTTATGAATTTTGAAATTGATTTGGTCTTAGAACTAAATCACAAACAGACTGCAAAAAAATAGAAAATAGAAACAAACAGAAATAAAACAGACAAAGGAAAGGGCCTTACCTGGCTCACCTGTAGCAGAGCCGGCCCAGCTCAATGGCCCAGCCCACCAGGCCCGTTGCCAGTCATCTCCTAGCTCCTGCCAGGAGGACGACGCCGCGTCGTCCGCGCACGCACCTGAGGATTCCACCTCCTGCTTCGTGCTGGCGGCCTCCCCTTCGAGCCTATCCACGCCTGGAGACGCCCGCGACCCCCTGGACCCTCCCGCTCACTCTCTCAAGCTCCTCCCCCTCCTCTGCTCTCTCTCCGGCGCAACCGCCATGAGCACCCGAGAGCGCCGTCGCCGTTCACCTTAGCCACCGCGCACCCCAGGCTTCACCGATGGGTCACATCCCATTGCCGGACTCCTCTTAATGTTCAAGACGATGCAGGCGACCGTAGAAGGCCACAGTCGACCGCAACATCGCCATCTTCGTCCTCTGCCCCGACGACCGCCGTCGTCCGATTCGCGTCATCCAGAGCTTCCCCGACCATGCCGTTTGCTCCACTGGAATCCATGTGAGCTCCCGCGTCGAACCCCTCTTCTCCCTCTCTCGTTCCTGCTCGCTAGCCTCGCTCCCAACCATGGCCGTGAGCTCATCGCCGGAGTCCATGTCGTCGCCGTCGTTGCAGAGGACAAACCTCGCGTTCGAGCCCGTCAACGCGCTTAGAATGCTCCCAGTAAACGAGCGCAACCACCAGTTTGCCCTGCCCTACACCGTAGCCCCGTCCCCGAGGTCGGCCGAACTCCGGCCACCGCCCAACCTGCCGCCACCGCCGCTACAGATCGCCCCGCGACGAGCCAGTGCCTCCCCTGGATGCGGGCGAGCAAGGGCAACCCCCTGGTGCCCTTGGCTTGACCCACCACCGCCGTAGCGCCGCTCCGGCGACCTTCCGCCGCGACTTGAGGTCGCCGGCGTCTAACCGCCGTTCTGGATGATGTGGCACGGCCATTAGGGGCTAATCCTACTGATTAGCCGCCCTTCAGCCACTGACAGTGGGCCCTCGTAGCGGGTCAAATCCCAGTCAATACGGGATTAACTCCCAGTTAGCAGTGAGTCAATGACATGTGGGACCCGGTCGTCAGGTTTGACCTGGACTGACCCTGTTGACCTGATGACATCATAGTGACATCATGCTGACGCAATAAAGCTTTTTTGGGATTTTAAATAAATCAGAAATGATTTATTTATTTCAGAAAATCGCCTAAACTTCTAAAAATCATAGAAAATCAACCGTAACTCCAAATAAGATAAATTATATATGAAAAATGATCAGAAAAATCCAAAGAATCTGAATATGGAATTTTCATGCATGTTTGAACAAGTTAACATCACTGAATAGGACAATTCATGATTATGGAATAAATGGTAAATAGTTTTGGAGTTGGAATTTGCTATAGGTTTGAATTCCACTTCAATGAACATGACTAACTGTTGCACTAGGTCAATTCAGTACTTTAATATGACATATCATTCATATGATTGTGCATTGCATTGATTGTGGTTCCTTTTGTGTTTGCCGGTGTTTGTTCCCCTCAGTAGACATATGTTCCGATGATGAGTTCGATGACACCGATGAAGAACTATACTATCTTCAGAAGTGCCAGGCAAGCAAAACCCCCTTGTTCATTCCGATACAATCCCACTCTCTCGCTCCTGCTCTCTTTTACTGCACTAGGACAACAACGATTCAATTGTTACATGCTGCGGTAGTTGAACCCTTTCCCCTGCATGACCTGTCATTGCCACAGTAAATAGACGAAACCCACTAGCATGAGTAGGAGTTGTTTGAGCCTTGATGTGCCTACTCATTCATGCTTGTTTGTCATGCCTGCTTCTGCTTAGAGTTGAGTCAGGTCTGATTCATTGGGAATGAATTGGAATGTGGTGAACATGTCCTACCGTTGAGAGTTAAGTGTGTGAACACGATTTGGTAAAGGTAGCGGTGAGAGGCCATGTAGGAGTGCATGGTGGGTTGTCTCATTGAAACCGTCCTCAGGAACTGAGTTCTGTGTTTGTGATCCATGAACAGTTACTACCACACATTGGGCTCCGGGCGCTCCAAGCTCTCTCGACTTATTAATCAACTTGATCTCTGTCCAGGAGTTGCAACTAGTTTCTGGTGTTTGTAGATAGTGTTAGTAGTCTACCAAGTGGCATCGGGTACAGGTGGGCTTGGGACAGACTAGGCACAGTGGCCCGGTGTACCAAGTGGCACCCGGATGGTGGGCTTGGGAACCCTGTACACATCGTTTAGGGCCGTGAGCGACACCCCGGCCGGATCTCCTTGCGGATGGAACCCAAATAGGCGATAAACCTGGACTAGAGACTTTGGTGGTTAGTCAGGTCGTGGCCGACTCCCTCACCAGGCTTCCGCTTGAAGGTTGCCGAGATACACGGCGTGTACATGGTGGTAAGTGGCGAGAGCATGTGTGAAGAAGTACACCCCTGCAGGGTTATCATTATCTATTCGAATAGCCGGATTCCTCGGATATGGAAACTTGGACCCCTTGCATAGTTCATAGACAAGTGAAAGTGGATACCCTAAAACTCGCAACATAAGCATGAGTGCTATGGATGGCCTTCTCGTAGGGAGACGGGAGCGGATCCATAGTGGTGTATTGAATGGTGAATGTGTGGACTCGTGTGCGCCACCTCAAAAGAGTTATTTGCAGTCGTAATTCAGGTTAGCCACTGGGTCAAAGCTGGCTTGCTGCAGTTAAACTCCACCACCCCCTTTGTTGATACCGATGCATATGTACTTAGTTCTGATGTAAGTCTTGCTGGGTATATTTGTACTCACGTTTGCTTATTTTATGTTTTGCAGAGAGATTTCAGTCTCGCTAGTAGTTCCGCGTGGACTTCGATGTTTAGCTTGATACCTCAGCTACGATCTTGTGCCCTCGGCAGGATCTGGTAGATAGTGAGGCTTCTCAGCCTTCTTCATTTGTAGTTGTCTGTACTCAGACAAGATAAGCTTCCGCATGTGCTTGTTGCTTGTGTGCTCTGTATGTTGGGTCATGAGACCCATGTTTGTAATATCTCGCTCTTCGGAGCCTAATGAATAGATACTTGAGTCGTAGAGTCTTGTTGTGATGCCATGTTGTATGTACTCATATCGGGCATATTGTGTGTATCATTGAAATGCTTGGTATGAGTGGGATCCGACAATCTAGTTGTTTATCCTTGGCAGCCTATCATATGGGGAAATGTAGTCTAGTGCTTTCTGAGCGATAGTAGTCCGCTACAGCCCGGTTCACCGGAGTCCTGCTAGCCCAGCACTACTGCTCAGGACACTTGACTAGCCGGCATGTGTTTCTCTTCGTTCCTGTGTCTGTCCCTTCGGGGAAATGTCACACGGTGACATCCGGAGTCCTGTTAGCCCAGTGCTACAGCCCGGATTCACACGTTGTTGACCAACATGCTCGAGGTTGATTCATGTATGCCTGTCCCCATGGGTTAGTGCCGCTTTGGGTTCACGACTAGCCATGTCGGCCCGGGTTCTCTGTCATATGGATGCTAGCGACACTATCATATACGTGAGCCAAAAGGCGCAAACGGTCCCGAGCCATGGTAAGGCGACACCCGTGGGATACCGTGCGTGAGGATGCAAAGTGATATGAGGTGTTACCGGCTAGATCGATGTGACTTGGAATCGGGGTCCTGACAATCTCCATCTCCAAAGCACCGTCATGATCTCCATCATCACCGGCTTGACACCTTGATCTCCATCGTAGCGCCGTGGTCGTCTCGCCAACTATTTCTTCTACAACTATCGCTAACGCATAGTGATAAAGTAAAGCAATTACATAGCATTTGCATTCCATACAATAAAGCGACAACCATAAGGCTCTTGCCAGTTGCCGATAACTCCTACAAAACATGATCGTCTCATACAATAATGTATATCACATCATGTCTTGACCATATCGCATCACAACATGCCCTACAAAAACAAGTTAGATGTCCTCTACTTTGTTGTTGCAAGTTTTACGTGGCTGCTACGGGCTTCTAGTAAGAACCGTTCTTACCTATGCATCAAAACCACAATGGTGATTTATCAAGTTTGCTGTTTTAACCTTCAATAAGGATCGGCCGCAGTTAAATTCGATTTAACTAAAGTTGGAGAAACAGACACCCGCCAGCCACCTTTATGCAAAACTAGTTGCATGTCTATCGGTGGAACCGGTCTCATGAACGTGGTCATGTAAGGTTGGTCTGGGCCGCTTCATCAAACAATACCGCCGAATAAAAATAAGACATTGGTGGAAAGAAGTATGATGATCACCGCCCACAACTCTTTGTGTTCTACTCGTGCATATCATCTACGCATAGACCTGGCTCGGATGCCACTGTTGGCGAACGTAGCATGCAATTTCAGAGATTTTCCTACAATCACGCAAGATCTGTCTAGGAGATGCATAGAAACGGGAGGGGGAGTGTGTCCACGTACCCTCGTAGACCGAAAGCGGAAGCGTTTGACAACGCGGTTGATGTAGTTGAACTTCTTCTCGTTCCAACCGATCAAGCACCAAACCTACGGCACCTCCGAGTTCTGCACACGTTCAGCTCAATGACGTCCCTCGAACTCTTGATCCAGCAAAGTGTCGAGGGAGAGTTCCGTCAGCATGATGGCGTGACGACGGTGATGGTGAAGTGGTCCGCACAGGGCTTCGCCTAAGCACTATGAAGATATGACCGGAGGTGTAAACTGTGGAGGGGGGGTGCCGCACACTGCTAACAGTTGTTTGTGTGTATTCTAGCGGTGCCCCCCTTCATATATATAGGGTGGAGGGGAGGAAAGGCAGCCAAGGGGGCGCCCCAAGTAGGAGGAATCCTACTTGGGGTCCTCCCAATTCGGCCTCCCCCCTTTCCTATTCCTATTCACAGTAGGAAGGGAGGAGGGGGAAGGGGGAATCCTATTCCCTTTTTCCTTTCCTCCTTCCCCTTTTCTACTCCAATTTGGCCAGCCCATATGGGAGGGGCGCACCATCCCCTTAGGGGCTGGTCTGTCCCCCTCTAGGCCCATTAAGGCCCATGCAGTTGCCGGGGGGATGCCCGGAACCCCTTCCGGTGACTCGATATGCACCCGGTACCCCCGGAACACTTCCGGTGTCCGAATATCATCGTTCAATATATGAATCTTTACCTCTCAACCATTTTGAGACTCCTCATCATGTCCGTGATCTCATCCGGGACTCCGAACAACAGTCGGTCACCAAATCACATAACTCATATAATACAAAATCGTCATCGAACGTTAAGCGTGCAGACCCTATGGGTTCGAGAACTATGTAGACATGATCGAGACACCTCCTCGGTAAATAGCCAACAATGGAACCTAGATGCTCATATTGGTTCCCACATATTCTACGAAGATCTTTATCGGTCGTACCGTAATGACAACATACGTTATTCCCTTTGTCATCGGTATGTTACTTGCCCGAGATTCGATCATCGGTATCTTCATACCTAGTTCAGTCTTGTTACCGGCAAGTCTCTTTACTCGTTCCGTAACACATCATCCCGTAACTAACTCATTAGTCACATTGCTTGCAAGGCTTATTATGATGTGCATTACCGGGAGGGCCCAGAGATACCTCTCCGATACTCAGTGACAAATCCTAATCTCGATCTATGCGAACCCAACAAACACCTTCGGAGATACCTGTAGAGCATCTTTATAATCACCCAGTTACATTGTGACGTTTGATAGCACACAAGGTATTCCTCCGGTATTCAGGAGTTGCATAATCTCATAGTCAAAGGAATATGTATAAGTCATGTAGAAAGCAATAGCAATAAAACTTAACGATCATTATGCTAAGGTAACGAATGGGTCTTGTCCATCACATCATTCTTCTAATGATGTGATCCCGTTCATCAAATGACAACACATGTCTATGGTTAGGAAACTTAACCATCTTCGATTAACGAGCTAGTCTAGTAGAGGCTTACTAGGGACACTGTGTTTTTCTATGTATCCACACATGTATCAAGTTTATGGTTAATACAATTCTAGCATGAATAATAAACATTTATCATGATATAAGGAAATATAAATAACAACTTTATTATTTCCTCTAGGGTGTATTTCCTTCAAAATGTTTATTATTCATGCTAGAATTGTATTAACCGGAAACTTGATACATGTGTGGATACATAGACAAAACACCATGCCCCTAGTAAGCCTCTACTAGACTAGCTCGTTATTCAAAGATGGTTATGTTTCCTAACCATAGACATGTGTTGTCATTTGATGAAGGGGATCACATCATTAGGATAATGATGTGATGGACAAGACCCATCCGTTAGCTTAGCATGTTGATCGTTCAGTTTTATTGCCATTGCTTTCTTCATGTCAAATACATATTTCTTCGACTATGAGATCATGAAACTCCGAGATACCGGAGGAATACCTTATGTTCTATCAAATGTCACAATGTAACTAGGTGATTATAAAGATGCTCTATAGGTATCTACAAAGGTGTTTTTTGGGTTGGCATAGATCGAGATTAGGATTTGTCACTCCGAGTATCGAAGAGGTATCTGTGGGCCCTCTCGGTAATACACATCATAAGAAGCCTTGCAAGCAAAGTGACTAATGAGTTAGTTGCGGGATGATGTATTACGGAACGAGTAAAGGGACTTGCCGGTAATGAGATTGAACTAGGTATGAAGATACCGACGATCAAATCTCGGGCAAGTAACATACCGATGACAAAGGGAATGACGTATGTTGTCATTACGGTGCGACTGATAAAGATCTTCATAGAATATGTGGGAGCCAATATGAGCATCCAGGTTCCGCTCTTGGTTATTGACCGAAGAGGTGTCTCGGTCATGTCTACATAGTTCTCGAACCCGTAGGGTCCGCACGCTTAACGTTCGATGACGATTTTGTATTATATGAGTTATGTGATTTGGTGACCGAATGTTGTTCGCAGTCCCAGGTGAGATGATTGAACATGACGAAGAGTCTCGAAATGGTCGAGAAGTAAAGATTCATATATAGGACAATAGTATTCGGACACCGAAAGTGTTCCGAGGGTACCGGATACGTATCGAGTCACCGGAAGGGGTTCCGGGCAACCCCCGGCAAACTATATGAGCCTAATGGGCCAAGAGAGAGACATAGGCTGGTGCGCCCCCTCCCCCATATGGGCTGGCCAAATTGAAGTAGGAAAGGGGAAGGAGGAAAGGGAAAAGGGAATAGGATTTCTCCTTCCCCCTCTTCCCTTCCTACTCTGAATAGGAATAGGAAAGGGGGGAGGCTGAATTGGGCGAACTCCAAGTAGGATTCCTCCTACTTGGGGCGCCCCCTTGGCTGCCTCTCCTCCCCTCCAACCTATATATATGAAGGGGGGCACCGCTAGAACACACACCAACAATTGTTAGCCGTCTGATGCGCCCCCCTCCACAGTTTATACCTCCGGTCATATCTTCGTAGTGTTTAGGCGAAGCCCTGCGCGGATCACTTCACCATAACCGACACCACGCCGTCGTGCTGACGGAACTCTCCCTCGACACTTTACTATATCAAGAGTTTAAGGGACGTCATCGAGCTGAACGTGTGTAGAACTCGGAGGTGTCGTACGTTCGGTGCTTGATCGGTCGGAACGAGAAGAAGTTCAACTATATCAACCGCGTTGTTAAACGCTTCCGCTTTCGGTCTACGAGGGTACGAGGACACACTCTCCCTCTCTTGTTGCTATGCATCTCCTAGATAGATCTTGCGTGAGTGTAGGTAATTTTTTGAAATTGCATGCCACGTTCCCCAACAGCGGCAAGGTGGCTCGGCCCTCTGGGAGTGACGACTTCCATTCGCCGTGTCGACATCATGGCAGCTCGATGTGTCGGCTGCAGCTAGAGTTTCGACGTCGGCTCATCCGTAGGTGGCACGTTTCGACCTTTTGACCCCTCACCTCTTCGTCCGGCCGCTATCTTTGTCGAAGGGTTGGCTCTTCCCCAGCTGCGGTTCATCACTAGTCTCGCACGCGGCAGCAGGACCGAGCTCGTCTCGCGCCCGGTGGCAGGACCATGCTCGTCTCGCGCCCGGCGGCAGGACCGAGCTCGTCTGTACCTGGTGCCGCAGGACGGGTCGATGGAGGCCAGTTTTGACTGGCCTTTTAGGTCTCAACACTGGGGGCCACCCAGGGGTGCGAAAGGTGAGCCCTTTCCGCTTGTATCTTTGGTTGGGGTAGCCACGGGGCTTGGGTGAGATGGTGTCAAGGTCTTGCATGTCGGGGCGACAGCCCTGGTGGTGGTTCCGCGGTGCTCATGGGAAGAGCCCGTGGCTCGGTGCTGCTCGGTTGCCACGGTCGTATGAGCGGCGTGGTAGCCAGAGGTGTGGCGTTCGGTGATGGTGAGTGTGGCCAGGGTGAAAACCTGCTCTATCTTCGGACAAGCCGGCAACAACGAAGCTCGTTCCCTTCTTAAAGGTGTTATCACGACTCTCATTGCCCGTCGTGTTGCTTCAGGAAAAACTCTGATCCTCGCATCAGACGATGGCGGTGCTTCGATATCGTATCCTTTCTGAAGACACCGCCTGGAAGCCCACGGTTCATCATATGTAGATTCACTTCTTCGGCGTGTTCACGGCTGTAACCCGCGGCTGCTCGGCGCCTTGAAGCCCACGGGTTATCATATGTAGATTCACTTCTTCGCGGTGGCGTGTTCACTACTGTAGCCCTCACTGTTCTTGTAGTGCTAGGAATGGTGTTGCTGCGCTCAACACCTGTGTATCCTTACCTAGGATGTGTGTGCGTGTGTTGTGAGGGCGTGCATTTATACTGGATGCTGTTGATCATTACTTTATATATAAAGCGGTGTGAAAGCCTTTTTCAATAACATTAATTGTTGCTGCTGAGCATCTTCCCAACTCAAAATTCGAATTTTTAAGGTGGGAACTGAAAACACCATTTGCCATTTCAAAACCGCCCATTCTTACTGCAAGAAGCGAGACAACAGGAAGTTATCGAGTTTTCTCAAAATACTACTAGTGTAAGTTTTAAATCCATAATATTACAGGTTACAACACTGAGCACAAAAATATCAGAACTTATTCGGTGCTGGTTGTATTGTAAGCAATGTCTGCAGAGGAAGTGTCCATGTCATTCAAGCCAAGCTCCTCATTCTGCTCCCAACTCCTCTCATAGTCCTCAACTGCCATTCATAGTGATAAATACATTGAGTAAATCACAATTGCAGTTAATTATGTGGATTCTTTTCCAGTTAATTAGTATGCCTCCACAGAACTACATGCACGTGCTTCATGGGTAATTGACAAAACTTCCACAGATGCATTCAGATTCGAAATGCAATGCGTCGATGTCCCTTCATTGGTTCGAATGATGCATGATGCTGCATACAATTCATTGATTAGGATAACTTACTGAGTAGCTGACTGTCATCTTCTATCAAGTCTGTGGATGGAGCGACAAACGAAGCCGCTAACGCATCATGAATAATTAAGGTCCAAGGCTCTTGTAAACTCAGGAGCTGAAATTATACATTGTGTAAATGTTATTGAAATAGTTACTATACAACATATTAATTCACAATTGATTAGCCCAATCACGCCCTTCCACCAAAAGTAGTCAGCATTTTTCTAACTAGACCTCCAATCAAGTTTATCATGAACCAAGGTTAGGAAAAATAAAATTTTGCTTCATGTTATGAAGGAAGAAACCCAAGACACTCGGGAACTGAGATGCTATGGAAGGAAAAGCACAGCCGTAATCTTCTCCAGATTGCAGGTGAAGCAGCCCCTGCTGGAATAAATAGAACATTCCACGAAAAAGAAACTAGTACCTTTGATAATCTTTGCTGGAAATCATCCCATTTCTTTTTCTTCCATTCATTTGTGCTATCACCCAATTGGAATCCATGAACCCGCTCCAGAGCTGTAGCCCCAAAATGAAACTTATCATTTGAGTTTGAGAAGAATTAACAATTGCATCTGCATCTATTCAGGTGTATTTCATATCGATATAAGTTGCATAAGCTATGTTGAATAAAGAAGTTTCCACAAACTTTGCTTAAAAAAGGACTTCCTGTAAAGAGCAGTTAGATGCTTAACAACGGGAACTGAGATACATGAGAACCGCATGTTTCAATGATTGGGGATTAGGGAACTGTTGACAAAACCATGAGAGGGTATACACACATTATGAGAGAAACATGGACTATACAGAGTGGCTTCAAGACACTTCCATCTCATAACATTAAGAAATCCACTGTAGTTAGAAAAATTGCTGTTGGCCAGCACATTTTGTGACTTGAACTTATCGTACAGTCCATTTTGTCCCCATGAACTGTTGAAAGCGTAGTGTTGCAAACTTACCCTCACATATTTTCACAATTAAACCTTCAACTGTCGTGACAATACCACCCAATGTACCCATTGACAGCTCCAACTCAAGTTCAGGTACTTTCACAGTGGCAGAATCTGACTGACGAGATCAAAGGGTAACTCAGAATCAAGTAACTTACATATCAGATGTTGATCCGAATACACCAAACGGTAACACAAGCTTGAAGATTCTTTAAAATATCAAAATCAGCAGTCAGCCTTGCTAGTATGACAGAAAATTTAGCTAAAAGACACATCAAGTTTCTTAATTATAGAAGAACCAAGTTAAACTTTTCACATCCTGAACCAGAAAATAGTTCAAGGGCCGCCGATACAAGAAAAGAAGATGGATAATCTTATGCATGAGTATTATACAGCTTAAAAACCTGCATTTCTGCATGTGACAGATAAAGTAATACTACAACAAAAGAGTAATTTTCTGACCTTTATGACATCACGAGAAAGATCTTTCACGGTTTGCACATGTAACGTAATTTTCTTTCCTTTAGCCGGAATTTCACCGCCAGGCTTCAACTAATTGAGCAAAAAGAAAAGCCTTAGTTGAGTTCAAATGTGTTACTAAGAACCAGTGACAGCCAGTTTCTATATGAACAAAAACAGACATGACACTGAAACTGACCTCTGAGTTGCGATAACCACACAGGTCACATGAAGCTGCCATAACAATTACCTCACGGAAATATGGGATTTCTACCAAAGGTCAAGGATCACATGATACATCAAATACAGATTATCTACCTCCTCCAGATAGCGAGATTGGTCACACAACACTATATACGATCTATTTCGGAGATTGATCAAGCAAATAAACAAGTGTAACATAAACACCACATATAATCAATAAATTTCACAAAAAATAGTTCATGTTCGGTGAAAAGGATACTGGTAGCAAAGAAACGAGTCACACATGCTGCTCCACAGGCTCCACATGTTGATGGCAAAGTATCAACCTGTACAACTGAATTTTGTAAGGCGCAAATTAACTAAATTCTTAATAACGTCATCATTGCCAGGCAACTCAACAGACATACCTCTTCTGGTGCTGTATACCTGCACAGCGTTGCAGCAATTTCATCAGGGTTTCCCTGAGCAATAGCACGACGACCTGCAACAGCTCCAACTGAACCATGGGGTACCTTTGGCAACCCACCACAATTTGCCTCAACTGTCGAAGCATTCTGCGAAGGCTCTCCGGATTCTCCGGTCGGTGGATCAACAAGAAAACCAAGTGCTGCTTGTTGATCAGATGTCCTTTCATAGAAACTCGCAGATAACAAAGGATCTGATGAAGGAGCATGCCTGTGGATTTATGTGGATTAATCAATATATATCAAGTTATAAGTACTTTAAGCATGAACAGAGCTAACAAACACATATATAAACTATGTGCAACATAAGGTCACTTAATTGACTACAGGTTGCAAAAATGGTGCAAAGTTGGTAGAACCTAGAGCCCTACCGGGTCTGGGACGTAGGTGGTACGGGAAGGAGGGAGGCGGGCGTGAGCTGGAGCGCGGCGGCCGGCGACGGGCGACGAGGCGCCGTCCTTGCGACGGTGGCGGCGGCGGCGAAGGCAAGTGGCGGCGGCGGCGAAGGCAAGTGGCGGCTAGGGTTTAGGGTTCCGGCTCCTCTGGGAGCCGGGCAATAGAATAGTCTTATTGCTTAAATCTCAAAATAGTCTTACAATCTGTTTATATAACCATAACGTGAAATAAAACTAAGATAACTTGCGGGCTAAGCTTGCCTGGTTGGCCTCCTACGGCTGTAGGTCCGGCCGGTCATAACATCTCTCCCCGCCTGCACAAACAGCTCGTCCTCGGGCTGAAACTCTGGATAGTGTTGACGGAACTCCTCGCGCTGCTCCCAAGTGGCGTCCTCTGCTGGAAGTCCAGCCCACTGAATCAGCACGTACCACACGCCTCGACGTAGCTGGGCCTGTAAGACCTTCTCCGGTTCAGGAAGAAGACGTCCCTCGGCAGTCGGGGGAAGCGCGGGAGAGCCCGCGGGTGGCTCTCCACGGAAAGGCTTGAGCAGCCCCACATGGAAGACGTCATGGATGCGAGCGCCCGCCGGAAGCTGGAGGCGGTAAGCCACCTTCCCAATGCGCTCGAGGACAGCAAAGGGCCCGGCATAGCGAGGACCCAGCTTCTTCTTCGCGCGAGGATCTAGTGACTGCGTAGAGCGGTGAAGAAGACGCAGCCACACCCAATCGCCCACCGCGAACTCCGCCTCGCGATGATGACCGTCATAGTAGTGTTTGGCCAACTTCTGCGCCTGAAGGAGACGTTGTCGGACCTCCGCGAGCATCTCGTCGCAGCTCCGCAGAAGGGCCCCGGCCGCCTCGGTCCGAGCCCTGGACGGATCAACCGGAAGAATCGGCGGAGGCGGGCGGCCATAGCTAGACCACCTCAAAGGGAGTGGCGCGGAGGGCGGAGTGATAGGAGGTGTTGTAGCAGTACTCCGCCCATGAGAGCCAGTCCACCCATGCACGAGGACGATCACCTGTGACACAACGCAAATACATGGCAATCACCTTGTTGACGACCTCGGACTGGCCATCCGTCTGAGGGTGGAAGGCCGTGCTCAGGCGGAGCTTCACGCCCGCCATTCTAAAGAGGTCGCGCCACACATGCCCCGTAAACACGGGATCCCGATCACTGACAATCGAAGAAGGAAACCCATGGAGGCGGACGATCCCGTCGAAGAAGGCCCGGGCCACGAATGCCGCCGTGTAGGGGTAACCGAGCGCGATGTAAGTGAGCATACTTGGAGAAGCGGTCGGCCACCGTGAGAATGACCAATTTGCCGCCCACCTTAGGGAGGCCCTCGATGAAGTCCATGGAGATATCCGCCCAGACCTGAGACGGCACCTCCAACGGCTGGAGCAGACCAGCCGGCCGTAGCGTCTCCGTCTTGTTGCGCCGGCACGTCACACAAGACTGAACCCAGTCATGAACCAGGGATATAGAAGTCGGCGCGGAGACGGTGGAGAGTTTTTTGCACACCCTCATGGCCCGCCGAATAGGCCAGTATCAACACCTGATGTCGGAGATCGTCATGCGCCGGCACAAAGACCCGGCGCCAGTGGAGGAGCAGGCCGTCGGTGAAGCGCCAGGGCTCCTCCAAGTCGCCCGCAGCCAGCTGCTGCTGAAGGAGAAGGGCGTCGGTCGCGGTCGCTGTCGCCCGGCGAATGTCGGTGAAGAGGCCGAAGGTCGGCCCGGAGCGGATGCATAGCACCGCCCCCTCAGCGTCGGTGACAGTGGTGTCGTGGTCGGCGTCGCGGCGAGACAAGGCGTCGGCCACGGTGTTAAGACGACCGGGGCGATACTCGACGGAGAAGTCGAAGCCGAAGAGCTTGCTGATCCACTGGTGCTGCGACACGGTCGACAGCCTCTGGTCCAGCAAGAACTTGAGGCTGTAGTGGTCCGTGCGAATCTGGAACGACCGACCCCACAGATAGGGTCGCCAGTGGCGCACCGCCCGCACCAAGCCAAGGAGCTCGTGCTCATACGCCACGAGCTTAAGATGGCGCAGAGCGAAGGGCCTGCTGAAGAAGGCGAGAGGGCCCTCGCCCTGATGAAGCACTGCGCCGAACCCCATGCCGGAGGCGTCGCAGTCCACCATGAACAGGCGGTCAAAATCTGGCATCTGAAGAACGGGCCCCGTCGTGAGGGCCCACTTGAGGGCCTCGAATGTTGTCGTCGCCTCGTCGTCCCAAGCGAAAGCATCACGGCGCAGCAAACGCGTGAGGGGCGACGCGATGAGGCCGAACTCCTGGATAAACTTCCGGTAGTAGCCTGCAAGGCCCAGAAAACCGCGAAGAGCCAGCGGCGATTGCGGCATCGGCCAGGCTGCGACGGCCGCCACCTTGTCAGCATCCATGGCAACCCCGCCGGCCGAGATGACGTGGCCAAGGTAGGCGACCGACGGCGTCCCAAACGAGCACTTCGAGCACTTACGATGAAGATGGTGCGCCCGAAGCTCATTGAAGACGATGGCGACGTGCTGAAGGTGCTCCGCCCAAGATGCGCTGTAAATAAGAATGTCATCAAAGAAAACGAGCACAAACCGACGTAGGTAGGGCCGGAGGACGTCGTTCATCAAAGCCTGGAAGGTCGCCGGGGCGTTGGAGAGGCCGAAGGGCATCACCAAGAACTCGAAGTGGCCGTGGTGAGTCCGAAACGCCGTCTTGGCGATGTCGTCCGGGTGCATGCACACCTAGTGGTACCCGGACCGGAGATCGAGCTTGGTGAAGAAACGCGCCACATGTAGCTCGTCCAAAAGCTCATCGACCACTGGAATCGGAAACTTGTCCTTAAGTGTGACAGCATTAAGGGCGCGGTAGTCGATGCAGAAGCGCCACATGCCGTCCGACTTGCGGACGAGGAGGACCGGCGCGGTGTACGGCGAGGTGGAGATCCGGATGATGCCCACGGCGAGCATCAGGGCACACTGCCGCTCCAACTCGTCCTTCTGCAGCTGCGAGTAGCGGTAGGGATGAACTGCCACCGGTGCCGAGCCCGGCAGAAGGTGAATACAGTGATCGTATGCCCGGGCTGGTGGAAGGCCCTACGGCTCAGTGAAGAGGTCGTCGTGCTGCTGCAGAAGGTGATCCAACAGTGGGTGCTCGGCCTCGGAAGTAGCGGCAGCCAGCTGGAGCTGCGGCGACACCTGGGAGGGGCCCCCAACGCCATCCCACCGGATGCGGCGGCCCAGCCGCCAGAACGTCATCGTCAGAGCGTCGAAGTCCCAAAGGATGGGATCGAGGGTCCGTAGAAAGTCGACGCCAAGGATGAAGTCGAAACAGCCCAAGTCAATGCCCGCACAAGTGATGGAGAAGTGTTCGTCGCCGATGGTGATGGGCACGTTCCGTGCGAGCCCATGGCACCGGAGACTATCGCCGTTGGCCACCGTGACCCGAAGCTGCTCCCCGCCCGTCGACTGAAGCGCTAAGCGACGCATGGTAGTCTCGGGCAGGAAGTTATGGGTGGAGCCTGTATCCACCAAGGCTACCAAGCGCTCGCCGTGGATCATCACCGGCAGAAGCATGGTCCGCTCATCGCGGATGCCAGCGAGCGCATGTAGAGAGACCACGAGTGCCGTCGCCGGGGCAGCGGCGGGTGCGGCCTCCGCAACCGCTGGGGGTGGCCGTGCGTCGGCCCCGTCGGCCAGGGTGTCCTCCTTGATGTAGTCGACCGTCTCAAAGTAGAAGAGGCGCGGGCAGACATGGGTCGGCGTATAGGGCTCGTCGCAGTTAAAGAAGAGGCCCTGGCGCCGCCGCTCCATCTGCTCCGCCGGAGAGAGCCAACGAAAGGGCCGCGTCGCGGCCGGGGTGGTAGTCGCCGGAACGACCGAGGGTGGCCGACCCAGCGCCGGGGCCTGTCGGGTGGCCGGTCGGCCTCCTCGAGCCGGGCAGCCTGCTGCATAGCCTGGGCGCGACACTCGAAGGCGCGGGCGTAGTACATGGCCGTCTGGAGATCCTGAGGTCCGCGAAGCTCCACTTCCACACGGATGTGATCCGGAAGACCACCGATGAAGAGGTCGGCCCGCTGCTGCGCCGTCACTCCCGAAGCGTGGCAAGCCAGGGCCTGGAAGCGGTCGGGGAAGTCGTGCACCATGGAGGTGAAGGGGAGGCGACCGAGCTCTGCCAAGCGGCTCCCGCGGACCGGGGGCCCAAAGCGAAGGAGGCAGAGCTCGCGAAAGCGCTCCCATACCGCCCTCGTCCTGCTCGAGGGCGTAATACCATGTTTGTGCCGCGCCGCGGAGGTGGTAGGAGGCGAGCCAGGTGCGCTCCGATGCGAGGGTACGCTGTCCGCGAAAGAACTGGTCGCACTGGTTGAGCCAGTTGAGGGGGTCCTCCGTGCCATCATAGGTGGCGAAGTCGATTTTGGCAAACCGCGGCGGTGCCTGCGCCGTAGCGCCGTGTCGAACTGGCTCGGAGGAGCGGAGCAGGGCGGCCGGTGGCGCCGGGTCGGAGTACTCCGAGTAGCGACCTGTGGAGCCGGATGGCCCGCCAAACTGCGGAAACGGGGTCGGCTGTTCGGGAGCCGTGGTGTAGACCGGCGATGGCGAAGACCCAGCCGCCCACGCTGGGATTGGTGATAGAGAGGGCGGGACCCGGACCTGGTTGATGGGCAGGCCGGCCTGTGAGGACGCCCCCGAGTTGGGCAGGGGTGGCGCTGGTGGTTGCATCGTCGGTGGTGGAGTGTGGACGGGCACGCCGAGTGCTGCGGTTGCCGTGGTTGGCCACTGCGGCCAGAGAGGGCCCGCGGCCGGTTGTTGATGAGGGTGCAGCAGCGGCGATGGTGGCCCGCTGGGGTGGCTCACCTGAAAAGGCAGCAGCGGGAGGCCGCCGCCCACGGCCGCGCCCTGTGACGGCCACCGCAGCGTGGGGTGGCCGTAGGCGGCGATCGGAGCAATCAGCGGTGGTGGGTGGGCCCCTCGATGTGCAGCTGGAGGCCCTGGACTGCCGTCAGAAGATGCTGCAGCGCGGTGGTCATCTGCTCCGGCGTGAAGACAGCGGTCGGCGGTGGCGCGGGGGCGACTGGGGCCGGCGGCATTGGGGCCGGCAGTGTTGGGACACCCGCGGTGGTGGTCGGCCCCGGCAGCGTCGGAGCTCCGTCGGTGGTCATCGGGGGAGCGGACAGCGAGGTGGTGGTGCCAGTGGACAGCGGCGGCGTGGGTGATGAGGAAGACATGATCGAACCGGAGTCTCTGGATACCAAATTGGTAGAACCTAGAGCCCTGCCAGGTCTGGGACGTAGGTGGTACGGGAAGGAGGGAGGCGGGCGTGAGCTGGAGCGCAGCAGCCGGCGACGAGGCGCCGTCCTTGCGACGGTGGCGGCGGCGGCGAAGGCAAGTGGCGGCTAGGGTTTAGGGTTCCAGCTCCTCTGGGAGCCGGGCAATAGAATAGTCTTATTGCTTAAATCTCAAAATAGTCTTACAATCTGTTTATATAACCATAATGTGAAAGAAAACTAAGATAACTTGCGAACTAAGCTTTCACGGTGGGCCTCCTACGGCTGTAGGTCCGGCTGGTCATAACAAAAGTAGAACTATGTTTCTCAGTTCCATGATTAGAACTACATTATATAATTATAATATAACAAAAAGAGTGCAAAAATGGTAAAAGTGTGCATAAAAGGTAGAACCAATTATTTCATTTCCATATCAAAATAAGTCATAAATCTGAATTCCAATCTCAAACAATCTGAAGTCTACAAATAATCTTACGGGTTCTCAATGAAGCTGTTTCCAGCAGGATCATCCAGAACAAAGGTAAACGCCGCTTCTCCAGATCCGAGAGATCTCAATTTTACTAAAAATTGATCAATAGCTTCAGCTTTTTGAGGATCCACTTTCTGCAGTTCCAAGAAGATGCTAAGCATATCACTAGGTGACTCAACTGAAATTAAATAACTAAGCATACAAGCTCACAGGTTCACCTTTCTTTCATCTTGAAGTGCCTGCAACTCCTCCACAGCTCGCATAATTGTCCCTTCCACCTAATTTATGATCCGAAATATTTAACAAGCTAGCAATAAATAAAAATGAATTCTAAAGGAACCATTTCTTCGGAATTTGTATACAAAATTCAGTGAAGCATACTGTTGAAAGTGTTCCACGTTGAGCTTCGAGAGGAATCTCAAAGTCCAGTTCCGGAATCTGTACGAAGTGTAAATTATAACAGAAGCAATGCATCGTACGTATTTAATTAGCATAAATGCATTAACAAGTAGATCAATATCAATACCTTGATAGTTGCCGAATCAGATTTCACGACCTGACGGTTCAGTATCTGTGCCAATACCGCTTGTTAATCACACTATGAACATCGACTAGAATGCTTTATTTACTGATTACTGAAGATCAAATGTACAAAAAAGACAGATAGAAAGTAACATGCGTATGAATTTAAAGCTGAAATAATGTCACAACTAAAAATGCAATAACGAAACAACACAGCACACGCGAAACATGCAAAAAAGATTTAGTAATTAGTAATTGTAAGAGGAATCACATCAATAATGGAACCACACATCACAAGCAAAAGAAGGGGCAAGATAAACACCAATACTAGTGAATCATAAAGTAACCACAGTTATATAGTAACAATCTAAACTTGCATAAACTGCAATACAAATTAACAAGTACGAGAGAACAAGTTGCAGTAAAGCAAAGAAGAAATCTAACACGAAACACCTCTAAGTAAAGTTCTGACTTTATAAATGCAACAGTTCTATCATTAGAAGTCACCATAGAGAAGTTGGAAGTTTACCAGTGTAATTATACAAACTAAAAATAAGTTGGTCCATGGTTGATTTCTGATATTATTACAGCAGCGCATGGACGGTAAGGACCATTTTTTCGTATAAAAATGCAAAAACACTGTGATCATACTTCATCTGACTTGCAAGCTTTGTTTGGGTATAACCCAAAGGCTGAATCTTACGAGCCGGTAGCTTGCAATTAATTTCCATGCATGTGTCAGTTCATATTTCATTTGTCATAAATATATCCTATCAAGTGAAACAACTGCGAAAGGTAATACAGGATAGAGTTCTCTTTGGATTTGAATAGTGTGTGTTGTGTTAGCAAGGTGAGATTGAACAGAAGAATAAAGAGACAAGAACAGATCAATCCACTCTTTGCAATAGTTGGGGTATACAACTAAACTGACAGTGACATGATCAGTCGATCACAAGAGGGTATAAAGCTCATGTTGGCACTGCAATTACATTTCGAATGTACTTCCCCTTTCTGTCTGTGGATACAATATCTACTGGAACAAATTTGAGGTCATAACAACTAGTATATCCGACAGGAATTGGTAAAAAATATCATGTCACTAATCTAAATAGGTTTCAAAGTATGGTGTGGAGTGGAACAGCTAACACAGTAACGGTTGGTTGAATCGAGTTATAGGCGCCCCTACAGAAACAGACCTCGTTCTGCCCTTGAGGGACCTCCAAGCGGTAGCAACATCCCTTGGGCTGGAGCTGTCCAGCAAACTGGACCTCGTTGTTCCTAATTCAAAAGCACACAAAACTTAAGATCTGCACTTGCATGTGCAGAAGTACCCCGTAAATTATAGCCGAGCATTGCATTACCTTTCATTACAGTGCGGGCACTCGAAAGCCATCAGAACAACCTGCAGATTCACAAACGCAGCAGATTTATCCCCATTCTCCAATCAGAACAATCCACTTTCGCAACGAGCACAGAGCGCGAAGAAGCTCACCTCCCGGAAGTTGGGGATCGTAGTCAGCAGCAACCTCGTGGTGCCCTGACCAGAAGGAAAGTACGTCTCAGAACTCGCGACGAAACCAAAGGGAAGGGGGAATTAGGAGCGGTATCACAGGCAAGGTCAAGGCGCTTACATTCTCGCCGCAGCGCATGCAGAGAGACTCGATTTCGTGAAGCGCCTCATCGCCGCCCGCCGACTCCGCAGCGGAGCGGAGGTCCGTCACAACGCGCCCCTCGTCGCCGGAGTTGGCCATGGTCACGGGATATCGGTGCGGGTTGGGCTTCTCGCGAAGGAGTGGTCTCCAGAAGACTCTCGCGGTCTCTTCTCCTCGCACTGCTTGGTTTGGCGCTGGTGCTCGCGGTGGGAGGGCAAAGAAGTGCGGCGGGACCTCTGTAGGAGAAAAGAACGGGAGAAAGGAGAGCAACCTAGTAGTCTCTCGAAAGAAGTGGACGCTGGCGGGTTGCTAGGCACGGGCCAAAGCTGGAGGAGTAAAAAGCGAAGCCAAAACCAGCACAATTGTCATGTCATTTTTTTTTTTTTGCGGCAACAATTGTCATGTCATTAGCAACTACTCTCTCTTCAGATCAAAAAAAAAAAACTACTCTCTCCGTTCCAAATACTCCCTTCGTTCCTAGACATAAGGTTTATTATTTTTTTCAAAAAGTCAAACTTCTCTAACTTTGACCAAGTTTCTAGACAAAAATATCAATGTCTAGAATACCAAGTCATTACCACTAGATTCACCATGGAATATATTTCTATATTTTTAATATTTAATCTTTATAGATTTTGCTATAAAGTTGGTCAAACATAGACAATGGTTGACTTTTTGAAAAACTAATACACCTTACATTAAGGAACGGAGGGAGTACTACTTATAAGTCTTTATAGAGATTCCACCAAGTGATTAAATACGAAGCAAAATAAGTGAATCTACACTCTAAAATATGTCTACATACATCCGTATGTTATATTCCGTTTGAAATGTCTAAAAAGACTTATATTTAGAAACAGAGGAAGTAGAAGCTCACGCTGCGAAACAACCTTGAAGAATAGTATTCCCAGTCCAGGTTTTCTAGACTTAATACCAATGCTCGCATTTTACTAGATTTATTTCATGTCTTTGGTGACGTGTGTTCAGTAAAAGAAAACGTTTCGGTCGCGTCTGTAACAACTTTGTTAATCTCAAAATAATGTGCGGGCTCAGTATCTCGAAAATGCTCATAAGGAGAGGGTGTGCGTGTGTGCTTTCACATGAATGAGTGTATGTGCATATGTATAAGCATCTGCATATGTATTGTGTTTAAAAAAATACTAAGGCGCATGCTTTTTCATCATACCGTTGTAAAATTGATTAGTTTTTTGGATGTTTAGTTTGTGTGTTTCTTCCATGATGCATATAAGAAAAATTCCTAGCCTCTGTGAATGTTTTACCTTCTAGAAAATTAAAATACAAATTGTATTAAAATATTCAATGACCAATGAAAAACAAAACAACAATGAAATCTTTATTGTCAGCTAACTCACATATAATTTGGCAAACTGATGCTAAATTATTGTTCGTTGCCTTGTCTTTTTATCCTGTTTGGTAACCACTTGGACAGGAGAATGGAACTTTGCACAAAAAAGTTTATGAAAGGATTAAACACGAGAAGTAGATTCTTACTCGCATTCCTTGTTTGGTATATGATCGGAATTAGTGTGGATGAAACTTTGTCCACAAATTAACAAGGTATCATATGGGAAGAATGAAGGAAATATGCCCTAGAGACAATAGTAAAGTTGTTATTTATATTTCCTTATATCATGATAAATGTTTATCATTTATGCTAGAATTGTATTAACCGGAAACTTAGTACATGTGTGAATACATAGACAAGCAAAGTGTCCCTAGTATGCCTCTACTTGACTAGCTCGTTAATCAAAGATGGTTAAGTTTCCTAGCCATACACATGTGTTGTCATTTGATGAACGGGATCACATCATTAGAGAATGATGTGATGGACTAGATCTATCCGTTAGCTTAGCACTATGGTCGTTTAGTTTATTGATATTGCTTTCTTCATGACTTATACATATTCCTATGACTATGAGATTATGCAACTCCCGAATACGGGAGGAACACCTTGTGTGCTATCAAACGGCACAACGTAACTGAGTGATTATAAATATGCTCTACAGGTGTCTCCGATGGTGTTTGTTGAGTTGGCACAGATCGAGATTAGGATTTGTCACTCCGATTGTCGAATAGGTATCTCTGGGCACTCTCGGTAATGCACATCACTATAAGCCTTGCAAGCAATGTGACTAATGAGTTAGTTGCGGGATGATGCATTACGGAACGAGTAAAGAGACTTGCCGGTAACGAGATTGAACTAGGTATGATGATATCGGCGGTCGAATCTCGGGCAAGTAGCATACCGATGACAAAGGGAACAACGTATGTTGTTATGCGATTTGACCGATAAAGATCTTCGTAGAATATGTAGGAACCAATATGAACATCCAGGTTCAGCTATTGGTTATTGATCGGAGATGTGTCTCGGTCATGTCTACATAGTTGTCGAACCCGTAGGGTCCGCACGCTTAATGTTCGACGACGATTTGTATTATGACTTATGTGATTTGATATACCGAAGGTAGTTCGGAGTCCCGGATGAGATCACGGACATGACGAGGAGTCTCGAAATGGTTGAGACATAAAGATTGATATACTGGACCATGTTATTCGGACACCGGAAGTGTTTTGGATGGTTTCGGATAAAACCAAAGTGCCGGAGGGTTACCGACCCCCCCGGAAGTTAATGGGCCACCATGTGCCTTAGAGGAGAGAGGGCTGTCCCGGAGGTGGCGCCCCCCCCCAGTCCGAATTGGACAAGGGGTGGGGGCGGCGCCCCCCTCCTTCCTTCTCTCCCCTTCCTCCTTCCTTCCCCTCCTTGTTGGACTAGGAAAGGGGGGAACCTACTCCTAGTAGGAGTAGGATTCCCCCCTTGGGGCGCTCCCCTTAAGGCCGGTCGGTCCCCTCCTCCCCTCCTTTATATACGGGGGAGGGGGCACCCCATAGACACACAAGTTGATTTCTTAGCCGTGTGCGGTGCCCTCCTCCACAGTTTTCCACCTCGGTCATATTGTCGTAGTGCTTAGGCGAAACCCTGATTTAGTAACTTCATCATCATCGTCAACACACCGTCGTGCTGAGGAAACTCTCCCTCGGTCTTAGCTGGATCTAGAGTTCGAGGGACGCCACCGAGCTGAACGTGTGCAGATCGCGGAGGTGTCGTGCGTTTAGTACTTGATCGGTTGGATCGCGAAGATGTTCGACTACATCAACCGCGTTACTCAACGCTTCCGCTTTCGGTCTACGAGGGTACATAGACACACTATCCCCTCTAGTTGCTATGCATCTTCTAGATAGATCTTGCGTGTTTGTAAGAATTTTTTTGAAATACTGTGTTCCCCAACAAACAAATCCGAGCCAGGTCTATGCGTAGATGTTAAATGCACGAGTAGGACACAAAGAGTTGTGGGCGATAATAGTCATACTGAAGGAAATATGCCCTAGAGGCAATAATAAATTTGTTATCTATATTTACTTATATCATGAAAATGTTTATTATTCATGCTAGAATTGTATTAATCGTAAACTTAGTACATGTGTGAATACATAGACAAAATGAGTGTCACTAGTATGCCTCTACTTGACTAGCTCGTTAATCAAAGATGGTTAAGTTTCCTAGCCATGGACAAGAGTTGTCATTTGATGAATGGGATCACATCATTGGAGAATGATGTGATTGACTTGAACCATCCGTTAGCTTAGCACTTTGATCGTTTAGTTTACTGTTATTGCTTTCTCCATAACTAATACATGTTCCTGTGACTATGATATTATGCAACTCCCAAATACCGGAGGAACACTTAGTGTGCTATCAAACGTCACAACGTAACTGGGTGACCATAAAGATGCTCTACAGGTATCTCTGATGGTGTTTTGTTGAGTTGGCATAGATCGAGATTAGGATTTGTCACTCCGTGTATCGGAGAGGTATCTCTGGACCCTCTCGGTAATGCACATCACTATAAGCCTTGCAAGCAATGTGACTAATGAGTTAGTTACGGAATGTTGCATTACGGAACGAGTAAAGAGACTTGCCGGTAACGAAATTGAACTAGGTATTAAGATACCGACGATCGAATCTCGGGCAAGTAACATACCGATGACAAAGGGAACAACGGATGTTGTTATGCGGTTTGACCGATAAAGATCTTCCTAGAATATGCGGGAACCAATATGAGACTCGGAGATGAGTCTCGGTCATGTCTACATAGTTCTCGAACCCATAGGGTCCGCACGCTTAATGTTCGGTGACGATCAGTATTATGAGTTTATGTGTTTTGATGTATCGAAGGTAGTTCGGAGTCCCGGATATGATCACGGACACGACGAGGAGTCTCAAAATGGTCGAGGCATAAATATTGATATATTGGAAGGCTATGTTTGGACATCGGGATGGTTCCGGGTGAGTCTGGGCATTTACTGGAGTACTGGGGGTTACCGGAACCCACGGGTAGTGTATGGGCCTTATTGGGCCTTAGTGGGAGAGAGGAGGAGGCGGCCAAGGTGGAGGGCGCGCCCCCAAGCCCAATCTGAATTGGGTGGGGGGTCCTTCCTTCCCTCTCTCTCTCCCTTCCTTTCTCTCCTACTCCAACAAGGGAAGGGGAATCCTACTCCCACCGGTAGTAGGACTCCCCCCTTGGGCGCGCCATGAGAGGGTCGGCCCTCCCCTCCTCCACTCCTTTATATACGGGGGAGGGGGCACCCCATAGACACACAAGTTGATTGTTTAGCCGTGTCTAGTGCCCCCCTCCACAGATTTCCACCTTTGTCATATCGTTGTAGAGCTTAGGCAAAGCCCTGTGTCGGTAACTTCATCATCACTGTCATCACATCGTCGTGCTGACGAAACTCTCCCTTGACCTCAGCTGGATCTAGAGTTCGTGGGACGTCACCGAGCTGAACGTGTGCAGATCGCGGAGGTGCCGTACCTTCGGTGCTAGGATCGGTCGGATCATGAAGACGTACGACTACATCAACCGCGTTGTCATAACGCTTCCGCTTACGGTCTATGAGGGTACGTAGACACACTATCCCCTCTCGTTGCTATTCATCTTCGAGATAGATCTTGCGTGTTTGTAAGAATTTTTTTGAAATACTATGTTCCCCAACAAACAAATCCGAGCCAGGTCTATGCGTAGATGTTAAATGCACGAGTAGAACACAAAGAGTTGTGGGTGATAATAGTCATACTGAAGGAAATATGCCCTAGAGGCAATAATAAATTTGTTATCTATATTTCCTTATATCATAATAAATGTTTATTATTCATGCTAGAATTGTATTAACCGTAAACTTAGTACATGTGTGAATACATAGACAAAATGAGTGTCACTAGTATGCCTCTACTTGACTAGCTCGTTAATCAAAGATGGTTAAGTTTCTTGGCCATGGACAAGAGTTGTCATTTGATGAACGGGATCACATCATTGGAGAATGATGTGACTGACTTGACCCATCCGTTAGCTTAGCACTTTGATCGTTTAGTTTACTGCTATTGCTTTCTCCATAACTTATACATGTTCCTGTGACTATGATATTATGCAACTCCCAAATACCGGAGGAACACTTAGTGTGCTATCAAACGTCACAACGTAACTGGGTGACTATAAAGATGCTCTACAGGTGTCTCTGATGGTGTTTTTTTGAGTTGGCATAGATCGAGATTAGGATTTGTCACTCCATGTATCGGAGAGGTATCTCTGGACCCTCTCGGTAATGCACATCACTATAAGCCTTGCAAGCAATGTGACTAATGAGTTAGTTATGGAATGTTGCATTATGGAATGAGTAAAGAGACTTGCCGGTAACGAAATTGAACTAGGTATTAAGATACCGACGATCGAATCTCGGGCAAGTAACATACCGATGACAAAGGGAACAACGTATGTTGTTATGCGGTTTGACCGATAAAGATCTTCGTAGAATATGTAGGAACCAATATGAGACTCGGAGATGAATCTCGGTCATGTCTACATAGTTCTCGAACCCGTAGGGTCCGCACGCTTAATGTTCGGTGACGATCGGTATTATGAGTTTATGTGTTTTGATGTACCGAAGGTAGTTCAGAGTCCCGGATATGATCACGGACACGACGAGGAGTCTCAAAATGGTCGAGACATAAATATCGATATATTGGAAGGCTATGTTTGGACATCGGGATGGTTCTGGTTGAGTTCAGGCATTTACTGGAGTACTGGGGGTTACCGGAACCCCCGGGTAGTGTATGGGCCTTATTGGGCCTTAGCGGGAGAGAGGAGGAGGCGGCCAAGGTGGAGGGCGCGGCCCCCCAAGCCCAATCTGAATTGGGTGGGGGGGCCTTCCTTCCCTCTCTCTCTCTCCCTTCCTTTCTCTCGTACTCCAACAAGGGAAGGGGAATCCTACTCCCACCGGTAGTAGGACTCCCCCCTTGGGCGCGCCATGAGAGGGTCGGCCCTCCCCTCCTCCACTAATACATACTAATGTATGCGGTCCAATGAATGTTGATGCTCGCGGCGGGTGTCGTTATTTTCTTACCTTCATAGATGATTTGAGCAAATATGGATATATCTACTTGATAAAACATAAGTCTGAAACATTTGAAAAGTTCAAAGAATTTCATAGTGAAGTGGAAAATCATCGTAACAAGAAAATAAAGTTTCTACGATCTGATCGTGGAGGAGAATATTTGAGTTACGAGTTTGGTCTGATGGGGAACGTAGTAATTTCAAAAAAATTCCTACGCACACGCAAGATCATGGTGATGCATAGCAACGAGAGGGGAGAGTGTTGTCTACGTACCCTTGTAGACCGAAGCGGAAGCGTTGACGCAATGTAGAGGAAGTAGTCGTACGTCTTCCCGGTCCAACCGATCCAAGCACCGTTACTCCGGCACCTCCGAGTTCTTGACACACGTACAGCTCGATGACGCACCCCTGGCTCCGATCCAGCAAAGCTTCGGGGAGGAGTTTCGTCAGCATGACGGCGCGGTGACGATCTTGATGTTTAACCGTCGCAGGGCTTCGCCTAAGCACCCGCTACAATATGATCGAGGTGTAATATCGTGGAGGGGGGCACCGCACACGGCTAAGGAACGATCACGAAGATCAACTTGTGTGTCTATGGGGTGCCCCCTGCCCCCGTATATAAAGGAGTGGAGGAGGGGAGGGCCGGCCCTCTCTATGGCGCGCCCTAGGGGAGTCCTACTCCCACCGGGAGTAGGATTCCCCTTTTACTAGTCCAACTAGGAGTCCTTCCATGTATTAGGAGTAGGAGACAAGGAAGGGGAAGGGAGAAGGGAAGGAAGGAGGGGGCGCAACCCCTCCCCCTAGTCCAATTTGGACTAGGCCTTGGGGGGGCGCGCGGCCTGCCCTGGGCAGCCCCTCTCTCTTTCCTGTATGGCCCAATAAGGCCCAATACTTCTCCCGGCGAATTTCCGTAACTCTCCGGTACTTCGAAAAATACCCGAATCACTCGGAACCTTTCCGAAGTCCGAATATAGTCGTCCAATATATCGATCTTTACGTCTCGACCATTTTGAGACTCCTTGTCATGTCCCCGATCTCATCCGGGACTCCGAACTCCTTCGGTACATCAAAACTCATAAACTCATAATATAACTGTCATCGAAACCTTAAGCGTGTGGACCCTACGGGTTCGAGAACAATGTAGACATGACCGAGACACGTCTCCGGTCAATAACCAATAGCAGGACATGGATGCACATATTGGCTCCTACATATTCTACGAAGATCTTTATCGGTCAGACCGCATAACAACATACGTTGTTCCCTTTGTCATCGGTATGTTACTTGCCCGAGATTCGATCGTCGGTATCCAATACCTAGTTCAATCTCGTTACGGGCAAGTCTCTTTACTCGTTCCGTAATACATCATCCCGCAACTAACTCATTAGTTGCAATGCTTGCAAGGCTTAAGTGATGTGCATTACCGAGAGGGCCCAGAGATACCTCTCCGACGATCGGAGTGACAAATCCTAATCTCGAAATACGTCAACCCAACATGTACCTTTGGAGACACCTATAGAGCACCTTTATAATCACCCAGTTACGTTGTGACGTTTGGCAGCACACAAAGTGTTCCTCCGACACACGGGAGTTACATAATCTCATAGTCATAGGAACATGTATAAGTCATGAAGAAATCAATAGCAACATACTAAACGATCAAGTGCTAAGCTAACGGAATGGGTCATGTCAATCAGATCATTCATCTAATGATGTGATCCCGTTAATCAAATAACAACTCTTTGTCCATGGTTAGGAAACATACCCATCTTTGATTAACGAGCTAGTCAAGTAGAGGCATACTAGTGACACTCTGTTTGTCTATGTATTCACACATGTATTATGTTTCCGGTTAATACAATTCTAGCATGAATAATAAACATTTATCATGAAATAAGGAAATAAATAATAACTTTATTATTGCCTCTAGGGCATATTTCCTTCAGTCTCCCACTTGCACTAAAGTCAATAATCTAGATCACATCACCATGTGATTAACATCGATAGTTCACATCATCATGTGATTAACACCCATAGTTCACATCGCCATGTGACCAACACCCAAAGGGTTTACTAGATTCAGTAATCTAGTTCACATCGCTTATGTGATTAACACCCAAAGAGTACTAAGGTGTGATCATGTTTTGCTTGTGAGATAATTTTAGTCAACGGGTCTGTCATATTCAGATCCGTAAGTATTTTGCCAATATCTATATCAACAATGCTCTGCACGGAGCTACTCTAGCTAATTGCTCCCACTTTCACTATGTATCTAGATCGGGACTTTGAGTCATCTAGATTAGTGTCAAAACTTGCATCGATGTAACCCTTTATGACGAACCTTTTTGTCAGCTCCATAATCGAGAAACATATCCTTATTCCACTAAGGATAATTTTGACCAATGTCTAGTGATCTACTCCTAGATCACTATTGTACTCCCTTGCCAAAATCAGTGTAGGGTATACAATAGATCTGGTACATAGCATGGCATACTTTATAGAACCTATGGCTGAGGCATAGGGAATGACTTTCATTCTCTTTCTATCTTCTGCCGTGGTCGGGCTTTGAGTCTTACTCAATTTCACACCTTGTAACACAGGCAAGAACTCTTTCTTTGACTGTTCCATTTTGAACTACTTCAAAATCTTGTCAAGGTATGTACTCATTGAAAAACTTATCAAGCGTCTTAATCTATTTCTATAGATCTTGATACTCAATATGTAAGCAGCTTTACCAAGGTCTTTCTTTGAAAAACTCCTTTCAAATACTCCTTTATGCTTTGCAGAATAATCCTACATTATTTCCGATCAACAATATGTCATACACATATACTTATCAGAAATGCTGTAGTGCTCCCACTCACTTTCTTGTAAATACAGGCTTCACCGCAAGTCTGTATAAAACTATATGCTTTGATCATCTTATCAAAGCGTATATTCCAACTCCGAGATGCTTGCACCAGTCCATAAATGGATCGCTGGAGCTTGCATATTTTGTTAGCACCTTTAGGATTGACAAAACCATCTTGTTGCATCACATACAACTCTTATTTAATAAATCCATTCAGGAATGCAGTTTTGTTTATCCATTTGCCAGATTTCATAAAATGCGGCAATTGCTAACATGATTCAGACAGACTTAAGCATAGATACGAGTGAGAAACTCTCATCGTAGTCAACACCTTGAACTTGTCGAAAACCTTTTGCGACAATTCTAGCTTTGTAGATAGTAACACTACTATCAGCGTCCGTCTTCCTCTTGAAGATCCATTTATTTTCTATGGCTTGCTGATCATCGGGCAAGTCAACCAAAGTCTACACTTTGTTCTCATACATGGATCCCATCTCAGATTTCATGGCCTCAAGCCATTTTGCAGAATCTGGGCTCATCATCGCTTCCTCATAGTTCGCAAGTTCGTCATGCTCTAGTAACATGACTTCCAGAACAGGATTACCGTACCACTCTAGTGCGGATCTCACTCTGGTTTACCTACGAGGTTCGGTAGTAACTTGATCTGAAGTTACATGATCATCATCATTAGCTTCCTCACTAATTGGTGTAGTAGTCACAAGAACAGATTTCTGTGATGAACTACTTTCCAATAAGGGAGAAGATACAATTACCTTATCAAGTTTTCTACTTTTCTCCCACTCACTTCTTTCGAGAGAAACTCCTTCTCTAGAAAGGATCCATTCTTAGCAACGAATGTCTTGCCTTCGGATCTGTGATAGAAGGTGTACCCAACAGTCTCCTTTGGGTATCCTATGAAGACATATTTCTCCGATTTGAGTTTGAGCTTATCGAGATGAAACTTTTTCACATAAGCATTGCAACTCCAAACTTTAAGAAATGACGGCTTAGGTTTCTTGCCAAACCATAGTTCATACGGTGTCGTCTCAACGGATTTAGATGGTGCCCTATTTAACGTGAATGCAGCTGTCTCTAATGCATAACCCCAAAACGATAGTGGTAAATCGGTAAGAAACATCATAGATTTGCACTATATCTAATAAAGTACGGCTATGACGTTCGGACACACCATTATGCTGTGGTGTTCCAGGTGGCACGAATTTGTGAAACTATTCCACATTGTTTTAATTGAAGACCAAACTCGTAACTCAAATATTTGTCTCCGCGATCAGATCGTAGAAACCTTATTTTCTTGTCACGATGATTTTCCACTTCACTCTGAAATTCTTTAAATTTTTCAAATGTTTCGGACTTATGTTTCATCAAGTAGATATACTCATATCTGCTCAAATCATCTGTGAAGGTCAGAAAATAACGATACCCGCCGCGAGCCTCAACACTCATTGGACTGCATACATCAGTATGTATTATTTCCAATCAAGTTTGTTGCTCGCTCCATTGTTCCGGAGAACGGAGTCTTAGTCATCTTGCCCATGAGGCATGGTTCGCAAGTACCAAGTGATTCATAATCAAGTGATTCCAAAAGTCCATTAGTATGGAGTTTCTTCATGCGCTTTACACCGATATGACCTAAACGGCAGTGCCACAAACAAGTTGCACTATCATTATTAACTTTGCATCTTTTGGCTTCAATATTATGAATATGTGTATCATTACAATCGAGATCCAACAAACCATTTTCGTTGGTGTGTATGACCATAGAAGGTTTTATTCATGTAAACAGATCAACAATTGTTCTCTAACTTAAATGAATAACCTATTGCAATAAACATGATCAAATCATATTCATGCTCAACGCAAACACCAAATAACACTTATTTAGTTTCAACACTAATCCCGAGAGTATAGGGAGTGTGCGATGATGATCATATCAATCTTGGAACCACTTCCAATACACATCGTCACTTCACCCTTAACTAGTCTCTGTTTATTCTGCAACTCCCGTTTCGAGTTACTAATCTTAGCAACTGAACCAGTATCAAATACCGAGGGGTTGCTATGAACACTAGTAAAATACACATCAATAATCTGTATATCAAATATACATTTGTTCACTTTGCCATCCTTCTTATCCGCCAATCACTTGGGGTAGTTCCGCTTCCAGTGACCAGTCCCTTTGCAGTAGAAGCACTTAGTCTCAGGCTTAGGACCAAACTTGGGTTTCTTCACTTGAGCAGCAACTTTCTTGCCGTTCTTCTTGAAGTTCCCCTTCTTCCTTTTGCCCTTTTCTTGAAACTAGTGGTCTTGTCTACCATCAACACTTGATGTTTTTCTTGATTTCTACCTTCGTCGATTTTAGCATCACGAAGAGCTTGGGAAAAGTTTCCGTTATCCCTTGCATACTATAGTTCATCACGAAGTTTTACTAACTTGGTGATGGTGACTAGAGAATTCTGTCAATCACTATCTTATCTGGAAGATTAACTCCCACTTGATTCAAGCGATTGTAGTACCCAGACAATCTGAGCACATGCTCACTAGTTGAGCGATTCTCCTCCATCTTTTAGCTATAGAACTTGTTGGAGACTTCATATCTCTCAACTCGGGTATTTGCTTGAAATATTAACTTCAACTCCTGGAACATCTCGTATGGTCCATGACGTTCAAAACATCTTTGAAGTCCCGATTCTAAGCCGTTAAGCATGGTGCACTTAAACTATCAAGTAGTCATCATATTGAGCTAGCCAAACGTTCATAACGTCTGCATCTGCTCCTGCAATAGGTCTGTCACCTAGCGGTGCATCAAGGACATAATTCTTCTGTGCAGCAACAAGGATAAACCTCAGATCACGGATCCAATCCGCATCATTGCTACTATCATCTTTCAACACAATTTTCTCTAGGAACATATCAAAATAAACATATGAAAGCAACAATGCGAGCTATTGATCTACAACATAGATATGCTAATACTACCAGGACTAAGTTCATGATAAATTTAAGTTCAATTAATCATATTACTTAAGAACTCCCACTTAGATAGACATCCCTCTAATCATCTAAGTGATCACGTGATCCAAATCAACTAAACCATGTCCGACCATCACGTGAAATGGAGTAGTTTTCAATGGTGAACATCACTATGTTGATCATATCTACTATATGATTCACGCTCGACCTTTCGCTCTCCAGTGTTTCGAGGCCATATCTGCATATGCTAGGCTCGTCAAGTTTAACCTGAGTATTCCGCGTGTGCAAAACTGTCTTGCACCCGTTGTAGATGGACGTAGAGCTTATCACACCCGATCATCACGTGGTGTCTGGGCATGACGAACTTTGGCAACGGTGCATACTCAGGGAGAACACTTTTATCTTGAAATTTAGTGAGAGATCATCTTATAAAGCTACCGTCGAAATAAGCAAAATAAGATGTATACAAGATAAACATCACATGCAATCAAAATATGTGACATGATATGGCCATGATCATCTGGTGCCTTTGATCTCCATCTCCAAAGTACCGTCATGATCTCTATCGTCACCGGCATGACACCATGATCTCCATCATCTTGATCTATATCAATGTGTCGTCACGTGGACGTCTTGCCAACTATTGCTATTGCATAGCGATAAAGTAAAGCAATTGTTTGGCGCTTGCATCTTATGCAATAGAGAGACGACCATAAGGCATTTGCCAGTTGCCGATAACTTCCACAAAACATGATCATCTCATACAACAACTTATATCTCATCATGTCTTGACCATATCACATCACAACATGCCCTGCAAAAACAAGTTAGACGTCCTCTACTTTGTTTGTTGCAAGTTTTACGTGGCTGCTACGGGCTTAAGCAAGAACCAATCTTACCTACGCATCAAAACCACAACGATAGTTTGTCAAGTTGGTGTTGTTTTAACCTTCGCAAGGACCGGGCGGAGCCACACTCGGTTCAACTAAAGTTGGAGAAACTGACACCCGCCAGCCACCTGTGTGCAAAGCACGTCAGTAGAACCAGTCTCGCGTAAGCGTACGCGTAATGTCAGTCCAGGCCGCTTCATCCAACAATACCACCGAACCAAAGTATGACATGCTGGTAAGCAGTATGACTTATATCGCCCACAACTCACTTGTGTTCTACTCGTGCATATCACATCAAACCATAAAACCTTGGCTCGGATGCCACTGATGGGAAACGTAGTAATTTCAAAAAAATTCCTATGCACACGCAAGATCATGGTGATGCATAGCAATGAGAGGGGAGAGTGTTGTCTACGTACCCACGTAGACCGAAGCGGAAGCGTTGACGCAACGTAGAGGAAGTAGTCGTACGTCTTCCCGGTCCAACCGATCCAAGCACCGTTACTCCGGCACCTCCGAGTTCTTGACACACGTACAACTCGATGACGCACCCCTGGCTTCAATCCAGCAAAGCTTCGGGGAGGAGTTTCGTCAGCACGACGGCGTGGTGACGATCTTGATGTTTAACCGTCGCAGGGCTTCGCCTAAGTACTGCTACAATATGATCGAGGTGTAATATCGTGGAGGGGGGCACCGCACACGGCTAAGGAACGATCACGAAGATCAACTTGTGTGTCTATGGGGTGCCCCCTGCCCCCGTATAAAAGGAGTGGAGGAGGGGAGGGCCGGCCCTCTCTATGGCGCGCCCTAGGGGAGTCCTACTCCCACCGGGAGTAGGATTCCCCTTTTACTAGTCCAACTAGGAGTCCTTCCATGTATTAGGAGTAGGAGACAAGGAAGGGGAAGGGAGAAGGGAAGGAAGGAGGGGGCGCAACCCCTCCCCCTAGTCCAATTTGGACTAGGCCTTGGGGGGGCGCGCGGCCTGCCCTGGGCAGCCCCTCTCTCTTTCCTGTATGGCCCAATAAGGCCCAATACTTCTCCCGGCGAATTTCCGTAACTCTCCGGTACTCCGAAAAATACCCGAATCACTCGGAACCTTTCCGAAGTCCGAATATAGTCGTCCAATATATCGATCTTTACGTCTCGACCATTTTGAGACTCCTTGTCATGTCCCCGATCTCATCCGGGACTCCGAACTCCTTCGGTACATCAAAACTCATAAACTCATAATATAACTGTCATCGAAACCTTAAGCGTGTGGACCCTACGGGTTCGAGAACAATGTAGACATGACCGAGACACGTCTCCGGTCAATAACCAATAGCAGGACATGGATGCACATATTGGCTCCTACATATTCTACGAAGATCTTTATCGGTCAGACCGCATAACAACATACGTTGTTCCCTTTGTCATCGGTATGTTACTTGCCCGAGATTCGATCGTCGGTATCCAATACCTAGTTCAATCTCGTTACGGGCAAGTCTCTTTACTCGTTCCGTAATACATCATCCCGCAACTAACTCATTAGTTGCAATGCTTGCAAGGCTTAAGTGATGTGCATTACCGAGAGGGCCCAGAGATACCTCTCCGACGATCGGAGTGACAAATCCTAATCTCGAAATACGTCAACCCAACATGTACCTTTGGAGACACCTATAGAGCACCTTTATAATCACCCAGTTACGTTGTGACGTTTGGCAGCACACAAAGTGTTCCTCCGACACACGGGAGTTACATAATCTCATAGTCATAGAAATATGTATATGTCATGAAGAAAGCAATAGCAACATACTAAACGATCAAGTGCTAAGCTAATGGAATGGGTCATGTCAATCAGATCATTCATCTAATGATGTGATCCCGTTAATCAAACAACAACTCTTTGTCCATGGTTAGGAAACATAACCATCTTTGATTAACGAGCTAGTCAAGTAGAGGCATACTAGTGACACTCTGTTTGTCTATGTATTCACACATGTATTATGTTTCCGGTTAATACAATTCTAGCATGAATAATAAACATTTATCATGAAATAAGGAAATAAATAATAACTTTATTATTGCCTCTAGGGCATATTTCCTTCATGGTCTTCATTTGAAACAATGCGGAATAGTTTCGCAACTCACGCCACCTGGAACACCATCGTGTAATGGTGTGTCCGAACGTCGTAACCGCACTTTATTAGATATGGTGCGATCTATGATGTCTCTTACTGATTTATCGCTATCGTTTTGGGGTTATGCTTTAGAGACAACTGCATTCACATTAAATAGGGCACCATCGAAATCTGTTGAGACGATACCTTATGAACTGTGGTTTGGCAAGAAACCCAAGTTGTTGTTTCTTAAAGTTTGGGGCTGCGATGCTTATGTGAAAAAGCTTCAACCTGATAAGCTCGAACCCAAATCAGAGAAATGTGTCTTGAAAGGATACCCACAGGAGACTGTTGGGTACTCCTTCTATCACAGATTCGAAGGCAAGATATTCGTTGCTAAGAATGGATCATTTCTAGAGAAGGAGTTTCTCTCGAAAAAAGTGAGTGGGAGGAAAGTAGAACTTGATGAGGTAACTATACCTGCTCCCTTATTGGAAAATAGTTCATCATAGAAATAAGTTCCAGTGATTCCTACACCAATAAGTGAGGAAGCTAATGATGATGATCATGGAACTTCTGATCAAATTACTACCGAACCTCGTAGGTCAACCAGAGTAAGATCCACACCAGAGTGGTACGGTAATCCTGTTCTGGAGGTCATGTTACTTGACCATGACGAACCTACGAACTATGAGGAAGCGATGATGAGCCCAGATTCCGCAAAATGGCTTGAGGCCATGAAATCTGAGATGGGATCCATGTATGAGAACAAAGTGTGGACTTTGGTTGACTTGCCCGATGATCGGCAAGCCATAGAGAATAAATGGATCTTCAAGAAGAAGACTGACGCTGACAGTAATGTTACTGTCTACAAAGCTCGACTTGTCGCAAAAGGTTTTCAACAAGTTCAAGGAGTTGACTACGATGAGACCTTCTCACCCGTAGCGATGCTTAAGTCTGTCTAAATCATGTTAGCAATTGCCATATTTTATGATTATGAAATTTGGCAAATGGATGTCAAAACTGCATTCCTTAATGGATATCTTAAAGAAGAGTTGTATATGATGCAAACAGAAGGTTTTGTCGATCCAAAAGGGGCTAACAAAGTGTGCAAGCTCTAGCGATCTATTTATGGACTAGTGCAAGCCTCTCGGAGTTGGAACATATGCATTGATAGTGTGATCAAAGCATATGGTTTTATACATACTTTTGGAGAAGCCTGTATTTACAAGAAAGTGAGTGGGAGCTCTGTAGCATTTCTGGTATTATATGTGGATGACATATTGCTAATCAGAAATGATACTGAATTTCTGAATAGCATAAAAGGATACTTGAATAAGAATTTTTCAATGAAAGACCTCTGTGAAGCTGCTTATATATAGGGCATGAAGATCTATAGAGATAGATCAAGACGCTTAATTGGACTTTCACAAAGCACATACCTTGATAAAGTTTTGAAGAAGCTCAAAATGTATCAAGCAAAGAAAGGGTTCTTGACTGTGTTACAAGGTGTGAAGTTGAGTCAGACTCAATGCCCGACCACTACAGAAGATAGAGAGAAAATGAAAGTCATTCCCTATGCTTCAGCCATAGGTTCTATCATGTATGCAATGTTGTGTACTAGACGTGATGTGTACCTTGCTATTAGTTTAGCAGGGAGGTACCAAAGTAATCCAGGACTGGATCATTGGACAACGGTAAGGAACATCCTGAAATACCTGAAAAGGACTAAGGATATGTTTCTCATTTATGGAGGTGACAAAGAACTCATCGTAAATGGTTACGTCGATGCAAGCTTTGACACTGATCTGGATGACTCTAAGTCAGAAACCGGATACATATTTTTATTGAATGGTGGAGCTATCAGCTGGTGCAGTTCCAAGCAGAGCGTCGTGGAGGGATCTACATGTGAAGTGGAGTACATAGATGCTTCGGAAGCAACAAATGAAGTAGTCTGGATGAAGGAGTTCATATCCGATCAAGGTGTCATACCTAGTGCATCAGGTCCAATGAAAATCTTTTGTGACAACACTGGTGCAATTGCCTTGGCAAAGGAATCCAGATTTCACAAGAGAACCAAGCACATCAAAAGACGCTTCAATTCCATCCGCGATCCAGACAAGGAGGGATACATAGAGATTTGCAAGATACATACAGATCTGAATGTTGCAGACCCATTGACTAAGCCTCTCTCACGAGCAAAACATGATCAACACCAAGACTTCATGGGTGTTAGAATCATTACTATGTAATCAAGATTATTGACTCTAGTGCAACTGGGAGACTGAAGGAAATATGCCCTAGAGGCAATAATAAATTTTTTATTTATATTTTCTTATATCATGATAAATGTTTATTATTCATGCTAGAATTGTATTAACCGGAAACTTAGTACATGTGCGAATACATAGACAAAATGAGTGTCACCAGTATGCCTCTACTTGACTAGCTCGTTAATCAAAGATGGTTAAGTTTCCTAGCCATGAACAAGAGTTGTCATTTCATGAACAGGATCACATCATTGGAGAATGATGTGATTGTCTTGACCCATCCGTTAGCTTAGCACTTTGATCATTTAGTTTATTGCTATTGCTTTCTCCATAACTTATACATGTTCCTATGACTATGAGATTATGCAACTCCCAAATACCGGAGGAACACTTAGTGTGCTATCAAACGTCACAACGTAACTGGGTGACTATAAAGATGCTCTACAGGTGTCTCCGATGGTGTTTTGTTGAGTTGGCATATATCAAGATTAGGATTTGTCACTCCTAGTATTGGAGAGGTATCTCTGGGCCCTCTCGGTAATGCACATCGCTATAAGCCTTGCAAGCAATGTGACTAATGAGTTAGTTACGAGATGTTGCATTATGGAACGAGTAAAGAGACTTGCCAGTAACGAGATTGAACTAGGTATTGAGATACCGACGATCGAATCTCGGGCAAGTAACATACCGATGACAAAGGGAACAATGTATGTTCTTATGCAGTTTGACCGATAAAGATCTTCGTAGAATATGTGGGAACCAATATGAGAATCCAGGTTCCACTATTGGTTATTGACCAGAGATGAGTCTCGGTCATGTCTACATACTTCTTGAACCCGTAGGGTCCGCATGCTTAACGTTCGATGATGATCGATATTATGAGTTTATGTGTTTTGATGTACCGAAGGTAGTTCCGAGTCCCGGATATGATCATGGACATGATGAGGAGTCTCGAAATGGCCTAGACATAAAGATCGATATATTGGAAGGCTATGTATGGACATCGGAATGGTTCCGGGTGAGTCCGGGCATTTACCGAAGTACCGGGGGCTACCGGAACCCCCCGGGGATTGTATGGGCCTTATTGGGCCTTAGTGGGAGAGAGGAGGAGGAGGCCAAGGTGGAGGGCGTGCCCCCCCAAGCCCAATCTGAATTGGGTGGGGGCCGGCCCTCCCGTCCTTCCCTCTCTCCCCCTTCCTTTCTCTCATACTCCAACAAGGGAAGGGGGAATCCTACTCTCACCGGGAGTAGGACTCCCCCTTGGGCGCGCCATGAGAGGGCCGGCCCTCCCCCTCCTTCACTCCTTTATATACGAGGGAGGGGGCACCCCATAGACACAGAAGTTGATTGTTTAGCCGCATGAGGTGCCCCACTCCACAGATTTCCACCTCGGTCATATTGTTGTAGAGCTTAGGCGAAGCCCTGCGTCGGTAACTTCATCATCACCGTTATCACGCCGTAGTGCTGACGAAACTCTCCCTCGACCTCAGCTAGGTCTAGAGTTCGTGGGATGTCACCGAGCTGAATGTGTGCAGATCGCGGAGGTGTCGTACCTTTGGTGCTAGGATCGGTCGGATCGTGAAGACGTACGACTACATCAACCGCGTTGCCGTAACGCGTGGACAACACTCTCCCCTCTCGTTGCTATGCATCACCTAGATGGATCTTGCATGAGCGTAGGAATTTTTTTGAAATTATTGCATTCCCCAACACATACTGCTTACCATCATTTCATACTTTGATTCGGCGGTATTGTTGGATGAAGCGGCCCAGACCGACATTACATGACCGCGTTCATGAGACTGGTTCTACCGACGTGCTTCACACACATGTGGCTGGTGGGTGTCTTTTTCTCCAACTTTAGTTGAGTCGAGTGTGACTATGCCAGGTCCTTGTTGAAGGTTAAAACAGCACACTTGACGAAAAATCGTTGTGGTTTTTGATGCGTAGGTAAGAACGGTCCTTGCTAAGCCCGTAGCAGCCACGTAAAACTTGCAACAACAAAGTAGAGGACGTCTAACTTGTTTTTTAGGGCATGTTGTGATGTGATATGGTCAAGACGTGATTATATAAATTGTTGTATGAGATGATCATCTTTTGTAACACAGTTATTGGCAACTGGCAGGAGCCATATGGTTGTCGCTTTATTGTATGAAATGCAATCACCATGTAATTGCTCTACTTTATCACTAAGCAGTAGCGATAGTCGTGGAAGCAATAGTTGGCGAGACGACAACGATGCTACGATGGAGATCAAGGTGTCAAGCCGGTGACGATGGTGATCATGACAGTGCTTCGGAGATGGAGATCAAAGGCACAAGGTGATGATGGCCATATCATATCACTTATATTGATTGCATGTGATGTTTATCCTTTATGCATCTTATTTTGCTTAGTACGACGGTAGCATTATAAGATGATCTCTCACTAAATTTCAAGGTATAAGTGTTCTCCCTGGGTATGCACCATTGCTACAGTTCGTCATGTCGAGACACCACGTGATGATCGGGTGTGATAAGCTCTATATTCACATACAACGGGTGGAAGCCAGTTTTGCACAAGCAGAATACTGGGGTTAAACTTGACGAGCCTAGCATATGCAGATATGGCCTTGGAACACTGAGACCAAAAGGTCGAGCGTGAATCATATAGTAGATATGATCAACATAGTGATGTTCACCACTGAAAACTACTCCATCTCACGTGATGATCAGACATGGTTTAGTTGATGTGGATCACGTGATCATTTAGATGACTAGAGGGATGTCTATCTAGGTGGGAGTTCTTAAGTAATACGATTAATTGAACTTTAATTTATCATGAACTTAGTACCTAATAGTATTTTGCATGTCTATGTTGTTGTAGATAAATGGCCTGTGCTGTTGTTTCGTTGAATTTTAATGCGTTCCTAGAGAAAGCTAAGTTGAAAGATGATGGTAGCAACTACACGGACTGGGTCCGTAACTTGAGGATTATCCTCATTGCTGCACAGAAGAATTACGTCCTGGAAGCACCGCTAGGTGCAAAGCCCGCTGCAGGAGCAACACCCGATGTTGTGAACATCTGGCAGAGCAAACCTGATGACTACTCGATAGTTCAGTGTGCCATTCTTTACAGCTTAGAATTAGGACTTCAATGATGTTTTGAACGTCATGGAGCATATGAGATGTTCCAGGAGTTGAAGTTAATATTTCAAGCAAATGCCCGAATTGAGAGATATGAAGTCTCCAATAAGTTCTATAGCTGCAAGATGGAGGAGAATAATTCTGTCAGTGAACATATACTCAGAATGTCTGGGTTACTGGGTACCACAACCACTTGACTCAACTGGGAGTTAATCTTCCTGATGATAGTGTCATTGACAGACTTCTTCAATCACTGGCACCAAGCTACAAAAGCTTCATGATGAACTATAATATGCAAGGGATGGATAATACAATTCCCGAGCTCTTCGCAATGCTAAAGGCTGCAGAGGTAGAAATCAAGAAGGAGCATCAAGTGTTGATGGTCAACAAGACCACTAGTTTCAAGAGGAAGGGCAAAGGGAAGAAGGGGAACTTCAAGAAGAACGGCAAGCAAGTTGCTGCTCAAGTGAAGAAGCCCAAGTCTGGACCTAAGCTTGAGACCGAGTGCTTCTACTGCATAGGGACTGGTCACTGGAAGCGGAATTGCCCCAAGTATTTGGCGGATAAGAAGGATGGCAAAGTGAAAGGTATATTTTATATACATGTTATTGATGTGTACCTTACTAATGCTCGTAGTAGCGCCTGGGTGTTTGATACTGGTTCACTTGCTAATATTTGCAACTTGAAACAGGGGCTACGGATTAAGCAAAGATTGGCTAAGGACAAGGTGACGATGAGTGTGGGAAATTGTTCCAAAGTCGATGTGATCGCGGTCGGCACGCTACCTCTACATGTACCTTCGGGATTAGTATTAGACCTGAATAATTGTTATTTGATGCCAGTGTTAAGCATGCACATTATATCTGGATCTTGTTTGATTTGAGATGGTTATTCATTTAAATCAGAGAATAATGGTTGTTCTATTTATATGAGTAATATCTTTTATGGTCATGCATCCTTAATGAGTGGTCTATTTTTATTGAATCTCTATAGTAGTGATACACACATTCATAGTATTGAAGCCAAAAGATATAAGTTTAATAATGATAGTGCAACTTATTTGCGGCACTACCGTTTAGGTCATATTGGTATAAAGCGCATGAAGAAACTCCATGCTGATGGGCTTTTGGAATCACTTGATGCTTGCGAACCATGCCTCATGGGCAAGATGACTAAGACTCCGTTCTCTGGAACAATGGAACGAGCAACAGACTTATTGGAAATAATACATACTGATGTATGCGGTCCGATGAGTCTTGATGCTCGTGGCGGGTATCGTTATTTTCTGACCTTCACAGATGATTTGAGCAGATATGGGTATATCTACATGATGAAACATAAGTCTAAAACATTTGAAAAATTCAAAGAATTTCAGAGTGAAGTGGAAAATCATCGTAATAAGAAAATTAAGTTTCTACGATCTGAACGTGGAGGTGAATATTTGAGTTGGTCTTCATTTGAAACAATGCGGAATAGTTTCGCAACTCACGCCACCTGGAACACCACAGTGTAATGGTGTGTCCTAACGTTGATACGTCTCCAATGTATCTATAATTTTTGATTGTTCCATGCTATTATATTATCTGTTTTGGATGTTTAATGGGCTTTATTATACACTTTTATATTATTTTTGGGACTAACCTACTAACCCAAGGCCCAGTGCAAATTGCTTTTTTTTGCCTATTTCAGTGTTTCGCAGAAAAGGAATATCAAACGGAATCCAAACGAAATAAAACCTTCGGGAGAGTTACTTTTGGAACAAATGTGATCCAGGGGACTTGGAGTAGACGTCAAGAAAGGAGTGAGGAGGCCACGAGGCAGGGAGGCGCGCCCCCACCCTCGTAGGCCCCTCGCAGCTCCACCGACCTACTTCTTCCTCCTATATATATATATATCTATATACCCCGAAAACATCCAGGAGCACCACGAAACCGTATTTTCACTGCCGCAACCTTCTGTACCCAAGAGATCCCATCTTGGGGCCTTTTCCGGAGCTCCACCGGAGGGGGAATCGATCATGGAGGGCTTCTACATCAACACCATAGCCTCTTCGATGATGTCTGAGTAGTTTATGACAGACCTTCGGGTCCATAGTTATTAGCTAGATGGATTCTTCTCTCTCTTTGGATCTCAATACAATGTTCTCCTCAATCTTCTTGTAGATCTATTCGATGTAATTCTTTTTGCGGTGTGTTTGTCGAGATCCTATGAATTGTGGGTTTATGATCAAGTTTATCTATGAACAATATTTGATTCTTCTCTGAAATGTTTTATGTATGATTGGTAATCTTTGCAAGTCTCTTCGAATTATCAGTTTGGTTTGGCCTACTAGATTGATCTTTCTTGCAATGGGAGAAGTGCTTAGCTTTGGGTTCAATCTTGCGGTGTCCTTTCCCAGTGACAGCAGGGGCAGCAAGGCACGTATTGTATTGTTGCCACCGAGGATAAAAAGATGGGGTTTATATCATATTGCTTGAGTTTATCCCTCTATATCATGTCATCTTGCCTAATGCGTTACTCTGTTCTTATGAACTTAATACTCTAGATGCATGCTGGATAGCGGTCGATGTGTGGAGTAATAGTAGTAGATGCAGAATCGTTTCAGTCTACTTGTCGCGGACGTGATGCCTATACACATGATCATGCCTAGATATTCTCATAATTATGCACTTTTCTATCAATTGCTCGACAGTAATTTGTTCACCCACTGAGGGAGTCCTGGATTAGGGGGTGTTCGGATAGCCGGACTATACCTTCGGCCGGACTCCTGGACTATGAAGATACAAGATTGAAGACTCCGTCCCATGTCCGGAAGGGACTTTCCTCGGCGTGGAAGGCAAGCTTGGCGATACGGATATTCAGATCTCCTACCATTGTAACCGACACTATGTAACCCTAACCCTATCCGGTGTCTATATAAACCGGAGGGTTTTAGTCCGTAGGACAACATACACATCAACAATCATACCATAGGCTAGCTTCTAGGGTTTAGCCTCCTCGATCTCGTGGTAGATCTACTCTTGTACTACCCATATCATCAATATTAATCAAGCAGGACGTAGGGTTTTACCTCCATCGAGAGGGCCCGAACCTGGGTAAAACTTCGTGTCCCTTGCCTCCTGTTACCATCCAGCCTAGACACACAGTTCGGGACCCCCTACCCGAGATCCGCCGGTTTTGACACCGACATTGGTGCTTTCATTGAGAGTTCCTTTGTGTCGTCGCCGTCAGGCTCGATGGCTCCTACGATCATCAATAGCAATGCAGTCTAGGGTGATACCTTCCTCCCCGGACAGATCTTCGTCTTCGGCGGTTTCACACTGCGGGCCAATTCGCTTGGCCATCTGGAGCAGATCGAAAGCTATGCCCCTGGCCATTAGGTCAGATTTGGAAGTTTAAACTACACGGCTGACATCCGCGGGGACTTGATCTTCGACGGATTCGAGCCACTGCCGAGCGCGCCGCACTGTCCCGACGAGCATGATCTAGCTCTGCCGCCGAACAGTGCCCTGGAGGCCACACCCGCATCGGCTCCGATCCTTAATTCGGAGCCAACTGCGCCGATCGAGGATGGGCGGTTGGACGCCGCCTAGGGGGCTGCGATCCCAATGGCGATTGAGCCGAACACCAGCCCCGTACTCTGCGAGACTCGTGACTCCAAGGAGCCGGACTCCTCTCCGGACTCTGAACCCTCTGCGCCCCTGCCAATCGAATCTGATTGGGCGCCGATTATGGAGTTCACTGCCGCAGACATCTTTCAGCACTCGCCTTTCGGCGATATCCTGAAGTCACTGAAGTCTCTCTCTTTATCAGGAGAGCCCTGGCCGGACTATGGTCAGCAAGGTTGGGGTACGGACGATGAAGAAATTCAAAGCCCACCCACCACCCACTTTGTAGCCACTGTCGACGACCTAACCGACATGCTCGACTTTGACTCTGAAGACATCGACGGTATGGATGCCGATGAAGGAGACAATGAAGAACCAGCGCCTATTAGGCCCTAGAAAGCCACCTCGTCATACGACATATACATGGTGGACACCCCAAAAGAAGGAGATGGCGATGGAACAGCGGAGGATGACCCCTCCAAGAAACAGCCTAAGCGCCGGCGTCAGCGGTGCCGCTCAAAATCCCGCCAAAACAAACACGGTGATTCCAACACGGGAGATAATAATACTCTGGAAAGCGCTGAAGAAAACCCCCTCCAGCAAGATTTAGCACAGGAGGATGGAGAAACTAGCCCTCATGAGAGAGCGACAGACAGAGAGGTCGAGGACGATAATTATATGCCTCCCTCCGAAGACGAGGCAAGCCTCGACGACGACGAATTCGTCATGCTAGAGGATCCCGTTGAGCAAGAGCGTTTTCAACACAGGCTTATAGCCACGACAAGAAGCCTCAAGAAAAAACAGCAACAGCTTAAAGCTGATCAGGATTTGCTAGTCGACAGATGGACTGAAGTCCTTGCGGCCGAAGAGCAGAAACTCGAACGCCCCTCCAAGAGCTACCCAAAGCGCAGGTTGCTACCCCGATTAGAGGAGGAAGCACTTGATGCGGCCGAGCGACCACCTCGTGGCCGTGACAGAGAGGCCTCTCGGCCCTCCACTCAAGCCGCACCCCGTACCAAGGCATGGGAATATGCGCCGGACTTATGAGACATGTTGGAGGACAAGGCTAGACAAACAAGATCGATCTACGGATCGCGTGGGTGCCCCACGACTCGAGACGGTAACCATCACGCCGACCACAAATTCGGCAGGGCCGAACACAGTAGACAAAGCTCATTGGAGATACGTCACGATATAGCCCAGTACAAAGGCACCGCACACCCACTCTGCTTTACAAACGAAATAATGGACCATCAAATCCCCGAGGGTTTCAAACCCATAAACATCGAATCATACGATGACACAACAGATCCTGCGGTATGGATCGAGGATTATCTCCTTCATATCCACATGGCCCGCGGTGATGATTTCCACGCCATAAAATACCTCCCACTCAAGCTTAAAGGACCAGCTCGGCATTGGCTTAACAGCTTGCCAACAGGATCAATCAGCTGTTGGGAGGACCTGGAAGCTGCATTCCTCGACAATTTCCAGGGCACTTATGTGCGACCCCCAGACGCCGATGACCTAAGTCACGTAATTCAGCAGCCAGATGAATCGGCCAGGCAATTCTGGACACGGTTCCTAACAAAGAAAAATCAAATAGTCGACTGTCCGGACGCTGAGGCCCTAGCAGCCTTCAAGCACAATATCCGTGACGAGTGGCTGGCCCGGCACCTTGGACAGGAAAAGCCGAAATCTATGGCAGCACTCACGACACTCATGACCCGCTTTTGCGCGGGAGAAGACAACTGGCTTGCTCGTAGCAACAATATAACCAAGAACCCTGGTAATTCGGACACCAGGGACAGTAGTGGCAGGTCGCATCGCAACAAGCAGAAGCGCCGCATTAACGGTGACAATGCTGAGGATACGACAGTTAATGCCAGATAAAGGGCTCTAAATCCGGTCAGCGGAAAAAGCCATTCAAAAGGAATCCTAGGGGCCCGTCCAGTTTGGACCGAATACTCGACCGCTTATGCCAGATACATGGCACCCCCGAAAAGCCGGCCAATCACACCAACAGGGATTGTTGGGTGTTCAAGCAGGCAGGCAAGTTAACTGCCGAAAATGAGGTCATGGGGCTGCATAGCGATGACGACGAGGAGCCCCGGCCGCCGAACAACAGTGGACAGAAGGGTTTTCCCCCACAAGTGCGGACGGTGAACATGATATACGCAACCCACATCCCCAAGAGGGAGCAGAAGCGCGCGTTAAGGGACGTATACGCGATAGAGCCAGTCGCCCCAAAGTTCAACCCATGGTCCTCCTGCCCGATCACCTTTGATCGAAGGGACCATCCCACTAGCACCCGTCATGGCGGATTCGCCGCATTGGTTCTAGACCCAATTATTGACGGATTTCATCTCACTAGAGTCCTTATGGATGGCGGCAGCAGCCTGAACCTGCTTTACCAGGATACAGTGCGGAAAATGGGCATAGATCCCTCGAGGATTAAGCCCACCAAAACGACCTTTAAAGGCGTAATACCAGGTGTAGAGGCCAACTGTACAGGCTCAGTCACACTTGAAGTGGTCTTCGGATCTCCGGATAATTTCTGAAGCAAGGAGTTAATCTTCGACATAGTCCCGTTTCGCAGTGGTTATCACGCACTGCTCGGGAGAACCACATTCGCTAAGTTCAATGCGGTACCGCATTACGCATACCTTAAGCTCAAGATGCCAGGCCCTCGAGGAGTAATTACGGTCAATGGAAACACCGAATGCTCCCTCCGAACGGAGGAGCACACGGCGGCCCTTGCAGCAGAAGCACAAAGCAGCCTCTCCAGGCAGTTCTCCAGTACGGCCACTAAACGACCGGACACCGTCAAGCGCGCCCGGAGTAACCTACAACAAGACCGCCTGGCACGATCCGAGCAGGCGTAGCAATGCGGCACCAACCCCAACCCTCGCAAAAAGGCGACGCCAGTACTTCGCGTACATAACTATGCTCTAGAGATACCATGGGTACAGAGGGAGGGGCACCATCACGGCATGCCCAAAAAACGGCTTAAAGCGCACCAGGGGCTGCTGATTTTTTTAATTTTCTCTTACTTTCAGGACTCCACCCTTCGGAAGGCCTGTTCGGCAGTCCAATTGCCGCACAAACGATGCAAGAACCAGGGAAGCAGACAAGCCACGCCGCATTACGGAACTCCCAGGTGGTCTCTATCACAAGCAGTATGCCTGTTTCGCATATTATTCAGCAGCTTGCCCCTGGAGCGGACATGTTAAATAGTCCAACCTTTTGCTTATCGCATTATTTGTATCGTTCTGCCTTGATCGCAGCCCTCTTTAATAAACAATGCATAGCTTTTGTCTATTTTTGCATTACTCTTTATATATATATATATATATATGTTCCTTAACGACATGTTGCACCCGTACACTTTGGTACGGCCAAAATATGCCAGGGGCTTCAGTACCCCTCAATATGGTGTGAGAAGTCCGAACACTTTAACAAGTGCGGCACCCAGAACTTATAGCATTATATGCATCGGCTCCGAATCATGTCTTGGGTCAATACTTGGGTTTTCCCGGCTCCTATGTTTTGGTACCTTACGTTCCGCTATATCGGCTAAGGTAGCACTAGGAGAACCACTGCGATTGTGCCCCGGTTGAGCTGGGTCGAGCACCTCAGTGGAGAAAGCTAAAACTGACTGTCATGATGAAGCGAGAGCTGGTCACTGTTCGAGAGGTTTTTTCGAGTCCCTAAAGACTTATGCCGCTTAGGGCGAGGAGCCGGCTCTGTCCGGCCAAGACGTGGATAGCGCCCCGAACTCGGTCTTCCGAATACCACGGGCTTCGCCGAAATTTAAAATTATAGAATTCTATGGCTAAGTGAGAGTGTTCACACATTATAGTCCGATTGCCTCGTTCGTTGGGCTGAGCGCCTCCCTCGAAGGACCCAAACATGGGAAAAAGAGAGCTCAGGTTTATCCCCGAACACCCCAGCACTAGCGGCATGGGGGCAGAAGCCGACGACTCGCCATCTCTCAGAATTGATAAACAACCGCACAGAAGGTAATATTTTAAATTCAAATAGCATTGCTTAAGCGCATATGAACAAGTTTTCAGCGCACAGGACAAAACGAGCGAGTTTTACTCAAAAATTACATCCATAGAACATTCATCCGCCACAAGGCGGGCACCCTTCAGAACATCCTTATAATAGTTCTCGGGCTTGCGATGCTCTTTCCCCGGCGGTGGCCCATCCTTCACAAGCTTCTCAGCATCTAGCTTGCCCCAGTGCACCTTAGCACAGGCAAGGGCCCTACGGGCACCTTCAATGCAGACGGAGCGCTTGATGACTTCGAGCCTTGGACAGGCCTCCACCAGCTGCCGCACCAGCCCGAAATAGCTCCTAGGCTGAGCCTCTCCAGGCCACAGCCGAACTATGAGGCCCTTCATGGCCTGTTCGGCCGCCTTGTGGAGATCGACCAGTTGCTTCAACTGGTCACTCAGGGGCACGGGGTGTCCGGCCTCAGCATACTGAGACCAGAACACCTTCTCTATCGAGCTCCCCTCCTCGGCTCGATAGAATGCGGCAGCATCAGACACACTTCGGGGAAGATCTGCAAACACGCCTGGAGAACTCCGGATTCGGGTAAGTAACAAGTAACTCACGCTTATGTGTCTGCTTTGCATAAAGAATGCCTTACTCGCCACTATCTTCTTCACCTCATCCAACTCCTGGAGGGTCTTCTGGGATTTGGCCTTGGTAGACTTGGCACTTTCAATAGCCGCCGCGAGCTCGGACGCTTGCGTCTTTGAGTCACGCTCCAAACTCTCATGTTTTTCCATGAGAGCCTGGAGCTCTTGCCGCACCTTGCCAACCTCGGCCTCATACTTCTCCCGCTCGGTGCGCTCCGTGGCCACCGTCTTCTCGGCCTCGAGCATCGCTTGCTTAAGGGTCGCCACCTCAGACGTGGCCCCTACAATAGCACGATAATCCTGTCATTTTTCGCAATTGCACCTTTATATATATATATATATATATATATTCAAACAAGGTATTTCTTACCTTCAATGTCCTCGAGCTGCTTCTTGGCACGCCCGAGCTCTTGCTCGGACCGCTCGAGGTCCTGCTTCAGTGTGTCCACTTCCGCAGTCAGTGCGGCGGATGCCAGCAGGGAAGCCTGCATACGCATATTGACTCCTTTTTGTTAGACTCCTGCGAATTGTATTTGATCCTCTATTCGGCTTTTCTTCCCGAACGCCAAACAGAGCATCAGGGGCTACTGTCTATGCGGTAATATTATTTACACATTCTTTACTTACCTCAAAGCCTGTCAGAAGGCTAGTACAAGCTTCAGTCAGTCCGCTCTTGGCGGACTGAACCTTCTGGATCACCGCACTCATAATAGTTCGGTGCCCCTCGTTGATGGAAGCGCCTTGGAGCGCCTCCAACATATTGTCCGGCGCCTCCGGTTGGACGGAGGTCACCGGCACAGCGGGCTTGCTCCTCTTGGAAGGAGGTCGCCCGCCGGACTCTGGAACCTTTGAAGGTTCTGGAGTGGTGTTTGGCCTAGGGCCGGACTTGGAGCCTTGGGGGGGGGGGGTCTCATCCCCTTTACTCCTGGAGTCCGGGAGGTCGCCTTGCGGCGCCTCGAGGGCCACCTCCTCCCAGATTGGAACCTGTTGGGACAACACTCCGGTGTCGTCCGTAGGGCGGGGGGAGGAAGCCGTCGGAAGCGAGTTCACATCCGACGAGTCCAGTGAGCCGCTCGACGACGCGTCGAGCCGGTCTTTGGGTGGGCTGCATAAACACATTCGACATAAGGGAAAGTTGTGCAATAAATGAATACTATGAATTACTCGGGTATCCAGATACTTACGATTTGGCCAGGGGCTTGGCCCTGGGCGCCCACTCCTCTCCGCCGTCGTCGGCGTCGGTGGAGTAGTCCGGAGAAAGGGTTTTCCCCTTCTTGGGCCCTTCGGCCTCCCCAATTGGGGCGGCCTTCCTTTTCTTCCCTTCCCCCGCTGGAGGGGGAGGGGTCTCTTCTTCCTCCTCCTCGTCTTCGTGGGAGGAGTGCGTCTTGGATTCGTCAGATGGTGAATCCGACACCTCCAGGCGCCGGGCACTCTTTCGAGTCCCCGCGGCCTTTTTTGGGGCCTTCTTCTCCGGCACCACATAGGGTGCCGGAACCAGCAGCTTCGCGAAGTGGGCATCGGCTGGGTCATCGGGCAAAGGCGCCGGACAGTCAATCCATCCGGACTTCGCCTGCCAATCCTGTCAAAGGTAAGGGAGCTTAGATCCCGCACAGAGTTAAACTATGAAAAACTAGTGCCCTGTAAAAGGTACAAAGAACTTACCGCGCTAGCATGACGCTGCGCATTGAATCCGCGGTCCTCGGTAGCGAACGAGGGAGCTTCGGCGCCTTTGAAAAGCACCTTCCAGGCATCTTCGTACATCGTGTCGAAGAGCCTGTTCAGAGTTCGGTGCTGTGCCAGATTGAACTCCCACAGATTGAAGGCCCGTTGTTGACACGGGAGGCTCAGGTGGATGAGCATAACCTGGACTACGTTGACAAGCCTGAGCTGCTTGTTCACCAGGGATTGGATGCATGTTTGAAGTCCGGTCACCTCCTTTTGGTTGCCCCACGACAGGCCCGTCTCTTTCCAAGACGTGAGCCGCGTTGGGGGTCCGGACCGGAACGCGGGGGCTGCGACCCACTTAGGGTTGCGCGGCTCGGTGATATAAAACCACCCCGATTGCCACCCCTTCAGGGTCTCCACAAAGGAGCCCTCGAGCCATAGGACGTTGGCCATCTTTCCCACCATGGCGCCTCCGCACTCCGCCTGGTTGCCGCGCACCACCTTCGGCTTGACGTTGAAGGTCTTGAGCCATAGGCCAAAATGGGGGCGGACGCGGAGGAAAGCCTCGCACACGATGATAAACGCCGAGATGTTGGGGACAAAATTCAGGGCCAGATCATGGAAATCCAGGCCATAGTAGAACATGAGCCCCGGGACAAATGGATGGAGAGGAAAACCCAGTCCGCAGAGGAAATGGGGGCGGAACACCACCCTCTCATGGGGCCTTGGGGTGGGGATGAGCTGCCCCTTTTCGGGAAGCCGGTGCGCAATGTCATTAGACAAGTATCCGGCCTTCCTTAGTCTTTTGATGTGCCCCTCCATGATGGAGGAGACCATCCACTTGCCTCCCGCTCCGGACATGACTGGAGAAGGTTGAGGTAGGGAGTGCGGACTTGGGCGCTGGAGCTCGAGTGTGCAAGAATGGATAGGCAAAGGAGGAAGAAGGCGTAGGTGAAAAGGTGGATCCTTATCCCCTTATATGGGTGGACGCAACTACGTGTCCCCACTAGCCTGGTAAAACTCGCTTATCTCCCAAGCGCCGTAATCAAAGGCGCGGTTGGGTTACCCACGCCCGTATTGATGAGAATCCCGGAATAAGGGGACACGATCTCTGCTTTAACAAGACATGCCCAGGAAACCGCCTCGCATAACGCGCTGAGATGGGACAGTAAAACGGTTCGAATAAAAGCTTGGCCGTGGTGTGATGTCACACTACAGAATACGTCAGCAGATTAGATTTGTGTAAATATTATTCTCTCTATGGAAATATGTGGAAACTTATTTTGCAGAGCCGGACACTATCTTTGTGTTCAAAATCTTCTATGAAGTACTTGGAGGAGGAACCCGCCTTGCAATGCCGAAGACAATCTGCGCGCCGGACTCATCATCATTGAAGCCTGGTTCAGGGGCTACTGAGGGAGTCCTGGATTAGGGGGTGTTCGGATAGCCGGACTATACCTTCAGCCAGACTCCTGGACTATGAAGATACAAGATTGAAGACTCCGTCCCGTGTCCGGAAGGGACTTTCCTTGGCGTGGAAGGCAAGCTTGGCGAGACGGATATTCAGATCTCCTACCATTGTAACCGACTCTATGTAACCCTAACCCTATCCGATGTCTATATAAACCGGAGGGTTTTAGTCCGTAGGACAACATACACATCAACAATCATACCATAGGCTAGCTTCTAGGGTTTAGCCTCCTCGATCTCGTGGTAGATCTACTCTTGTACTACCCATATCATCAATATTAATCAAGCAGGACGTAGGGTTTTACCTCCATCGAGAGGGCCCGAACCTGGGTAAAACTTCGTGTCCCTTGCCTCCTGTTACCATCCAGCCTAGACGCACAGTTCGGGACCCCCTACCCGAGATCTGCCGGTTTTGACACCGACACCCACCGTAATACTTATGTTATCTTGAGAGAAGCCACTACTGAAACCTATAGCCCCCGGGTCTATCTTTTATCATATAAGTTTCCAATCTATTTTATTTTGCAATCTTTACTTTCATATCTATATCATAAAAATACCAAAAATATTTATCTTATTATCTCTATCAGATCTCACTCTCGCAAGTGACCATGAAGGGATTGACAACCCCTTTATCGCGTTGATTGCGAGGTTCTTATTTATTTGTGTAGGTACGAGGGACTTGCGTGTAGTCTCTTACTGGATTGATACCTTGGTTCTCAAAAGCCGAGGGAAATACTTACACTACTTTGCTTCACCACCCTTTCCTCTTCAAGGGAAAACCAACGCAGTGCTCAAGAGGTAGCAAGAAGGATTTCTGGCGCCGTTGCGGGGGAGATCTACACACAAGTCAAGACATACCAAGTACCCATCACAAACTCTTATCCCTCGCATTACATTATTTGCCATTTGCCTCTCGTTTTCCTCTCCCCCACTTCACCCTTGCCGTTTTATTCGCCCTCTTTTCCGCTCGCCTCTTTTTCGTTCACCTCTTTTTGCTTGCCTTTTGCTTGCTTGTGTGTTGGATTGTTTGTCACGATGGCTCAAGATAATACTAAATTGTGTGATTTTTCCAATACCAACAATAATGATTTTATTAGCACTCTGATTGCTCCCCTTATCGATGCTGAATCTTGTGAAATTAATACTGCTTTGCTGAATCTTGTCATGAAAGATCTGTTTTCTGGCCTTCCTAGTGAAGATGCCGCTACCCATCTAAACAGCTTTGTTGATTTGTGTGATATGCAAAAGAAGAAAGATGTGGATCATGATATTGTTAAGTTGAAGCTATTCCCGTTTTCTCTTAGAGATCATGCTAAAACTTGGTTTTCGTCTTTGCCTAAAAATATTAATTCTTGGAACAAGTGCAAAGATGCATTTATCTCTATGTATTTTCCTGCCGCTAAGATCATCTCTCTTAGAAACAATATTATGAACTTTAAGCAACTAGATCATAAGCATGTTGCTCAATTTTGGGAGAGGATGAAATTAATGATTCGTAATTGCCCTACGCATGGTTTGAATTTGTGGATGATCATACAAAAATGTTATGCTGGATTGAATTTTGCTTCTAGAAATCTTTTAGATTCAGCCGCGGGAGGCACTTTTATGGAAATCACTTTAGGAGAAGCTACCAAACTCCTAGATAATATTATGGTTAATTATTCTCAATGGCACATCGAAAGAACTACTAGTAAAGAGGTTCATGCTATAGAAGAAATTACTGTTTTGAGTGGAAAGATGGATGAACTTATGAAATTGTTTGCTAATAAGAGTGTTTCTTCTGATCCTAATGATATGCCTTTGTCTACTTTGATTGAGAATAATAATGAATCTATGGATGTGAATTTTGTTGGTAGGAACAATTTTGGTAACAACACGTATAGTGGAAACTTTAATCCTAGGCCGTTTCCTAGTAATTCCTCTAATAATTATGGTAATTCCTACAACAATTCTTATGGAAATTATAGTAAGATGCCCTCTGATTTTGAATCTAGTATTAAAGAATTTATTAGTTCGCAAAAGAGATTCAATGCTTTGATTGAAGAAAAAATGTCTAAGATTCATGAGTTGGCTAGGAACGTGGATAGAATTTCTCTCGATCTTGATTCTTTGAAACTTAGATCTATTCCACCTAAGCATGATATCAATGATTCTCTCAAAGCCATGAGAATTTCCATTGATGAGTGCAACGAAAGAACAGCTAGGATGCGTGCTAAAAAAGATTGTTTTATAAAAGCGTGTTCTTCTAGTTTTGATGATAATAAGGATGAAGATCTAAAAGTGATTGATGTTTCTCCTATTAAATCTTTATTTTGTAATATGAATCTTGATAATGATGGGACTGGAGATGAGTCAACTTTAGTTAGAAGGCGTTGATACGTCTCCAACGTATCTATAATTTTTGATTGTTCCATGCTATATTATATCCTGTTTTGGACATTATTGGGCTTTATTATACACTTTTATATTATGTTTGGGACTAACCTATTAACCTGAGGCCCAACCCAGAATTGCTGTTTTTTTTTCCTATTTTAGGGTTTCACAGAAAAAGAATATCAGATGGAATGAAACCTTCGGGAACGTGATTTTCGGAATGAACATGATCCAGAGGACTTGGAACCTACGTCAAGCAATCAACAAGGAAGCCACGAGGTAGGGGGCGCGCCTACCCCCCCCCCCCCACAAGGAGCGCCCTCCACCCTCGTGGGGCCCACGTTGCTCCACTGACGTACTCCTTCCTCCTATATGTACCTACGTACCCCCAAACTACCAGATACGGAGCCGAAACCCTAATTCCACCACCGTAACTTTCTGTATCCACGAGATCCCATCTTGGGGCCTTTTCCGGAGCTCCGCTGGAGGGGGTATCAATCACGGAGGGTTTCTACATCAACACCATAGCCTCTCCGATGAAGTGTGAGTAGTTTACTTCAGACCTATGGGTCCATAGTTATTAGCTAGATGGCTTCTTCTCTCTTTTTGGATCTCAATACAAAGTTCTCCCCCTATCTTGTGGAGATCTATTCGATGTAATCTTCTTTTGCGGTGTGTTTGTTGATATCGATGAATTGTGGGTTTATGATCGAGTTTATCTATGAACAATATTTGAATCTTCTCTGAATTCTTTTATGTATGATTGGTTATCTTTGCAAGTCGCTTCGAATTATCAGTTTTTTTTGGCCTACTAGATTGATCTTTCTTGCAATGGGAGAAGTGCTTAGCTTTGGGTTCAATCTTGCGGTGTCCTTTCCCAGTGACAGTAGGGGCAACAAGGCACGTATTGTATTGTTACCATCGATGATAACAAGATGGGGTTTATATCATATTGCATGAGTTTATCCCTCTACATCATGTCATCTTGCTTAAAGCGTTACTCTGTTCTCTTGAACTTAATACTCTAGATGCATGCTCGATAGCGGTCGATGTGTGGAGTAACAGTAGTAGATGCAGGCAGGAGTCGGTCTACTTGTCTCGGACGTGATGCCTATATACATGATCATACCTAGATATTCTCATAACTATGCTCAATTCTGTCAATTGCTTAACAGTAATCTGTTCACCCACCGTAATACTTATGCTCTCGAGAGAAGCCTCTAGTGAAACCTATGGCCCCGGGGTCTCTTTTCCATCATATTAATCTTCCAATACTTAGTTATTTCCTTTGCCATTTATTTTACTTGCATCTTTATTTCTCTTTATCATAAAAATACCAAAAATATTATCTTATCATATCTATCAGATCTCACCCTCGTAGGTGACCGTGAAGGGATTGACAGCCCCTTTATCGCGTTGGTTGCGAGGAGTTTATTTGTTTGTGTAGGTGCGAGGGACTCATGCGTGGCCTCCTACTGGATTGATACCTTGGTTCTCAAAAACTGAGGGAAATACTTACGCTGCTCTACTGCATCACCCTTTCCTCTTCAAGGGAAAACCAACGCAGTGCTCAAGAGGTAGCAAGAAGGATTTTTGGCGCCGTTGCCGGGGAGTCTACGCAAAAGTCAACATACCAAGTACCCATCACATACCCTTATCTCCCGCATTACATTATTTGCCATTTGCCTCTCGTTTTCCTCTCCCCCACTTCACCCTTGCCGTTTTATTCGCCCCCTCTCTCTCCATCCTCCCTCTCTTTCTCTATCCGCCTCTTTTTGCTTGTTTCTTGTTTGCTTGTGTGTCGGATTGCTTGCTTGTCACGATGGCTCAAGATAATACCAAATTGTGTGACTTTACCAATACCAACAACAATGATTTTATTAGCACTACGATTGCTCCTCTTACCGATGCTGGATCTTGTGAAATTAATGCTGCTTTGTTGAATCTTGTCATGAAAGATCTGATTTCCAGACTTCCTAGTGAAGATGCCGCTACCCATACAACTTCGTTGATATGTGTGATATGCAAAAGAAGAAAGATGTGGACAATGATATTGTTAAATTGAAGCTATTTCCTTTTTCTCTTAGAGATCGTGCTAAATTTTGGTTTTCATCTTTGCCTAAAAATAGTATTGATTCGTGGAATAAGTGCAAAGATGCTTTTATCTCTAAGTATTTTCCTCCCGCTAAGATCATCTCTCTTAGAAACGATATTATGAATTTTAAGCAACTTGATCATGAACATGTTGCACAAGCTTGGGAGAGGATGAAATTAATGATACGTAACTGCCCTACACATTGTTAGAATTTGTGGATGATTATACAAAAAATTTATGCCAGATTGAATTTTGCTTCTAGAAATCTTTTAGATACGGCCGCGGGAGGCACTTTTATGGAAATCACTTTAGGAGAAGCTACTAAACTCCTAGATAATATCATGGTTAATTATTCTCAATGGCACACTGAAAGATCTACTAATAAGAAAGTGCATGCGATAGAAGAAATTAATGTTTTGAGTGGAAAGATGGATGAACTTATGAAATTGTTTGCTAATAAGAGTGTTTCTTCTGATCCTAATGATATGCCTTTGTCTACTTTTATTGAGAATAATAATGAATCTATGGATGTGAATTTTGTTGGTAGGAACAATTTTGGTAACAACACGTATAGTGGAAACTTTAATCCTAGGCCATTTCCTAGTAATTCCTCTAATAATTATGGTAATTCATACAAAAATTCTTATGGAAATTTTAATAAGATACCTTCTGATTTTGAATCTAATATTAAAGAATTTATTACCTCGCAAAAGAATTTCAATGCTTTGATTGAAGAAAAATTGCTTAAGATTGATGAGTTGGCTAGGAACGTTGATAGAATTTCTCTTGATGTTGATTCTTTGAAACTTAGATCTATTCCTCCTAAGCATGATATTAATGAGTCTCTCAAATCCATGAGAATTTCCATTGATGAGTGCAAAGAAAGAACCGCTAGGATGCGTGCTAAGAAAGATTGCTTTATAAAAGTGTGTTCTTCTAGTTTCCATGATATTAAAGATGAAGATCTAAAAGTTATTGATGTGTCCCCTATTAAATATTTGTTTTTTAATATGAATCTTGATAATGATGGGACTGAATATGATCCACCTTTACCTAGAAGGCGTTCCAAAAATTCGGAGTCTTTAGATCTTGATGCTAAAATTGTTAAAAGTGGGATTGAAGAAGTCAAAACTTTAAATATTAATGAACCCACTATTTTGGATTTCAAGGAATTTAATTATAATAATTGCTCTTTGGTAGATTGTATTTCCTTGTTGCAATCCGTGCTAAATTCTCCTCATGCTTATAGTCAAAATAAAGTCTTTACCAAACATATCGTTGATGCTTTGATGCAATCTTATGAAGAAAAACTTGAGTTGGAAGTCTCTGTCCCTAGAAAACTTTATGATGAGTGGGAACCTACTACTAAAATTAATATTAAAGATCATGAATTCTATGCTTTGTGTGATTTGGGTGCTAGTGTTTCCACGATTCCAAAGACTTTGTGTGATTTGCTAGGTTTCCGTGATTTTGATGATTGCTCTTTAAACTTGCACCTTGCGGATTCCACTATTAAGAAACCTATGGGAAGAATTAATGATGTTATTATTGTTGCAAATAGGAATTATGTGCCCATGGATTTTATTGTTCTTGATATATATTGCAATCCTTCATATCCTATTATTCTTGGTAGACCTTTCCTTAGAACGATTGGTGCAATTATTGATATGAAGGAAGGGAATATTAGATTTCAATTTCTGTTAAGGAAAGGCATGGAACACTTCCCTAGAAAGAAAATTAAATTACCTTATGAATATATTACGAGAGCCACTTATGTATTGCCTTCCAAAGATGGCAATACCTAGATCTATCCTTGCTTTCATGCCTAGCTAGGGGCGTTAAACGATAGCGCTTGTTGGGAGGCAACCCAATTTTATTTTTATTCCTTGCTTTTTGCTCCTGTTTAGTAATAAATAATTTATCTAGCCTCTGTTTTGGTTGTGTTTTTTGTATTTAATTAGTGTTTGTGCCAAGTAGAACCGTTGGGAAGACTTGGGGAAAGTCTTTTTAATCTTGCTGTAAAAAACAGAAACTTTGGCACTCACGAGAACTGCTGCCATTTTTATTTGGAAAGTTCTACTTAGTTAATTATTTTTTAAGATTATTAATAGATAAATTTCTCACGTTCAGAAATTTATTTTAGAATTTTTGGGGTTCCAGATCTTGCGTTAGCTACATATTACTACAGACTGTTCTGTTTTTGACAGATTCTGTTTTTCGTGTGTTGTTTGCTTATTTTGATGAATCTATGGCTAGTAAAATAGTTTATAAACCATAGAGAAGTTTGAATATAGTAAGTTTAACACCAATATAAATAAATAATGAGTTCATTACAGTATCTTGAAGTGGTGTTTTGTTTTCTTTCGCTAACGGAGCTCACGAGATTTTCTACTTGAAGTTTTGTGTTGTGAAGTTTTCAAGTTTTGGGTAAAGATTTGATGGATTATGGAACAAGGAGTGGCAAGAGCCTAAGCTTGGGGATGCCCATGGAACCCCCAAGATAATCTAAGGACACCTAAAAGTCAAAGCTTGGGGATGCCCCGGAAGGCATCCCCTCTTTCGTCTACTTCTATCGGTAACTTTACTTGGAGCTATATTTTTATTTACCACATGATATGTGTTTTGCTTGGAGCATCTTGTATTATTTGAGTCTTTATTTTTTAGTTTTCCACAATAATCATTGCTTCACACACCTTTTTGAGAGAGACACTCATGATTCGGAAATTGTTAGAATACTCTATGTGCTTCACTTATATCTTTTGAGTTATATAGTTTTTGCTCTAGTGCTTCACTTATATCTTTTAGAGCATGTTGGTGGATTTGTTTTATAGAAACCAATGTTCTCTCATGCTTCACTTAGATTATTTTGAGAGTCCTACAAAACAGCATGGTAATTTGCTTTAATTATGTTAGGCATTCAAGATTAATAATAAAATTTTCTTATGAGTGTGTTGAATACTATGAGAAGTTTGAAACTTGATAATTGTTTTGAGATATGGAGATGGTGATATTAGAGTTGTGCTAGTTGAGTAGTTGTGAATTTGAGAAATGCTTGTGTTGAAGTTTGTGATTCCCGTAGCATGCACGTATGGTGAATCGTTATGTTAAGAAGTCGGAGCATGATGTATTTATTGATTGTCCTCCTTATGAGTGGCGGTCGGGGACGAGCGATGGTATTTTCCTACCAATCTATCCCCCTAGGAGCATGCACGTAGTACTTTGCTTCGATAACTAATAGATTTTTGCAATAAGTATGTGAGTTATTTATGACTAATGTTGAGTCCATGGATTATACACACTCTCACTCTTCCACCATTGCTAGCCTCTCTAATACCGCGCACCTTTCGCCGGTACCATAAACCTACCATGGCATTTCCATAGCCATTCCGAGATATATTGCCATGCAACTTTCCACCGTTTCGTTTACTATGACACGCTCCATCATTGTCATATTGCTTCACATGATCATGTAGTTGACATTTTAGTTGTGGCAAAGCCACCGTTCATAATTCTTTCATATAAGTCACTCATGCATCATTGCTATCCCGGTACACTACCGGAGGTATTCATATAGAGTCATACTTTGTTCTAGTATCGAGTTGTAATCATTGAGTTGTAAATAAATAGAAGTGTGATGATCATCATTCATACAGTATTGTCCCAAAAAAAGGCCAAAAAAGAAGGCCCAAAAAAGGGGGCAATACTACTATCCTTTTTTCCACACTTGTGCTTCAAAGTAGCACCATGATCTTCATGATAGAGAGTCTCTTATGCTATCACTTTCGTATACCAGTGGGAATTTTTCATTATAGAACTTGGATTGTATATTCCAACGATGGGCTTCCTCAAAATGCCCTAGGCCTTCGTGAGCAAGCAAGTTGGGTGCACACCCACTTAGTTTCTTTTTGTTGAGATTTCATATACTTATAGCTCTAGTGCATCCATTGCATGGAAATCCCTACTCACTCACATTGATATATATTGATGGTCATCTCCATAGCCCGTTGATACGCCTAGTTGATGTGAGACTATCTTCTCCCTTTTTGTCTTCTCCACAACCACCATTCTATTCCACCTATAGTGCTATGTCCATGGCTCACGCTCATGTATTGCGTGAAGATTGAAAAAGTTTGAGAACACCAAAAGTATGAAACAATTGCTTGGCTTGTCATCGGGGTTGTGCATGATTTGAATACTTTGTGTGGTGAAGATGGAGCATAGCTAGACTATATGATTTTGTAGGGATAACTTTCTTTGGCCATGTTATTTTGAGGAGACATAATTGCTTAAGTAGTATGCTTGAAGTATTATTATTTCTATGTCAATATTAAACTTTTATCTTGAATCTTTCGGATCTGAATATTCATACCACAATTAAGAGAATTACATTGAAATTATGCCAAGTAGCATTCCACATCAAAAATTCTGTTTTTATCATTTACCTACTCAAGGACGAGCAGGAATTAAGCTTGGGGATGCTTGATATGTCTCCAATGTATCTATAATTTTTTATTGTTCCATGCTATATTATATCCTGTTTTGGACATTATTGGGCTTTATTATACACTTTTATATTATTTTTGGGACTAACCTATTAACTTGAGGCCGAGCCTAGAATTGCTGTTTTTTTTGCCTATTTTAGGGTTTCGTAGAAAAAGAATATCAAACGGAGTCCAAAAGGAATGAAACCTTCGGGAACGTGATTTTCGGAACGAACATAATCTAGAGGACTTGGACCCTACGCCAAGCAATCAACGAGGAAGGCACGAGGTAGGGGGCGCGCCTCCCCCCAGGCGTGCCCTCCACCCTCATGGGGCCCACATTTCTCCACCGACGTACTCCTTCCTCCTATATATACCTACGTACCCCCAAACTACCAGATATGGAGCCAAAACCCTAATTCCACTGCCGTAACTTTCTGTATCCACGAGATCCCATCTTGGGGTCTTTTCCGGAGCTCCACCGGAGGGGGTATCGATCACGGAGGGCTTCTACATCAACACCATAGCCTCTCCGATGAAGTGTGAGTAGTTTACTTCAGACCTACGGGTCCATAGTTATTAGCTAGATGGCTTCTTCTCTCTTTTTGGATCTCAATACAAAGTTCTCCCCCTCTCTTGTGGAGATCTATTCAATGTAATCTTCTTTTGCGGTGTGTTTGTTGAGATCGATGAATTGTGGGTTTATGATTAAGTTTATCTATGAACAATATTTGAATCTTCTCTGAATTCTTTTATGTATGATTGGTTAGCTTGGCAAGTCTCTTCAAATTATCTATTTGGTTTGGCCTACTAGACTGATCTTTCTTGCAACGGGAGAAGTGCTTAGCTTTGGGTTCAATCTTGCGGTGTCCTTTCCTAGTGACAGTAGGGGCAGCAAGGCACGTTGTAGCGACCCGACCTCAAACGGTTAAGTCTCTGTGCTTCAGTGTCATCCCTGGATCGGTAATGCTGACACACACAGTACTTGAGGATTTATAATAGAGCGGCAATCACACAGTTATGACATCGAATGTCCCAAAAGAGAACTTATTACAATAAATATGGCTTAAGGCCATCTAATACGATAACAGCGGAAGGCTTGGAAGATAAAGTGAGTCCATGAACTCCAACGGCATAGATAAGCTGCACGGCAACAACCTAACGAACCTTACTACTCGTCTGAAAAGTCTGCAACATAATACGTTGCAGCCCGAAATGGGTCAGCACATGGAATATGCTGGCAAAGTAACACAGTAGAGCAAGAACAGAATAATGCTATCACTACATGCATATTTGGCTGGTGGAAAGCTCTATGGTTACAGTTTTGCGAAAAGCCAATTTTTCCCTACAACAAAGGAATAGATTTTAATTTAACTATCATCGTAGTTGAAACATCATTGAGAAGGTTCCTCCAACTCAATCCCAATTAAAGTAATTATCAACCCAACAATATTAAATTAAAAGTGATGAGATACTTAAGATACTCCAAGTGCTAGATACTCAAGATTGTCCATAACCGGGCACACGGCTAACCATGATTAGATTGTACACTCTGCAAAAGTTTGCGCACTTTTCCCCACAAGACTCGATCGCCTCCGTTGAATTTCTCGCACTACATGATGTTTGAGAAACGGATGACCGAGACACAGTCTTTCAAAAACATTAACTCTCTACTCCGAGCAGACCATACCAAACCTACAACCCACTACCTGCTAATCCACCTCTTCAAGAGCTTCACGTAACTTACTCAACTATGCTAGAGCCCATAATAGCTTGTGGCTGCAGACGGAAGTTTCTAGCATGAATCATCTCAGTTCCCTTTGAGCCTGGGTGGCGGTCCATAGGAAAAATCACACGGAACCCCGGGATTTCCAAAAATACAGGCAACACTAGGTCCTCCAGGTGCCTCAATCCACCCAGATGTGTATTCAAGTTGCCACCTTAAGTTAAACCATTATTTAACAATCTCACATCTGTCATGAATTTCACTCACCCAAACCACGTCTATGAGCATAGCATAGCAATATAAGCAATTCGTATAAGTAACTCCCAAGGTTTGAATATAACAAGGCAATAGGCTCTACATCATCAACTACTTCCCAACCCACAAATTAATGACATCCTAACCATGCAATGTTTGAGTATTGGAACTAATGCATAAAAACTGGGTGATAAAGGGATATGATCAAAGTGTTACTTGCCTTGCTGGCGATCCGCGAAACCTAGGGACTCCAAATAACACGCTTCGCACTCCGGGAATTCTATCACAAACAAACAATAGCATACATAAGCAATCAAGCAAAGAAGCACGGGTAAAACTCAAATAAGAAGATCTACCAGAAAGTTCAACTTAAGAACTCCGGTTAGCAAAAAGAATCGAATCAAACAGAGCAACGAAACTCAAACGGCGAAAGAAACAAGACCCGTTTACTAATCTGGACCTAGGTCAAATTTTATAGTAGCAAAAGCTTGTTCAAGTTGATTAAACAGAAAGAGGGTCTCGAGACGAAGATCTAGGCGCTTGAATCGCCTGATTCCGATAAATGAGCGAAAAGATAAACTAGAACGAAGATCGGACCAGAAATCGCGATCGAAAATAACCGCGGAAAAATCCGATAAAAGAAAGGTGGCGAAGAGGCTAACGAAAGAGCGTTCATTGTTTGTAACTAACGAGTGAAAACCGTTCGTTAAAACGAACATACGGATGAACGTCCGCTAAAAAGAAAAACCGGGGAAAACCGGCGAACCGATCTAACCAAAAAATGAACTAGGGTTTTTCTAAAAAAAACCGAACCATGTTTTTTTTAAAATGAACGGTTCTACCTCCGGCGAAGTCCGCCGCGGCAGGCAGCTCCAGTGGGCGGCGGGGCAATGAGGGCAGGCGGCGGTGGCATGACGCGACAAGCGAGGCGGCGGCTGCGGCGGGGCTGCGGGGCGACGGTGGCGGGTGGTGGTGGCGGTGGGGGGGGGGGCTGGGTATTTAAAGGGGAGGGCAAGGGCGGCGGGGAGGAGTCCCGGCCGGACTCCCGGTCCGAGGCGGCGGCGGCGTCGGTCTCCTAGGGGAGACGGCGCGCGGGGAGGTGGGCCGGCGGCTGGGCTTCGGCCAAGTTAGCCACTGCGCACTTTTTTTAAACAATTCCGCCAAACAGAAAAACAAATCCTAGAAAATAATAAAAAAACTAAAAATGCCAAATTTTCACCATCTAAATAAAATATTTAGAACGAGATGAACATTTTCTTGGCCCTAAAATGCAACTTTGAAAAACGTGCAATTTTTCTAATGCAAATAAAATTGCAATAAAATCTAAATAAAAACAAATATTTGATTTTAATATTTTTCCTCCTATATTTCATTTATTTTGGAGAAGTCATATTATCTCCTCTCATATATTTTAATATCAAATATTTCCGGAGAGAAAAATGATTAAAACCAAAAAAAATCCTTGTTCCAAAATTTGATAAAATCAAATTTGAAAACCGGGGAAAATCCCCAACTCTCTCCGAGGGTCCTTGAGTTGCTTAGGATTTCGAGGATCGCGAGATGAAATGCAACAAAATATCATATGCAAGAATGATCTATGTATAACATTCCAAATTTGAAATTTTGGGATGTTACAAACCTACCCCCCTTAAGATGAATCTCGCCCTCGAGATTCGGGTTGGCTAGAAAATAGGTGTGGGTGGTCTTTGCGAAGATCATCCTCTCGTTCCCAGGTGGCTTTGTCCTCGGTATGGTGGCTCCACTGAACTTTGCAAAACTTGATAACCTTGTTGCGGGTCACTCGACTGGCAAACTCCAACATCTTGACTGGCTTCTCCTCATAAGTCAAATCATTATCCAACTGAATCGCCTCCAAGGGTACGGTATCTCTTAGCATATATCGGCCATCTCAGCATGGCACTTCTTCAACTGGGAAACGTGAAACACATCGTGAACTCCCGACAGTCCTTCAGGTAACTCCAACTTGTAGGCAACTTCTCCCATCCATTCCAAAAAACGATACGGTCCTACAAATCTCGGGGCTAACTTTCCCTTGACTCCAAAATGTTTCACTCCTCGCAAAGGTGATACTCGCAGATATGCTCTGTCTCCAATTTCATAGGTTACCTCCTTGCGTTTCGAATCTGCATAACTCTTCTGTCTGGACTGAGCTATCTTCCGTCTATCTCGAATTAGTTTAACTTTCTCCTCAGACTCCTTGATCAAGTCTGGTCCAAACAACTGTCGTTCTCCAACTTCATCCCACATCAACAGTGTTCTGCACCTTCATCCATACAGGGCTTCGAACGGTGACATCTTCAAACTAGCTTGGTAGCTATTGTTGTATGAGAACTCTGTGTAAGGCAGATTGTCATCCCAACTAGATCCATAATCTAGTGCACATGCCCTCAACATGTCCTCCAGAATCTGGTTGACTCTCTCGGTCTATCCATCTGTCTGCGGGTGAAATGCCGTACTGAACTCCAACCTTGTCCCCAAAGTTTGGTGCAGCTGATGCCAAAACTTTGAAGTAAACTGTGTCCCTCTATCTGATACAATGGTCCTCGGAACTCCATGCAGACATACGATCCTGGTCATATATATCTTGGCCAACTTTGCACTGGTATAAGTTGTTTTCACCGGGATAAAGTGTGCCGCTTTGGTCAAGCGGTCAACTACTACCCATATAGAATCATAACCTGATTTGGTCATGGGCAGTCCGGTGATAAAATCCATGCCAAGTTTATCCCACTTCCATTCAGGTATCAGCATAGGCTGTAACAATCTTGTTGGCTTTTGATGCTCTGCCTTCACTCTCTGACATACATCACATATGGCTACATACTCGACGATATCCTTCTTCATCCCTATCCACCAGAAACGTTCCTTCAAATCCAAATACATCTTGGTGTTTCTGGGGTGTATCGAGTATGGTGAGTCATGAGCCTCCTGAAGTATTAACTTCCTGATCTCTGTGTTATTGGGCACATAAACACGGTCCTCAAACCATAAGGTGTCGTGCTCATCCTCACGAAAACCTTTGGCCTTTCCTTCGCTCATTTTCTCTTTTATCTCGGCAATCTCTTTGTCATCCTTTTGAGCTTATCGAATCTTTCCCAACAATATAGACTGAACCTCCATTGTTGCAACAAAACCTCTAGGAACAATCTCCAATCGAAGTTCTCGGAGATCCTCTGCTAACTCCTTTGGCAATCCCGCGCTCTCTAGGGTATTAGCATAACTCTTCCGGCTCAAAGCGTCGGCTACGACATTGGCCTTTCCTGGATGATAGTGAAGCTTCATGTCATAATCCTTTATGAGCTCCAACCATCTCCTCTGCCTAAGGTTCAGTTCCTTCTGTGTGAAAATGTACTTCAAACTCTTATGATCCGTGTACACATCACAATGGTTTCCAATAAGGTAATGCCTCCAGGTCTTCAATGCATGCACTACGGCTGCTAGCTCCAAATCATGCGTAGCATAATTCAACTCGTGTGGTTTTAGTTGTCGTGAGGCATACGAAATAACTCTTCCGTCCTGCATAAGCACACTTCCAAGTCCTAGGCGAGAGGCGTCGCAATACACTTGGAAATCCTTACGTATATCTGGCAGGGTTAGCACTGGGGCTGTAGTCAAACGTTTCTTCAGCTCCTGGAAACTTGCCTCGCAATCTTCCGTCCATTTAAACTTGGTATCTTTCTTCAATAACTCCGTCATTGGCTTCGCTATTTTGGAAAAATTCTCAATGAATCTCTGATAATATCCTACGAGTCCAAGAAAACAGCGGATCTCGCTAACTGAAGTGGGTGCCAACCATTCAGTGACTGACTGAATCTTGGTGGGGTCTACTGCTATACCTTCTCCTGATATAACATGTCCAAGGAATCCAACTTCCTTCAACCAAAACTCGCATTTGCTGAACTTGGCATAGAACTAATGTTCCCTGAGTTTCTCGAGAACCAATCGCAAATGCTCTTCGTGCTCCTCCTCGTTCTTCGAATATACCATTATATCATCAATGAATACCACAACAAACTTATCCAAATATTCCATGAATACTTTGTTCATCATGCTCATGAAGTAGGCAGGGGCGTTAGTCAGTCCAAATGACATGACTGTATATTCGTATAACCCGTACCGTGTGGTGAATGCTGTCTTTGGTATATCTTTCTCTCGTATCTTCAACTGATGGTATCCTGATCGCAGATCGATCTTGAAAACACCTTAGCTCCTTGCAGCTGGTCAAACAGATCATTGATCATCGGCAATGGGTACTTGTTCTTGATCGTCACTTCATTCAAGGCCTGATAATCAACAACCATTCTTAGGGACTTATCCTTCTTCTCAACCAAAAGCATCGGGGCTCCCCATGGTGATGAACTCCGTCGAATGTAACCTTTCTCCAATAACTCCTTGATCTGTTTCTTAATGTCCTCCAGATCATTCGCGGGCATCCGATAAGGTCTCTTGGATATTGGCCCTGTGCCTGGCAATAGCTCTATCAAAAACTTGATGTCTCGATCCGGTGGCATGCCTGGTAAATCTTCTGGGAAAACATCCAGGTAATCCTTTACTACAAGAACTTCCTCCTGAACAACTCCCGTGAGGGTATTTAATTGGCTACTTCTTGGCGCATGCCTAGATACGTACTTGATCCTTTTTCCCTCCGGGGTGGTGAGACAAATTGACCTACTAACACAGTCAATGCTTCATCCGTACTTTGACATCCAGTCCATTCCTAATATCACATCTAATCCTTGTGACTCCAAGATAATTAGGTCGGACGGAAAAACATGGTTGCCAATGGTTAAGGGTATCTGGTCGCACCATCGACTAGCCATATACTCTGCTCTAGTTGAACTTACTAATAGAGGGGTCCTAAGGGTTTGGGTCGGTAATTTAAACTTATCCATGAATTCCCTTGATATGTATGAATGCGATGCACGAGTATCAAAAAGAACAAGAGTGGTAAATGACTTAACCAAAAACCTACCTATAACTGCGTCTGGCTGCTCTTCAACCTCCTCCACGTTAACGTGGTTCACTTGTCCTTGGTTGAATGGATTGGGCTTCTTCCCAGCGCTCCCATTTCTGTTTCCATTCTTCCCTTCAGGGCACTCCGTGGCATAATGTCCAGTCTTCTCGCACTTGAAACAAGTAACGTGGCTTAGGTCTCTCTTGGTGGGTGTGGCTGGATTGGGGCAGTTCTGGTTGTTGCTTGCTCCATTCCCATTCCCATTCCTTGGGCCCATATGGTTATGGTTACTTCCTCCATTACGGTTGTGGCCTCCATGGTTATGAACAAGTCCTCCCGAGTTCGGGGTTAGGCGAGGTTTCTGTTGAGCTCCTGAGTTATACCTCCCTTGTCTATATTTCCTCTTACGGTTCTCAATCTGCTGTTGCTTCCCTTCAATCATAAGAGCCTTATCTACCAACTCCTAGTAGTTGTTGAATGTTGCCACCATCAATTGCATCCTCATTTCATCATTTAACCCTTCCATAAACTTCTCCTGCTTTGTGGCATCTGTGGCCACATCATCAGGGGCATAGCGAGATAGCTTGCTAAACTCATCCGCGTACTGAGCCACAGCACGGTTCCCCTGGCGTAAGTTGCGAAACTCACGCTTCTTCATACTCATTGCTCCAGTTGAGACATGGGCTGTACGGAAGGCTTGCTGAAACTGGTCCCATGTCACCGTGGCTATAGGGTAGGTGACAGTGTAATTCTCCCACCACGAGGCTGCTGGTCCATCCAACTGATGTGTGAAAAAACACACCTTTTCAGCATCGGTACATCTTGCAGTGGTTAAGTCCCTTCCAATCCTATGGAGCCAATCATCTGCTACTATAGGCTCGGTGCTACTGGAAAACACCGGCGGCTGCAACCTCAGAAAACGGGCTAAGTTGTCAACTGGTGGTGGTGGTGGTGGTGGTGGATTGTTGTTGTTTGTTGTTGCCTTGGTTCTGGAGTAACAACTGCATCAGGGTATTCTGTTGCTGGATCAACTGAGTGAGCTCCGGTGGGAAGGTAAATCCGGGGTCATGTCTCGGAGGCATCTGATGGGTTTAGAGGGAAGAGATTAGAATAGAATGAGGTCTAATGAGAAAGCACTACCCATATGCACATGAGACAAACACAATCATTTCACTCAATCAATCAAGCAAGGGCATACATTTGTCTAGAACTATCGCAAAAGTGCTCGGACTACAGTATTTACATGATGGAATACTACTACTGATGTGGTGGTCTACTAAAAATATTCCTCGGTTGAAGACTCCATAATGTCTGCTCCAGCTTCGTCTTCATAGTCATCATTGCTCAGGTCGGAGTCGGTGTCGTTGATGATGATGTAGTCCTCCGGGCGAATCTCCTTGGGTTCTTCGTCTTCTCCTCCTGGTGCGGGGTCTCCCAGGAATACTCCTAGCTTCCTTTCCAGATCGTCATTATTCTCCATTAGTACGACGATTTCTTCCTCATAATCTTCACGTGTAGCCTTGAGTTCTTCCTCCAGTTCCGTGATCCTAGTCATTGCCTTCTTCAGATCTATCATGCCTGCGCACATCTGATTCTCCTGGCATCGAATGTGATGGTTTAGTTCCTGGATGAAAGCTGCAATTGATCTATCCTTCCTGGTGCTGATCATCTCCCATTGCTCATCTCAGCGCCCACAAATCTGATAGATAGTGTCCTTAAGCTCCTTTTGGTAAACTTCTCCAATGCGTCCCATGGTGATGTGAGCTGCCATACTCTTTCCTAGACTCCAGGTTGGTGCATCAAAGGAAAACTCTATGGGTTTAGTGACTGGCGTGAAGGTCCTTCCTGGAACTTGAACTTGAATCATCCATCGCTCCTCTTCTGGTAAAGTGGTGTTGTAAGTCCCGGTGAAGCTTGGTATTCCTATGTTCAGGTACCTAGTGACTTCCTTCAAGTGTCGTCCAAAAGGTGTGTCTTCATCCGGTTGTGCAAACTTGTTCCTTGCATCCGCCATCCTAAAGAGTGGAAAATGGAGAGGAGTTAGAAATGAGAAGAGAATAGTCATCTATGGTTTTAGCTTAGTGGTCATGTCCTACACTCAGCGTGTGCTCTGATACCATCTTGTAGCGACCCGACCTCAAACGGTCAAGTCTCTGTGCTTCAGTGTCATCCCTGGATCAGGAATGCTAACACACACAGTACTCGAGGATTTATAACAGAGTGGCAATCACACACTTATTACATCGAATGTCTCCAAAGAGAACTTATTACAATAAATATGGCTTAAGGCCATCTAATACGATAACATCGGAAGGCTTGGAAGATAAAGTGAGTCCATCAACTCCAACGTCATAGCTGAGCTGCACGGCAACAACCTAACGAACCTTACTCCTCGTCTGAAAAGTCTGCAACATAATACGTTGCAGCCCGAAACGGGTCAGCACATGGAGCATGCTAGAAAAGTAACATAGTAGAGCAAGAACAGAATAATGCTATCACTACATGCATATTTGGCTGGTGGAAAGCTCCATGGTTACAGTTTTGCGAAAAGCCAATTTTTCCCTACAACAAAGGAATATATTTTAATTTAACTATCATGGTAGTTGAAACATTATTGAGAAGGTTCCTCCAACTCAATCCCAATTAAAGTAATTATCAACCCAACAGTATTAAATTAAAAGTGATGAGATACTTAAGATACTCCAAGTACTAGATACTCAAGATTGTCCATAATCAGGGACACGGCTAACCATGATTAGATTGTACACTCTGCAGAGGTTTGCGCACTTTACCCCACAAGACTTGATCGCCTCCGTTGAATTTCTCACACTACATGATGTTTGAGAAACGGATGACTGAGACACAGTCTTTCAGAAACATTAACTCTCTAATCCGGGCAGACCATACCAAACCTACACCCCACTACCTGCTAATCCACCTCTTCAAGAGCTTCACGTAACTTACTCAACTATGCTAGAGCCCATAATAGCTTGTGGCTCCACACGGAAGTTTCTAGCATGAATCATCTCAGTTCCCTTTGATCCTGGGTGGCGGTCCATAGGAAAAATCACACGGAACCCCAGGATTTCCAAAAATACAGGCAACACTAGGTCCTCCAGGTGCCTCAATCCACCCAGATGTGTATTCAAGTTGCCACCTTAAGTTAAACCATTATTTAACAATCTCACATCTGTCATGGATTTCACTCACCCAAACCAAGTCTACGAGCATAGCATAGCAATATAAGCAATTCGTATAAGTAACTCCCATGGTTTGAATATAACAGGGCAATAGGCTCTACCTCATCAACTACTTCCCAACCCACAAGTTAATGACATCCTAACCATGCAATGTTTGATGATTGGAGCTAATGCATAAAAATTGGGTGATAAAGGGATATGATCAAAGTGTTACTTGCCTTGCTGACGATCCGCGAAACCTAGGGACTCCAAATAACATGCTTCGCACTCCGGGAATTCTATCGCAAACAAACAATAGCATACATAAGCAATCAAGCAAAGAAGAACGGGTAAAACTCAAATAAGAAGATCTACCAAAAAGTTCAACTTAAGAACTCCGGTTAGCAAAAAGAATCGAATCAAACAAAGCAACGAAACTCAAATGGCGAAAGAAACAAGATCCGTTTACTAATTTGGACCTAGGTCAAATTTTACAGTAGCAAAAGCTTGTTCAAGTTGATTAAACAGAAAGAGGGCCTCGAGACGAAGATCTAGGCGCTGGAATCGCCTGATTCGGACAAACGATCGAAAAGATAAACTAGAACGAAGATCGGACCAGAAATCACGATCGGAAATAACCGCGGAAAAATCCGATAAAAGAAAGCTGATGAATAGGCTAACGAACGAGCGTTCGTTGTCTGTAACTAACGAGCGAAAACTGTTCGTTAAAATGAATGTACGGACGAACGTCCGCTAAAAATAAAAACCAGGGAAAATCGGCGAACCGATCTAACAAAAAAAACGAACGAGGGTTTTTCTACAAAAACGAACCGTTTTTTTTAAAACTGAACGGTTCGACCTCCGGCGAAGTCCGGCGCGGCGGGCGGCGGGGCAACGAGGGCAGGCGGCGGCGGCGGCGACGAGGGCAGGCGGCGGCTGCGGCGGCAGCGAGGCGCAGCTGCAGCGGGGCTGCGGGCGGCGGTGGCGGGTGGTGGTGGCGGTGGGGGGGGGGGCTAGGTATTTAAAGGGGAGAGGTGGCGGCTTGGAGGAGGGCAAGGGCGGCGGGGTGGAGTCCCGGCCGGACTCCCGGTCCGAGGCGGCGGCGGGGTCGGTCTCCTGGGGGAGACGGCGCGTGGGGAGGTGGGCCGGCGGCTGGGCTTCGGCCGAGATAGCCACTGCGCACTAAAAAAAACAATTCCGCCAAACAGAAAAAAAATCCTAGAAAATAAAATAAAAAACTAAAAATGCCAAATTTTCACCGTCTAAATAAAATATTTAGAACGAGATGAACATTTTCTTGGCCCTAAAATGCAACTTTGAAAAACGTGCAATTTTTCTAATGCAAATAAAATTGCAATAAAATCCAAATAAAAACAAATATTTGATTTTAATATTTTTCCTCCTATATTTCATTTATTTTGGAGAAGTCATATTATCTCCTCTCATATATTTTAATATGAAATATTTCCGGAGAGAAAAATAATTAAAACCAAAAAAATCCTCGTTCCAAAATTTGATAAAATCAAATTTGAAAACCGGGGAAAATTCCCAACTCTCTCTGAGGGTCCTTGAGTTGCTTAGGATTTCGAGGATCGCGAGATGAAATGCAATAAAATATGGTATGCAAGAATGATCTATGTATAACATTCCAAATTTGAAAATTTGGGATGTTACACACGTATTGTATTGTTGCCATCGAGGATAACAAGATGGGGTTTATATCATATTGCATGAGTTTATCCCTCTACATCATGTCATCTTGCTTAAAGTGTTACTCTGTTCTCTTGAACGTAATACTCTAGATGCATGCTGGATAGCGGTCAATGTGTGGAGTAATAGTAGTAGATGCAGGCAGGAGACGGTCTACTTGTCTCGGACGTGATGCCTATATACATGATCATACCTAGATATTCTCATAACTATGCTCAATTCTGTCAATTGCTCAACAGTAATTTGTTCACCCACCGTAATACTTATGCTCTCGAGAGAAGCCTCTAGTGAAACCTATGGCCCCCGGGTCTATTTTCCATCATATTAATCTTCCAAAACTTAGTTATTTCCTTTGCCATTTATTTTACTTGCATCTTTATTTCTCTTTATCATAAAAATACCAAAAATATTATCTTATCATATTTATCAGATCTCACCCTCGTAGGTGACCGTGAAGGGATTGACAACCCCTTTATCGCGTTGGTTGCGAGGAGTTTATTTGTTTGTGTAGGTGCGAGGGACTCGTGCATGGCCTCCTACTGGATTGATACCTTGGTTCTCAAAAACTGGGGGAAATACTTATGCTGCACCACTTCATCACCCTTTCCTCTTCAAAGGAAAACCAACGCAGTGCTCAAGAAGTAGCAGGCGTCCCAATGATTCGGAGTTTTTAGATCTTGATGCAAAAATTGGTAAAAGTGGGATTGGAGAGGTCATGTAGCGACCAGACCTCAAACAGTCTGATCTCTGTGCTCCGGTGTCATCCCTGGATCAGTAATGCTGACACCACACAGTACTCGGAGGATTTATAGCAGAGTAGCAATCACACACTTATTACATCAGATGTCTCAAAAGAGAACTTATTACAATAAATATGGCTTAAGGCCATCTAATAACGATAACATCGGAAGGCTTGGAATATAAGTGAGTCCATCAACTCCAGCGGCATCACTGAGTATAGAACCACGACCTAAACTCCTTAATCGTCGTCTGAAAAGTCTGCAACATTAACGTTGCAGCCCGAAAACGGGTCAGCACATGGAATATGCTGGCAAGGTAACACATAGAGAGTAATGGAATGCAACAGCTATACTATATGCATATTTGGCTGGTGTAAAGCTCTATGGTTACAGTTTTTGCGTAAAGCCAATTTTTCCCTACTTCGAAGGAATAAATTTATTTACTATTATGGTGGTTGTTAAACATTGAGAATGGTTGACAGCATCCTCAATCCCAATTATAAATCATCATTAAACAAACCCATCAAAATTAATTTTTTAGGTAACATGTTGAGATTCACATGATAATCCAAGTACCAGATACTCAAGTTGTCCATAACCGGGGACACGGCTAATCATGATTAGTTTATTACACTCTGCAGAGATTTGCGCACTTTTCCCCACAAGACTCGATCGCCTCCGTTGGATTTCTCGCACTACATGGTGTTTGAGAAACGGATGACCGAGACATAGCCTTTCGGAAGCGCTAGCACCTTACGATCGGGTAGACCGTACCACCTACATCCCCTACATCTGCTAGTCTACCACTGTAAGAGTTCTCACAACTTAATCAACTATGCCAGAGCCCATAATGGCTTGTGGCTGCACACGAAAGTTTCTAGTATGAATAATCTTATGATCCCTTTGAGCCTGGGTGGCGGTCCAAAAGAAAACAGGCAAGTCCTGATAGAAACCAGGTGCCTCAATCCACCCAGATGTGTATTTAAGTTGCCACCTTAAATAAACCATTAAAACTATCAAACTCACATCTGTCATGGATATCACTCACCCAATCCACGTCTACTAGCATAGCATGGCATAATAAGCAAACGTAGAAGTAACTCCCAAAGGTTTCATAATAAACAGGTAATAGGTACTACCTCATCTACTTCCCATCCCACAATTTAATTAGATCCTAATCATGCAATGTGTGAAGATTGATCTAATGCAATAAAACTGGGTTGTAGAAAAGGTATGATCAAAGTGTTACTTGCCTTGCTGATGATCCGCGAAACCTAGAGATTCGAAGTAACAGGCGGCGCACTCCGGGTATTCTATCGCAGACAACAAACAAGCATACAATAAGTACTCATCTAATGCACAGGTAAAACTCAAATAGAAGATCTAACCAGAAAGTTCAACTTAAGAACCCTGGTTTGCTAAAGGAATCAAATCGAACGAAGCAAAAGAAATCAAACGGTGAAAGAAAACAACTTCATTCTAGTAATCTGGATCTAGGTCAAATTTTACCGTAGCAAAAACTTGTTTAAGTTGGTTATTCGGAAAGAGGGTTTTGAGACGAAACTCCAGGCGCTTGAATCGCCTGATTCCGATAAGCGAGCGAAAAGTTATACTAAAACAAAAATCCGATCAGAAATCGCGATCAGGAAACAACCGCGGAAAACCTGACGAAAAAGACAAGTGACGAATAGAAAAGAAAAAAAATTTCCTCTCTTTTTTTTCGCACGGAAAACGAGGCGCGTCGGCGAACCTTGGAAAGCGCGCTCCGGCGGTGGCGGCGGCGGCGGCGGCGGCGGCGGTGGGGCTGGGGCGGTTGTGGGCTTCTCTGGCCCGGGGGCGCGGGTATTTAAAGGCTGCCCCGGGCGGTGTCCCGCTCGGGTACGGCCCGGAGTCGGTTTCCGTTTTTTTTAAATAATTCCGCTCGGAAGAAAAATAAAAAGAAATACTAAACAGACTCCAAAAATCACGAAATAAATTTTCCCGGGTTCCTAAAATCAAGCCCGATAAAGTGAACATTTATTTGGGCCCAAACTACAACTTTGAAAAACGCGTATTTTTCCTAAATTCAAATAAAAATACCGAAAAACTCCGAAATAAATCTTATTTGATTTTTTATTAAATCCTCAATATTTCTATATTTTGGGAAAGTCATTTTATTCCCTCTCTCATATTTTTGTAATAGAAATAATTGATGATAAAATAAATAAAATAAAATGATCTTGTTTACATAATTTGAGAAAACTCAAATACGTAAATAACGAAATCCCCAACTCTCTCCGTGGGTCCTTGAGTTGCTTAGGATTTTCTAGGATCAAAATCAAAAGCAAATAAAATATGATATGCATGATGATCTAATGTATAACATTCCAAATTGAAAATTTGGGATGTTACAAACCTACCCCCTTAAGATGAATCTCGCCCTCGAGATTCGGGTTGGCTAGAAAATAGGTGAGGGTGGTCTTTGAGCAAATCTTCCTCTCGTTCCCAGGTGGCTTCATCCTCCGTGTGGTGGCTCCACTGAACTTTACAAAACTTGATAACCTTACTGCGAGTAACTCGGCTGGCAAACTCGAGAATCTTGACTGGTTTCTGCTCGTAGGTCAAATCGTTATCCAACTGAATTGCTTCCAATGGCACTGTATCTCTCAAAGGTATGTCAGCCATCTCCGCATGACACTTCTGCAACTGAGAAACGTGGAACACATCATGAACTCCTGACAATCCTGCTGGCAATTCCAACTTGTAGGCCACTTCTCCCATACGCTCCAAAACTCGATATGGCCCTACAAATCGTGGCGCTAACTTCCCTTTAACTCCAAAACGCTTAATCCCTCGAAGTGGGGATACTCAAAGATACGCTCTATCTCCGACTTCGTAAACTGTCTCCTTGCGTTTAGAATCTGCATAGCTCTTCTGCCTGGACTGGGCTACCTTGAGACTATCGCGAATCAACTTCACCTTCTGTTCAGACTCTTTAATCAGATCTGGTCCAAACAACTGGCGGTCTCCAACTTCGTCCCATGACAACGGTGTCCTGCACCTCCTTCCGTATAAAGCTTCGAAAGGGGCCATCTTCAAACTGGTCTGATAACTATTATTGTAAGAGAACTCTGCATATGGCAAATTATCGTCCCAACTAGATCCATAATCAAGCGCACAAACTCTCAGCATATCCTCCAAAATCTGATTGACTCTCTCGGTCTATCCATCTATCTGCGGATGAAAAGATGTACTAAATTCTAGCCTAGTACCCAAAGTCTCATGCAACTGCTTCCAGAACTTTGAGGTAAACTGGGTTCCTCTATCTGATACGATACTCCTCGGAACTGCATGCAAACATACGATCCTGGTCATATATATCTTTGCCAACTTAGCATTAGTGTAAGTGGTCTTTACTGGGATGAAATGAGCTACTTTCGTCAATCGATTGACTACAACCCAAATCGAGTCATAGCCTGAATGAGTCCTTGGTAATCCCGTGATAAAATCCATGCCTATCTTATCCCACTTCCATTCGGGTATCGGCAATGGTTGCAACAATCCTGCTGGCTTCTGATGCTCTGCCTTTACTCTGTGACATACGTCACAAACTGCTACATACTCCGCAATATCCTTCTTCATTCCTGTCCACCAGAAAATCTCCTTCAAATACAAATAGATCTTGGTATTCCCTGGGTGAATCGAATACGGTGAATCATGAGCCTCTCGCAAAATCAACTTTCTGATCTCCGGGTCATTGGGCACATAAACACGGTCTTCAAACCATAGGGTGTCGTGCTCATCCTCACGAAATCCTTTAGCTTTTCCTTTGCTCAGTTTCTCCTTTATAGAAGCAATCTCCTTGTCAGTTTTCTGAGCTTCTCTGATTTTATCCATCAATGTTGACTGAATCTCCAATGCTGCCACATAGCCTCTCGGAACTATCTCCAAACATAGCTCACGAAGGTTATCTGCTAACTCCTTGGGTATTCCTCCCGTCATTAATGTATTGACATGGCTCTTACGGCTTAATGCGTCAGCTACTACATTAGCTTTTCCGGGATGGTAATGCAATCTCATATCATAATCTTTGATGAGCTCCAACCATCTCCTTTGTCTGAGATTCAACTCCTTCTGCGTGAAAATGTACTTCAAACTCTTCTGATCCGTGAACACCTCACAATGATTTCCAATGAGGAAATGTCTCCATGTCTTCAATGCGTGCACTACGGCTGCTAACTCCAAATCATGTGTGGCATAATTCAATTCGTGAGGCTTCAGTTGTCGTGAAGCATACGAAACAACTCTACCTTCCTACATAAGCACTGCTCCAAGTCCTCGACGTGAAGCGTCGCAATACACCTCATAATCCTTGGTCTGATCTGGCAAAATCAATACTGGTGAGGTAACCAAACGTTTCTTAAACTCCTGGAAACTAGCCTCACACTCCTCAGTCCATTTGAATTTAGTATCCTTCTTCAATAACTCCGTCATAGGCTTCACAATCTTTGAAAAGTTCTCAATAAATCTTCGGTAGTATCCTGCGAGTCCAAGAAAACTCCAGATCTCTCTAACTGTTGTTGGTGCTTCCCACTTGGTCACAGTATCTACTTTAGCGGGATCTACTGCTATACCTTCTCCAGATATAACATGTCCGAGGAATCCTACTTCCTTCAACCAAAACTCACATTTGCTAAACTTGGCATATAATTGATGTTCTCTGAGCTTCCCAAGTACCAAACGCAAATGCTCCTTATGCTCCTCTTCATTCTTTGAATAAACCAGGATATCATCGATGAACACTACGACGAACCTATCCAAAAACTCCATAAACACTTTGTTCATCATGTTCATAAAATAGGCAGGCGCGTTAGTCAGTCCAAATGACATAACGGTATACTCATACAACCCATACCTGGTGGTAAAAGCTGTCTTCGGAATATCCTGTTCTCGAATCTTCAACTGATGGTACCCCGATCGCAAATCGATCTTGGAAAACATTTTAGCTCCTTGCAATCAATCAAACAGATCATTGATCATTGGTAGTGGGTACTTGTTTTTGATTGTTACTTCGTTCAATCCTCGATAGTCAACAACCATTCTTAACATTCCATCCTTCTTCTCCACTAGAAGTACTGGTGATCCCCAAGGCGAAGAACTTGGGCGAATATATCCCTTATCCAGTAACTCCTTAATCTGCTTCTTAATTTCCACCAAATCCTTTGCTGGCATCCTATATGGTCTCTTTGATATTGGCCCAGTGCCTGGAAATAGCTCAATCAAAAACTCAATATCTCTATCCGGCGGCATGCCTGGCAACTCTTCTGGAAATACATCAGGAAAATCCTTTACCACTGGTACTTCCTCCTGCACAACTCCTGTTAGGCAATTTACTTGTGTCCTTTTTGGCACATGCCGGGATACATACTTGATCCTTCTCCCTTCTGGTGTGGTAAGCAAAATTGACTTACTAGCACACTCAATATTCCCTTCATACTTTGATAACCAATCCATGCCCTAATATCACATCCAATCCTTGAGATTCCAATACTATTAGGTCTGAGGGAAATACATAGTTACCAATCCTTAATGGTAACCGATCACACCATAGACTAGCCACATACTCTGCTCCTGGCGAGGTTACTAACATGGGTGACCTAAGGGCTTGGGTTGGTAGGTTATACTTATCCACAAATCCCCTTGAGATGTATGAATGCGATGCACCAGTATCAAAAAGAACGAGTGCAGTAAATGACTTAACCAAAAACTTACCTATTACTGCATCGGGCTGAGCTTCAACCTCCTCCAGACTAACGTGGTTCACCTGTCCCCTGTTGAAAGGGTTCGGCTTCTTTCCATAGCTTCCATTACCGTTTTGGCCTTCAGGACATTCATTTGCATAATGTCCGGTCTTCTGGCACTTAAAACAAGTGACTTGGCTCAGGTCCTTCTTGGCTGGGGTTGATGGGGTGCTGCTGTTCTGTCCATTGCTTCCTCCATTCCCATTACCATTCTTGGTGCCATTGTGATTGTGCGAGCTACCTACTCCATGGGTATGCTAAAAATGTCCTCCCGGTCTAGGGGTAAAGCAAGGCTTCTGCTGAGTTCCTGAATTATACTTTCCTTGTCCATACTTCCTCTTGCGGTTCTCAATTTGCTGTTGCTTCCCTTCAATCATAAGAGCATGATCTACCAACTCCTGGTAGTTGTTGAAGGTGGCTACCATCAACTGCATACTCAATTCATCATTCAGTCCTTCCAGGAATTTCTCCTGCTTAGCTGCATCCGTAGCAACGTCATCTGGGGCATAACGTGCTAGCTTACTAAACTCCTCCACATACTGGCCAACTGTCCATCCTCCTTGGCGCAAGTTACGCAACTCGCGCTTCTTCATGGCCATTGCTCCTGATGATACATGGGCAGTACGAAAAGCCTGCTGAAATTGGTCCCATGTGACAGTGTCAACTGGGAAGGTGGTTGTGAAATTCTCCCACCATGATGCTGCGGGTCCTTCTAACTGATGTGTGGCAAACTTCACCTTCTCCGCATTTGTGCATCCTGCTGTGGTCAACTCCCTAGCTATCTTGCGGAGCCAATCATCTGCTACTATCGGCTCGGTGCTACTCGAAAACACCGGCGGATTCAGCCTAAGAAAACGGGCTAAGTGGCCAACAGGTGGTGGTGGTGGTGGTGGGTTGTTGTTGTTGTTGTTGTTGTTGTTGTTGTTCCCCTGGTTCTGATTCTGAACTAGCAACTGCATCAAGGTGTTTTGCTACTGGATCAACTGGGTGAGCTCCGGCGGAAAGGCAAATCCGGGGTCACGTCTCGGAGGCATCTGAGGGTTTAGAAAAGATGAGATATGAGAATAGAGGGGGTCTAAAGAGAAAACACTACCCATATGCACATGAGGCAAAAGCACACAATTCACTTCACTCAATCAAACAAAGGCATACAATCGATCTAGCTATCGCAGAAGTGCTCGGACTACTAAATTTACATGGTGGACTACTACTACTACTGGTGAGGTGGTCTACTAGAAATATTCTACGGTTGTAGACTCCATGATATCGGCTCCAGCTTCATCAACATAGGTGTCATCACTACTATCTGCTTCTGAGTCGGTGCCGTCGATGACGATGTAGTCTTCCGGGCTAATCTCCTTGGGTTCTTCATCTTCATCTACTGGTGTCGGATCTCCCATAAATATTCCAATCTTCTTGATCAGGTCGTCATTCTTCTCCACCAATACTTCAATTTCTTCTTCATAATCTTCATGTGTAGCCTTGAGTTCTTCCTCCAGTTCCTTGATTCTAGTTTTAGCCTTGTTCAGATCTATCATGTCAGCGCATATCTGATTCTCCTGGCGTCGAATGTGCTGGTTCAACTCCTGTATAAAAGCTGCAATTGATCTATCTTTCCTGGTGCTGATCATCTCCCATTGTTCATCTCGGCGTCCGCAAATCTAGTAGATAGTATCCTTGAGATCCTTGCGATAGACTTCTCCAATGCGTCCCATGGCAATGTGAGCCGCCATACTCTTTCCTAGACTCCAAGTTGGTGCATCAAAAGAAAACTCTATGGGCTCAGTAACTGGCATGAACGTCCTTCCTGGAACTTGAACTTGAATCATCCAACGCTCTTCTTCAGGTAAAGTGGCATTGTAGGTTCCCGTGAAGCTTGGTACTCCTATGTTCAGGTATCTTGTGACTTCCTTCAAGTGGCGTCCAAAGGGTGTATCTTCATCTGGTTATGTGAACTTGTTCCTCACATCTGCCATCCTAAAGGGTAGAAGAGATGAGAAGTCATAAGAGAAGAGAGTGAGTAGTGATCTAGGTCTTTAGCTTAGTGGTCGTGTCCTATAGTTAGCGTGTGCTCTGATACCATATCTATAGCAATCAGACCTCAAACAGTCTGATCTCTGTGCTCCGGTGTCATCCCTGGATCAGTAATGCTGACACCACACAGTACTCGGAGGATTTATAGAAGAGTAGCAATCACACACTTATTACATCGGATGTCTCAAAAGAAAACTTATTACAATAAATATGGCTTAAGGCCATCTAATAACGATAACAGCGGAAGGCTTGGAATATAAGTGAGTCCATCAACTCCAGCGGCATCACTGAGTATAGAACCACGACCTAAACTCCTTAATCGTCGTCTGAAAAGTCTGCAACATTAATGTTGCAGCCCGAAAACGGGTCAGCATATGGAATATGCTGGCAAGGTAACACATAGAGAGTAATGGAATGCAACAGCTATACTATATGCATATTTGGCTGGTGTAAAGCTCTATGGTTATAGTTTTTGCGTAAAGCCAATTTTTCCCTACTCCAAAGGAATAAATTTATTTACTATTATGGTGGTTGTTAAACATTGAGAATGGTTGACAGCATCCTCAATCCCAATTATAAATCATCATTAAACAAACCCATCAAAATTAATTTTTTAGGTAACATGTTGAGATTCACATGATAATCCAAGTACCAGATACTCAAGTTGTCCATAACCGGGGACACGGCTAATCATGATTAGTTTATTACACTCTGGAGAGGTTTGCGCACTTTTCCCCACAAGACTCGATCGCCTCCGTTGGATTTCTCGCACTACATGGTGTTTGAGAAACGGATGACCGAGACATAGCCTTTCGGAAGCGCTAGCACCTTACGATCGGGTAGACCGTACCACCTACATCCCCTACATCTTCTAGTCTACCACTGTAAGAGTTCGCACAACTTAATCAACTATGCCAGAGCCCATAATGGCTTGTGGCTGCACACGGAAGTTTCTAGTATGAATAATCTTATGATCCCTTTGAGCCTGAGTGGCGGTCCAAAAGAAAGCAGGCAAGTCCTGATAGAAACCAGGTGCCTCAATCCACCCAGATGTGTATTTAAGTTGCCACCTTAAATAAACCATTAAAATTATCAAACTCACATCTGTCATGGATATCACTCACCCAATCCACGTCTACTAGCATAGCATGGCATAATAAGCAAACGTAGAAGTAACTCCCAAAGGTTTCATAATAAACAGGTAATAGGTACTACCTCATCTACTTCCCATCCCACAATTTAATTAGATCCTAATCATGCAATGTGTGAAGATTGATCTAATGCAATAAAACTGGGTTGTAGAAAAGGTATGATCAAAGTGTTACTTGCCTTGCTGATGATCCGCGAAACCTAGAGATTCGAAGTAACAGGCGGCGCACTCCGGGTATTCTATCGCAGACAACAAACAAGCATACAATAAGTACTCATCTAATGCACAGGTAAAACTCAAATAGAAGATCTAACCAGAAAGTTCAACTTAAGAACCCTGGTTTGCTAAAAGAATCAAATCGAACGAAGCAAAAGAAATCAAACGGCGAAAGAAAACAACTTCATTCTAGTAATCTGGATCTAGGTCAAATTTTACCGTAGCAAAAACTTGTTTAAGTTGGTTATTCGGAAAGAGGGTTTTGAGACGAAACTCCAGGCGCTTGAATCGCCTGATTCCGATAAGCGAGCGAAAAGTTATACTAAAACGAAAATCCGATCAGAAATCGCGATCAGGAAACAACCGCGGAAAACCCGACGAAAAAGACAAGCGACGAATAGAAAAGAAAAAAATTTCCTCTCTTTTTTTTCGCACGGAAAACGAGGCGCGTCGGCGAACCTTGGAAAGCGCGCTCCGGCGGTGGCGGCGGCGGCGGTGGGGCTGAGGCGGTTGTGGGCTTCTCTGGCCCGGGGGCGCGGGTATTTAAAGGCTGCCCCAGGCGGTGTCCCGCTCGGGTACGGCCCGGAGTCGGTTTCCGTTTTTTTAAATAATTCCGCTCGGAAGAAAAATAAAAAGAAATACTAAACGGACTCCACAAATCCCGAAATAAATTTTGCCGGGCTCCTAAAATCAAGCCCGATAAAGTGAACATTTATTTGGGCCCAAACTACAACTTTGAAAAACGCGTATTTTTCCTAAATTCAAATAAAAATACCAAAAACTCTAAAATAAATCTTATTTGATTTTTTATTAAATCCTCAATATTTCTATATTTTGGGAAAGTCATTTTATTCCCTCTCTCATATTTTTGTAATAGAAATAATTGATGATAAAATAAATAAAATCAAATGATCCTGTTTACATAATTTGAGAAAACTCAAATACGTAAATAACGAAATCCCCAACTCTCTCCGTGGGTCCTTGAGTTGCTTAGGATTTTCTAGGATCAAAATCAAAAGCAAATAAAATATGCTATGCATGATGATCTAATGTATAACATTCCAAATTGAAAATTTGGGATGTTACAGTTCAAACCTTTACACAGCAATGAACCCACTATTTTGGATTTCAAGGAATTTGATTATGATAATTGTTCTTTGATAGATTGTATTTCCTTGTTGCAATCCGTGCTAAATTCTCCGCATGCTTATAGTCAAAATAATGCTTTTACCAAACATATCGTTGATGCTTTAATACAATCTTATGAAGAAAAGCTTGAATTAGAAGTTTCTATTCCTAGAAAACTTCATGATGAGTGGGAACCTACTATTAAAATTAAAATTAAAGAACATGAATGATATGCTTTATGTGATTTGGGTGCTAGCATTTCCACGAGTCCAAAAACTTTGTGTGATGTGTGAGGTTTCCGTGAATTTGATGATTGTTCTCTAAATTTGCACCTCGCGGATTCCACTATTAAGAAACCTATGGGAAGGATTGATGATGTTCTTATTGTTGCAAATAGGAATTATGTGCCCGTAGATTTCATTGTTCTTGATATAGATTGCAATCCTACATGTCTTTTTATTCTTGGTAGACCTTTCCTTAGAACGATTGGTGCAATTATTGATATGAAAGAAGGGAATATTAGATTCCAATTTCCGTTAAGGAAAGGCATGGAACACTTACCTAGAGAAAAAAATTAAATTACCTTATGAATCTATTATGAGAGCCACTTATGGATTGCATACCAAAGATGATAATACCTAGATCTATTCTTGTTTTTATGCCTAGCTAGGGGCGTTAAACGATAGCACTTGTTGGGAGGCGACCCAATTTTATTTTTGTTTCTTGCTTTTTGGTTCTGTTTAGTAATAAATAATTCATCTAGCCCCTGTTTAGATGTGGTTTTATGCTTTTAATTAGTGTTCGTGCTAAGTAGAACCTTTGGGAAGACTTGGGGGAAGTTTTTGCGATCTTCCTGTAAAAAACAAAAACTTTAGCGCTCACGAGATTTGCTGCCATTTTTTTACTGAAGAGTGCGATTAGGTTGATTCTTTTTGAAGATGATTAATAGAAAAATTCTTCACGTCCACCAGTTTATTTCATAATTTGTTGGGTTACAGAAGTATTCAAAACCTACAGATTACTACAGACTATTCTGTTTTTGACAGACTCTGTTTTTCGTGTGTTGTTTGCTTATTTTGATGCATCTATGGCTAGTATCGGAGGGTATGAACCATAGATAAGTTGGAATACAGTAGGTTTAACACCAATATAAATAAAGAATGAGTTCATTACAGTATCTTAAGTGGTGGTTTGTTTTCTTATACTAACGGAGCTCATGAGATTTTCTGTTGAGTTTTGTGTTGTGAAGTTTTCAAGTTTTGGGTAAAGATTTGATGGATGATGGAATAAGGAGTGGCAAGAGCCTAAGCTTGGGGATGCCCAAGGCACCTCAAGGTAAAATTCAAGGACAACCAAAAGCCTAATCTCGGGATTGATACGTCTCCGTCGTATCTATAATTTTTTATTGTTCCATGCCAATATTATACAACTTTCATATACTTTTGGCAACTTTTTATACTATTTTTGGGACTAACATATTGATCCAGTGCCCGGTGCCAGTTCTTGTTTGTTGCATGTTTTTTGTTTCACAGAAAATCCATATCAAACGGAGTCCAAATGGGATAAAAACTGATGGATATATTTTTTGGAATATATGTGATTTTTGGGAAGAAGAATCAACGCGAGACGATGCCTGAGGGGGCCACGAGGTAGGGGGCGTGCCCCAGGGGGTCAGGTGCGCCCTAGGTCCTTGTGGCCACCACGTAAGGCGGTTGGTGCCCTTCTTTCGCCACAAGAAAACCAATATCCGGATAAAAATCATGTCCAAAATTCAGCCCAATCGGAGTTACAGATCTCCGGAAATTTAAGAAACGGTGAAAGGGCAGAATTAGGAAACGCAAAAATAGAGAGAGACAGAGAGACAGATCCAATCTCGGAGGGGCTCTCGCCCCTCCCCCGCCATGGGGACCATGGACCAGAGGAGAAACCCTTCTCCCATCTAGGGAGACGGTCAAGGAAGAAGAAGAAGGGGGGCTCTCTCCCCCTCTCTTCTGGTGGCGTCGGAATGCCACCGGGGCATTATCATCACTGCAATCTACACCAACAACTTCATCACCATCAACACCTACTATTCCCCCCTCTATGCAATGGTGTGACCCCTCTTTTACCCGTTGTAATCTCTACTTAAACATGATGCTCAACTCTATATATTATTACCCAATGATGTATGGCTATCCTATGATCTTTGAGTAGACCCGTTTTGTCCTATGGGTTAATTGATGATCGTGATTGGTTTGAGTTGCATGCTTTATTATTGGTGCTGTCCTATGGTGCTCTCCGTGTCACGCAAGTGTGAGGGATCCCCGCTGTAGGGTTTGCAATATGTTCATGATTTGCTTATGGTGGGTGGCGTGAGTGACAGAAGCACAAACCCGAGTAAGTAGGTTGTTTGCGTATGGTAGTAAAGGGGACTTGATGCCTTGTAATGCTATGGTTGGGTTTTACCTTAATGATATTTAGTAGTTGCGGATGCTTGCTAGAGTTCCAATCATAAGTGGATATGATCCAAGAAGAGAAAGTATGTTAGCTTATGCCTCTCCCTCATATAAAATTGCAATAATGATTACCGGTCTAGTTATCGGTTGCCTAGGGACAAATAACTTTCTTGTGTGACAACAAGCTTTCTACTAAAACTAATTTAGTTGTGTCTTTATCTAAACAGCCCCTACTTTTTATTTACGTTCTCTTTATTATCTTGCAAACCTATCCAACAACACCTACAAAGTACTTCTAGTTTCATACTTATTCTAGGTAAAGTGAACGTTAAGCGTGCGTAGAGTTGTATCGGTGGTCGATAGAACTTGAGGGAATATTTGTTCTACCTTTAGCTCCTCGTTGGGTTCAACACTCTTACTTATCGAAAGAGGCTGCAATTGATCCCCTATACTTGTTATCAAGACCTTTTTCTGGCGCTGTTGCCGGGGAGTTATAGCGTGGGGTGAATATTCTTGTGTGTGCTTGTTTGCTTTATCACTAAGTACTTTTTATTTTGTGCTCTTGTTTTCTATCTTTATTTATGGGTAGGAAACGCAAAATACCAAAAAAATTAATTGCACCTACTACACCAATGGTTGAAGAACCACTCAAAATCTATCACACTCCTGAAGCTTTTTACTTGGATCATCTTCGATCCCTATGTGCTCGTGCTGAAATCCCAACTAGCTTAGTTGAGGGCAAATCTTTAGATGAGCATGCTTGTTATGTGCGACACCGCTTATCTCAAAAAGGGAAACTTTTACTGGATGAAATTCATCGTTTGCAATTCTATGCTTGGAATTTATGTGAAATATATGATGTCACTTGTTGTTCTGAAAACCCTAAGAAACACCTTCCCTACCAATGTGAGTTTAGTGATAATGGAATCATATCTTCGTATGCTAAGGGTGTTTATAATTACTATGATGTTGAACAAATTGAAGAATTTGTTGCTTTTAAGGGTGCTTATGAAATTGCTTCTTTGATTGAAAAGTATGATGCTCCTCTTTACGAATCTGAAATTTTTTCCATACATAAATGTTGTTATGATAATTACGGTTCTAATGCCTATGTTAAACCATATATTGAGGAGTCCTCCACTGTCCAAGAAGAGACTAATATTTTGCAGGAGTCTATGGAAGAAGGAATTGATGAAACTGTGGGCTCATTGGATGAAAAAGATGATGAGGAGACGAAGAACAAAAGGAGGAAGAGCGGATTAGCTACCCGTGCCCACCTTCTAATGAGAGTAACTCTTCAACTCATACATTGTTTAATTTCCCTTCGTGCTTACCGAAGGATGATTGCTATGATCCCGTTGATTCGTTTGAAATATCCCTTTTTGATGAACTTGATGCTTGCTATTCTTGTGGCCAAGATGCCAATATGAATTATGCTTATGGAGATGAACTTGCTATAGTTACTTATGTTAAACATGAAATTGTTGCTATTGCACCCATGCATGATAGTCCTATTATCTTTTTGAATTCTCCCGACTACACTATATCAGAGAAGTTTGCCCTTATTAAGGATTATATTGATGGGTTGCATTTCACTACTACACATGATGATTTTGATAGATATAATATGCATGTGCTTGCTGCTCCTACTTGCAATTATTATGATAGAGGAACTACATCTCCGCCTCTCCATGTTTCCAATATGATAAAATTTTAAGAAACTTCTTATACTATGCATTGGCATTTACTATGTGTGCATGAATTGTTCTTTTATGACATGCCGATGCATAGGAAGAGAGTTAGACCTCGTTGTTGCATGATATATGTTACTTTGTGCTCACTACTAAATCACAAATCATTGTTAATTAAAATCGGCTTTGATATACCTTGGGATCCGGGTGGATTCATTACTTGAGCACTACATGCCTAGCTTAATGGATTTAAAGAAAGCGCTGCCAGGGAGACTGTAACGCCCCGAGACCGATGTGCCAGGTGTCTTCCAGTTAGTCGCTGCATTGCCATGTCATTTGCTTGCATGTTGCATTTCATCATGTCATCATTTGCATAGCATCATCATGTTTTTTTTTCAAAACTTGCATTCGTCCGGGTTCTCCGAGTTCCCTCCGTTGTCCGTTCTGAGCCCAACCACACTTGCACGCGCCCGCGGCATGTCCGAAATAGTATTTTATAAGTGGCCAGAAAAATGTTTTCGGAATGGGACGAGAGTTGACGTGTGGTCTTATTATAGTGTAGATAGACCGCCTGTCAAGTTTCATCACATTCGGAGTTCGTTTGATAGCTCAACCGTTAAACTATAGCGGCATTATAGCCGGGCACACGTCGGACGTTTTCGGTCTCCGGAAACAGTCGCCGGGTCTCTCTCTCTTCTCTTCTCTCAGCTCGAGCTTTCTACACAGTCCGCTACCAACCCCCCCAGGCCCAGAAACCCCCTCCTTGCACAGTGCATCGGCCCCTCGCACGCGTCCAAAAGTTGTCCCGAACCCGACCCGGACTGTCGCCACCATTGGGTCCGGAACATCCCCAAACGTCTACAAAACATCTCCGTTTTCTTATTGAGGCTCCCTAGCCTATTTTTCCTGACCATTCGATTTTTGATCGGCGGGACGAGGTAGCCCCTAACCTAATCTGTGATGTATATATACTCTACTCCTAGTCTTTTGGGACAAACCCTAAAATCTAGGTCTTTTGTTCCCCCTCAGCCGCCGCCACACTCCACTGAATCCACATCGGGATCCTCCCCGATCCAAAATATCCCCCTCGTTTCTTCATCGGACCAGCCAACAAAAATCCATCCTTCCCTCGATCCCTTCGCTCTACCGAGCCGGAGCGCTCTGCCTTGCGCGCACGATCCAAGGGAGGAGATCTTCCTCTGCCATCCATCGCCCCCTTCCGCCGGAGAACGCCGCCCTGCCCCGGATTCACCCGTACCTGGCCTCGCCGCAAGACGCCATGCCTTCGCCTCGCCGGTTACCGAAGATCGCGTCGCCCTTGTTTTCCATTGACCCCCTCTGGATCGAGGAGAAGGATGACGACAGGCGTGCAGGCCGCGTGGGCCGCATCCAGCGCCAAGATTCGGCCTGCTTCCCCTCCGAACTGGGCCTGGCCCATGGGTGAGGCCGCCCCCGTGCGCCCTCCTTTTTTTCTCATGTTGGGCCAGCCTGCCAGATTCGGCCCGTTCATGTTTTTTTTCCAGATCTACGAATTTCATATTTATTCCAGAGACGACAGTTGTGCAGAAAGCCCCCTAAACTTCATGCATTTAATAACTCCACAACCGTTCATCGGATCTAAATAATTTATATATGAAAGTTTCTTAGAATTTTGTCTAGTTTAATAATATTCAACTTTCATGCATGTTTGAAATATTTAAAATGCTGTATGTGTAACTTTGTCCATATGCATGCTAAAATGCTTTAATTCATAACTAAATAACCGTAGCTCCGAATTAAATAATCTTTATATGTAAATGGGGTAGAAAAATGCCTAGTTTAACATGGTGGCTTCACTTTGCATGCTTAAAAACTCTAAAATTATGTTTAGGGCAGAACAGCACCAAACCTAATATATGCATATGGGGATTTACCGGAATTGTTGTTCGTTGTTTCCAGCCTCATTTAAACTTGCCTAGATAGGTAGTTTTGTTGTGTTTCACCCCTTGCCATGTTAAGAACATTTAATATTGTTGGGTACATAACAAGATCGAACTAAATAATGGAACGTGGTGTTTCGTCAATATGCAACTCCGTTGCATAATGAGCTCCACTTAATTTGTAGGATTGTTTGTGCACTTTGCCATGCCATGCCTCATTAAACCGGACATGCATCATACTTGGTTGTGCATCATGCCATGTTCATGTGTTGGTTTGTTTACTATGTTGTGTGCTTCTTTCCGGTGTTGCTTCTTCGGGTTGGTTCCGGTAACGTCATGTTGTGAGGACCCGTTCGTCTTCGTCCGTTTGTCTTCTTCACGGACTCGTTCTTCTTCCTTGCGGGATTTTAGGCAAGATGACCATACCCTCGAAATCACTTCTATCTTTGCTTGCTAGATGCTCGCTCTTTCGCTATGCCTATGCTACGATGCCTACCACTTGCTTATCATGCCTCCATATTGTTGAACCAAGCCTCTAACCCACCTTGTCCTAGCAAACCGTTGTTTGGCTATGTTACCGCTTTGCTCAACCCCTCTTATAGCGTTGTTAGTTGCAGGTGAAGATTGAAGTTTGTTCCTTGTTCGAACATGGAGATGTTGTTCCTTGTTGGAACATGTTTACTTGTTGGGATATCACAATATATCTTATTAATTAATGCATCTATATACTGGGTAAAGGGTGGAAGGCTCGGCATTATGCCTGGTGTTTTGTTCCACTCTTGCCGCCCTAGTTTCCGTCATATCGGTGTTATATTCCCGGATTTTGCGTTCCTTACGCGATTGGGTAATAATGGGAACCCCTTGTCAGTTCGCCTTGAGTAAAACTCCTCCAGCAATGCCCAACATTGGTTTTACCATTTGCCACCTGGCCTTTTCTTTTCCCTTGGGAGTCGCACTCTTGAGGGTCATCATTATTTTACCCCCCCGGGCCAGTGCTCCTCTGAGTGTTGGTCCAACCTGTCAGTTGCCGGTGGCCACCAGGGGCAACTCTGGGCTGGCCTACCCGTACCTAGGACAATCTGAGTGTGCCCTGAGAAAGAGATATGTGCAGCTCCTATCGGGATTTGTCGGCACATTCGGGCGGTGTTGCTGGTTTAGTTTTACCTTGTCGAAATGTCTTTTAACCGGGATTCCGAGTCTGATCGGGTCTTCCCGCTAGAAGGAATATCCTTTGTTGACCGTGAGAGCTTGTGATGGGCTAAGTTGGGACACCCCAGCAGGGATTTGAACTTTCGAAAGCCGTGCCCGCGGTTATGGGAAGATGGGAATTTGTTAATGTCCGGTTGTAGAAAACCTGAAGTTGACCTTAATTAAAATACATCAACCACGTGTGTAACCGTGATGGTCCCTTTCCGGCGGAGTCCGGGAAGTGAACACGGTGTTGGTGTTATGCTTGACGTAGGTTGTTCTAGGATCACTTCTTGATCATAGTTGTTCGATCGTGCTTTGCCTTCTCTTCTCGCTCTCTTTTGCGTATGTTAGCCACCATATATGCTAGTCGCTTGCTGCAGCTCCACCTCATACCTTTTACCCTTCCTATAAGCTTAATTAGTCTTGATCGCAAGGGTGTGAGATTGTTGAGTCCCCGTGACTCACAGATACTTCCAAACCAGCTTGCAGGTGCCGTTGAACCGTGCATTTGACGCAACCAAGCTCAAGGAGGAGCTCGATGAAGATCTTGTCCTTTGTGTTGTTTCGTTCTAGTTGATCAGTAGTGGAGCCCAGTTGGGGTCGATCGGGGACCTTGTCGCATTTGGGGTTCTTCTTTTATTTTGGTTCCGTAGTCGGACCTTGAGTGTATTTGGATGATGTAATGCTTTATTCATGTAATTGTGTGAAGTGGCGATTGTAAGCCAACTATGTATCTTTCCCTTATGTATTACATGGGTTGTGTGAAGATTACCTCACTTGCGACATTGCTTTCAATGCAGTTATGCCTCTAATCGTGCTTCGACACGTGGGAGATATAGCCGCATCGAGGGCGTTACAAGTTGGTATCAGAGCCTTCCTCAACCTTAGGAGCCCCATTGCTTGATCGTTTTTAGCAGCCATTGTTGTGTCTAGAAAAATGTTTTGAGTCATTTAGGAATTATATATCGGAGAGTTTAGGAATTCTTTTTACTCCCCAGTCTCCTCATCGCTCTGGTAAGGCATCCTGACGCAGAGTTTTGACTATTCTCTTCTCAAATTTCACTAAAAAAAATTTAGGATCATGCGGGTATCTTGGAATCGTTCCGATGGTTTTGTGACGAGAACATTGTTCTTGGTGCCTCCTGTCTTTAGGGGTTGTGGCAGTGTCCCAGGGTGTTGAACTCCGAGGTGTTGTCGTCACAATTTTATCGTTGCAATTCTGGAATACCTGAGTTTAGTACGCCGACATCGAAAATCTCTTTATGCAGTTCGTTGGTGAGATAACCTCGACGCCACCCAGTACTGGGGCGGGAGTTCGGGAGTATTGCCATAACTCGTATAACGGATGCTTTTCGAAGGTTGAGGTAGACGATTTCCGAAGGTTTCTTGGTTATGTGTTGAAGGATGGATACAGCTGGATGTAGGATTTTCTAGTTTGGGTGAGATATTATGCTTCCCCTGTATCCCCAACACCTGATTGCATAACTAGAAAGGTTCAGGAGTTTCATAGGTGGGAATTCAAGTAGCTCTTAGGATATCTTTCCAACAGATGTATGATATGAAATTGGGGTTCGACGTCTAGTGGTCCGCCTATTCATGGTCGGTTTTACAGTGGTCTCGTTGTGTCTTAAAGAGTCCTTGGCTATGCCGACTCGAGGACGCTTCGTATGTCATGTGCACTGCCTTGTACATGATGGTGTTGTACGATCGAGCCCGTGTAGGCCCCACCAGGAAAACTTCGGACGAAATCTCTATCATATGTTTGTTCCGGCTTATTCTGCAAGCCAATCCTTTGTTTTGTTTTTCAGTTGTGGTATTCGAGTTGCTTCGAAGTCAAATGTTGATTCCATACCTTTCCTAAACGGTGTTCTGATATTTCTATGTGGATACCAATCCTTCTTGATCATCGAGATTGTCATGTCAATCCTTTTCAACCGGCGTGTTTTCTCTTCAAGTGGTTCCGATCATTTCAACATCAGCTAGATCAATTATCAGTTCTTCTCAACGGTGTTTGTTTCATCCGTCTCCAAGTTGCCTTTGTTTTTCCCTCCCTCCCACCCTTTTTCTTCAAGGACTCAACTTTCTTATTCAAGTGTCCTTTTTATTGATGGGAAATCTCTCCATTCTTTTCCGTCAATGTTCTTATCCGTTGATTCTCAGAAGATGCTAACGAAGCTTCAAGTTCATCTCTCTTCACTCGTTTTCTTCTCCGGTGGATTCAAATCAAGCTTTGGTGTTGATCATATCCTTTTTCATTGTTTCAAATACCTTCTCATGCCGGTGCACCTCATAATCTTTCACCGCTCACTATTCTATTGTTCCGAAGTGCTGAAGATACCTCAGAAGATGTTGGAGTTTATTCTCATTCTTTCAAGATCTTTCGGGAATGCTATCTTATTCAAGCCATTTAATTCAACCGGTGCTTTCTCTCTTGTAAATTTCTTTTGAGTGGGCCCTAACCCACAGGTCTTTTCCCAGGATCTTACCTGACTCTTCTTATTTTTCCCGAAGCTATCCTAAATTCTTTTCGAAGTTTGACATAAGAATGATTTATCATCAGTCAAATGTCTTCTCCAAGATCTTCCAAATTATTTTCATCATTGGCTCAACCTCTTCGTTTTGATTCTTCCGGAGTGTCTAAATAATTCTTGGTGGTGTTTCTCGTCGTCATTCTCAACATTTAAGGACCAAGGAATAATTTTCTCTTCAATCATATCCGTTCTCGTGAAGATTCGTGATTCTAGCTTGTTGCCTTCCTCTCATAATTGCTTTCAATTGTGAGAATTCTTTTCACCCAGCCGGAGTAATTCAGGAGTCTTTCTAGTTTGTTTCTCTAGAGCCCACCATTTCAGAAGATTTATTAATTCTCAGCTTTCAGTTATCATTCTCCAATCCTACCGGTGCATCGTTCAAGAGATCTCTAATGGGCTCGTGATCTCTTCGTTCTCATGGGTCTAAATTCTCTCAAGCATCTTCATTCATTTGCTAATTCTTCCCGGTGTCTTCCTTATCTTTTCTTTGTTCATTTTTAATTCTTACGGTGGTTCGTTCAAGAGTTTTCTTCCTTCGTGTATCATATCTATGCATTCGTGCTTTCCAAATTCTACCGGTGGATCGTTGAAGACTTTCTCAAGTTTGCGCCATATCTATCTTAATCTTTCTACGAGAATAAGTGGTATGCCAAATCCGTTGCTTGTCATCAATTTAAATTGGTGAAGGATACGCATAACATAATTCTTACTCTTGTTTCATCCTTATGTTAATCTTTTCTTCCGGAGTTTGTTCACGATGATTAAATTCTTGGGTTCAAGTGCTCATCCTTCTTTTCCGGAGTTCCAACCTCTGTCAATTTATTTCATCACGAAGATCCATCTAATCATTGAAAGGATTCACCTTGTGTTTTCAACTTCTCTTTCTTCTCGTTATCCTTTTGTTACCGGAGTTCTTCATGAAGGTTCTACATGATGGTTTCATCAATGATTTAATTTCCTTCTCGAAGTGTTCATCAACATTCTTTTCTAAGGAGCACAAGTATTCTTTTTTGTGCAATCCGGAGTGCAATTCTTTCTACCATATTATTGGAGGTGCTATTTTGTCATTTTTTTTAATTTGAGCTCATGTTTCATGATTCACATATTGTTAAGAATGAGGTATTTTAAATCCATCAACCTATTCGTTGGAATTATCTTGGGTTATATTTCACCTAGAGTGTTCCCTAAGGATTGTTGCTACCTATGGTGCTCATAAATGACCCAAGTTCTTATTTCATCCTTCCGGTGAAATAAGTTTCTTGTCTCCTTGCTCATACCAATCCAATTCTTTTTCCCGTGAGTGGCAGGTTGTCACCTCATAATTTGAGATGTATTCCATAAGACCATATCAAGCTTATTCTTTTCGTTGTTGGTTTTTCCAACAACTCCGTTCGACCCTTCTCCTAAGGATACCTTTTCAAGCTCTTTTGTAGCAGAAGTTGGCATTTTCTTCTACATTCTTTTGTCTCAATTATCTTTATTCTATTCTTTCTCCCGGAGGTCTAGTGATGTTGCTCTTTTCACTCCTCATCTCAGTTTGTCAAGATTATGTTCAATTTCTTCCATGTAGAGTCGAAGTGCTGTCCAAATTATATCATTCTTAATCCTTTTCTATCTTGTTTTAACCGGAGTGGTTTCAATATTTATCTTGCCCTTCAACCTCAAGGTTTTTTCGCAATGTTCTTTGTTCCTCTTTTCTAAAGGAGTGTTTTCGACCTTATTCACCTTCGTTGTGTTCTTTCTCGAATTTTTTCAATCTCGCAAGGTTCCTTGGTTTCACTCGTTTGTCAAAGAAGCAACTTAGTTTTACCTCTTCTCTTTCTCTTCCGTTGTCCCTCCGGTGTCATTCTAGATCTCAAGACGAGATCCTCTCATAGTGGTGGAGTGTTGTAACGCCCCGAGACCGATGTGCCAGGTGTCTTCCAGTTAGTCGCTGCGTTGCCATGTCATTTGCTTGCATGTTGCATTTCATCATGTCATCATTTGCATAGCATCATCATGTTTTTTTTTCAAAACTTGCATTCGTCCGGGTTCTCCGAGTTCTCTCCGTTGTCCGTTCTGAGCCCAACCACACTTGCACGCGCCCGCGACATGTCCGAAATAGTATTTTATAAGTGGCCGGAAAAATGTTCTCGGAATGGGACGAGAGTTGACGTGTGGTCTTATTATAGTGTAGATATACTGCCTGTCAAGTTTCATCGCATTCGGAGTTCGTTTGATAGCTCAACCGTTAAACTATAGCGGCATTATAGCCAGGCACACGTCGGACGTTTTCGGTCTCCGGAAACAGTCGCCGGGTCTCTCTCTCTTCTCTTCTCTCAGCTCAAGCTTTCTACACAGTCCGCTACCAAGCCCCCAGGCCCCGAAACCCCCTCCTTGCACAGTGCATCAGCCCCTCGCGCGCGTCCGAAAGTTGTCCCGAACCCGACCCGGACTGTCGCCACCGTTGGGTCCGGAACATCCCCAAACGTCTACAAAACATCTCCGTTTTCTTATTTAGGCTCCCTAGCCTATTTTTCCTGACCGTCCGATTTTTGATCGGAGGGACGAGGTAGCCCCTAACCTAATCTGTGATGTATATATACTCCACTCCTAGTCTTTTGGGACAAACCCTAAAATCTAGGTCTTTTGTTCCCCCTCAGCCGCCGCCACACTCCACTGAATCCACATCGGGATCCTCCCCGATCCAAAATATCCCCCTCGTTTCTTCATCGGACCAGCCAACAAAAATCCATCCTTCCCTCGATCCCTTCGCTCTACCGAGCCGGAGCGCTCTGCCTTGCGCGCACGATCCAAGGGAGGAGATCTTCCTCTGCCATCCATCGCCCAAAGGAATAAGGCCCTCATGCCCGTTTTCCATCGCCTTCACCATCCCGCGAGCAGCAGCAACAGGACCATGGTCTTCGTCCTCGCCTCTTCCTCCTCCGCTCGAGACGCGCCCCGAGCATCTCCACTCTCGCCGCCTCAGTTGAGTGTCGCCCTGGTTCCCGTTCTCTCCTTCCTCCAGTCCCCTCATCTCAACTCCCTCTCGCCTCTCTCTACAGGAATCCTCCAGGACGCCGCCGCCATGGATGGGTGAGCCCCGTGCCGAGCCGCAAGCCCCTGCGCCCCCTTCCGCCGGAGAACGCCGCCCTGCCCCGGATCCACCCGTACCTGGCCTCGCCGTAAGACGCCATGCCTTCGCCTCGCCGGTTACCGAAGATCGCGTCGCCCCTGTTTTCCATTGACCCCTATGGATCGAGGAGAAGGACGACGACAGGCGTGCAGGCCGCGTGGGCCACATCCAGCGCCAAGATTCGGCCTGCTTCCCCTCCGAACTGGGCCTGGCCCATGGGTGAGGCCGCCCCCCTGCGCCCTCCTTTTTTTTCTCATGTTGGGCCAGCCTGCCAGATTCGGCCCGTTCATGTTTTTTTCCAGATCTACGAATTTCATATTTATTCCAGAGACGACAGTTTTGCAGAAAGCCCCCTAAACTTCATGCATTTAATAACTCCACAACCGTGCATCAGATCTAAATAATTTATATATGAAAGTTTCTTAGAATTTTGTCTAGTTTAATAATATTCAACTTTCATGCATGTTTGAAATATTTAAAATGTTGTATGTGTAACTTTGTCCATATGCATGCTAAAATGCTTTAATTCATAACTTAATAACCGTAGCTCCGAATTAAATAATATTTATATGTAAATGGGGTAGAAAAATGCCTAGTTTAACATGGTGGCTTCACTTTGCATGCTTAACAACTCTAAAATTATGTTTAGGGCAGAACAGCACCAAACCTAATATATGCATATGGGGATTTACCGGAATTGTTGTTCGTTGTTTCGGGCCTCATTTAAACTTGCCTAGATAGGTAGTTTTGTTGTGTTTCACCCCTTGCCATGTTAAGAACATTTAATATTGTTGGGTACATAACGAGATCGAACTAAATAATGGAACGTGGTGTTTCGTCAATATGCAACTCCGTTGCATAATGGGCTCCACTTAATTTGTAGGATTGTTTGTGCACTTTGCCATGCCATGCCTCATTAAACCGGGCATGCTTCATACTTGGTTGTGCATCATGCCATGTTCATGTGTTGGTTTGTTTACTATGTTGTGTGCTTCTTTCTGGTGTTGCTTCTTCGGGTTGGTTCCGGTAACGTCGTGTTGTGAGGACCCGTTCGTCTACGTCCGTTTGTCTTCTTCATGGGCTCGTTCTTCTTCCTTGCGGGATTTCAGGCAAGATGATCATACCCTCGAAATCACTTCTATCTTTGCTTGCTAGATGCTCACTCTTTCGCTATGCCTATGCTACGATGCCTACCACTTGCTTATCATGCCTCCCATATTGTTGAACCAAGCCTCTAACCCACCTTGTCCTAGCAAACCGTTGTTTGGCTATGTTACCGCTTTGCTCAGCCCCTCTTATAGCGTTGTTAGTTGCAGGTGAAGATTGAAGTTTGTTCTTTGTTGGAACATGGAGATGTTGTTCCTTGTTGGAACATGTTTACTTGTTGGGATATCACAATATATCTTATTAATTAATGCATCTATATGCTGGGTAAAGGGTGGAAGGCTCGGCCTTATGCCTGGTGTTTTGTTCCACTCTTGCCGCCCTAGTTTCCGTCATATCGGTGTTATGTTCTTGGATTTTGTGTTCCTTACACGGTTGGGTAATAATGGGAACCCCTTGTCAGTTTGCCTTGAGTAAAACTCCTCCAGCAATGCCCAACATTGGTTTTACCATTTGCCACATAGCCTTTTCTTTTCCCTTGGGAGTCGCGCTCCTGAGGGTCATCATTATTTTACCCCCCTGGGCCAGTGCTCCTCTGAGTGTTGGTCCAACCTGTCAGCTGCCGGTGGCCACCAGGGGCAACTCTGGGCCGGCCTACCCGTACCTAGGACAATCTGAGTGTGCCTTGAGAAAGAGATATGTGCAGCTCCTATCGGGATTTGTGGGCACATTCGGGCGGTGTTGCTGGTTTAGTTTTACCTTGTCGAAATGTCTTGTAACCGGGATTCCGAGTCTGATTGGGTCTTCCCGCTAGAAGGAATATCCTTCATTGACCGTGAGAGCTTGTGATGGGCTAAGTTGGGACACCCCTGCAGGGATTTGAACTTTCAAAAGCCGTGCCCACGGTTATGGGCAGATGGGAATTTTTTAAAGTCCGGTTGTAGAAAACCTGAAGTTGACCTTAATTAAAATACATCAACCGCGTGTGTAACCATGATGGTCTCTTTCCGGCGGAGTCCGGGAAGTGAACACGGTGTTGGGGTTATGCTTGACGTAGGTTGTTCTAGGATCACTTCTTGATCATAGTTGTTTGATCGTGCTTTGCCTTCTCTTCTCGCCCTCTTTTGCGTATGTTAGCCACCATATATGCTAGCCGCTTGCTGCAGCTCCACCTCATACCTTTTACCCTTCCTATAAGCTTAAATAGTCTTGATCGCGAGGGTGTGAGATTGCTGAGTCCCCGTGACTCACAGATACTTCCAAAACCAGCTTGCAGGTGCCGTTTAACCGTGCAGTTGACGCAACCAAGCTCAAGGAGGAGCTTGATGAAGATCTTGTCCTTTGTGTTGTTTCGTTCTAGTTGATCAGTAGTGGAGCCCAGTTGGGGTCGATCGGGGACCTTGTCGCATTTGGGGTTCTTCTTTTATTTTGGTTCCGTAGTCAGACCTTGAGTGTATTTGGATGATGTAATGCTTTATTCATGTAATTGTGTGAAGTGGCGATTGTAAGCCAACTATGTATCTTTCCCTTATGTATTACATGGGCTGTGTGAAGATTACCTCACTTGCGACATTGCTTTCAATGCGGTTATGCCTCTAAGTCGTGCTTCGACACGTGGGAGATATAGCCGCATCGAGGGCGTTACAGAGACAACCCAGAAGTTTTAGAGAGTCATTTACTTCTGTTGAGTGATTTTATATAGTTTAAAAACAAAAAAAATAAAGAGGGGAACCCAAAACTTTTCAAAAAGGTAAGTGAAAGTGAGAGAGACAAGCATTGTTGAAGTGGGGGAGCTCCTTGAACTTTGTTCATGCTCATAGAAACTTTGTGAATCTTGATTACAGAAACTTTTCAACAAAAATAATTATCCCCTTGTACAATTCCATTGTATTATAAAAATAATGTGCCAAGATTTGCCTTTAGGATGCTTACATTGCTTGTCGGTTTGTGCGGTGCAGAACAGAAACTTTGGCTGTAGTGCGTGATTTTACATTTTTTACCGGAACGTCAAATGGTTCTGGAACTTTTTGCACTGCCTTTCTATAAAAAAATTTCAGAACTTCTGAACTACCAGAAGTATGGTGAATGTTTAGATTACTACAGACTGTCCTGTTTTAGAAAGATTCTGTTTTTGATGCATAGTTTACTTGTTTTGATGAAACTATCAATTTCTATCAGTGGATTAAGCCATGGAAAAGTTATATTACAGTAGCTACAATGCAAAAACAAAATATGAATTGGTTTGCAACAGTACTTAGAGTAGTGATTTGCTTTATTATACTAATGGATCTTACCGAAGTTTTTGTTAAGTTTTGTGTGATTGAAGTTTTCATGTTTTGGGAGAGATCACGATGGATGAAGGAATAAGGAGTGGCAATAGCCTAAGCTTGGGGATGCCCAAGGCACCCCAAGGAAATACTCAAGGACACCCAATCAACCAAGCTTGGGGATGCCCCGGAAGGCATCCCCTCTTTCTTCTAGGGATCATCGGTAATTTTACTTGGAGCTATATTTTTATTCGTCACTTGATATGCGTAAAACTTGGAGCATCTTTTGCATTTAGTTTTCAGTTTTATTTGATGCACCATGCTGGTATGAGATAGTCCTTGGTTGATTTATAGAATGCTCATTGCACTTCACTTATATCTCTTGAGTATGGCTTTTTAGAATGCTTCATGTGCTTCACTTATATCTTTTGAAGTTTGGATTGCCTGTTTCTCATCACATAGAAAACTGCCATTTGTAGAATGCTCTTTTGCTTCACTTATATTTGTTAGAGCGTGGGCATATCTTTTGTAGAAAGGATTAAACTCTCCTGCTTCACTTATATCTATTTAGAGAGATGGCTGGAACTGGTCATTCACATGGCTAGTCATAAAATCCTACATAAAACTTGTAGATCACTGAATATGATATGTTTGATTCCTTGCAATAGTTTTGCGATATAAAGATGGTGATATTAGAGTCATGCTAGTGGGTAGTTGTGGATTGTAGAAATACTTGTGTTCAAGTTTGTGATTCCCGTTGCATGCACGTATGGTGAACCGTTATGTAACGAAGTTGGAGCATGTGGTATTTATTGATTGTCTTCCTTATGAGTGGCGGTCGGGGACGAGCGATGGTCTTTTCCTACCAATCTATCCCCCTAGGAGCATGCGTGTAGTACTTTGTTTCGATAGCTAATAGACTTTTGCAATAACTATGTGAGTTCTTTATGACTAATGTTGAGTCCATGGATTATACACACTCTCACCCTTCCATCATTGCTAGCCTCTTCGGTACCGTGCATTGCCCTTTCTCACCTCAAGAGTTGGAGCAAACTTCGCTGGTGCATCCAAACCCCGTGATACGATACGCTCTATCACACATAAGCCTCCTTATATCTTCCTCAAAACAGCCACCATACATACCTATCATGGCATTTCCATAGCCATTCTGAGATATATTGCCATGCAACTTCCATCTTCATCATATACATGACTTGAGCATTTATTGTCATATTGCTTTGCATGATTGTAAGATAGCTACCATGATATTTTCATGGCTTGTCCCTTTTTTGATGTCATTGCTACGCTAGATCATTGCAGATCCCGGTACACCGCAGGAGGCATTCATATAGAGTCATATTTTTGTTCTAATATCGAGTTGTAATATTGAGTTGTAAGTAAATAAAAGTGTGATGATCATCATTATTAGAAAATTGTCCCATGTGAGGTTACCAAAATAAAAGTGGCCAATGAAGCCCCCCAAAAAGGAGAGAGGCCAAAGAAGCCTACAAAAAAAGAAAAAAAGAAAAAAGAAAAGGGACAATGTTACTATCCTTTTACCACACTTGTGCTTCAGAGTAGCACCATGTTCTTCATATAGAGAGTCTCTTGAGTTATCACTTTCATATACTAGTGGGAATTTTCATTATAGAACTTGGCTTGTATATTCCAACTATGGGCTTCCTCAAATGCCCTAGGTCTTCATGAGCAAGAAAGTTGGATGCACAACCACTTAGTTTCAGTTTGAGATTTCATACACTTATAGCTCCTAGTGCAGCAGTTGCATGGCAATCCCTACTCCTCGCATTGACATCAATTGATGGGCATCTCCATAGCCCGTTGATTAGCCGCGTCGATGTGAGACTTTCTCCTTTTTTGTCTTCTCCACACAACCTCCACCATCATATTCTATTCCACCTATAGTGCTATGTCCATGGCTCACGCTCATGTATTGCGTGAAAGTTAAAAAAGGTTTGAGAACGTCAAAAGTATGAAACAATTACTTGGCTTGTTATCGGGGTTGTGCATGATTTGAATATTTTGTGTGGTGAAGATGGAGCATAGCCAGACCATATGATTTTGTAGGGATAACTTTCTTTGGCCATGTTATTTTGAAAAGACATGATTGTTTTATTAGTATGCTTGAAGTATTATTGTCTTAATGTCAAATGATAGACTATTTCTTTGAATCACTCATGTCTTAATATTCATGCCATGATTAGATTACATGATCAAGATTATGCTAGGTAGCATTCCACATCAAAAATTATCTTTTTTATCATTTACCTACTCGAGGACGAGCAGGAATTAAGCTTGGGAATGTTGATACGTCTCCGTCGTATCTATAATTTTTGATTGTTCCATGCCAATATTATACAACTCTCATATACTTTTGGCAACTTTTTATACTATTTTTGGGACTAACATATTGATCCAGTGCCCAGTGCCAGTTCCTATTTGTTGCATGTTTTTTGTTTCGCAGAAAATCCATATCAAACGGAGTCCAAACGGGATAAAAACTGATGGAGATTTTTTTGGAATATATGTGATTTTTGGGAAGAAGAATCAACGCGAGACGATGCCTGAGGGGGCCACGAGGCAGGGGGCGCCCCAGGGGGTCAGGTGCGCCCTGGGCCCTTGTGGCCACCACGTAAGGCGGTTGGTGCCCTTCTTTCGCCGCAAGAAAGCCAATATCCGGATAAAAATCGTGTCCAAAATTCAGCCCAATCGGAGTTACGTATCTCCGGAAATTTAAGAAATGGTGAAAGGGCAGAATCAAGAAACGCATAAATAGAGAGAGACAGAGAGACATATCCAATCTCGAAGGGGCTCTCTCCCCTCCCACACCATGGAGACCATAGACCAGAGGGGAAACCCTTCTCCCATCTAGGCAAAAGGTCAAGGAGGAAGAAGAAGAAGAAAGGGGGGATCTCTCCCCCTCTCTTCCGGTGGCGCCGGAACGCCACCGGGGCCATCATCATCACCACAATCTACACCAACAACTTCACCGCCATCATCACCAACTCTTCCCCCCTCTATGCAGCAGTGTAACCCATCTTTTACCTGCTATAATCTCTTCTTAAACATGGTTCTCAATGCTATACATTATTTTCCAATGATGTATGGCTATCCTATGATGTTTGAGTAGATCCGTTTTGTCCTATGGGTTAATTGATGATCGTGATTGGTTTGAGTTGCATGTTTTATTATTGGTGCTGTCCTATGGTGCTCTCCGTGTTGCGCAAGCATGAGGGATCCCCGCTGTAGGGTTTGCAATATGTTCATGATTTTCTTATGGTGGGTGGTGTGAGTGACAGAAGCACAGACCCGAGTAAGTAGGTTGTTTGCGTATGGGAGTAAAGGGGACTTGATGCCTTGTAATGCTGTGGTTGGGTTTTACCTTAATGATCTTTAGTAGTTGTGGATGCCTGCTAGAGTTCCAATCATAAGTGCATATGATCCAAGAAGAGAAATTATGTTAGCTTATGCCTCTCCCTGCTATAAAATTGCAATAATGATTACCGGTCTAGTTATCGATTGCCTAGGGACAAATAACTTTCTTGTGTGACAACAAGCTCTCTACTAAAAGTAATTTAGTTGTGTCTTTATCTAAACAGCCCCTACTTTTTATTTATGTGCTCTTTATTATCTTGCAAACCTATCCAACAACACCTACAAAGTACTTCTAGTTTCATACTTGTTCTAGGTAAAGCGAACGTTAAGCGTGTGTGGAGTTGTATCAGTGGTCGATAGAACTTGAGGGAATATTTGTTCTACCTTTAGCTCCTCGTTGGGTTCGACACTCTTACTTATCGAAAGAGTCTACAATTGATCCCCTATACTTGTGGGTTATCAGGGATGCCTCGGAAGGCATCCCCTCTTTCGTCTTCTTCCATCGGGAACTTTACTTGAGGTTATATTTTTATTCACCACATGATATGTGTTTTGCTTGGAGCGTCTTGTATGATTTGAGTCTTTGCTTTTTAGTTTAGCACAATCATCCTTGTTGTACACACCTTTTGGGAGAGACGCACATGAATTGGAATTTATTAGAATACTCTATGTGCTTCACTTATATCTTTTGAGCTAGATAATTTTGCTCTAGTACTTCACTTATATCTTTTAGAGCACGGTGGTGGTTTTATTTTATAGAAATTATTGATCTCTCATGCTTGACTTATATTATTTTGAGAGTCCTTTAGAACAACATGGTAATTTTCTTTGGTTATAAAATTAGTCCTAATATGATAGGCATCCAAGATTGGTATAATATAAACTATCATAAAAGTGCATTGAATACTATGAGAAGTTTGATACTTGATAATTGTTTTGAGATATAAAGATGGTGATATTCATATTAGAGTGTGCTAGTTGAGTAGTTGTGAATTTGAGAAATACTTGTGTTGAAGATTGCAAGTCCTGTAGCATGCATGTATGGTAACCGTTGTGTAACAAATTTGAAACATGAGGTGTTCTTTGATTGTCTTCCTTATGAGTGGTTGTCGGGGACGAGCGATGGTCTTTTCCTACCTATCTATCCCCCTAGGAGCATGCGCGTAATGCTTGGTTTTTGATGACTTGTAGATTTTTGCAATAAGTATGTGAGTTCTTTATGACTAATGTTGAGTCCATGGATTATACGCACTCTCACCTTTCCATCATTGCTAGCCTCTTCGGTACCATGCATTGTCTTTTCTCACCTTGAGAGTTGGTGCAAACTTCACCGGTGCATCCAAACCCCATTATATGATACACTCTATCACACATAAACCTCCTTATATCTTCCTCAAAACAGCCACCATACCTACATATTATGGCATTTCCATAGCCATTCTGAGATATATTGCCATGCAACTTTCCACCATTTCATTTATGACATGCTTCATCATTGTCATATTGCTTTGCATGATCATGTAGTTGACATCGTATTCGTGGAAAAGCCACCATGCATAATTTATCATACATGTCACTCTTGATTCATTGCCCTTCCCGGTACACCGCCAGAGGCATTCATATAGAGTCATATTTTATTCTAGTATCGAGTTGTCATCATTGAGTTGCAAATAAATAGAAGTGTTATGATCATCATTAATAGAGCATTGTCCCCCCAAAAAATAGAAAGGCTAAAAAAACAAAAAGGCCCAAAAAACAGAAAAGGGACAATGCTACTATCCTCTTTTTCCACACTTGTGCTTCAAAGTAGCACCATGATCTTTATGATAGATAGTCTCTTGTTTTGTCACTTTCATATACTAGTGGGAATTTTTCATTATAGAACTTGGCTTGTATATTCCAACAATGGGCTTCCTCAAATGCCCTAGGTATTCATGAGCAAGCAAGTTGGATGCACACCCACTTAGTTTCTTTTGTTGAGCTTTCATACATTTATAGCTCTAGTGCATCCATTGCATGGAAATCCCTACTCCTTGCATTGATATCAATTGATGGGGATCTCCCTAGCCCGTTGATTAGCCACGTCGATGTGAGACTTTCTCCTTTTTGTCTTCTCCACATAACCCCCATCATCATATTCTATTCCACCCATAGTGCTATATCCATGGCTCACGCTCATGTATTGCGTGAAAGTTGAAAAAAGATTGAGATTACTAAAGTATGAAACAATTGCTTGGCTTGTCATCAGGGTTGTGCATGATGAGAGCATTCTTGTGTGACGAAAATGGAGCATGACCAAACTATATGATTTTGTAGGGATGAACTTTCTTTTGCCATGTTATTTTTAGAAGACATGATTGCTTAGTTAGTATGCTTGAAGTATTATTATTTTTATGTCAATATTAAACTTTTGTCTTGAATCTCTTGGATCTGAATATTCATGCCACAATAAAGAAAATTACATTCAGAATTATGCTAGGTAGCATTCCACATCAAGAATTCTGTTTTTATCATTTACCTACTCGAGGACGAGCAGGAATTAAGCATGGGGATGCTTGATACGTGTCTAACGTAGCTACAATTTTTGATTATTCCATGCTATTATATTATCTGTTTTGGATGTTTAATGGGCTTTATTATACACTTTTATATTATTTTTGGGACTAACATACTAACCCAATGCCCAGTGCAAATTGCTATTTTTTTTGCCTATTTCAGTGTTTTGCAGAAAATGAATATCAAATGGAATAAAACCTTCAAGAGAGTTATTTTTGGAACAAACGTGATCTAGGGGACTTGGAGTAGACGTCAAGAAAGGAGCGAGGAGGCCACGAGGCAGGGAGGCGCGCCTGCCCCCTAGGCGCGCCCCCACCCTCGTGGGCCCCTCGCAGCTCCACCGACCTACCTCTTCCTCCTATATATATCCATATACCCCGAGAACATCCAGGAGCACCACGAAACCCTATTTCCACCGCCACAACCTTCTGTACCCAAGAGATCCATCTTGGGGCCTTTTCCGGAGCTCCACCGGAGGGGGAATCGATCACGAAGGGCTTCTACATCAACACCATAGCCTCTCCGATGATCTGTGAGTAGTTTACCATAGACTTTCGGGTCCATAGTTATTAGCTAGATGGCTTATTCTCTCTCTTTGGATCTCAATACAATTTTCTCCTCGATCTTCTTGGAGATCTATTCGATGTAGTTCTTTTTGCGGTGTGTTTGTCGAGATCCGATGAATTGTGGGTTTATGATCAAGTTTATCTATGAACAATATTTGATTCTTCTCTTAAATCTTTTATGTATGATTGGTTATCTTTGCAAGTCTCTTCGAATTATCAGTTTGGTTTGACCTACTAGATTGATCTTTCTTGAAATGGGAGAAGTGCTTAGCTTTGGGTTCAATCTTGCGGTGTCCTTTCCCAGTGACAGCAGGGGCAGCAAGGCATGTATTGTATTGTTTCCATCGAGGATAAAAAGATGGGGTTTATATCATATTGCTTGAGTTTATCCCTCTACATCATGTCATCTTGCCTAATGCGTTACTCTGTTCTTATGAACTTAATACTCTAGATGCATGCTGGATAGCGGTCGATGTGTGGAGTAATAGTAGTAGAAGCAGAATCGTTTCGGTCTACTTGTCGCGGATGTGATGCCTATATACATGATCATGCCTAGATATTCTCATAATTATGCACTTTTCTATCAATTGCTCGACAGTAATTTGTTCACCCACCATAATACTTATGCTATCTTGAGAGAAGCCACTAGCGAAACTTATGGCCCCCGGGTCTATCTTTTATCATATAAGTTTCCAATCTATTTTATTTTGCAATCTTTACTTTCCAATCTATATCATATAAATACCAAAAATATTTATCTTGTTATCTCTATCAGATCTCACTCTCGTAAGTGACCCTGAAGGGATTGACAACCCCTTTATCGCCTTGGTTGCGAGGTTCTTATTTGTTTGTGTAGGTACGAGGGACTTGCATGTAGTCTCCTACTGGATTGATACCTTGGTTCTCAAAAGCTGAGGGAAATACTTATGCTACTTTGCTGCATCACCCTTTCCTCTTCAAGGGAAAACCAACGCATTGCTCAAGAGGTAGCAAACATTGTAACTGCACTTTATTAGATATGGTGTGATCTATGATGTCTCTTACTGATTTACCGCTATTGTTTTGGGGTTATGCTTTAGAGACGGCTGCATTCACATTAAATAGGGCACCATCGAAATCCGTTGAGATGACACCATGTGAACTGTGGTTTGGCAAGAAACCCAAGTTGTCGCTTCTTAAAGTTTGGGGCTGCGATGCTTATGTGAAAAAACTTCGACCTGATAAGCCGAAACCCAAATCGGAGAAATGTGTCTTCATAGGATACCCAAAGGAGATTGTTGGGTACACTTTCTATCACAGATCCAAAGGCAAGATATTTGTTGCTAAGAATGGATCCTTTCCAGATAAGGAGTTTCTCTCGAAATAAGTGAGTGGGAGGAAAGTAGAACTTGTTGAGGTAACTGTACCTTCTCCCTTACTGGAAAGTAGTTCATCACAGAAATTAGTTCCAGTGATTCCTACAGCAATTAGTGAGGAAGCTAATGATGATGATCATGAAACTTCTGATCTAGTTACTACCTAACCTCGTAGGTCAACTAGAGTAAGATCCGCACCAGAGTGGTACGGTAATCATGTTCTGGAAGTCATGTTACTTGACCATGACGAACCTACGAACTATGAGGAAGTGATGATGAGCCCAGATTCCGCAAAATGGCTTGAGGCCATGAAATCTGAGATGGGATCCATGTATGAGAACCAAGTGTGGACTTTGGTTGACTTGCCCGATGATTGGCAAGCCATAGAGAATAAATGGATCTTCAAGAAGAAGATTGGCGCTAACGGTAATGTTACTGTCTACAAAGCTCGACTTGTTGCGAAAGGTTTTCGACAAGTTCAAGGAGTTGACAACGATGAGACCTTCTCACCCGTAGCGATGCTTTAGTCCATCCGAATCATGTTAGCAATTGCCGCATTTTATGATTATGAAATTTGGCAAATGGATGCGAAAACTACATTCCTTAATGGATATCTTAAAGAAGAGTTGTATATGATGCAGCCGGAAGATTTTGTTGATCCAAAAGGTGCTAACAAAGTGTGCAAACTCCAGCGATCCATTTATGAACTGGTGCAAGCATCTCGGAGTTGGAATATACGCTTTGATAGTGTGATCAAAGCATATGGTTTTATACAGACTTTTGGAGAAGGTTGTATTTACAAGAAAGTGAGTGGGAAATCTGTAGCATTTTTGATATTATATGTGGATGACATATTGTTGATCGGAAATTATACTGAATTTCTGAATAGCATAAAAGGATACTTGAATAAGAATTTTTCAATGAAAGACCTCGGTGAAGCTGCTTATATATTGGGCATCAAGATCTATAGAGATAGATCAAGACGCTTAATTGGACTTTCACAAAGCACATACCTTGATAAAGTTTTGAAGAAGTTCAAAATGGATCAAGCAAATAATGGGTTCTTGCCTGTGTTACAAGGTGTGAAGTTTAGTTAGACTCAATGCCCGACCACTGCAGAAGATAGAGAGAAAATAAAAGGCATTCCCTATGCCTCGGCCATAGGTTCTATCATGTATGCAAAGTAATCCGGGAGTAATGCCAGACCTGATGTGTGCCTTGCTATTAGTTTAGCAGGGAGGTACCAAAGTAATCTAGGAGTGGATCACTAGACAGCGGTCAAGAACATCCTGAAATGGATGCAAGCTTTGACACTGATCCGGATGACTCTAAGTCACAAACTGGATATGTATTTTTATTGAATGGTGGAGCTGTCAGTTGGTGCAGTTCTAAGCAGAGCGTCGTGGCGGGATCTACGTGTGAAGCAAAATACATAGCTGCTTCGGAAGCAGCAAATGAAGGATTCTGGATGAAGGAGTTCATATCTGATCTATGTGTAATACCTAGGGCATCGGGTCCAATGAAAATCTTTTTTGACAATACTGGTGCAATTGCCCTGGCAAAGGAATCCAGAATTCACAAGAGAACCAAGCACATCAAGAGACGCTTCAATTCCATCCGTGATCAAGTCAAGGAGGGGGACATAGAGATTTGCAAGATACATACAGATCTGAATGTTGCAGACCTGTTGACTAAGCCTCTCTCACGAGCAAAACATGAACAACACCAAGACTCCATGGGTGTTAGAATCATTAATGTGTAATCTAGATTATTGACTCTAGTGCAAGTGGGAGACTGAAGAAAATATGCCCTAGAGGCAATAATAAAGTTGTTATTTATATTTCCTTATATCATGATAAATGTTTATCATTCATGCTAGAATTGTATTAACCGGAAACTTAGGACATGTGTGAATACATAGACAAACAGGGTGTCCCTAGTATGCCTCTACTTGACTAGCTCGTTAATCAAAGATGGTTAAGTTTCCTAGCCATAGACATGTATTGTCATTTGATGAATGATTAACATCATTAGAGAATTATGTGATGGACTAGACCCATCTGTTAGCTTAGCACTATGATCGTATAGTTTATTGCTATTGCTTTCTTCATGACTTATACATGTTCCTATGACTATGAGATTATGCTACTCCCGAATACCAGAGGAACACCTTGTGTGCTATCAAACGTCACAATGTAATCGGGTGATTATAAAGATGCTCTACAGGTGTCTCTGATAGTGTTTGTTGAGTTGGCATAGATCAAGATTAGGATTTTTCACTCCGATTGTTGGAGAGGTATCTCTGGGCCCTCTCGGTAATGCACATCACTATAAGCCTTGCAAGCAATGTGACTAATGAGTTAGTTGCGGGATGATGCATTACAGAACGAGTAAAGAGACTTGCCGGTAACGAGATTGAACTAGGTATGATGATACCGATGATCGAATCTCGAGCAAGTAACATACCGATGACAAAAGGAACAACGTATGTTGTTATGCGGTTTGACCGATAAATATCTTCGTAGAACATGTAGGAACCAATATGAGCATCCAGGTTCCGCTATTGATTATTAACCAGAGATGTGTCTTGGTCATGTCTACATAGTTCTCGAACCCGTAGGGTCCGCATGCTTAACATTCGATGACGATTTGTATTATGATTTATGTGATTTGATGTACCAAAGGTTTGTTCGGAGTCCCGGATGAGATCATGGACATGACGAGGAGTCTCGAAATGGTCGATACGTAAAGATTGATATATTGGAGCATGTTATTCGGACACCGGAAGTGTTCTGGATGGTTTTGGATAAAACTGGAGTGCCGGAGGGTTACCACCCCCCCGGGAAGTTAATGGGCCACCATGGGCCTTAGAGGAGAGAGGGTCGGCCAGGAGGTGGCGCCCCCCCAGTCCAAATTTGACAAGGGGTGGGGGTAGCGCCCCCCTCCTTCCGTCTCTCCCCTTCCTCCTTCCTTCCCCTCCTTGTTGGACTAGGAAAGGGGGGAACCTACTCCTAGTAGGAGGAGGATTCCCCCCTTGGGGCACGCCCCTTGAGGCTGGCTGGCCGGCCGGCCCTCTCCTCCCCTCCTTTATATACGGGGGAGGGGGCACCCCATAGACACACAAGTTGATTTCTTAGCCGTGTGCGGTGCCCCCCTCCACAGTTTTCCACCTCGGTCATATTGTCGTAGTGCTTAGGCGAAGCCCTGCGTCAGTAACTTCATCATCACCATCAACACGATGTCGTGCTGAGAAACTCTCCCTCGGCCTCAGCTGGATCTAGAGTTTGAGGGACGTCACCGAGCTGAACATGTGCAGATCGCGGAGGTGCCGTGCGTTCGGTACTTGATCGGTTGGATCGCGAAGACGTTCGACTACATCAACTGCGTTACTCAACGCTTCTGCTTTCGGTCTATGAGGGTACGTAGACACACTCTCCCCTCTCGTTTCTATGCATCTCCTAGATCGATCTTGCGTGTTTGTAGGATTTTTTTTGAAATACCGCGTTCCCCGACAACGAAAACGATGAGAATTGACTTCCTCAACCCTTATTTTCCTTCCCACTTAAACTCCTATTCCCTCTAACCAATCGGTAGACTTTTAATCTTCTCACCCCTCAACTTCCATTCTTCATCTCCAATTTCCATGAACCGAACACGTTATAAGGTTTGTGTCAAAGGATAGTAGATAAGGTTGTGATTAGCAACATCAAACATTGCTCATAAATGTCATCTCATAAAGTAGAGGTCTGAAGATTAAGAGGTGAACAAATAAAGTAAATTACTTCGTATTAAACATGAACATCAACTACCATGTTTCCAAAAAATCAGCTGCTACTATGGCCCTATTCGGAGTCCCTCTGCTCCACAACTACACAGCAGGAGCAAGCGGCGCTGCAGTTGAAAATCAAGGACCAATATTTTGGGATTTTTGGAAGTTGGTGGATTGCCCAATAGGGTCCATGTACTTGAAACCTCAAAAGCTCATGGTTGTAGGACACCGCCGCCCTCCGTGTGCCCCCACGCAACCGCCGAGCACCCAGACCCCCTGCCGCGTGATCAACCTACCTGGAGTCTTGCCTGTAAACAGTACAAGGGCCGGGTTAATTTGGCTAATTTATAGGATTACACTACATGTATATTTTTTGAAATCAGAGACTTGTTTGAGATTAGAGTCTCCCTACCAGTTGGGCACTTGTACGGTTTCACTCTGATGTCGCGCCTTCACCGTAACCCATGTAACACGCCAAATCCATTAGCACAAGATGCGTCGGTCTCGGACACTAGCTGGAGAACGTTCGTTCTCTAAAAATAGATGATTTCCCTATGCCTTGGGGAGAGAAGTTAAAGATTAATTTTAAATGAGTTATGTATGAAGAAAATGATTTATCAAAATCTACTCTTATTTATTTTGAAACAAAGGCAAAAGTTTTGCCTCAACGATTAATTAAGAAAAAGAGAATTGACCAGTTAATTAATGGAAAACTAACTAAAATCAATACAAACGGAGAACGGACTAACTACTCACATGGCAAGAAAACCCCACCACCACACAGGCGGCCCCTCCCAGACTCTTCGATTACACAACATTCACAAACCTCGACATTCCTACTACGCCATGTGACCCTCGACAAGAACACCTTGACATAAGACATCAAACATCTTCCAACCCACAACGACAACCCAATCCAAGAGGACTAACCGAGAGACTCAAGATCATCCGTCAAGAATTCAGAGACACCTTGCCTAAGGCACCACTCTTGCCTTTTTCTCACCTTCTTTTATTTGCCTCTTATTGGCTTCCTCGTTAGGAGGCAAGCAATCGACCAGCCCAAACCAGGTCTAGCAACCTCCACACTGGCTAGCAAGTCACATAGTTTTTTTTGGTGAAGAGAGCATCTGGATTTGGAGTAGGTGCAACCACTCCTGGCTCAGGGGTCATGTCACTCACAAGCATCACCTTCTCGATGGTCACAGACAAGGGAAGGACAACAACATCTAAAACTCCGTGCTCCATGATACCGAGAGGAAGGCTGGCTGACACGTGACACTTAATGGACTTTAGCGAGCGAGAGACTACAACGCCCAAATCACCACATCCCTCAGCATCAGGTATCTGGCTAGATTCCAGGGCTGATGATGGCGGTAAAGCCACAATCGAGATCTCAAGGGGTCTACCTTTAGTTGTTCGACAGACAGAGGCAGAACCGGCCCCCACATAGCTCCCGCAACTCAGGCATGGTCTGCAACACCGGAGCCACAACCACATCATTGTCCAATATCTCATAGGCTGACAACGGCTAATGGGTTCTAGCACGAGGGGAGAAATGACCATGAAGCTCGGCACCCATATCGACCTCGAAGCTATCTATAGGCACAACCAAAGAGTGCAATACATGAGAAGTCTACAACACAGGCGGCACCATGGAGAACTCACCCAATGTGACCTCAACACGCTCCATTGAAGCTCTCCATCCGCAACATCCAACCTTGCAAGGAGTCAATGACATCATGTAGAGGCTGTTGGGGAACCTAGCATGCAATTTAAAAAAATATCCTACGATCGCTCAAGATCTATCTAGGAGATGCATAGCAATGAGAGGGGGAGAGTGTCTCCACGTACCCTCGTAGACCGAAAGCAGAAGCGTTAGGTTAACGCAGTTGATGTAGTCGAATGTCTTCACGATCCAACCGATTCAAGTACCGAACGTATGATACCTCTATGTTCAGCACACGTTCAGCTCGATGACGTCCCCCAAGCTCTTGATCCTGTAGAGGGTCGAGGGAGAGTTCCGACAGCACGACGGCGTGGTGACGGTGACGGTGATGTGATCCGCGCAGGGCTTCGCCTAAGCACTATGACAATATGACCGGAGGAGTAAACCGTGGAGGGGGGCACCACACACGGCTAAGAAAAATCTTGGTGTGCCTTTGGGGTGCCCCCTGCCCCCGTATATAAAGGCGGAGGACGAGGTGGCCGGACCAAGGGGGCGTGCCTAGGGGGAGTCCTACTTGGACTCCTAGTCCAAGTAGGATTCACCCCGCTTCCTTCCAACGGAAAGGGGAAAGGAGGGAGAAGGAGAAGGAAAGAGGGGGTCCGCACCCCCTCCCCTTGTCCAACTCGGATTGGGCAAGGGGGGGGGGCACCACCTCCCGTGTCCTGCCTCCTCTCCTCCACTATGGCCCATTAGGCCCATTAACTTTCATGGGGGTTCCGGTAGCCTCCTAGTACTCCGAAAAATCCCCGAACCTTATCAAAACCATTCCGGCATCTGTGTATAACCTTCCAATATATCAATCTTTACCTCTCAACCATTTCGAGACTCCTCGTCATGTCCTTGATTTCATCCGAGACTCCGAATTTCAGTCACCAAAACACATAACTCATAATACAAATCGTCATCGAACGTTGAGCATGCGGACCCTACGGGTTCGATAACTATGTAGACATGACCGAGACACATCTCCGGTCAATAACCAATAGTGGAACCTGGATGCTCATATTTGCTCCTACATATTCTATGAAGATCTTTATTGGTCAAACCGCATAACAACATACGTTATTCCCTTTGTCATCGGTGTGTTACTTGCCCGAGATTCGATCCTCGGAATCATCATACCTAGTTCAATCTCGTTTCCGGCATGTCTCTTTACTCGTTCTATAATTGTCGTGGTTTTGTCACGGAGGATGTCCTCGTGAAAGGACTTAGTTGTGGAGCCATCGCTATGGGTTAGCTTAAAGGGGTTAAACCGGACAAGGGACACGAGGGTTTTTATACTAGTTCGGCCCCTTTGATGAAAGTAAAAGCCTATGTCTAGTTGTGTTGGTATTGCTAGGGTTTTGATGACCAGGGAGTGAATCCGCTTTGCCTGGCTCTCGAGTTGTTGTGTGTTGTCCCTAAACCGCTGTCGGGTCGTCCCTTTAAATACACAGGTTGACGCCCGCCGGTTTACAGAGTCCCGAGGTCGGATCATAAACGTGTCCGGCTCGGTCTCTATCCTTCCTATCTTATAATACAAGTTACATGAGAAAGTCGGTTTACATCTACAGACCTTAACCTGCCTTTGGGCCTTGGGCCTTTTTAAAGTGCCACCATCCTTACGTCTTCATGGGCTTCTAATCTTCATAGAGTTAACCCGGCTACTCCTGGACGGTTTACATCCAGTGGTAATATCCCCAACATTAGGCCCCAAATTGATTTGAACTTGTTCATGTCAATCTTCAACACTTAGAAAAATTCCTTTCAGTTATACTCCAGGATCATGATAAATCGCCATGACGTCACTTTGTTATTAAAAAATGATACATGTCCCTTTGAGTTAATGAGCCTCCGACAATCGAGGCGACCGCTCCTGTTAGGTATCCAATATTCCGGCTCCTCGATTCTCGCGCTTGTCACCTGTCCCTTTACCTTATAAATAGAACCAAGGGTCATTTTCTTTTTTCCCCTTCGTCTCCTCGCTTCTTCTTCCTCCTTGCGACGCCCCTGCACCCGAGCGGTGCCGCCGTCATCGAGCTTCGCCTCTGCATCTCCGTTGGCCGCTACATCAACCTAGTTGCATCAGAAAGACGCGGCGCATCTCCCCGACCTCAACCGCCGCTGTAAGCCTCTCCTCTTTCCTATGTAGATCCGTTAGGGTTCATGCACGTTCATGTTGCTTTCCTCGTGTTCTTCGTTAAACCATAAATAGCCGAGCATGATCTTGATGTGTTTCGCATAGTAGCTACAGAACTCCTTATCTCAGCCATTTGGTCCAAACCTTAAATACATAGTAACTTGATCTGGACCTTTTGTGAACTATTTCGGGACCAAACTTTTAAGTCTCAATAATTTTCACTTTCCTGACCTATGGTAGATCCAAAATTTCAGTGCGATCTTGTGAAACCTGTTTTACCTTACTTACTCGTTCTTGCCTTAGATCTGTACCTTCTTTATCACATAGGCAGTTTACCTTTGTAGAAAGCGATCTATCACATACCATTAGTCCCCTTGTAAACCGGCAATCCCTTTATCTCCGTTGTCATACTCTGGTTTAATAATATGTGTATATCTCTTTTTCCACTTATCGCTTTGTCATTCATAATTGTATCATCCTCCGGTTTACCAATTTCACATACTTGGATTCCTTTGTCCTGTTGCACCTTATGCATCACTATGAATGAATTGTAAACCGGCATTTCTTTCCAGCTTTTCACTTGCAATGGCCAAGCAGTTCTATTCCTGCAACTGGGCTCCCTCCCGGGTTATGGAGGAGCAACTGAATGGAATGGTCAAGATCGGCACTTTACCAAAGAAGAATGAGATCCGGTGGAGAGTTCCTGGGCCGGAAAATCCTCCCACCCCTAAGCAGGGTGAGGTAGTTGTGTTTGTTGATCACATAGGCCGTGGTTTCAAACCGTCCGGATCAAAGTTTTTCCGGGATGTGCTTGCCAGCTTTCAACTCCACCCTTAAGATATTGGACCCAACTCGGTATCCAATATATGCAACTTTCAAGTTTTCTGTGAAGTGTACCTACAAGAAGAGCCAACTATTGAGTTGTTCCGAGATTTCTTCCATATGAACCGCCGTATTGAGTTTGTAGATGGACCCAATACTGAACTTGGCGGCGTCTCTATTCAGAAAAAGAAAATAGGTTGAATTTCCCCATCCAAGCTGCACAGTCACCCTAAAGAATGGAATCAAACTTGGTTCTATTGTAGAGACACCTCCCCTGAAGATGAGAACCCTCTGCCGGGTTACCGTGCCCACTGGCTTGCCAATACCCATCCACTTCCACAACGACTAAGTGCCCAAGAACGGGCCCCGTACGCACCTCAACTCGCCAAGCTGAGAGCCTTCTTGGCCAATGGTTTAACAGGTGTAGACTTCGTCCGTTGCTAGATATCCTGGAGTATCTTGCCGTTAAGTCACCGCTCCGGCTTAATGTGCGAGTATACTGGTGAAGTAGAAGACTCCCAATGTCATATCAATATTCAGCTAACAGATGAAGAAGTCACTGAGGCTGTCAAGAAAATATTGAATGAATCGGAAGCTGTCTGTCGTCAAACCAGATTAAACCCCTTTTACACGCAAAACAAACTGCCCGCTGTAAGTATTGTTCTTCCGCTTTACACTTGATATCTTTAGACTGTACAATCTTTGAATACCCTTCTGCTTATTTTTAAACGGGGTGATGATCCGTTCTGGAAGAAGAAACCTCAAGAGAAAGCGGCAAAGCCTTCCCGTCCTAAAACAAAAGCCGTCAAGAAAACCACGAAGCGGAAGGCACCTGAACGCATCAGTATGGAACTGGATGACGACCCGTATGAACCGGAAGTTGAGGTAGAACTTGATTCACTTGGTTCACTTTTCATGCATCTCATTGACAATGATACTTATCACGAGGACGTTGAGGGCAGCCAAGCTGACGATGCAGAGGTAATTATCCTTTCCTCCGGTTCAGACTCTCTGCCAACACAAAACATCCGTCAAGCGGTCCGGAAAGTAAGCTTTTCTCATCCTCTAGGTCACTTGGATCCAACATTAATTTTGAAGAAACAACAGCATGAGGCTCGCCGCACAACCCGACACAGCAGTCAAAAGATCACTTCGACCGGTTTACCGGACACCCCGGTTCGAAAACGCCGATCTGAGGTCTCACCCACTTCTGACACTTCTTATCCCAAGGCAGGCTATTTCCTACAACCTCTTAATCCGTCTGATTCGAATTATCAGATGACACCTCCTTCATCCTCTGGCCAATCAACAATGACCCAACTCCCTCCTCTCAAAACCGTAGCTGGGTAAGTACTTCACCCCCTTCTTTTGATGTTTCATACTTTATATGCTATGCTAACCTTTGCATCTTGTTCTGTTTAGAGCCAAAGCCAGACCCAGTAAAAAGGATCGGGTGAATAATCCGCCCGAAGACCAGGTGGTTATTGAACCGGAGCAAACTGCTGGACCGGAGGGTCCGAATACTGAGGCCATATTTGATGAACCACCCCCTCAAGATCATAATACTGATGAACAAGCAGAAGTTGATACTGCTGTGCCTGATGATGAACCGGCAAATCTAATCCAGACTGATGACAGACCTTCTAGTCTAGTGAAAACTGCTGACACCCCATCAACTCCAGAAAAGGCTACTGGAGACAAAGAAGGCGAGGTTGTCATTACTGGTATTGGTCACACCTCCCCTGGCCATCCTATTATTTTGGCAAAACATAGTGCCAAGGAAGAGCGTGCTGCTATGGAGAAAGGCAAATGGAGCACTGATTTATCCAGCTATGCCCATCTTAGTGCTCAAGAACTCCACTCTGGTTTCCTAAACCGTCTTCACTCAAACCGTGATTATGAAGCCGGTCTGGTGAATCTTATGAAGGAGCGCTATGAGGTATTTTCATCACTTTCCCGTTCGTAAATCCAATTTGTAAATATCAACTCAAGTAGCCCCCAAGGGCCGGTTTATGATGACAATCATAAATCGGGACTTTGTAATATCTCAATCCTTGCATGCTTTATCCTCCATATGTTAGGTGATCCTTGGAAATAAACCGGTACTTATCGTTGTATTCCTGTAGTTTTCATTTGTGTAGCCCCCAAGGGCCGATTTATCTTTTCAAGGTAAACCGGACCGTGAATCAATGCTTCAACTTTGAACAGATGTACATTAGCCCTCAAGTGTCAAGGATAATGCATGCATTGTACTTGAGACTTGCAAAAATTTCTGATAATAGAACCAATAGGCATTAGCCCCCAAGTACAAACTGCATAACTTGTTATACGCTTGGTACTTCAAATATTCATATATCTTTGATGACTTATCTTGCTCTTGCAGGCCGAACTGAGTAAGAAGGACGCTCAAACCGCTAACCTTCAGGAGAATGTTAAATCTCAGCAAGCAGAGGCTTCAAAGGCCAAGGAAGAACTGACAAATGCCTTAGCAGCCATGGAGAGGCTGAAATAAACCTTTAACAAAGAGCGTGCAGACTAGGAGATAGAAAACGCCGGTTTAACAAAGAAGGCTGAAGACGCAGAAGCAGCCCTGAAGCCGGTGGTTGAAGAACTGACCGGCTTAAAGTGGCAGATTAATGCTATGACTTATGCTGTGTTTGGTGAGTACCCTCTCATGAAGCTTTTCTAATTCATAATATCTTATCAATGACCGGTTTACTGATGTTTTACCATGACAGGGACCCGCATTACTCATCTGGGCTCTGACATGCGGATGAAACTTAAAGCGGCCTATACCTTGATAGAACAGCTGTATTCTGGATCCCAGTGAGTGATTTGCACGGCAGCTTATAACAAGCCTCCTCCAATGCTGATAAAACAAACCATCGAAAAGCTGGCCATGCTGCCTACCCAGTTGGATGAACTGAAGAGATCAGCCGCAAGGTCCGGTGCGCTGACCACACTAATCCGGGCTAAGGTGTGGATTCCACATCTTGAACCGGTAGATATCGTCAAAGGCTATCCTGGTGTGAAGTAAGACGGTTCAGATTTCAATAATGACGATCTCCAAAGGCTGATAAAGGAGATGCGGCCTATAGCAAGCAAATTGGCGGATGGCATAGATCTATCTAATTTCCAACCGGTTTACGATTTTGAGGGGAAAAGACAGCCCGCGCTGATTCATAATGTAGAAGATCTTGTTCCGCCAATCCGTAAGCATACTTACGCTCCTGACATTGACCCTTCCAACCTTATTCATGAAGATGTCGTTTTTCAAGCCTTAACTAGAATTGATTGGTCAACGATTGATTTCCAGCGACTGGGTAGGGATGAGGAGAATGCGACCGCTCAAGATGACCCTCAATCTTCAAGCCGTCCAGAGGAGGAATCATAAACCGGAGGCCGGTTTATCAGTTGCTGTCTGCCACTTGTATTAAAACAATTGTTCAATTTGGCCTGTTTAAAGCGCCTTGTAATAGGATAGCGTGAATACTTTATCTGTCATGCCATCGAGCATGTTTGCCTCGCTTGATACTGAGAACTTGTCATGCCTTTGGGATTTATATGCATAGTCCATTATGGCTTTGATTTAACTTGCTCCTGCAGATAAGAACTTGAAAGTGTCCTAGTGGTTTAGCACTGGACGGGTCATGATGCCCAAAATATATACATAACTTGGATGGATAACCAAGATTGTAATATAAAAGAGATGATACCTGTGATATGTCTTGTTGGCTGTCCAACCGTTGGTATAGTAAGGGTGAAAACACCAATCTGGAGTATTGATGACTCCTTTTCCTCTTGCCGGTTATGATAACCACCGGTTTGTTTGTATAATGCTGGTGACATCTAGTCAAAACCAGACTGGAGCAACTTATTGCCAGTTTAGAACTGATCATGTACTGACAACTGAGCGTTGAAAGCCACACCGGGTTGTAATAAACACCGGTTTATCAGAAAATATTCATAAATCCCTTATCAAAAGATGTTTAAAAACAACGAATCCAAAAGAAATATGCAAGGCTTTTCATGGGCTGCCAGGCCCTAAATCGAGGCTTTTCATGGGCTGCCAGGCCGGTGAGTTAAACCATTTTGCAAAGCCTTTTAAGATGGACATTAATCTTTAACCAATCGTCGTTTTAACTTTGACAAGTTCAAGGTCTATGAGATTGACTTGTCAAACATTCGATGGGTCATACCAGGTTTACCTGGATGGAGTGGCTTACTTAAAGAGGCAGGATAACCCGGGGTTTTAGGTGAATACACCTAGCTTCCAAGCCTGGCTTGATAGCCTATTACAAGGGTGCAAACTCGTTGTTCTTTGAGAAGCAAGGAGCCACCAAGTAATATTTGAGCTATGCTCAGTGGTTACCTATGTTTGAGTTATGCTATATGCAACAGACTCTCTTTGGTTCCACATAATGTCCTTTTGGCTTTAAGCCTATCAAAAGATGTAGCTATGGTATATACAACCAAGCCCCCTAGTGATTTCCCTTTTTGGTTTTAAACCGATCAAGAGGTGTAGCTATGGTCTGGATACGACCAAGCCCCCTAGTGATTTCCTTCATATCTGTGTGGCTTTATAGGCCGGGTTAATAGAACTTCGCTTTGTAAGTAGAAGCCCCCATGGAACCACCCATTATGTAAAAAAGAACAGAGACCCCGCATTAGCTGAGGCTCCGGTTTATTATATAATATATACATTTTCATAAGTATGTACATAAGAAGAGCCTATGGCTCAAGTATAGTAAGGCCGAAGAAGAGCTATATTCCATGGCCGCTTGGTCTCCTCCTCCGATTTGCGTGAGTCTTTGTGCTCTCGGACATCGATAAGGTAGTATGACCCGTTGTGCAAGTTTTTGCTTACCACAAAAGGTCCTTCCCAAGGTGGGGATAACTTGTGCATATCAGTCTGATCCTGGATGAGCTGGACCACCAAATCGCCTTCTTGAAAAGTTCTGTCTTAACCCGGTGGCTGTGATAACATCGGAGATCTTGCTGATAAATCGCCGAACGTATTGCTGCTAAATCACGTTCCTCATCTAACAGGTCCAATGAGTCTTGATGTGCTTTCTCATTCTCAGCTTCAACGTAAGCCGCCACCCAGGGCGAGTCATGACGGATGTCACTAGGAAGATCCGCCTCTGCTCCATAAACCATGAAGAAAGGTGTGTAACCCGTTGATCATTTTGGTGTGGTGTTGATACTCCATAACACAGAAGGTAACTCCTCCACCCAACAACCCGGTGTCCGCTTTAAAGGAACCATAAAACGAGGTTTGATACCTCTCAAAATTTCTTGATTTGCCCTCTCTGCTTGACCATTAGACTGAGGGTGAGCCACTGATGCTACATCAAGCCGGATGTGCTCACGTTGAAAAAATTCCTCTATATCACCTTTGGACATATTAGTGCCATTATCAGTTATAATGCTGTGTGGAAAACCAAACCGGAATATCCACTTTTTGGTGAATTGAACCGCCATGGCTGCATCACACTTACTAACTGGCTCTGCCTCGACCCACTTGGTAAACTTGTCAACTACTACCAACAGGTGGGTCTTTTTGTCCTTGGATCTCTTAAAGGGTCCAACCATATCGAGCCCCCAAGTTGCAAACGGCCAAGTGATTGGAATCATTCTCAACTCCTGAGCTGGAACATGAGCGCGGCGTGCAAATTTATGACAACCGTCACACCTTTTTACTAAATCCTCAGCATCAGCATGAGCCGTCAACCAGTAGAAGCCATGACGAAAAGCCTTAGCCACCAAGGATTTTGAACCGGCGTGGTGACCACAATCTCCTTCGTGGATTTCTCGTAAAATCTCACAACCCTCTTGAGGAGATACACAACACTGAATTGCTCCTGTGATGCTGTAATGATGTAGCTCCCCATTGATAATGGTCATTGACTTGGATCGCCGGATTATCTGCCGGGCCAAGGTTTCATCATCTGGTAACTCGCCCCGGTTCATGTAAGCTAGGTACGGGACTGTCCAATCCGGTATAACATGCAAAGCCGCCACCAACTGGGTCTCCGGGTCAGGTATAGCCAACTCCTCCTCTGTGGGTATCTTGACCGACAGATTATAGAGTGCGTCGAGGAAGACATTAGGTGGCACCGGTTTACGCTGAGAGCCCAGATGACTTAAAGCGTCCGCCGCTTCATTCTTTCGCCGGTCTATGTGGTCAACTTGATAACCCTTGAAATGACCAGCCACTATGTCCACCTCCCGTCGATATGCAGCCATGAGTGGTCCCTTAGAACCCCAAGTGCCAGATCCCTGCTGGGCAACCAGGTCCGAGTCACCGAAGCACTTAACTCGGCTTAAGTTCATCTCCTTAGCCATCCGCAGACCATGGAGTAAGGCCTCATACTCAGCTGCATTGTTAGTACAAGGGAACATTAAACGGAGAACATAACAAAACTTGTCACCTCGTGGGGAAGTTAATATGACTCCAGCCCCCGAGCCCTCCAATTGCCTGGACCCATCAAAGTGAACAGTCCAACAAGTGTTGTCTGGCTTTTCCTCTGGTGCCTGCAACTCTGTCCAATCATTGATGAAGTCCACGAGTGCTTGAGATTTGATCACTGTGTGAGGTGTATATTTAAGCCCGTGAGGTCCAAGCTCAATAGCCCACTTGGCAATCCGGCCAATCGCCTCTCTGTTTTGGATGATATCTCCCAAAGGGGCTGAACTAACCACTGTGATAGGATGACATTGAAAATAATGTTTGAGCTTCTAGCTTGCCATAAACACCCCAAACACCAGCTTCTGCCAATGCGGATACCTCTGCTTTGATTCGATAAGCACCTCACTGATATAATAAACCGGCTGTTGAACCGGATACTCCTTTCCAGTCTCCTTGCGCTCCACAACAATAGCCACACTAACAGCCCGGACATTAGTAGCTACATATAGCAATAAAGGCTCTTTATCGACCGGAGCCGCAAGGATAGGCGGTTCAGCTAACTGTCTCTTCAAATCCTCAAACACTTTATCAACTGCATCACTCCAGACAAAGTCATCCATTTTCTTTAGCATCTGATATAAAGGGATAGCCTTCTCCCCAAGACGACTGATAAACCGGCTCAAAGCCGCAATCCGGCCTGCCAAACGCTGAACGTCATTGATACATGCCGGTTTAGCCAGAGAGGTGATAGATGTGATCTTCTCCGGATTAGCCTCAATGCCCATGTTCGACACCGGAAAACCCAAGAGCTTGCCTGCCAGAACACCAAAGAAACATTTGTCCGGATTAAGCATCATCTTATAAACCCGGAGGTTGTCAAAAGTCTCTCTCAAGTCATCTATCAATGTTTCCTCCTTCCTGGACTTCACCACAATATCATCCACATATGCATGAACATTGCGCCCAATCTGCTTATGAAGACAATTCTGAACACAGCGCTGATAAGTCGTCTGGGCACTCTTGAGCCCAAAGGGCATAGAGACATAGCCGAAGGCTCCAAAGGGAGTTATAAAAGCTATCTTCTCCTGGTCCTTAACTGCCATTTTGATCTGATGATAACCAGAACAAGCATCCAGAAAACACAACCTGCCGTAGCATCAATAATCTGATCAATTCGAGGGAGGGCAAAGGGATCAGCTGGACAAGCCTTGTTCAAGTCTGTGTAGTCCACACACATACGCCAAGTGACGTTTTTCTTAAGAACCAGCACCGGATTAGCCAGACACTCTGGGTGAAAGACCTCCACAATAAACCGTGCGGCCAACAGCCGAGCTACCTCCTCACCAATAGCCTTACGCCTTTCTTCGGTGAAGCAGTGGAGAAACTGCCTGACCGGTTTAAACTTAGGATCTATATTAAGTGTGTGCTCAGCGAGTTCCCTCGTTACACCTGGCATGTCAGAAGGCTTCCATGCAAAGATGTCCCGGTTCTCACGGATGAACTCGATGAGCGTGCTTTCCTATTTGGATCCAGGTTAGCGCTGATGCTGAACTGCTTGGATGAATCGCCAGGAACAAAATCAACCATCTTAGTGTCTGTAGCCGATTTAAACTTCAACGTCGGATCATGCTCCATAGTTGGTTTCTTCAAGGGAGTCATGTCTGCCGGATCAACCTTGTCTTTATAAAACTTCAGATCCTCTGTGGCACAAACCGACTCAGCATAAGCCGCATCTCCCTCTTCACATTCCAAAGCAATCTTCCTGCTCCCATGTACTGTGATGGTCCCCTTATGACCCGGCATCTTAAGCTGTAGATACAAATAACACTGCCTCGCCATGAACTTGGCATAAGACGGTCGTCCGAACAAGGCATGATACAGACTTTTGATTTTCACCACTTCCAAAGTCAACGTTTCTGACCTTGAATCATGATTATCTCCAAAAGCCACCTCTAGGGCTATCTTGCCTACTGGATACGCTGATTTACCAGGCACCACACCATGAAAAACGGTGTTCGACGGTTTAAGATTCTTATCTGCCAATCCCATACGGCGGAAGGTATCATAGTAAAGGATATTGATACTACTTCCTCCATCCATAAGCACCTTGGTGAACTTATACCCCCCAGCTTGAGGTGCCACCACTAAGGCCAGATGACCTGGATTATCAACCCGGGGTGGGTGATCCTCTCGACTCCATAAAATTGGTTGTTCAGACCAGCACAAATACTGAGGCACTACCGGTTCAATAGAGTTCACGGCCCTCTTGTGAAGCTTCTGATCACGCTTACACAAGCTAGTGGTGAAAATGTGATACTGCCCACTATTCAACTACTTCGGATTGCTTTGATAACCCGACTGCTACTGCTGCTGATTCCCCTGATGGTTATAACCTCCCTGATTGCCCTGATTACCTTGATTACCGTGTCCATCTGATGGCCTTGGAATCCTGAATCGGAGCTGCCGCCTCCATAACCCGGCCCATGAAAATCGCCTCCTGAACCGACGGCCGGGCCATTGTCGTATTGGAACATATTGGAATTTTTGAACTCACGCATGATGTAGCAATCCTTCCAAAGATGCGAAGCTGGTTTCTCCTTCGATCCATGCTTTGGACAAGGTTGATTTAACAGGCGCTCCAGATTGAGGCCTGACCCTCCGCCCCTCTGGGGCAGTTTTCCCTTACGATGCTGACCGTTATCCTGAGCATTGGTGTTAGCCACAAAGTCCAAACTATTGTCTGCCTTTCACTTACCGTTATTCCCATGACCTGCCAGATTGTGCTGCTGCCCCTTGTTATTACCGTTCTTTTCCCCCTTCCCCGGTTTGTCATCCTCGGACTCAGGGTCTTTGGTACTATCTGAATCGGCATATTTCACCAAAGCAGCCATAAGGGTTGACATGTCATTGCAGTGACGTTTGAGCCTCCCTAACTTCAGTTTTAATGGCATAAACCGGCAATTGCCTTCCAACGTCAAAACTGCTGTATCCGCATTGATGCGGTCCAACGAATGTAGAATAGCTGAGACCCGCTTCACCCAATCGGTTGTAGACTCCCCATACTCTTGAACACAAGCGGCCAGGTCCACAATCGACATAGGCTGCTTACAAGTATCTTTGAAATTCTGGATAAACCGGTGTTTTAACTCGGCCCATGAACCGACGGAGTTAGCCGGTAAGCTCTTTAACCAAGTACGAGTTGTCCCCTCCAACATCATGGTGAAGTACTTAGCACACACTAATTCATCCACATCCACCATCTCCATCGCCATCTCATAACTCTCGACCCATGACTCGGGGGGTAAATCGGCACTGTAATTGGGCACCTTATGGGACCTTTGAAATCCTTGGGTAGTCGTACATTACGCAAAGCGGGGGTGAGACACGGCACCCCTAAAGAACTGAAGACCACACCTGACTCCACTAACGCGGTATGACGAACCGGAGTAAGCTGACGAGCCGCATGCTGTGCTGCTAACTCGGCTTCTCGACGTGCACGACCATGATCCACCACATCATGCGCATTAGCACCACCACCTGCCGGGTTATGCCCTCGCGGTGAGTTACGGTGACGCGCACTGCTTGACACGGCCGGTTCCTCCTCAACGTGCCTGCTATAGCTCCGACTCGGACGGGGGGTGGAATGAATCCTCTCGCGACTATGCGAATAAGCCTACTGCTGGTTTAAAGCTGTTTGAAGGAGCTCTCTGGCCCGTCGTGTCTGAGTCACCACTGGTGACTAGCCATCAGTTGGGAGGGCTGCCAATCGTGAAGCGGCGGCCACAATGTTATCCAACGGGTTGGAGTAATGCCCCGGGGGCGTCGGAACGTACCGTGGCACAATGTTGTTCTGACGAGGCAGGTTCATCACATGCGGCTAAACTGACACTCCTGTTCCCGGTGCCTCAGTCCGGTTCCCCACCGGCTGGTTACTGGTTCCTGCTCCTGGCGTGTTCAAGAGATTTATCGGTTCATAGCCCGGTAGGAGGTGCGACTGGTATCTCCTCCTCATGACATTGTCTGAGGCACTCTGATCCAGCCTAAGCCGGTAGGCCTGAGCTTCCAACTCGGCCCGTTCTGTAGCCATCCCGGCGTTCTCTGCTGCCAGGTCCACTTTAGCCTGAGTTATCTGATTTTTCACCTTTGCAATCTCCGTATTGTGCTGATCTCGGGTCGCCGCATCTACTTTCGCTGCCAGCAATGTTGCTAAGGCATCGAATAAATCAGACAGAACCTGAGCCGGAGGCGGCGCAGAGCCCCCTGCTCCTGCTGGCGTTGCACTTGCTGAACCGGAGAGCATTGCCGCGGCGGTAGAAGAGTGTTGTGTTGGTTGTGTATCGGCCATGAAGACCGCGACCCGGCTTGGCAGATCGAGGGGGTCCGGAATACTGTTGCCATCGGAACCTCCACCAATTCGGCCGTCCTGTAGATGATATAGCGACTCGGTCTCTCCGGTTGAAGACTCGTCATCAGAACAGACAATGGTTTCCCCATCAGATGTCGGTCCACCCTCATATTTCGCTCTGTGGACGACACCTACAAAAACATGCCTTGCTGCGGGCTGAACCTGGGCTGGGCTTGCACGCTAAGCCGTCTCGATGATGTTGGTGCAAGTGTCCGGCTCAGGGCCCGGTTCGCCGATCTTGCTAATGAAGACGTGAATCCCGCCAAAGGGGACCCGGTATCCGTATTCAATTGAACCGGCCTCGGGACCCCATCATGCATCATCGATGTAGAGCTTGCCGTGACGACTCTTAGTCATCCGGCCCACGACGTATCCCTTGAGTCCCTCGAAGCCGCCCTTCAAGACCTCAAAACCATCATGCAATAGCCCCATGGTGGGCCCCAACTGCCATGGTTTTGTCACGACAGATGTCCTCGTGAAAGGACTTAGTCGTGGAGCCATCGCTACGGGTTAGTTTAAAGGGGTTAAACCGGACAAGGGACACGAGGTTTGTATACTAGTTCGGCCCCTTCGATGAAGGTAAAAGCCTACATCTAGTTGTATTGGTATTGCTAGGGTTTCGATGACCAGGGAGCGAATCCGCTTTGCCTGGCTCTCGAGTTGTTGTGTGTTGTCCCTAAACCGCTGCCGGGTCGTCCCTTTAAATACATAGGTTGATGCCCGTCGGTTTACAGAGTCTCGAGGCCGGATCATAAACGTGTCTGGCTCGGTCTCTATCCTTCCTATCTTACAATACAACTTACATGAGAAAGTCGGTTTACATCTACAGACCTTAACCCGCCTTTGGGCCTTGGGCCTTTGTAAAGCGCCACCATCCTTACGTCTTCATGGGCTTCTAATCTTCATAGAGTTAACCCGGCTACTCCTGGCCGGTTTACATCCAGTAGTAATATCCCCAACAGTAATGCATCATCCCACAACTAACTCATTAGTTACATTGCTTGCAAGGCTTATAGTGATGTGCATTATCGAGAGGGCCCAGAGATACCTCTCCGATACTCGGAGTGACAAATCCTAATCTCGATCTATGCCAATTCAATAAACACCTTCAGAGACACCTGTAGAGCATCTTTATAATCACCTAGTTATGTTGTGACGTTTGATAGCACACCAGGTGTTCCTCCGGTATTTGGGAGTTGCATAATCTCATAGTTAGAGGAATATGTATAAGTCATGAAGAAAGCAATAGCAATAAAACTAAACGATCATTATGCTAAGCTAACAGATGGGCCTTGTCCATCACATCATTCTCTAGTGATGTGATCTCGTTCATCAAATGACAACACATGTCTATGGCTAGGAAACTTAACCATCTTTGACTAACGAGTTAGTCAAGTAGAGGAATAATAGGGACACTCTGTTTTTCTTTGTATTGACACATGTACTAAGTTTCCGGTTAATACAACTCTAGCATGAATAATAAACAATTATCATGATATAAGGAAATATAAATAACAACTTTATTATTGCCTCTAGGGCATATTTCCCTCAGTCTCCCACTTGCACTAGAGTCAATAATCTAGATTACATAGTAATGATTCTAACACCCATGGAGTCTTAGTGCTGATCATATTTTGCTCGTGAGAGAGGCTTAGTCAACAAGTCTGCAACATTCAGATCCGTATGTATCTTGCAAATATCTATGTCTCCCTCCTGAACTTGATCACGGATGGAATTGAAGCGTCTCTTGATGTGTTTGGTTCTCTTGTGAAATCTGGATTCCTTCGCCAAGGCAATTGCTCCAGTATTGTCACAAAAGATTTTCATTGGACCCGATGCACTAGGTATTACACCTAGATTAGATATGAACTCCTTCATCCGGACTCCTTCATTTGTTGTTTCTGAAGCAGCTATGTACTCCGCTTCACACGTAGATCCTGCCACGACGCTCTACTTGGAACTGCACCCACTGACAACTCCACCATTCAATATAAATACATATCCGGTTTGTGACTTAGAGTTATCCGAATAAGTGTCAAAGCTTGCATCGACGTAACCATTTACGACAAGCTCTTTGTCACCTCCATAAACTCGAAAAATATCCTTAGTCCTTTTCAGGTATTTAAGGATGTTCTTGACCACTGTCTAGTGATCCACTCCTGGATTACATTGGTACCTCCCTGCTAAACTTACAGCAAGGTACACATCAGGTCTGGTACACAACATTGAATACATGATAGAACCTATGGTTGAGGCATAGGGAATGACTTTCATTTTCTCTCTATCTTTTGCAGTGGTCGGGCATTGAGTCTGACTCAACTTCACACCTTGTAACATAGGCAAGAACCCTTTCTTTGACTGATCTATTTTTAACTTCTTCAAAGCTTTATCAAGGTATGTGCTTTGTGAAAGTCCAATTAAGCGTCATGATCTATCTCTATAGATCTTGATGCCTAATATATAAGTAGCTTCACCGAGGTCGTTCATTTAAAAATTCTTATTCAAGTATCCTTTTATGCTATCCAGAAGTTCTGTATTATTTCCAATCAACAATATGTCATCCACATATAATATTCAAAATGCTACAGAGCTCCCACTCACTTTCTTGTAAATACATGCTTTTCCAAAAGTCTGTATCAAACCATATGCTTTGATCACACTATCAAAGCGTATATTCCAACTCCGAGAGGCTTGCACCAGTCCATAAATGGATCGCTAGAGCTTGCACACTTTGATAGCACCTTTAGGATCGACAAAACCTTATGGTTTCATCATATACAACTCTTCTTTAAGATATCCATTAAGGAATGCAGTTTTGACATTCATTTTCCAAATTTCATAATCATAAAATGCGGCAATTGCTAACATGATTCGGACAGACTTAAGCATCGCTACGGGTGAGAATGTCTCATCGTAGTCAACTCCTTGAACTTGTCGAAAACCTTTCGCAACAAGACGCGCTTTGTAGACAGTAACATTACCGTCAGCGTGAGTCTTCTTCTTGAAGATCCATTTATTCTCAATGGCTTGTCGATCATCGGGCAAGTCCACCAAAGTCTACACATTGTTCTCATACATGGATCATATCTCAGATTTCATGGTCTCAAGCCATTTATCGGAATCTGGGCTCATCATCGCTTCCTCATAGTTCGTAGGTTCTTCATGGTCTAGTAACATGACTTCTAGAACAGGATTAATGTACCACTCTGGTGCGGACCGTACTCTTGTTGACCTACGAGGTTCGGTAGTCACTTGATCTGAAGTTTCATGATCATCATCATTAACTTCCTCACTAATTTGTGTAGGCATCACTGGAACTGATTTCTGTGATGAACTACTTTCCAATTCGGGAGAATGTACAATTACCTCATCAAGTTCTACTTTCCTCCCACTCACTTCTTTTGAGAGAAACTCCTTCTCTAGAAAGGATCCATTCTTAGCAACGAATATCTTGCCTTCGGATCTGTGATAGAAGGTGTACCCAACAGTTTCTTTTGGGTATCCTATGAAGACACATTTCTCCGATTTGGGTTCGATCTTATCGGGTTGAAGCCTTTTCACATAAGCATCACAATCCCAAACTTTAAGAAACAACAGCTTAGGTTTCTTGCCAAACAACAGTTCATATGGTGTCGTCTCAACGAATTTAGATGGTGCCCTATTTAACGTGAATGTAGTTGTCTCTAAAGCATAACCGCAAAACGATAGTGGTAAATCAGTGAGAGACATCATAGATTGCACCATATCTAATAAAGTACGGTTACAACGTTTGGACACACCATTACGCTATGGTGTTCCAAGTGGCGTGAGTTGCGAAACTATTCCACATTGTTTCAAATGAAGACCAAACTCGTAACTCAAATATTCGCCTCCACGGTCAGATCGTGGAAACTTTATTTTCTTGTTACGATGATTCTCTACTTCACTCTGAAATTCTTTGAACTTTTCAAATGTTTCAGTCTTGTGTTTCATTAAGTAGATATACCCATATCTACTCAAATCATCTGTGAAGGTCAGAAAATAATGATACCCGCCGCGAGCCTCAACACTCATCAGACTGCATACATCGGTATGTATTATTTCTAATAAGTTAGTGGCTCACTCCATTGTTCTGGAGAACGGAGTTTTGGTCATCTTGCCCATGAGGCATGGTTCACAAGCATCAAATGATTCATAATCAAGTGATTCCAAAAGTCCATCTGCATGGGGTTTCTTCATGCGCTTTACACCAATATGACCTACTCGGTAGTGCCACAAGTATGTTGCACTCTCATTATCAACTTTGTATCTTTTGGCATCAAATTATGAATATGTGTATCACTACGATCGAGATTCAATAAACCATTTATATTAAGTGTATGACCATAGAAGGTTTTATTCATGTAAACATAACAACAATTATTTGACTTAAATGGATAACCGTATTGCAATAAACATGATCCAATCATATTCATGCTCAATGGAAATATCAAATAACATTTATTTTATGTTCAACACTAATCCTGAAGGTAAAAGGAGTGTGCGATGGTGTGACGCCCCCGATTTGACCGTACACTAATCATACACGCAAACGTGTATGATCAAGATCAAGGACTCACGGGCGGATATCACAACACAACTCTACAAGTAAAATAAGCCATACAAGCATCATATTACAAGCCAGGGGCCTCGAAGGCTCGAATACAAGAGCTCGATCATAGACGAGTCAGCGGAAGCAACAATATCTTAGTACAGACATAAGTTAAACAAGTTTGCCTTAAGAAGGCTAGCACAAACTGAGATACAGATCAAAAGAGGCGCCGGCCTCCTGCCTGGGATCCTCCTAAACTACTCCGGGTCATCGTCAGTGGGCCGCACGTAGTAGTAGGCACCTCCCGAGTAGTAGTAGTCGTCATCGACGGTGGCGTCTGGCTCCTGGGCTCCAACGTCTGGTCGCAGCAATCGGGTATATAAAGGGGGAAAAGAGGGAGCAAAGCAACCGTGAGTACTCATCCAAAGTACTCGCAAGCAAGGAGCTACACTACATATGTATGCATTGGTATCAAAAGGAATAAGGGTATCATATGTGGACTGAACTGCAGAATGCCGGAATAAAAGGGGATAGCTAATCCTTTCGAAGACTACGCTTCTGGTAACCTCCATCTTGCAGCAAGAGAAGAGAGTAGATGGTAAGTTCACCATGTAACATCGCATAGCATAAACCTAACCGATGATCCTCTCCTCGTCGCCCTGTGAGAGAGCGACCACCGGTTATATTTGGCACATGGAAGGGTGCGTTTTATTAAGTATCCGGTTCTAGTTGTCATAAGGTCAAGGTACAACTCCAAGTCGTCCTGTTACCGAAGATCACAGCTATTCGAATAGATTAACTTCCCTGTAGGGGTGCACCACATAACCCAACACGCTCGATCCCATTTGGTCGGACACACTTTTCTGGGTCATGCCCGGCCTCGGAAGATCAACACGTCGCAGCCCTACGTAGGCACAACAGAGAGGTCAGCACGCCGGTCTAAATCCTATGGCGCAGGGGTCTGGGCCCATCGCCCTTTGCACACCTGCATGTTGCGAACGCGGCCGGAAGCAGACCTAGCCTAGCAGGCGTTCCAGTCCAATCTGGCGCGCGCCGCTCAGTCGCTGACGTCACGAAGGCTTCGGCTGATACCACGACGACGAGTGCCCATAACTGTCCCCGCGTAGATGGTTAGTGCGTATAGGCCAGTGGCCAGACTCAGATCAAATACCAAGATCTCATTAAACGTGTTATCTTGAAATAACCGCGAACGCCGACCAGGGCCAGGCCCACCTCTCTCCTAGGTGGTCTTAACCTGCCCTGTCGCTTCGCCACAAAGATCCACACAGAGGGCCGTTGGGACAAAGGTCCTTTCAGCCCCCAATCCGTGAATCACTCGCGGGTGCTCCACGAGCCGACCCGACTTTAGTCACCACATGTATCATGTATAAAGTATATAGTATATACCCGTGATCACCTCCCGAGTGATCACGGCCCGGTAGTATAGCATGGCATACGGACAAGAATGTAGGGACACTGATGATAAACTAGCATCCTATACTAAGCATTAGGATTGCAGATAAAGGTAACAACAGTAGTAGCAAGGACAGGCTATGCATCAGGATATGATTAACGGAAAGCAGTAACATGCTACACTACTCTAATGCAAGCAGCATAGAGAAGAGTAGGCGATATCTGGTGATCAAAGGGGGGGCTTGCCGGTTGCTCTGGCAAGGAGGAAGGTTCATCAACAACGTAGTCATACTGAGGGTCTCCGGCAGTCTCGGGGTCTACCGGAAAGAAGTAACGGAGGGGGAACACAATAAATAATAGAGCAATCAATGTAACAAAAAGCAAGATGCGGCATTACGTTGTGCTAGGTGGGACCTAACGCAGTATGAGATGACACCAATGAAGGGGGAAAGCATCCAGGAAAGTATTCCCGGCGTTTCGCATTTTCGGGCAGATGAAACGGAGGGGGGAAGTTGCGTGTTCACTATGCTAGGGATGCGTGGCGGGCGAACGGGCTGCCTATCCGGATTCGTCTCGCGGTTCTGAGCAACTTTGATGTACAAAGTTTTTCCATCCGAGCTACGGATTATTTTATATTAATTTTCAATTGCTAGGTGCACCCAGCTCTGGGTACACATAAGTGTACCAGAGGGGCTGACATGTGGGTCCAAGGGGTCCCAGTTGACCAGTCAAACTTTGACTGGTCAACAGGGGGTGGGGCCCCCTTGTCATACACTGTTTTACTAACCTAACAAATTAAAAAGACTAAGTAGGTTATTAGGTTAACTAACATAGGTTAATTAAGTTAATTAGCTAACTAAACAGGATTAATTAAGTTAATTATTTAATTAAATAGTTAATTAATTTTATTAATTATTAATTATTTATTTTTCATTTTTGTTCTGGGCGTGGGCCCCGTTCGTCATAGGCCCCACGGGCCAAACTGGGGCGGGCGACGGGCACACCCGAATGGGTGTTGGCCCGCGGGGATGCACCTGACACGGGCGCTGCGAGCGCCGCAGAGGGGCGGAGCGGTTAGAGACGGCGTGCTCGGCGCGGCGCGTGCGCGCGACGGGGCCTAGGCCGTGGCAGAGCGGAACAGCAGGGGGCTCCAGGGCAGCAGCGGGCGCGAATGTGCGGGCGTGGGCGCGCACTAGGCCAAGCGCGGATGCGCGCATGCGCAGCGGCGGTGAGCGGCCAGAGGGGATGCAGGCGGCACAGCAGGGGCGAAGGCGGCCGTCGCAAGGAGCAGGCGCAGGCGGGGCGGTGGAGTAGGCGGCGGTGGCGCGGCGACAGCGGCGCCGATGAGGCTGGTCGGGGCCAGACGCGGTGGCGGCAGGAAGAAGCGGCAGCGGCAAGAGTAGCAACAGCAGGGGCCGAACGGAGACGGGCACGGGGCGGCTACTGCGCAGTCGTCGGCGGGCCGGGGCAACGCGGCTGTGTGCGGGCGCGTGCGGTGCAGGGGGCGGCCGGAGTGAGCTCCAGGCGCGGGTGCGGCGTGCGACAGAGGAGAGGAGGAGATCGGGGCTCACGAGGCCGGTAGGGGAAAGGGTAGCGGGGGTCGGGGTGGTCGATGGGGACGACGGCGTCGGAGGAGGCAGGCCAGCGAGGAGGTCCGGCGAGTCCGAGCGATGGGCGCCGGCGTCGGGGTTCGGCCCGATCCAGTTCTGGATCGGGGGGATGGGGAGCGAGAGGGGGAGTGGGTGCGAGCGACGTGGGAGTGGGGGGGGAGTGGGTGGACCGATCTAGGTCACCGGGGGAGTGGGGTGGGTTGTAGGCGCGGTTGGGCCGGGGGAGAGAGTTGGGTCGGCCTGGCTGGGCCATGGCCCAGTTGGGCCAAGCGGGAGTTCTTTCTATTTTTTGTTTTTGTTTTTTTATTTGCTTATTTATTTTCTGTTATATTTTGTTCCTCTTTTTTTTGTAAAGTACCAAAATGACCTCGAAATTAGTACTACCACTAAACCCACTACCATATAAAGTTTAGACCCTAAATAGAATAGTTTAACATTTTTATTAATTATAAAAGGCATTTCAATAATTGTTTTGCTACACTTTTATTCACTTTAGAGTATTTAAAGATTTTATAAAAGTGGGGTTTCTTCACCAATATTTAATATGGATTATTTGGCTCACTCCGAACATTTCAGTTTTAATATTTGAAATTTTTTATTGTTTGCTTGACTTTGAATTTGAATTTGAACCGTTTTCGAACTAACGCAAGATTAGCAACAGTAATCGAGGTGACGTGGCATCATTAGCATAGGTTCACTGTAGCCTAATTCTCCGGGCATCACAATTCTCCTCCACTACAAGAAATCTCGTCCTGAGATTTAAGAGGGGAGTAAGGGGGAAAGTTTTGGTTACGATATTCTAACGGATCTTCTCGAAGAAGTTAATCCCTTTTGTTGATGTCTCCAATTCTTTATTCCAATGCATCATGATGAAGTTTTTGTCCTTTCTTCGGGGAACTCCATCGTACTTACAAATAGGTAAGTGGCAGCTCTACAACGATGGGATGTTATAAGGGAAAATCATCTGGGGGTATCCCAAGAATGAACATATGAGTATCTCTCGAGTTGAACAAATGAAACACATCGAGAGCAAAGTAAGATGGTGCAATAAGAAGTTTCAAGCGTATAGGCAATCGTTCATTGCCTGAAACAGAGTGTGAAAGGGGTTCAGAGCAACAGGAATAAGTATTATGTCCGATACCAGAATTGATCACTAGGAAGGTGGCTCGCAAATGACATACAAAACGAAGTGCAAGGGATAACTTCGAAACAGGGATGTATAGGAGAGTCAGATTTCGATCCTGCGGAACTGTGGGTTATGGGCCCACCATGTGGGTTAAAAGTAGAAGGAGCGGTGACATCTTGCTCGGTCATGAGAGCAAGGCATGTCAAAGGGTAGCATGTCAAATATGTCGGCAACAACGTTGGTACCAAGGGCGAGGGACGAAGAGAACCATTTTCCTGCTCATTGCAACGAGGCGGACCAATAGGCAAAGTTCTCGTCCATCGGTGGTTACCGGAATGTCATCAACAAAAGTAACAGGGTCTTACTGACAGAATTGTACACGAGGGGTTTACATAACAGGGAATTAGTACTGCTTAGACCATAATGATCACCATAAAGGTTAAACCAAATAATGGAAAGGAAAAATATGATTATCAGATATTTCAGGGGTATATCCTTCCCAATGATAAGCAAAGCACGATATCCATGACAGGATATAATGTAGAAAACCCTTTAGGTAAGGGGAGAAAATTTTCATAACATTACCCATACAATGGTGTTCGGATAATTGAGCAAGAAACATTTGGCATTGGGATTCAAATGTTCTTGTTGAAAATCGGAGTACCATAGACATGCTTCGAGATAGCATTGACATGGTCAACAGGTGAAGATCAGACTTTGGAAACAAAAAGGATCCATCAGGAACAACTTATAGAATAAGTCTTACAATTTCCTCATGGAAGAATGGTTAACCTTGCTAAAATGGAAACTATAACAATAGGGCCTCCGTCCAGGTGTGCTAGGCATGACATCACCTTACCGGGTCTTATGAAGACCGATGTTATAACTCTTGGAAATATGTTCCAACCATCATATCTGACCGAGATTCAGATTTGATTGGTGTCAGGATAACTCAGACTCAGGATGCCTGAGAAGAAAGGTGCAACACAAATTGTCGATATGACATTGTAAGTTTCTCGGGAATTGAACTATGGAAGCGAGTTTTGAAACAAGAGTTCATCATTAAATCAAGAAGAGGTGAGGGGGTGGCTGATTGACTCAGCGACAATTAATTGAGATTATCAAAGGATGGATTTCCACACTTATGTGAACAAGGAGATAACATTTGTCAGATCAAATGATATAATGTGGTATGCTCGAGGAGAACATACATAGTTAAACATTGGTTGAAAAGTGCACCCGAAATATGGGTTTAGGTAGCATGATCAATGTTAGAATGGTGATTCGATAACCAATGGTCTAAAAATGAAATGACGACCCTTAACTTCGAAGCAATAGGGTTGCTAGAAGTTTAGAATTTACACCTCACAGACCATTTGTCGGTATTCCAGTTTAGAACAACATAGAGACCAAGAAATGAACGCAAAAGGTGAGAGATATTACTATATCAAGAATTATCAAGAGGTGGTAAAATTACCACGACATTCTTGACATAAAAGGTGGTAATATTCCAAGGTAAAGAAGAACAAATGCGGGATAGCAAGGATCTCAAGGTATAACACAAAACACGAATAAGTTTGTGTAGAACGGAAGGCAATAAAGTGGTCGGTGATAACACAAACCATTGAGGGGCGAGGATGGTATTTCTCATCAAGAATTCGATATATATCTTGGAAGAGCTCAGGATGTTGATGATGACCACGACACATTTGTCGAGAGATTTCATGAAGATGTAATCGGTTGGCGATGACATCAAGTCAAATGATGATGCAGCGAAAGTCGGATAACACTTGAAGAAGAACTCATAAGAAGTTATGCAGTTCCATGATAATCTCGAGATACCAGAGGGGGTAATACTCGATGATAGATCAAAGTAGAGGTTGGACTGGGGTATTGCTCTACAGAAGACAAGCGCTTAAACTTGCACGTGAAATGGTATTTAAAGGAGAACATGGTCGGGACCACGTGCAAAAGGCCAGATCACAAATATAAGAACTTATACCAAGGGAAAATTTAATTTAAGAGAAGCTCTAATGATAGGATCTACATCGTGTCCATGGGCATGAACACAAAGTTCAAGGTCGACTCCCACTTCTCCAATGCATAACCTTCCATTCACCTCCTTGTATTTCGAAAATGACATTAGTTGTTGAAAATTTTACCTGGTGCAATACCAGATAAGTATGACCCGTGAAATATTTCGGGTTCACATAGATTAGGGAAGGCGTTGGTTCAACCCATCGGGGCATCTTAGGAACATATACCACAAACTGCAGAACTAAATAACTCAAGCTCGAAAGCAAGGCATAGTTGAGAAAGCAGAGGATACAATTTACCAAAGGAATTATGTATCCAAGGAAAGGCTCACAAGGTTATTGAATATGAAGGACGTTGTCGGATATCATTCAACAAAGGATCTGGTGGCCTATAAGGGATCTGATATGAGCATCCGTACTCAACCAAAAGAAGAAAGAATGCTAATGCATCAGGTTATAGAATCATCTGAATAATTCGAAGCATAAATGCAAAGGAATTGTGAATCCAAATCGAAGGATCAGTAGTAGACGCTCTGATCAAGGATGGATAGGTTGAGTAGTCTTAGGGGCACACTTTGATGACAATATGATTGGCGAGAACCAGCTCAGACCTAGAATGACGTCTGAGCCAAAAGGAAGAATTCTAGTATTCTACTGATGATCGCGAGCATTCACAACATATTGAATCAAGGAACTCAAAATGATAATAACAAAGGAAGCCAATGAGATTACCAGACTTAAAATTAACCATAATGCAAGTAAGCAAGAATTTCAAGAGCAAAAAGGCTCCTAAGGATTTTCGGAAGATCGAATGGTATTTTGAACACTTTTGTGAAATACTTGAATCAACTGGGGATGAGCGGATACTCGGTAAGTGTGAGAATTATCCGTAGGGGTATTCAGGTGACAAAGAACAACTAGGCAGTAAGCTCAAAGAATTCTCGGAACAACAGAGATAATTTCGGGGTATCTTGTAATAACAAGATCAACTGGGAAACATTGTATGAATGGCGAGTATATGTGGTTATCCATAGGGGTTTATCGATGGAAGGCAATTGCAAAAATGACGCCTTAAAGTCTCAAGAGAACATCGGAGAGTATCTTCGGGTACTTCTGGTGCACCAGACGGTCATCTGGAGTGAGGAGGCCTCCGTGAGAAAGTCTTTCGAGAACCTAAAGTTAGTCTTTTTTGCAAAATCATTTAACCCGAATAGGGGAGAGATTATAGTCCCAGAGTAAAGATTGAGGAGTAGAAGATTCTAATACCACCCAATCGACGTGGGGCCGTAAGCCACACAACCATGTTAGTAAAAGTTTTGCAATGACTAGACTCAACTGCGGCCAAGGAGTGTGAAAGGGGGATTCCTACAGGCAGTCGGCTCTGATACCAACTTCTGACGCCCCCGATTTGACCGTACACTAATCATACACGCAAACGTGTATGATCAAGATCAGGGACTCACGGGAGGATATCACAACACATCTCTACAAGTAAAATAAGTCATACAAGCATCATATTACAAGCCATGGGGCCTCGAAGGCTCGAATAAAAGAGCTCGATCATAGACGAGTCAGCGGAAGCAACAATATCTGAGTACAGACATAAGTTAAACAAGTTTGCCTTAAGAAGGCTCGCACAAACTGAGATACAGATCGAAAGAGGCGCCGGCCTCCTGCCTGGGATTCTCCTAAACTACTCCGGGTCATCGTCAGTGGCCTGCACGTAGTAGTAGGCACCTCCCGAGTAGTAGTAGTAGTAGTCATCGACGGTGGCGTCTGGCTCCTAGGCTCCAACGTCTGGTCGCAGCAACTGGGTATATAACTAGGGAAAGAGGGAGCAAAGCAACCGTGAGTACTCATCCAAAGTACTCGCAAGCAAGGAGCTAGACTACATATGTATGCATTGGTATCAAAAGGAATAAGGGTATCATATGTGGACTGAAATGCAGAATGCCGGAATAAAAGGGGGATAGCTAATCCTTTCGAAGACTACGCTTCTGGTAACCTCCATCTTGCAGTAGGAGAAGAGAGTAGACGGTAAGTTCACCATGTAACATCGCATAGCATAAACCTAACCGATGATCCTCTCCTCGTCGCCCTGTGAGAGAGCAACCACCGGTTGTATCTGGCACATGGAAGGGTGCGTTTTATTAAGTATCTGGTTCTAGTTGTCATAAGGTCAAGGTACAACTCCAAGTCATCCTGTTACCGAAGATCACGGCTATTCGAATAGATTAACTTCCCTGCAGGGGTGCACCACATAACCCAACACGCTCGATCCCATTTGGCCGGACACACTTTTCTGGGTCATGCCCGGCCTCGAAAGATCAACACGTCACAGCCCTACCTAAGCACAATAGAGAGGTCAGCACGCCGGTCTAAATCCTATGGCGCAGGGGTCTGGGCCCATCGCCCTTTGCACACCTACACGTTGCGAACGCGGCCGGAAGTAGACCTAGCCTAGCAGGCGTTCCAGTCCAATCTGGCGCGCGCCGCTCAGTCGCTGACGTCACGAAGGCTTCGGCTAATACCACGACGACGAGTGCCCATAACTGTCCCCGCGTACATGGTTAGTGCGTATAGGCCGGTGGCCAGACTCAGATCAATTACCAAGATCTCGTTAAACGTGTTATCTTGAAATAACCGCGAAAGCCGACCAGGGCCAGGCCCACCTCTCTCCTAGGTGGTCTCAACCTGCCCTGTCGCTTCGCCACAAAGATCCACACAGAGGGCCGTTGGGACAAAGGTCCTTTCAGCCCCCAATCCGTGAATCACTCGCGGGTGCTCCACGAGCCGACCCGACTTTAGTCACCACATGTATCATGTATAAAGTATATAGTATATACCCGTGATCACCTCCTGAGTGGTCACGGCCCGGTAGTATAGCATGGCATACGGACAAGAATGTAGGGCCACTGATGATAAACTAGCATCCTATACTAAGCATTAGGATTGCAGATAAAGGTAACAACAATAGTAGCAAGGACAGGCTATGCATCAGGATATGATTAATGGAAAGCAGTAACATGCTACACTACTCTAATGCAAGCAGTATAGAGAAGAGTAGGCGATATCTGGTGATCAAAGGGGGGGCTTGCCTGGTTGCTCTAGCAAGGAGGAAGGTTCATCAACAACGTAGTCGTACTGGGGGTCTCCGGCAGTCTCGGGGTCTACCGGAAAGAAGTAACGGAGGGGGAACACAATAAATAACAGAGCAATCAATGTAACAAAAAGCAAGATGCAGCATTACGTTGTGCTAGGGGGGACCTAACGCAGTATGATATGACACCGATGAAGGGGGAAAGCATCCGGGAAAGTATTCCTGGCGTTTCGCGTTTTCGAGTAGATGAACCGGAGGGGGGAAGTTGCATGTTCACTATGCTAGGGATGTGTGGCGGGCGAACGGGCTGCGTATCCCGATTCGTCTCGCCGTTCTAAGCAACTTTGATGTACAAAGTTTTTCCATCCGAGCTACGGATTATTTTATATTAATTTTCAAAGTTTTATTCATTTTCTAAATTTAATTTAGTTCGAAATAATGTGAATTGCTAGGTGCACCCAGCTCGGGGTACACATAAGTGTACCAGAGGGGCTGACATGTGGGTCCAAGGGGTCCCAGTTGACCAGTCAAACTTTGACTGGTCAACAGGGGGTGGGGCCCCCTTGTCATACACTGTTTTACTAACCTAACAGATTAAAAAGACTAAGTAGGTTATTAGGTTAACTAACACAGGTTAATTGAGTTAATTAGCTAACTAAACATGATTAATTAAGTTAATTATTTAGTTAAATAGTTAATTGATTTTATTATTATTTTATTATTTTATTATTTATTTTTCATTTTCTTTCTGGGCGTGGGCCCCGTTCGTCATGGACCCCAGGGGGCCAAACCGGGGCGGGCGCCGGGCACACCCGAATGGGTGCTGGCCCGCGGAGCGGTTGGAGACGGCGCGCTTGGCGCGGCGCGTGCGCGCGCGACGGGGCCTAGGCCGCGGCAGAGCGGAACAGCAGGGGGGCTCCAGGGCAGCAGTGGGCGCGAACGTGTGGGCGTGGGCGCGCGCTGGCGAGCGGCCAAGCGCGGATGCGCGCATGCGCAACGGCGGTAAGCGGCCAGGGGGGATGCAGGCGACACGGCAGGGGCGAAGGCGGCCGCCGCAAGGAGCAGGCGCAGGAGGGGCGGTGGAGTAGGCGGCGGTGGCGCGGCGACAGCGGTGGCGCGGCGACAGCGGCGCCGACGAGGCTGGTCGGGGCCAGACGCGGTGGCGGCAGGAAGAAGCGGCAATGGCAAGAGCAGCAGCAGTGGCCGAACGGAGACGGGCGCGGGGCGGCTACTGCGCGGTCATCGGCGGGCCGGGGCAACGCGGCTGTGTGCGGGCGCGTGCGGTGCAGGGGGCGGCCGGAGTGAGCTCCAGGCGCGGGTGCGGCGTGCGACAGAGGAGAGGAGGAGATCGGGGCTCACGAGGCCGGTAGGGGAAAGGGCAGCGGGGGTCGGGGTGGTCGATGGGGACGACGGCGTCGGAGGAGGCAGACCGGCGAGGAGGTCCGGCGAGTCCGAGCACCGGGCGCCGGCGGGGACGGGCGCCGGCGTCGGGGTTCGGCCCGATCCAGTTCTGGATCGGGGGGATGGGGAGCGAGAGGGGGAGTGGGTGCGAGCGACGTGGGAGTGGGTGGACCGATCTAGGTCACCGGGGGAGTGGGGTGGGTTGTAGGCGCGGTTGGGCCGGGGGAGGGAGTTGGGTCGGCTTGGCTGGGCCATGGCCCAGTTGGGCCGAGTGGGAGTTCTTTCTATTTTTTTTGTTTTTTTATTTACTTATTTCTTTTCTGTTATATTTTGTTCCTCTTTTTTTGTTTTGTAAAGTACCAAAATGACCTCGAAATTAGTACTACCACTAAACCCACTACCATATAAAGTTTAGACCCTAAATAGAATAGTTTAACATTTTTATTAATTATAAAAGGCATTTCAATAATTGTTTTGCTACACTTTTATTCACTTTAGAGTATTTAAAGATTTTATAAAAGTGGGGTTTCTTCACCAATATTTAATATGGATTATTTGGGTCACTCCGAACATTTCAGTTTTAATATTTGAAAACTTTTATTGTTTGCTTGACTTTGAATTTGAATTCGAACCGTTTTCGAACTAACGCGAGATTAGCAATAGTAATCGAGGTGACGTGGCATCATTAGCAGAGGTTCACTGTAGCCTAATTATCCGGGCGTCACAGATGGTGATCTTATCAACCTTGGAATCATTTCCAACACAAATCGTCACCTTGCCCTTAACTAGTCTTTGTTCATTTTGCAACTCCTGTTTCGAGTTACTAATCTTAGCAACTGAACCGGTATCGAATGCCCTGGGGTTACTATGAATACTAGTAAAGTACACATCAATAACATGTATAGAAAATATACTTTTGTTCACTTGACCATCCTTCTTATCCGCCAAGTATTTGGGGTAGTTCCGCTTCCAGTGACCATTCCCTTTGCAGTAGAAACACTCGGTTTCAGGCTTAGGTCTAGCTTTGGGCTTCTTCACGGGAGTGGAAACTTGCTTGCCATACTTCTTGAAGTTCCCTTTATTTCCCTTGCCCGTTTACTTGAAACTAGTAGTCTTGTCGACCATCTACACTTGATTCTTTTTCTTGATTTCTAACTTTGCCCAGCATCGCGTAGAGCTTGTAGGGATGGCAGTTTTGCCCATGGGTATGTGTTGGGTATGGACAAGACTTGAAGAGATTTTCTACCCACGGGTAATGGGTACCCATACTCGCAAAATATATGGGTAGGGCATGGGTAAGAAATTGTGCCCATGGGTAACCCAATGGATACCCAGAAAAAATTAATAAATGAAAATAACTCCTATAACATGTGGGGTTAACATCCAACTCATATGGTCCAACCCTAAATCTCGTATTCCTTAAACAAGTCATAGCTCATAGGCTCATAATCACCCGCTCGCCACTCCTCATACCTCCTATGTGACTCCTCAAAAAGATGAAATATCGACTCTTCACTACCAGACTCTTGTCGAACACTCGATCCAGTGATCCCCAATTCCCACCACCGCCTTCCACTACGTTGGCCTTCCACCAACCACTGCTCATACTCCCCTGATGCCTCCAAGAGGCCACCCACTAGAGGAGGCCACATACGTGCTATACTACTCTACCATGATCACTTTAATTTTGAACTCATTTCTCTACCTCTTAAGAATTTGAATGCTATATGTTGTACCCAATGGATACCAATTGGGTATAGGATACCCGATGGGTATGGGCATGGGTGTCAATTTATACCCATGGGTATTGAAGTGGGAGGGTATAAAAAGTTTCTATGGGTATGGGTTTGGGTAGAAGGAGGTTTTACCCGCCCATACCCTACCCATTGCCATCCCTAAGAGCTTGGGAATCGTTTCCGTTACCCCTTGCATATTATAGTTCATCACGAAGTTCTAGTAACTTGGTGATAGTGACTAGAGAACTCTGTCAATCACTATGTTATCTGGAAGATTAACTCCCACTTGATTCAAGTGATTGTAGTACTCAGACATTCTGAGCACATTCTCACTAGTTGAGCTATTCTCCTCCATCTTGTAGGCAAAGTACTTGTGAGAGGTCTCATACCTCTTAACACGGGCATGAGTCTGAAATACCAATTTCAGCTCTTGGAACATCTCATATGCTCGGTGGCTTTCAAAATGTTTTTGAAGTCCCAGTTTGAAAGGATCGATATGGTTGACTAGACGGGGGGTGAATAGGCAACTAACAATTTTTAGCTTTTCTTTAACAATTTAAACTTTGCATCAAAGTAGGTTGTCTAGATATGCAACTAGGTGAGCAACCTATATGATGCAACAAGGATAGGAACACAAGCAAGCAAGATATATGAAACAAATAAGCTTGCACAAGTAAAGGCACGAGATAACCAAGAGTGGAGACGGTGGAGACGAGGATGTGTTGCTGAAGTTCCTTCCCTTTGAGAGGCAGTACGTCTCCGTTGGAGCGGTGTCGAGGCACAATGCTCCCCAAGAAGCCACTAGGGCCACCGTATTCTCCTCACGCCCTCAGACAATGCGAGATGCCGTGATTCCACTATTGGTGCCCTTGAGGCGGCGACCGAACCTTTACAAACTAGGTTGGGGCAATCTCCACAACTCAATTGGAGGCTCCCAACAACAGCACGAAGCTTCACCACAATGGACTATGGCTTCGCGGTGACCTCAACCGTCTAGGATGCTCAAACACCCAAGAGTAACAACCTCTGTAAGGGATTAGTGGGGGAATCAAATATCTCTTGGTGGAAGTGTAGATCGAGGCCTTCTCAACCACTCCCGAGCAAATCAACAAGCTTGGTCGGCTAGGGAGTGAGATCGGGCAAAAATGGAGTTTAGAGCAATAATGGAGCTTAGGGGTGGAAGAGGTAAGTCAACGGGGAAGAAGGGGACCCCTTATATAGTGTGGGAAAAGGATCCAACCGTTACCCACCAACCAGCCCGCGACCAGCGGTACTACCGCGCCTGGCCAGCGGTACTACCGCAAGGCCGTGCGGTACTACTGCTTGCAACCAAGCGGTACTACCGCACGGCTGTGCAGTACTACCGTACCGACCCACGGTACTGCCGCAACCCCAGCGACAGTAAAGATAAACAGACGCGTAGGAGCTAGGGGCGGTACTTCCGCACGCGCGGTACTACCGCGCCCCCATGCGGTACTACCGCAAGGCAAAAACCCCCAGCCAGGGGGAAGGGAACTTCCATGCCTACTTCCGCAAAGAAACGGAAGTAGCAAAAATCCGACACAGTGGTACCGCCGAGGGGCGGTACTACTGCCTGACTGCATAGCGCGGTACTACTGCTCGGCGAAAACGGTACTACTGCGGTAGGTGTGGATGTAAAAAATTACATCCGCCCCTACTACCGCAAAGGGGCAGCACTAGCCTGGTGGGCAGCGGTAGTGCGGCTCCAGGGGAGCGGTACTACCATGGGCACCTGCGGTACTACCAAGCCACCGGCAACTTTAAGAGTCTTGCTCCACAAGGCTACTTTAAGAGTCTTGCTCCACAAGAGGGCCACGATATCGATATCAAAGAAAGTGGCAAAGCCCATGATTGCAAGTTGATGAACGGGAAGTAAATTGTATGCAAGGGACTCAACAAGCATGACCTTCTCGATTGTGAGATCATGAGAGATGACCACCTTGCCAAGTCCCAATACCTTAGAAGATGAGGCGTCACCCCACTCGATATTGGTGGGCATAGATGGAACCTTGTGCACGTCCACCACCAAGTCCTTGCTTCCGGTCATATGATTTGTAACTCCGCTATCGAGCAACCATGATCCCCCACCGGAAGCAAACACCTACAAGAGATCAATGCTTGGTTTTATGTACCCTTTTTGTAATGGTTCCGTTGATGTTAGTAACAAGGGTCTTTGGAACCCAAGTAGACCATTCAATGTATTCATGAAGAGAACCAACAAATTTGGCATAAACATGCCCATCACTAGCACGGCATTACACATAAGAAGGATTAAAATCGCCAGCTTTGTTGGGAGGGGTGGCATTGCCCTTCTTGACATTTCCACCCTTTGCATTGTTCTTCTTCTTCTCCTCGGAGGCACTCTCTCCCTCCTTCACAAAGGTTTGCATCAGAGGCGGAGGTCGTTTGGTCTTGTCATTCTTCTTCTTGTTCTTGGAGTCGGGCACGTACCCAACCCCTTCCTTGGCCACAACTCCATTTTGGTTGATCAAGAGATCGTTGAGGTTCTTCTTGCCTTGTATGCAAGTCGCAAGACCTCTCTCTAGTTGCCCCTTTAGCTTAGTGTTCTCCTCAACGAGATGCACATGCTCACAACACGGGTTAGTAGCATTTGCATTATCAATTAACATCATACGAGGGAAAGTGGCTTTTTTCCTTGGTTAGCTTTACTTGAAGTTGATCATGAGACTCTTTGAGGCTAGCATGAGCACCCTTCAAGACCTTGTGAGCCTTGTCAAGTAGATCAAACTCCTCTTTGAGTCTAGCAAAATCAACCTCAAGTTCGGCCTTCTCGGAGTTTAGCACATGAGAAACAATGAGGACATGATCATAATCTTTCTTTAACTTAGCATGATCAACGTTGTGTGATTCCTCAAGAGCCAAACGAAGACCACGCTCTTCCTCAAGAGCATTGGAAAGATCCGAAATCTCATCGGCATAGTCACGAGTATGCCCTTCCATCTTAGTGATGGTGTTTTCGTGAGCCTCGATCATGTCATTGGCTTCACCAAGTTGTTCTAAGAGAGCAACAAAGTGCTTCTTGGATTTTCCCATGAGTTTGCCCATAAAGGCCTCAAACTCATTAGCCTCCACATTAGCTTCCTCAAGTTCATTAATGCTATCCGTCAGAGAAGGATGATTAATGATGGTAGTTTTGATGTTGGAGGTTACCTTGTTGGTGGCTTTAGCCATGAGGCACTTGGCGGTGATGCTCTCATTGGGTGGGTCGAAGAGAGACACCCGTGGAGTCGTTGCAATGGCAACGGAGGCCATGGCAACCGACTCATCACTTCCATCATCGTTATCATCCTCATTGTACTCTTCTTGTACCACCAATGCCTTGGGCAGAGTCTTCTTGGTGAAGTTGCTCTTGTTGGGGAACGACTTGGCCTTGTCCTTTCGGATGAGCTTGCCACCATTGTCTTCCCTCTTCTCATACGGGCACTCAGCAACAAAATGACTCACGTTGCCACAATTGTAGCAAGTCCTTACACGTTGCTTGCTCTTCGTGCCACTTGAGTTGTTTTTGCTAAAGTTTGGCCTCGAGTTTTTCTTGCTCCAAAATTGCCTTGAAGCAAGTGCCATGTGTTCATGATACGCATACTTCGTATCTTCGGGGTTGCTCTCCTCTTCTTCCTCTTCTTCTTCTTCAACGGTGAGCTTGGCCTTCAATGCAAGGTTAGGCTTCTTTTCCCTTTGAGAATGAAGCACTGCATTGTCGGTGGTCTTGTCCAAAATGTTCATGGCCACAAACTCATCCAACACTTCGCTTGAGGTCAAAGTGTGGAAGTCCGGTCTTTGACGAATGATGGAGGACATGGCCTTGTGATAGGGCATCATTGTGTTGAGGAATTTGCACTTGATCCAATTGTCATCTGTGTCCTTGCTCCCGTCATCTCGTAGTGAGACCGCAAGTTTGGTTACTCTCCGATAAAGCTCACGAGGTTCTTCATCTTCTTTCATTGCAAACTCATCGGCCTCATCTTGCACCACTTCATAGTTGGAGCGTTGAATGCTTGCGCTTCCCCGGTAGAGAGAGACAACACAATGCCATGCATCTTTGGCCAAGGCAAAGGGACGAAGATGAGGTAGGTCTTCGGGTGGAATTGCATCTTGAATGATGAAGAGAGCATTCTCATTGAATTGATTGTCCGCGGCTTCTCGAGGAGTGAAGTTCCTTGCATCATGCGGATAGAAACCTTCTTCAATGATTCTCCCAAGGTTAGTGTTCACATGATTTAAATGACGTTTAAAGCGGTAAACCCAAGAATCAAAGTCCTCATTTTTCACAATCTTAGGGGGAGGACCGGCATGATTCAAATGAGTGGAAGGAACCGGTCCACTATAAAAAAGTGGTGGTTCCACATGAGCAAGGATGCCGGTGCCATTTTTACCACTAGAAGAAGGAGCCTTTTCACTACTAGCTTCCCCCTTGTCGGGGATAGCATTCGTCACCTTGTCGGTGGGGTCACCCACTTTCAACGGTGCGGTGGATAGTTTAAGCCCCTCAAGAAATTTAGTAAACATGCTTTCAACTTCGGTCGTCATGGAGGTTTTCAATGTCTCCAAGGCCACATTGAACTCCTCACGAGAGACCGAGGTTCCCCCATTGCCTGTAGACAAGGTCGGATTCACACTGGAGTGTTCCTCCACACCATCTACGGTATCAACCATACTCTTTGGATGGTAAAGTCCTTAATAAAGAGATGATGCTCTGATACCAATTGAAAGGATCGATATGGTTGACTAGAGGGGGGTGACTAGGCAACTAACAATTTTTAGCTTTTCTTTAACAATTTAAACTTTGCATCAAAGTAGGTTGTCTAGATATGCAACTAGGTGAGCAACCTATATGATGCAACAAGGATACGAACACAAGCAAGCAAGATATATGAAATAAATAAGCTTGCACAAGTAAAGACATGAGATAACCAAGAGTGGAGACGGTGGAGACGAGGATGTGTTGCCGAAGTTCCTTCCCTTTGAGAGGAAGTATGTCTTTGTTGGAGCGGTGTGGAGACACAATGCTCCCCAAGAAGCCACTAGGGCCACCGTATTCTCCTCACGCCCTCACACAATGCGAGATGCCATGATTCCACTATTGGTGCCCATGGAGGCGGCGACCGAACCTTTACAAACTAGGTTGGGGCAATCTCCACAACTCAATTGGAGGCTCCCAACGACACCACGAAGCTTCACCACAATGGACTATGGCTTCGTGGTGACCTCAACCATCTAGGATGCTCAAACACCCAAGAGTAACAAGATCCGCAAGGGATTAGTGGGGGGAATCAAATATCTCTTGGTGGAAGTGTAGACCGAGGCCTTCTCAACCACTCCCGAGCAAATCAACAAGTTTGGTCGGCTAGGGAGTGAGATCGGGCGAAAATGGAGTTTAGAGCAATAATGGAGCTTAGGGGTGGAAGAGGTAAGTCAACGGGGAAGAAGGGGACCCCTTATATAGTGTGGGAAAAGGATCCAACCGTTACCCACCAACCAGCCCACGACCAGCGGTACTACCGCGCCTGGCCAACGGTACTACCGCAAGGCCGTGCGGTACTACTGCTTTCAACCAAGCGGTACTACCGCACGGCTGTGCGGTACTACCGTACCGACCCACGGTACTGCCGCAACCCCAGCGACAGTAAAGATAAACAGACGCGCAGGAGCCAGGGGTGGTACTTCCGCATGCACGATACTACCGCGCCCCCATGTGGTACTAACGCAAGGAAAAAACCCCTAGCCAGGGGGAAGGGAACTTCCGTGCCTACTTCCACAAAGAAACGGAAGTAGCAAAAACCCGACACAGTAGTACCGGCGAGGGGCGGTACTACTGCCTGACTGCATAGCGCGGTACTACTGCTCGGCGAAAACGGTACTACCGCGGTATGTGCGGATGTAAAAAATTACATCCGCCCCTACTACCGCAAAGGGGCGGCACTAGCCTGGTGGGCAGCGGTAGTGCGGCTCCAGGGGAGCGGTACTACCGTGGGCGCCTGCGGTACTAGCGCGCCACCGCGCAGTACTACCGCGGATGCCTACGGTACTGCCGTTTTCCTGGGAGCAGTACTACCGCGACCAACCACAGCAGCCATGCAAGGGAGGCAAGAAAATGGAGGAAGCTCCAAGGAAAAAGGAGGGGACAAGAAGGAGACGTGTACGTGATGATTCCACCCAAACCTTTCCAACGCGGACCCCCTCTTAATAGTACGGCTTTCCTACGACTCAAATCCACCAAAAAGAAACGTAGAAAAGACGTCGTCTTCATCAGTCTTCGAGGGGCACCCAATCGTCTTGTGCCTAGCAATGAAGTGTCTGGAATACTCAAGGCAGACGATTAATCCGCAAATGCGTTATCATCAATCACCAAAACACTTTGGGATAAATATGCCCTTACAATCTCCCCCTTTTTGGTGGATTGATGACAATACGGGATTTGCACAAGGAAAATAAAATTAAGTAAATGCAAACCCTTCCTCTCTAGAATATAGACGGGCTCCCCCTAGATGTGTGCCACCTAGATGAGTGCTTTGGACTGCACGGCCCACGAATACTAGGATCAAAGCTCCCCCTATATTATAGAGACAAGGCATATCTATCACTAGAGAAGATAGCACACACATAAGTTAACTACGATAGATAAAGTGCATATGTCTTACACCATATGAGGAAAGGACTCGAAAGCCCAAACCAAACAAGAGCAAACAAGCACAAACGAGGTCCAAAAGACAAAGCAAATAAATGCACCAAGCACGACACAACGCAAATCCCTACACTTTCTCCCCCTTTGGCATCGAGACGCCAAAAAGGGCAGAGAGGACACCTACACACACGGGGTGGATCAGGCAGAGAAGTCGTCCCACTGCTCCTTGTGCTCCTCGTCAGACTCAGCAGTGGGGATAGTCTCCTCGAAGTCATCCTCTGAACTGGTCCACTTGTATCCCTGCTTTGACATCCAGGCAGCCTCAAGTGTGATGACGTCCTCAGACCCGCCAGACACATCCTCCCCAAAGAGCCTCATAACCTTCTTGTCTCGGCGGCGACTCTCCTTGTCTGCCACGTGAGCCCTGTACTGTCCCTTTGCCTGCATGCAGAAGAGAGTCTTCATCTTGTCCTTTAGCTTCTTGGCCCATGACGGCTCAGAGGAAGGAGTGGTGGACCTAGCAGCACGGTCCTCAGCAACATTCTCAGCAGCAGCCGCCTCCTCACCAGCAGCCCTCCTAGCAGAAGAGGCCTTAGCACAGGTAGTGGTGTTGGCCCAGTTGGGCTTGACGCGGAGGCTGATGGACTCATGGCGAATCCAGTCTGGAGCAAGGAAATCATCACCAGGGTACATCTTCTCCCAAGTGGTGGAGAGCAGCCAAAACAGGTACGGTCCATAGATAGTTACCTTGCGAGTGAACACCGCAAACCGAAGCTCACACCACATGATGTGTGAGACATCAAGTGGCTGAGTCTGAGAAGAACGTGCCTATGCGCACAGGAGCAACATGTCCACTAGATATGCATGGACCTTGTCCTTGTTGCCAATGCATGGGAACAGAGTGTTGCGGAAGATGCGATGCATGATATCCAGAAAGGAGTTTAACACTCAAGTTGACTTGCCATTGGGGAGCACCTTCTCAACAAGGAAAGGCTGAAGCAGGTTCTTGTTGGCAGACTCAGAGTTGGCATGGGGGCGAACACCAATGGGGGTGTGAAGCCCGTCATCAGGAATGTACAGCAGATCCATGAACTCTTTCCATGTAGCAGACAGCTGACGGCCGTTGGTCATCCAGGTCATCCTCCGCTCCTCCCCGGGATGAAAGTACACTGAGGCAAAGAACTGACAGATGAGCTCAGGGTCATAGTCATGGTGAAAAGAGATCACCGGCTCAATAGCAAACTGCTCCACCAAGTCCAGAGCCTCTCCAAAATAGTCACGAAACTTGTCCTTCCGCATGTGATGCATGTTTATCCACTTGGCATCCACAAACGTATTCCGCTTGCTCTTGATCACATCCAGATAGATGAGAACCAGTTGCTTGTTCCAGAACATCTCGGTGCCTCTGAGCATAGCCCGAGGAGTCACATAGGGATTGATCCTCCGGCGTTCGACATACTCAGAGACAGAAATCTCGTCCATGCCCTTAGCATGTTCCTTTTGCTTGCTGGCAGTGGTCTTGACATTGCGCTTGGGGGCATTGGAGCCCTCTGGGGCTTCATCTTGGTGGTTGCGTAGACGCTTGGAGCCAGTGTCACAACTGGGATTGGAATGGTGAAAGCCACCACCTGATACACAAAAACGCAAAACACCCACAACAGCCAAGATGGATTAATGCAAAGACCACAACAAAGCAAGAGAAACAAGCAGAAAGCACACATGATAAATGCCTAGAGAGAGATTTGATCCCTAGGTAGTACTGCCAAGTGTTGTGAAGCTAAGATAGTAGTACTACTCTTAGACGCGGTAGTACCGTGCAAGGTCACGGTAGTACCGGGTCTAGGAGCGGTAGTACGACCTTAGCTCCTCGGCTAGCGCGGTAGTACCGCGTCTGCTGAGCAGTAGTACCGCAGGAGCTAGCACGGTAGTACCGCACCTGATGAGCGGTAGTACCGCAAGAGCAGTAGTACCGCACATCAGACACGGTAGTACCGCACTGCGTCAGATCTGAACAAGTTCAAATCTGAGAAAAGCCCGCGAAACCATGGTGGTACTACGGTTGGACAAAGCTACCACAAGATAGCATATCAAGTATGATTCCTACGCATCACGACTCTCCTACATCCTACTCTTGCATAGATTTGGCCTAAAATCTCAAGAACAACAAGTTTCTCCCCAAAAACCTAGAAGCAAGAGAACAGCTAAGAAAAAGAGGGATTTGGGGAAAACCTTGGTCCATGGCAAGAGGAAGTGGTGGGGAACGATCCCACCGGTCAGAATCCGAGGAGAGTGGCCGGAGACGGAGATCCGGCGAGGGCCTCCGGCGCTGTTCTTGAGCGAGAGAGAGAGAGAGAGAGAGAGAGAGAGAGAGAGAGAGACGTGGGGAGAGAGACAAATGAATGGGTATGGGGAGTTGAAACTCCCCTGCCCGAGTCATAACCCCCACGCTCCCTCGACGGTGCGGTAGTACTGTGCCCCAACGCGGTAGTACCGCCCGGTGCGGTACTTCCGAAGTACCGCACCTGAGCGGTAGTACCATGCCTCCCAAAGCGGTAGTACCGCGGCCACCCACGGTAGTACCGTGAGCTCAAGAAGATGCACGTTTCGAGCACACGAAAAACTGAGTCTTTGCACAAACACTCCGAGCCAACACGACACCACAAGACCACGCAACATACAAAGCCAGAAAGGCACACGACAAACGAAACAACCACGAGACACCACCTCTCCAAAGAGAGGGCGGTGGCCGTAGCCACCTATGTTTGAGTCAATTGGTATGGCACCACGAAGAATTATCCTTGGGTCCATGACCAAAACTTGTCTTTGAAGCACAAGTACCATCAAACATGGCTAATGTGAAAGACTTGATCGATTTATGCATAATGGGGGGAGGGAGAGTTCATTGCGAGAACATCACTCCCCCTATGTCCATGCCTACATCTAAACAGGACAACACGTTGAGTATGGTGGGGTGTGCAAGGGTTCAAGCAACATTGCTCGAATCAATGATATTTAGCTCATGCCTTAACTCGCGAAATCTTGCTTCATCCAAGGGCTTTGTGAAGATATCTGCAAGGTTATCATGTGTGTTGACATAGTTGAGCTTGATCTCTCCTCGCCTAATGTGATCCCGAATGAAGTGATACGAATCTCAATATTCTTCGTCTTGAAGTGTTGCACTGGGTTGAGAGAGATCTTGATGGCACTTTCATTGTCACACCAAAGAGGCACTTTGTCACAAATGACACCGTAATCCTTTAGAGTTTGCCTCATCCATAAGAGTTGTGCACAACAACTACCGGCCTCCACATACTCCGCTTCGGTGGACGAGAGAGACACACAACTTTGCTTTCTGGAAGACCAACTTACCAAAGAGCAACCAAGAAATTGGCACCCTCCGGAAGTGGACTTCCTATCCACTTTGTCTCCCGCCCAATCGGAATCCGAATACCCTACAAGCTTGAAGTTTGCTCCTCTTGGGTACCATAGGCCAAAGTTTGGGGTATGAGCCAAATATTGAAAGATTCGTTTGACCACCACATAGTGACTTTCCTTAGGTGCGGCTTGAAAACGTGCACAAATTCCCACACTCAACATGATATCCGATCTAGATGCACAAAGGTAAAGCAAGGAACCTATCATGGAGCGATATACCTTTTGATCCACCGCTTTACCATTGGGATCTATGTCAAGTTGGCACTTGGTGGGCATGGGAGTGGAAGCCGGCTTGACATCACTTAGCTTGAATCTTTTGAGCATGTCTTGAGTATATTTGGCTTGATTGATGAAGGTTCCTTCTCTTCTTTGCTTCACTTCGAACCCTAGAAAGAACTTCAACTCTCCCATGGAAGACATCTCGAACTTTGAGGTCATGAGAGCGACAAATTCCTCATTGAAAGCTTTGTTAGGGGAACCAAAGATAATATCATCAACATATAATTGGCACACAAAAAACTCCCCTTTGACCTTCTTAGTAAAAAGAGTGGGGTCGATTAGCCCAACTTCGAAACCACTGTCTTGTAACAACTCGGTAAGGTGGTCATACCACGCACGTGGGGCTTGTTTAAGACCATAGAGTGCCTTATCGAGTTGATACACATGATCGGGAAAGTAGGGATCCTCGAACCCGGGGGGTTGCTTGATATAAACCAATTCATTAATGGGACCATTAAGAAAAGCACTCTTCACATCCATTTGTTGTAAATTAAAGTTATGATGAGAAGCATAGGCAATCAACATGCGAATAGATTCAAGACGAGCAACGGGAGCAAAGGTTTCACCGTAGTCGATACCCTCGACTTGGGAGTAGCCTTGTGCTACCAAACGAGCTTTGTTGTGAATGATAATCCCATGGGCATCTTGCTTGTTCTTAAATATCCACTTGGTTCCGATGACATTGTGGTTCCCCGTCGGTCTTGGCACCAATCTCCACACTTTGTTGCGCTCGAAGTTGTTGAGTTCTTCATGCATGGCATTGAGCCAATCCGGATCTTCTAGTGCCTCGTAGACCTTGTGGGGTTCCACACAAGAGACAAACGTGTGATGATCACAATAATTTGCTAATTGCTATGAGTGCTTACCCCCTTTCGTAAGCTTCCAAGCATATTCGTCATGAGATGATCCTTGGTGGAGAGCTTGGAAGCAACCTTGGCGGCACGACGCTCTAATTCCTCCTCGGGGGTGAGACGAGGAGTGGTCACTTGATCATCTTGAGCGTCGTCTTGAGCTTGTTCTTGTTCTTGAACTTGCTCGGAGGAGAGAACTTGACCTTGGGCATCACTAGATGTGTCAACACCGTCTTGAGCGTGATCTTGCCCTTGGTCATGTTCTTGAGGATGAGGGCCTTCATGTTGTTCTTCGGAAGTGTGTGGGCCTTGGGTTGGTGATGGCTCCGCTTGAGTGGAGCTTTGTCCTTCTCCTTCGCCCACAAGGGGTTCCTCAATGGGTAGGATAAAGCCAACACCCATTCTTCTTATGGCTTGGCGAGGAATTTCATCACCTACATCACAAGTGCCACTTTGCTCCACTTGGGAGCCGTTATTCTCATCAAACTCCACGTTACACGTCTCCTCAATAAGTCTCATGGATTTATTGAGGACACGGTAAGCATGAGAGTTTGTAGCATAACCAACAAATATGCCCTCATAAGCTCTAGCCTCAAATTCAGACAACCGAACACCTTTCTTGAGAATGAAACACTTACACCCGAACACCCGGAAGTACTTGAGGTTGGGCTTGTTACTGGTGAGTATCTCATATGGAGTATTGTTCAAGCCCTTGCGGAGGTAGAGCCGATTGGATGCATGACACGCGGTGTTGATGGCTTCGGCCCAAAAGTTGTACGGAGACTTGAACCCCGCCATCATGGTCCTTGCCGCATCCATCAACGTTCGGTTCTTCCTCTTCGCAACACCGTTTTGTTGAGGGGTGTAAGGTGCGGAATATTGATGCTTGATCCCCTCATCACTAAGAAACTCATCCAAGGTGTAGTTCTTGAACTCGGTGTCGTTGTCACTTCTTATTGTCAAGATCTTTGCATTGTATTGACGTTGTGCTTCATTTGCAAAGTCAATGATGGTTTGTTGGGTCTCGCTCTTCCTCTTGAAGAAATACACCCACGTGTACCTTGAGTAGTCATCCACAATCACCAAGCAATACTTCCTACCTCCAAGACTATCGAAGGATAGAGGCCCAAAGAGATGCATGTGAAGGAGCTCCAAAGGCCTCTTTGAATAAATGATAGTCGTGGGAGGGTGAGCCTTCTCATGTAGCTTTCCTTCGATACAAGCACTGCAAGCACGATCTTTAGCAAAACTAACATTCGTTAGTCCATGGACATGGTCCCCCTTGAGGAGACTTTGAAAAGATCTCATATTGACGTGGGCTAAACGGTAATGCCAAAGCCATCCACATCAACTTTAGCCATTAGACACGTCGCGGTCTTAGTGGGTCGCTCCAAAAAGTTAATCACATATAGATCGTTCTTGACATGCCCAACAAAGGCTACTTTAAGAGTCTTGCTCCACAAGAGGGCCACGGTATCGATATCAAAGAAAGTGGCAAACCCATGATTGCAAGTTGATGAACGGGAAGTAAATTGTATGCAAGGGACTCAACAAGCATGACCTTCTTGATCGTGAGATCATGAGAGATGACCACCTTGCCAAGTCCCAATACCTTAGAAGATGAGGCGTCACCCCACTCGACATTGGTGGGCATAGATGGAACCTTGTGCACGTCCACCACCAAGTCCTTGCTTCCGGTCATATGATTTGTAGCTCCGCCATCGAGCAACCATGATCCCCCACCGGAAGCAAACACCTACAAGAGATCAATGCTTGGTTTTAGGTACCCTTTTTGTAATGGGTCCTTTGATGTTAGTAACAAGGGTCTTTGGAACCCAAATAGACCATTCAATGTATTCATGAAGAGAACCAACAAATTTGGCATAAACATGCCCATCACTAGCACGGCATTACACATAAGAAGGATTAAAATCACCGACTTTGTTGGGAGGGGTGGCATTGCCCTTCTTGACATTGCCACCCTTTGCATTGTTCTTCTTCTTCTCCTCGGAGGCACTCTCTCCCTCCTTCACAAAGGTTTGCATGAGAGGAGGAGGACGTTTGGTCTTGTCATTCTTCTTCTTGTTCTTGGAGTCGGGCACGTACCCAACCCCTTCCTTGGCCACAACTCCCTTTTGGTTGATCAAGAGATCGTTGAGGTTCTTCTTGCCTTGTATGCAAGTCGCAAGACCTCTCTCAAGTTGCCCCTTTAGCTTAGCGTTCTCCTCAACGAGATGCACATGCTCACAACACGGGTTAGTAGCATTTGCATTATCAATTAACATCATACGAGGGAAAGTGGCTTTTTCCTTAGTTAGCTTTGCTTGAAGTTGATCATGAGACTCTTTGAGGCTATCATGAGAACCCTTCAAGACCTTGTGAGCCTTGTCAAGTAGATCAAACTCCTCTTTGAGTCTAGCAAAATCAACCTCAAGTTCGGCCTTCTCGGAGTTTAGCACATGAGAAACAATGAGGACATGATCATAATCTTTCTTTAACTTAGCATGATCAACATTGTGTGACTCCTCAAGAGCCAAACGAAGACCACGCTCTTCCTCAAGAGCATTGGAAAGATCAGAAATCTCATCGGCATAGTCACGACTATGCCCTTCCATCTTAGTGATGGTGTTTTCGTGAGCCTCGATCATGTCATTGGCTTCACCAAGTTGTTCCAAGAGAGCAACAAAGTGCTTCTTGGATTTTCCCTTGAGTTTTCCCATAAAGGCCTCAAACTCATTAGCCTCCACATTAGCTTCCTCAAGTTCATTAATGCTATCCCTCGGAGAAGGATGATTAATGATGGTAGTTTTGATGTTGGAGGTTACCTTGTTGGTGGCTTTAGCCATGAGGCACTTGGCGGTGATGCTCTCATTTGGTGAGTCGAAGAGAGACACCCGTGGAGTCGTCGCAATGGCAACGGATGACATGGCAACCGACTCATCACTTTCATCATCGTCATCATCCTCATTGTACTCTTCTTGTACCACCAACACCTTGGGAGGAGTCTTCTTGGTGAAGTTGCTCTTGTTGGGGAATGACTTGGCCTTGTCCTTTCGGATGAGCTTGCCACCAATGTCTTCCCTCTTCTCATACGGGCACTCCGCAACAAAATGACTCACGTTGCCACAATTGTAGCAAGTCCTTACACGTTGCTTGCTCTTCGTGCCACTTGAGTTATTTTTGCTAAAGTTTGGCCTCGAGTTTTTCTTGCTCCAAAATTGCCTTGAAGCAAGTGCCATGTGTTCATGATATGCATACTTCGTATCTTTGGGGTTGCTCTCCTCTTCTTCCTCTTCTTCTTCTTCAACGGTGAGCTTGGCCTTCAATGCAAGGTTAGGCTTCTTTGTCCTTTGAGAACAAAGCACCGCATTGTCGGCGGTCTTGTCCAAAATGTTCATGGCCACAAACTCATCCAACACTTCGCTTGAGGTCAAAGTGTGGAAGTTCGGTCTTTGACGAATGACGGCGGACATGGCCTTGTGATAGGGCATCATTGCCTTAAGGAATTTGCGCTTGATCCATTTGTCATCCGTGTCCTTGCTCCCGTGATCTCGTAATGAGACCGCGAGTTTGGTTACTCTCTGATAAAGCTCACGAGGTTCTTCATCTTCTTTCCTTGCAAACTCATCGGCCTCATCTTGCACCACTTCATAGTTGGAGCGTTGAATGCTTGCACTTCCCCGGTAGAGAGAGACAACACAATGCCATGCATCTTTGGCCAAGGCGAAGGGACGAAGATGAGGTAGGTCTTCGGGTGGAATTGCATCTTGAATGATGAAGAGAGCATTCTCATTGAATTGATTGTCCGCGGCTTCTCGAGGAGTGAAGTTGCTTGGATCATGCGGATAGAAACCTTCTTCAATGATTCTCCAAAGGTTAGTGTTGACATGATTTAAATAACGTTTAAAGCGGTAAACCCAAGAATCAAAGTCCTCATTTTTCACAATCTTAGGGGGAGGACCAGCATGATTCAAATGAGTGGAAGGAACCGGTCCACCATAAACAAGTGGTGGTTCCACATGAGCAAAGATGCCGGTGCCATTTTTACCACTAGAAGAAGGAGCCTTTTCACTACTAGCTTCCCCCTTGTCGGGGATAGCATCCGTCACCTTGTCGGTGGGGTCACCCACTTTCAACGGTGCGGTGGATAGTTTAAGCCCCTCAAGAAATTTAGTAAACATGCTTTCAACTTTGGTCGTCATGGAGGTTTTCAATGTCTCCAAGGCCACATTGAACTCCTCACGAGAGACCGAGGTTCCCCCATCGCCTGTAGACGAGATCGGATTCACACCGGAGTGTTCCTCCACACCGTCTACGATATCAACCATACTCTTTGGACGGTAAAGTCCTTAATAAAGAGATGAGGCTCTTATACCAATTGAAAGGATCGATATGGTTGACTAGAGGGGTGGTGAATAGGCAACTAACAATTTTTAGCTTTTCTTTAACAATTTAAACTTTGCATCAAAGTAGGTTGTCTAGATATGCAACTAGGTGAGCAACCTATATAATGCAACAAGGATAGGAACACAAGCAAGCAAGATATATGAAACAAATAAGCTTGCACAAGTAAAGGCACGAGATAACCAAGAGTGGAGACGGTGGAGACGAGGATGTGTTGCCGAAGTTCCTTCCCTTTGAGAGGAAGTACGTCTCCGTTGGAGCGGTGTGGAGGCACAATGCTCCCCAAGAAGCCACTAGGGCCACCGTATTCTCCTCACGCCCTCACACAATGCGAGATGCCGTGATTCCACTATTGGTGCCCTTGGAGGCGGCGACCGAACCTTTACAAACTAGGTTGGGGCAATCTCCACAACTCAACTGGAGGCTCCCAACGACAACACGAAGCTTCACCACAATGGACTATGGCTTCGCGATGACCTCAACCATCTAGGATGCTCAAACACCCAAGAGTAACAAGATCCGCAAGGGATTAGTGGGGGGAATCAAATATCTCTTGGTGGAAGTGTAGATTGAGGCCTTCTCAACCACTCCCGAGAAAATCAACAAGTTTGGTCGGCTAGGGAGTGAGATCGGGCGAAAATGGAGTTTAGAGCAATAATGGAGCTTAGGGGTGGAAGAGTTAAGTAAACGGGGAAGAAGGGGACCCCTTATATAGTGTGGGAAAAGGATCCAACCGTTACCCACCAACCAGCCCACGACCAGCGGTACTACCGCAAGGCCGTGCGGTACTACTGCTTTCAACCAAGCGGTACTACCGCACGGCTGTGCGGTACTACCGTACCGACCCACGGTACTGCCGCAACCCCAGCGACAGTAAAGATAAACAGACGCGCAGGAGCTGGGTGCGATACTTCCGCATGCGCGGTACTACCGCGCCCCCCATGCGGTACTACCGCAAGGAAAAAACCCCCAGCCAGGGGGAAGGGAACTTCCGTGCCTACTTCCACAAAGAAACGGAAGTAGCAAAAACCCGACACAGTAGTACCGCCGAGGGGCGGTACTACTGCCTGACTGCATAGCGCGGTACTACTGCTCGGCGAAAACGGTACTACCGCGGTATGTGCGGATGTAAAAAATTACATCCGCCCCTACTACCGCAAAGGGGCGGCACTAGCCTGGTGGGCAGCGGTAGTGCGGCTCCAGGGGAGCGGTACTACCGTGGGCACCTGCGGTACTACCGCGCCACCGCGCGGTACTACCGCGGATGCCTACGGTACTACCATTTTCCTGGGAGCAGTACTACCGCGACAAACCACAGCAGCCAGACAAGGAAGGCAAGAAAACGGAGGAAGCGCCAAGGAAAAAGGAGGGGACAAGAAGGAGACGTGTACGTGATGATTCCACCCAAACCTTTCCAACGCGGACCCCGTCTTAATAGTACGGCTTCCCTACGACTCAAATCCACCAAAAAGAAACGTAGAAAAGACGCCGTCTTCATCAGTCTTCGAGGGGCACCCAATCGTCTTGTGCCTAGCAATGAAGTGTCTGGAATACTCAAGGCACACGATTAGTCCGCAAATGCGTTGTCATCAATCACCAAAACACTTAGGGATAAATATGCCCTTACACAGTTCTAAGCCATAAAGTATGGCGCACTAAACTATCAAGTAGTCATCATACAGAGCTTATCAAACATTCATAACGTCTGCATCAGCTCCTGCAACAGGTCTGTCACCTAGTGGTGCATCAAGGACATAATTCTTCTATGCAACATTGAGGATAATCCTCAGATCATGGACCCAGTCCGCATCATTGCTACTATCATCTTTCAACTTAGTTTTCTCTAGGAACATATCAAAAATAAAACAGGGGAGCTATACGCGAGCTATTGATCTACAACTTAGATATGCAAAAACTATCAGGACTAAGTTCGTGATAAAGTAAAGTTCAATTAAACACATTACTTAAGAACTCCCACTTAGATAGACATCCCTCTAGTCATCTAAATGATCACATGATCCATATCAACTAAACCATGTCCCATCATCACGTGAGATGGAGTAGTTTTCAATGGTGAACATCTCTATGTTGATCATATCTACTATATGATTCACGTGTGACCTTTCGGTCTCGGTGTTCCGAGGCCATATCTGCATATGCTAGGCTCGTCAAGTTTAACCCGAGTATTCTGCACATGCAAAACTGGCTTGCACCTGTTGTATGTGGGCGTAGAGCTTATCACACCCAATCATCACCTGGTGTCTTGGCACAACGAACTGTAGCAATGATGCATACTCAGGGAGAACACTTGTACCTTGAAATTTAGTGAGGGATCATCTTATAATGCTGCCGCCGTACTAAGCAAAATAAGATGCATAAAAGATAAACATCACATGCAATCAAAGTATGTGACATGATATGGCCATCATCATCTTGTGCCTTTGATCTCCATCTCGAAAGCACCGTCATGATCTCCATCGTCACAGGTTTGACACCTTGATCTCCATCGTAGCGTCATTGTCGTCTCGCCAACTATTGCTTCTACGACTATCGCTGACGCTTAGTGATAAAGTAAAGCAATTACATGGCGATTGCATTTCATACAATAACGCGACAACCATAAGGCTCCAACCAGTTGCCGATAACTTTTACAAAACATGATTATCTCATACAACAATTTATATCTCATCACGTCTTGACCATATCACATCACAACATGCCCTGCAAAAACAAGTTAGACGTCCTCTACTTTGTTGTTGCAAGTTCTACGTGGCTGCTACGGGCTTCAAGCAAGAACCGTTCTTACCTACGCATCAAAACCACAACGATTTTTCGTCAAGTGTGTTGTTTTAACCTTCAACAAGGACCGGCCGTAGTCAAACTCGATTCAACTAAAGTTGGAGAAAAAGACACCCGCCAGCCACATCTGTGCAAAGCACGTCGGTAGAACCAGTCTCATGAACGCAGTCATGAAATGTCGGTCTGGGCCGCTTCATCCAACAATACTGCCGAATCAAAGTAAGACGTTGGTGGTAAGCAGTATGACTATTATCACCCACAGCTCTTTGTGTTCTACTCGTGCATATCATCTACGCATAGACCTGGCTCTGATACCACTGATGGGGAATGTAGCATGCAATTTCAAAAAAAAATCCTACGATCACGCAAGATCTATCTAGGAAATGCATAGCAACGAGAGGGGGAGAGTGTGTCCGTGTACCCTTGTAGGCCGAATGCAGAAGCGTTAGGTTAACGAGGTTGATGTAGTCGAATGTCTTCACTATCTGACCAATCCAAGTACCGAACGTACGTCACCTCCGTGTTCAGCACACATTCAGCTCAATGACGTCCCTCAAGCTCTTGATCTAGTAGAGGGTCGAGGGAGAGTTTCGACAGCACGACGGCATGGTGATGGTGATGGTGATGTGATCCGCGCAGGGCTTCACCTAAGAACTACGACAATATGACCGGAGGAGTAAACTGTGGAGGGGGGCACCACACACGGCTAAGAGAAATCTTGGTGTGCCTTTAGGGTGCCCCCGACCCCATATATAAAGGGGGGAGGTGGAGGTGGCCGGCCCAAGGAGGGCACGCTAAGGGGGTAGTCCTACTTGGACTCCTAGTCCAAGTAGGATTCGCCCCCTTCCTTCCAACGGAAAGGGGAAAGGGGAAAGGAGGGAGAAGGAGAAGAAAAGAGGGGGGACGTGCCCCCTCCCCTTGTCCAATTTGGATTGGGAAAGGGGGCGCGCGCCACCTCCCGTGGCCTCCTTCCTCTCCTCCAGTATGGCACATTAGGCCCATTAACTTTCCCGGGGGGTTCTGGTAGCCTCTCGGTACTCCAAAAAAATCCCCGAACCTTATCGGAACCATTCCGGTGTCCGTATATAACCTTCCAATATATCAATCTTTCCTCTCGACCATTTCTAGACGCCTTGTCATGTCCGTGATCTCATCCGGGACTCCGAACAAACTTCGGTCACGAAAACACATAACTCATAATACAAATCGTCATCGAACGTTAAGCGTGCGGACCCTACGGGTTCGAGAACTATGTAGACATGACCGAGACACATCTCGAACCAATAGCGGAACCTGGATGCTCATATTGGCTCCTACATATTCTACGAAGATCTTTATCGGTCAAACCGCATACCAACATACATTATTCCCTTTGTCATCGGTATGTTACTTGCCTAAGATTCGATCATCGGTATCATCATACCTAGTTCAATCTCATTACCGGCAAGTCTCTTTACTCGTTCCGTAATGCATCATCCCGCAATTAACTCATTAGTTGCATTGCTTGCAAGGCATATAGTGATGTGCATTACTGAGAGGGCCCAGAGATACCTCTGTGATACTCGGAGTGACAAATCCTAATCTCGATCTATGCCAACTCAACAAACACCTTCAGAGACACCTATAGAGCATCTTTATAATCACCCAGTTATGTTGTGGCGTTTGATAGCACACATGGTGTTCCTCGGTATTCGGGAGTTTCATAATCTCATAGTCAGAGGAATATGTGTAAGTCAAGAAGAAAGCAATAGCAATAAAACTAAACGATCATTATGCTAAACTAACGAACGGGTCTTGTCCATCACATCATTCTCTAATGATGTGATCCCGTTCATCAAATGACAACACATGTCTATGGTCAGGAAACTTAACCATCTTTGGTTAACGAGCTAGTCAAGTAGAGGCATACTAGGGACACTTTGTTTCTCTATGTATTCATACATGTACTAAGTTTCCGGTTAATACAATTTTAGCATGAATAATAAACACTTATCATAATATAAGGAAATATAAATAACAACTTTATTATTGCCTCTAGGGCGTATTTCCTTCAGAGCCGACCATCTCCTGAAGTTGGAAGGAAGTCATACCAAGGAGCTCAGAGCGCAAAAGCTCAGCCTGTCGCTCCAAGGCAAGACGCGCTTGGAAATCCGCCGAGGCCACAGAGCCAGCAGGAGCAGGAATGATCGATGCCCACATGACAAAACGGCTTCGATAGGAGCGATGCTTCTTTATGGACCTTGCGAGCAGATAGAGCCTGTTGGTGCCCGACGGGGAGGCGTGGCAACGGTGACACGGTAGGGCTTCCCAAAAAGCTGAAGGGACGCCAGGCAACAGGCATTGCGGCACTCACATGCTCGATGACCATTCTCAAGGCACCAAGAACACCTAAAAGGATATTGACAAATAGCTGCACAGTGACCAGGAAGGAGGCATCTGCAACATCTACCATGAAGCCAAGCGGGGACAGTACGGGGAGCCAATGCAGGGACTAGAGAGTCCGGTCGTTGCATGTTGCGCTGCGGCAGCACCTCCTGCCAACCTCGACACGCATCCACATCACACGTCACGCCCGGTTGAGTAGCCGAAACTGAGGATTTGGTAGCCGCCGGCGGCGGCCGCAGGGCTATTTCATCATCATCCTCGTCTTCTTCGTCGTCGGTAAGGGAACTCCATGAAACTGATCACTCCATGTCCAGACCCGGCGCAGTGCCGACAGGTGTTGAGGACGGCATCGCTTCCACAGTAATCGAGGATGATGTAGCGCAGCCAGTAGGAGTCGTGGACGGCGCTTCAGCAGTAGCAGCCGGGGGTGACGGCGGGGCTTCCACAAGGCCCCAAGAATGACGTAGCAGTGCCAGCAGTAGTCGGGGACGACGCACCCACAACAGCAATCGGGGTCGTGGTTGACTGCATGACGCAGGCAGGAGTTGCGTCACCACGGCCTGGGGACCGGAGACACCCATTATTTTAATGTAGAAATATTTCATACTTGCATTGTGTATGAACAAAAAGTATGAATATGGTCTGCAGGGGGTGCAAAATAGTGTTAGTGGATGCTGACATGACACACTTGATGAGATGCAAAGGCACATGTTCAGAGAATTAGAATTAGTGAGGATCAACTATTTAAGAATAATAGATTAATATTAATACTATCATTTATACACGGGGCAAATAATGGAGGTTATAAACCCTTTGCGAGGACCTCCAAGGGTCACTTTATGGTTGCCTAGAAGCACAGCAAGTGGCGCATCCAGTTGCCGCCGCATATCGTGTGTTGGGCATTCCTTTTGTATTTCATTTTTTATTTCTTACATGTTTTAGCTGGGTTTTTTTTGGATTTTTGGTTTTTCGGTTTTCACCAGGGTTTTTTTTCTAGGTTTTGGAGGGGGGAATGCATGCTTCCTTTTCACAGGAATTTTTTATGCTATTTATTTCTCATGAAAAAAAACAGATTTGCTTCCACGAAAAGCACAGTCTCTTCTTGAATCTCGAAAAAGGGGAATATATATATGCTCCACGAAAAGCACACATTTAATTCTCATGGAACCATAAATTTGCTTCCATGAGAAGCGTGACTATGCTTCTTAGAAAAAACTTTGTGCTTTCCCAAGAAGCACCAATTCGCTTATGAGATTTTGCTTCTCAAAAAAGAAAAAATCTATGCTTTCACGAGATTTGCTTTTGCGGGAAGCACAATTGTGTTTCTCCAGAAAAGAATATAAGTTGTGTTTATCTGTAAAAAAATTATGTTCTTTTGAGAGAAGCACAATTTTGCTAACATGAGAAAAAACACAACTGGTGCTCCTAAAAAATGAAAAATCACAACCGTGCTTCTGAGCTTGCTTTTCCTGTATTTTTATTTTTGCACTAATCGGGTTTTTTGGTTTTCGTTTTTATGTTTATTTTCTTACTTGTTCTTTTCGGTTTTGCCGATTTCTGGTTTTTGTGAAAAATAGTTCGTCGGAACCTATTAACATGAGACCTATTTTCGAAGATCCTAACATGAGAAATCCAATGATGAAGATGATTCAGAATTTGAACACACAGTTTAAGAGATAAAACGTTTTAAATAAATGAATCTATGAAAAAAAAAAGAAAACACACAAGTTACGAGAAGTGATGTACGTACAGTGGGCCACTTGTCAACACCGAAGAAGATGGAGGTGACCTTTGCAAAAGACCCTCAATTAATGATTTAGTTTATACACATCAAACACAAGGCTTTTAGGTTTCAAAAAATAGCCTTTGAATGAATACACCACACCTCAAATATCTGGCCTTCAAATCTTGGGCCTGCCCCCGATTGTTAGTCCAATGGGCATGTATATATCATTGATTGTCAGTCTAATGCGCATGTATATATCATTTTCTATTTCCTGGTCATAGATCACTCCCAACTGGCGCTCACACACCAAACACTTATAGGCCTGCTCAAACACAATGTTTCGAGCGCTGGCTTTATTCCTCGATCGCTCGCTCAAAAGAAAAAGGTTTCTGTTTTTTCTCTTCCTTTGGTTCACTCGATTTCGTCGGTTCTTAGTTGACCAGCCACAATTGACTATTGATCAGGCCCATGTTGACCATTGAGTTTTTTTAAAAAAAATGGGAAAATCAAAAGGTTCACAAATTTTTTTAAAAATAAAAAAGTTCACGAATCTGGAAAGTTAACATATTTGATATGTTTTTGCAAAATTTGAAAAAAAATCATGGATTCAAAGTTCAGGAAATAAAATGTTCATGAATCTAGGAAAATTCACTAATTCAAAAAATTCACAAAAACTAAGAAAAGTGCATGAAATTGTAAAAAGTTCATGGATTTGCAAAAAAACACAAATTAAAAAAGAGACATTTACATTTCTTCCTTACTTTGTCCCGACCTCATCTTTACCCCTAATAAAAAAACAATGGTCAACTATACCCCTCTTCCGTTTGGTGCCCTTATGAAAATACCCTTCCGTGTCTTTTCCTTTTGGTCAAAGGCCTTTGACCATCAGTGAGCTGTTATGTGGACATTTGTCCCCCTCCTTGCCTATGTCACATACAGCTGGGACCCATCCAAAGAAAAGAAAAAAGAAAAAATCATCTCCCATCACTACCACTTACACATGGGTCCCACCATAAAGAAAATAAAATAAAAATAAAAATGGAACACACACACTCTCTCCCCCCTCTTCATCTCCAGCGAGTTCTCCGACAGTCCACCCGCCCATTGCCTGCCTTCCCCCGTCGCCCACGCCGCAAGTAGCAACACGACAGCGCGGCAGCAACAGTAGCATGGCAGCGCGACAGTAGCAACAGCAACACGACAGTGTGGCGGCGCAAGGAGCAATGGTGGCGGGCGGCACAAGGAGCAACGCGGCGGCGGGCAGCTCAAGCAGCAGCACGACAGCGCAATGAGCAGCAGCAGGTAGGGGCAGCCACAAGCAGCAGCACGGCCGGCACCGCCATGGCCGTAGGGACCTGATTGCTTTTGTTAAAAAAAATTGTAGAGACCTGATTGCTTTTGTTAAAAAAATTATAGGGGTCCATGTGTAAGTGGTTGTGATGGGAGATAGTTTTTTTTCTTTTTTCTTTTCTTTGGGTGGGTCCCACCTGTATGTGGCATAGGCAATGAGGGATACAAATGTCCATATAACAGCTCACTAACGGTCAAAGACCTTTGACCAGACGGAAACGACACGGAAGGGTATTTTCATAAGGGCACCAAACGAAATAGGGGTATAGTTGAGCACTGTTTTTTATTAGGGGTAAAGATGAGGTCGGGACAAAGTTGTTGGGGGGGGGGGGGGAGGGGGGAGGAAATGGAATTGGCCCATTAAAAAAGGTCCATTGATTTTGGAAAAAGTTCAGTGGTTCAAAAAAAATTCATGAACATGAAAAAGGTTCACATATTTGATTAAAAAGTTTATAAATTTAAAAAAATCATGAATTTAAGAAAACATTCATAAACATTTAAAAATTCACAAAATTGAACAAGTTAATGAATAAAAAATATTCAAAAAATTGCAAAGTTAGGGAAGTTCATGAAAATCAATCAAACAAAAAAAGTTCATGTATTTAGAAAAAGAAAAGGAAAAGAAACAAAACAAATAAAAAGGAAAAAAAAGCCAGGAAGGCTTCGCAAAACCAGCAACCGGTCCATTGAGTACCTATAAATGGGTCGGCCCACGGAGAATCGATCATGAGAGGGTGTGTATCAGGTTTGAAAACGTTTGTAAGAGCATCTACAACCAAACGCCTCAAACCATCTCTCATACGCCCGCAGACGCGTCCGATCAGTGACCGAACAAAAGAAGAGAGAACTAATCGGACAGAAGAGAGAAAGAAAAATGTGACCCAATTTGACCCCTCATATCATTCCTATATGCCTCCGGGCTGTTCATGAACCCTCATATCTATCTTAAATATAAGGAGGATAGGAGGGCTCACAGACGCGCCCGGATAGTCCGTCACGTAGAACGTGGCCCCATCACGGACCATCTTTTCTCTTTCTTTCTTTATTTTTTTATTTCTCTATCTTCATCTCCACTAATCACGTGCAAGTGACCGGACATATGAGGAGAAAAATAAGAAGTGTGGCTGCGCGGACGAACAAATAGGGGCTCAAAACGAACACGCCTGATCACTGACCGGATGCGTCCGTGGACATTTAAGAGGTCATATTTGCTTTTTTCGGCTGTAGATGCGCTGAATGACGTTAAAGACGTCGAATAGGAATTGGCATGAACTATCACTCATATGAGATGTCGAATAGGAATTGGTAGGAAATGTAGCCCTCATATGAGATTCTATTTTTCACGGTAGAATGCTTCCGGAGACAGAGACGATTCCATAACTTCCCTACATAATGCCGCCTCGGTCCCCCTTCTCTTCCCAGTCCGGCCTTGACGGCGGCTAGAGGAGTGGAGACCTATCTGTCTCTTTTGCAGGTGTTTTTTCCTCAACATCACCGAGGTGGTGACCATGATGGCTAGTTTGAATAATACTTCATGACACTTACTTCGGATCGGAGAGGATTCATGGATTTAGATTATATTTAAACTATAACCATGACACTTAATTTTTAGTGGGACTAGGAGATTGGATAAAAACCTGACCAGGCATCTTTTTCTTATCCATGATGTAGAGGAGATCCTAAAGTTACACACTCTTAGAATGGGCGAGGGAGATTTTATTGCTTAGCACTACGAGAAAAGTGGTTTAATGTCGGTGAAGAGTGCGTATAGTCTGGCTCTGGATCATAAGGTTCCGAAGATCGATTTAGGCAATTTTAGTGGTGCCATGAATGGGGATAGGAGGCTCTGAAATATAATTTGGAATGCTAATGTTTCCCAAAAAGTTAAATTTTTTACGTGGAGGGCTGCTTCTAATAGTCTGACGGTTCAAGTCAATAGGGTCAAACATCATCAATCTATTCTAGGTACGTGCTCAATCTGTGATATTGAAAATGAATGTATTTTTCACGCATTGGTGAGTTGTCCCAAGGCTCGTGCATTTCGTATGGTGTCGAAAGAAGTGTGGAATTTACCATTTGAGGAGATTTTCAAATATTCTGGACCGGGATAATTTCTTATTTTATTGGATCAATTAAATTTGCTTGTGCATGAGCAAATCATTAAATTATTTTCATGTTCTTGAGAGTTTGATATCTAAGAAATGATTTGATCTTTAGTAAGGGAACATAATCCATCTCAGCCTCAGTGAGCTTTGTAGAAAATTATTGGACATCTTTCTTGTCTTATCATGCTAAATTGCAAGGGAAGACAGTAAAGATTAGCATGTGGAGGTGAAATTTCAGCAAAGCATTAATATTGAAAGGAAGGTTATTCATTGGCAGCCCCCCATCTCAGCAAAGCACTAATATTGAATCTCAGCAAAGCACTAATATTGAGAGGAAAGTTATTCGTTGGCAGCCCCCCATCTCAGAGGTCTACAATATTAATATAGCACTAATATTGAATCTCAGTAAAGCACTAATATTGAGAGAAAGGTTATTCATTGGTAGCCCCCCATCTCAGAGGTCTACAATATTAATATCAACGTAAGAGTGGGTGGTTGTGAGAAACCATTGTGGACAAATTATTCTTTCTTTCTGGGATTGTATTAGAGTTTGTAAGAAACCATTGTGGACAAATTATTCTTTCTTTGTGAGATTGTATTAGAGTTTGCTATAGCGTCGAGGAAGCAGAATTTAGAGCATTCCTATCGGCCTGTATATTAGTACAACACTAGACATGCCCATCATTTTGGAGGAAACTGATCGTTCCTTTGTTGCCTCTGTTCTTGGAAGAGATTGTATGGACAGGTCCTCCCTTGTTGATGTAAAGAAGGTGGTGGTAAATTTCTCAAAGATGCTGGTGAATTTACATATTTCAAATATCAACATGAGGGCAAATTTAGAGGCCACCAGGTTGCAAAGTTTAGTTTTGATAATAGAGAGAAAATTACATATACAGTAACTGAACTTGACTCTAGGGTTCACTTTGGTCACTGTATTCATGAAATCGCAAGTTACGGTTACCGGGCTCGCTGAACCAGGTCACTATACGGTAACCCATACCGTTTCGGCTCGTATCACGTGCACGTGGACGAATTTGACGGAAAAAAACGCTTGGACTTGCGAGCTATACAGGACACGTCGAGGGTTTCTTCATCATCTCCCCTCCCCTGTCGATTCCCCTCTCGTTCCCCTCATCTGACTTCTAAATCCCTAGCGCAATCTCTCATCTCCTCCCCTGTCGCTTGGATCCAACAGTTGCATCCTCTGCTCCCATGTCCGGTGCGGGTAGCTCATCGGGGGCCGGTGCGGGTTGGCTTGCTTTGATCCAATGCCCTGATTGCAAGATCCGCCAGATTAGGTGGTTTGAGTCCACCACTGAAAAGCATCCTGGGTGGATCTTGTACAAGTGTACGAATCATAAGGTTAGTACAAGAACATTGACTCGATGTTGTTCTTCATTTGATTTTCAGATTTGTTCTTGATTTGATTTTGAGATTTGTTCTTGATTTTGTGAAATAGGTAGGGAAGAAACCTTGCAACTTTTGGCACTCGAAGTTAGTTACATTAATTATTTGAAGGTAAATGGGCATCTGAGAGGTGAATCTGTGGATAATAAAGTAGTAGATATGAAGAAAAATAAGAACACGACAGAAGTGGATCCTGAAGATATGATGAAGATGATGCTGCTGCTAAAATCACTTCCTGGAGATGTTACAGACTTGGTTGCTGTAATGAAGATAGCAGTTGTACTGCTATTTGCAATTCTCTTTGTGTTAGTGTTAGTTCTAGTTAGGATGTGATTGTTGTCAATGTTGGCAATTTCTAAGTAAGAAGGAGACTTTTGTGTCGTTTGATGTCAGTGGTAATAGAAACCTTTGTGCTAGTAATATTTGTGGAGACAACTTTGTTGTCGGAAATTAGAGAAGTGGAAAATGTTATTATATGGCATGAACTGATGAGACATTTCGCATTTGATAACATGCATTTGACTGTTGAACACTGACAAGAAGGAACAAGACTGAAATTTGAAAATTTGCAGTTGATAACACAGAACATTACTGAAGTGAACATGCATTTTACTGTTGAACAAATGAAGAACATGAATTTGATAATACCATTTCTTGAGCATAACAGAAACTGGTCATTCATAACTCCTTGATAACACACATAAGTATTTCAAAAGCATACAATACTGAAAGGTTCATAGTTTAGCATGTCTTAACATCTAGAAATTGCAAAATACTTCATCCATTACATTAAATGGTCATTCAGGACCTGAATTTATCAAACATGTTAACTTTCTTGTGCTTATTTGCTGCAGCTGCTGCTTTCTTCTGTAGTGCAACAATTTTCTTTGCTTCTGTTGCTGCTTTCTTCTCTTCTGCAACCCTCTTCTTTACCTCCAGTAGTTCTTGTTTTTTAGCTGCTGTTGCAAGCTTCTTGGCCTCAAGTTCTTGCTCTCTCTTTTTTCTTACCTATGTTTTGAAAGCTTCTTTTTCTTGAGCTTTTTTGGCCTTTTCAGCTTGTTTCTTGGCAAGGGATTCACCTGCTTTTTGCAAAGCAGCAGCTTCCCTTTGTGCTAGGATTTCAGCACACCTCTTTTCATGCAATATTTCATTGGCTTGCTGCTCGGCCTCCCTCATCACTTCAACTCTAGCTGCAAGATTTCCTAATCTTGTTGCAGTGCTGCTGCCTACAGATGGCATTGCAGCTCTAGCTTCTTTGAGGAAAGAGCTTTCAGGCAATGGTCCCGGCACCTTTCTTTTCCTTGGTTTAGGAGCCTGTAACAGTAGTGAAACATGAGATGTATTTCACATCAAGATCATATTTTTAACAAGGTTCAATGGACATACCTCATTTCTCATGATTTCCATCATTGAATGTGGATGAAGAGCTCCAATTGGAGGCATGTCATGTTCCTGTGTGACAACAGGCTCCTCACTTGCCTGTGTCATTGATGGTCCAGGTGCTTGTTCTTGTGTTGTAGCCTACACATTTGCAACAAGGTAAAATGGATGTATCGAGCACTGAAATATTTGCCACAAGCTAAAATGGATGCATCGAGCACTGAAAAATTTGCCACAAGCTAAAATGGATGCATCAAGCACTGAAAAATTTGCCACAAGCTAAAATGGATGTATCGAGCACTGAAATATTTGCCACAAGCTAAAATGGATGTATCGAGCACTGAAATATTTGCCACAAGCTAAAATGGATGTATCGAGCACTGGAATATTTGCCACAAGCTAAAATGGATGTATCGAGCACTGAAATATTTGCAAATGTTACCTATGACAGAGTAGGTTCTTGTTCTTCTTCTTCAAATGTGGCTCTTGGCCTCTTCCTTATTTGCTTCTGTATAGGTTTTGCTGCAGGTAGGCCTTGCTTGAAGGCAGAGCACCCTTTCTTATTATGTCCAGGATTGTTGCAATGGTGCAATGAATAATTGTGACATGTCTTGTAATCTTTTTCCCTCCTTTCTTTGCTATTACCTCCTCTGGTTGCATTCTCTTATTCTTGGCCTTTCTCCCTAGTTTCTTCTCATACAAAGGAGGCTTAATTACACAACCACCCATTTTCTGCCACTCCCTCCTGCTTTGCAAGGCATAATAATATGAGCATATGCTTTGGAGAAATTGCAAAGATCATAACACTTGTGCACCATTTCCTCAGGATCAATTAGTTCATCTCTATGGCAAGCTATGGAGTGGGGGCAGGGAATGCCAGTTAATTGCCACCTTCTGCATGTGCATGCCTTGAACTGCAACTCCACAATGTACTCCCTACCATGTGAAGAAACTTGGAAGATTCCCTCTCCAGCATTAGTAGGGTAACAACTATTAGACCATTCTATGTGCTTCAGAAGCCTTTTCTTGATCTTTGGGCAGATTGGACCATTAAATTTCGTAGCCTCTTGATGCTTGTTATAATGTCTGCTTGAAAGTTGAGACTTGATTCTATCAATCATGCTGATGATTGGCAAGTCTCTAGCCTCCAAAATATATCTACAAGTATTTGAAGAGATAACACATACTTAATTCATTATGAAGAGAGAACACATAGCAAGTACATGAACAATTTAAAAACACATAGCAAGTACATGAACACATAAATGTACCACTTACTTATTGAAAAACCTCACAATTGTTGTTTAGTAAAATATCACATTTGGGCAAATCGGTCTGGAATGCCCTAACCCAAGTGTTAGGCCTCTTCTCTGCAAATCAAGCATGAGCCTCACTATCAAGAAGTCTCATCTCTTCCATATATTCTTCATACTAGTCAGTTGTGGTGCACCTAGCTATCTTCCAGAGCTGGTTTTTCAGAACATCTCCTCTGTATTGCTCTCTGAAATTCTGCCAAAGGTGCCTGACACAAAATCTGTGTTCTGAGTCATGAAAATGCTGCTCTACGGCATTTATTAGGCCCTGCAAGTTTTGTAAGTCAGTCAATAAGTAAGTGAATATCAGACATGACAATATGTAAGTAACTATGTACATATCTTTACCTTTTGCTTATCAGACATGACAGTCCATGCTGAGGTGTTCTGAATCCCAAGATCCTGTTTCAGTGTTCTCATAAACCAGATCCAAGTGTTAGTATCTTCAACATCTACAATGCAGTGTGCCACAGGATAGATACAATCATTAGGATCCATATCAACTGCAGACAGAAGCACACCTCCATACTTAGTTTTCAAATGACATCCATCAAAAAAATTATGGGCCTACACCCTGCAAGGAATCCTCTTTTACATGCATCAAAACTGAAGTAGCATCTGTTGAACCTTGATTCATTGTCCAATTGAATGAAAAATGTGTTGCCAGGGTTGGATCTTCTAACTTCATTTGCATAATCCCAAAGCATGTTGTACTGTGCCTCCTCATCTCCATTGATTATCTTCAATGCATATCTCCTTGCTCTGCTTAGTTTACTACAAGAAGCTGCCATATTCCAGTCCTTTTGCACTAACCTCCCAAAATTTCTCAAATTCATTCCTTGATCTGCCCTGAAGTACTCCAAGTACTTTTCTGCAAGATATCTAGCAGTAAATGCCTTTACTTTCCACTTCTTAGAACATTTGTGTTCATCAGCTTGATGACCATGCAGTTTGTTCTGCTATCATAACTACACCAAACGTTCCAGGGGCGGTGGGACTGACATTTTGCTGAAATTCTTTTCCTGTCATTTACTGGCAATTTGATGTCAAATCTATTTTTGCAAGCATATTCTCTCACTGCTTTTCTAAACATTTCTGGTGACTGGAGAACTTGTCCAATTTTGAATTGTGGATCATGCAAATCTTCCTTCTTAAAGCTTTTAAATTTGTACTTTGCACCTGCTTCATCATCAGAATCTGGGAGCTCAAGGTCTTTTTTATCTGATCCTTGTATAGGGTCTGGCTTTGCTCTAATATGAACATCAGTAGGCTCCTTCACTATCTCCTCTTTAAGATTATCATCTAAATCACTGACATTATAATTGCTATCTACAATCTCATCAGCATAGTCTGATCCTTGTTCACTCCCATTTACTTCAACATCAGAAACTGACCCTTGACTGTCATATGCAACAGAGCCATCCTCTTCATCCTGCTCCACATCTTCCTCCTCATTTGCAACTGCTTCTTCTACTGCTTGCTCCGCAACTGCTTCTTCTGCAACTTCCTGTGCATAATTCTGCTGTACTGCTTGCTCTGCAACTGCTTCTTCTGCAGAATTTGTTCCTTCTGTTGCTTGCTCTGCAAGTGCTTCTTCTGCAGCTTCTTCTTCTGCTAGGTCTGCATCATCTGCAATGGTGACATGAGTGACAAACTTACACTGCATTTTTTCCACTGCTTCCTTCTTAATTTTCCTGTCCAATAAATCCTGCTGAATCTTCTGCTTATGCTTCTCTAGTGCTTCCTCCTTAATGATCTAAATTGGTTTGATAGGACTAACAACAGTAGGCAGGTCTCCTACAGGAAACTCTATCACATCATCCCAGTCAAACTGCATGAAACTCTCATCATGATCAAGATACATTTGCAAAAACTTGTACCCAAATGTTACATGTGCCCTCATGTTAAGACAGTTGTCATTGCAAGTTATCTTCACAAGACCACCTTCAGTCATTGGTTTACCAGGCATGCAGTAATACGTTTGCAATCTCCCCTTCACTTCATAGCCCAATCCTTCTACTAGATCTTCTAACTTCTCGATGGTAAGTGTATCCCCCTCCACATAATCATACCACATGTTTTCTCCATTGACATATGCACGATTTTTACCAACTAAGGAAATAACCACCCAAATTGATGCAAAGATTGAAGTTTGATAAGTAGTCAATTTTATCTACAGATTTACATAAAACCCTAGATTAACTGCCTAAAATCCATAGCAGAACGAAAACCCTAGCAATAACATCAAAATCTGAAGGCAAATAAAAGCGTGCAACCATCTAATCGACCTCAAATCGATTAGATTCAGAGAGAAAATGGAAGTTTTACAGAGGTTCAGGGAGAAAACAGGGGCTTACCATGCACAGGTGGTGGGTCTCCTTCTGCTCGGCGACATGGTTCAAGTCGTCGACGAACCCTCTGGCCGCCGTCGCTTCGTCGGCGGCGACGAAACCCTAGCCGATCAGCACCGCGATCGCTTCCCCTTTCCTTTCTCTTCTCCTCTGCCTCGGAGGCGTCGATGAAAAGGTGAAGCATCTCAACCGAACAGGGGGGATGCAAAATAGCTCGGTCGATGCTCGCTTCTTTAAGTTTTGTCGACGTGTCATGTCCAGCTGACGAGTCAAAGCGGGTTTCTGGTCAAATCGGGCCGATACGAGCCGAAACAGTATGGTTTACCGTATAGTGACCCGGTTCAACGAGCCCGGTGACCGTAACTTGCGATTTTGTGAATACAGTGACCAAAGTGAACCCTAGAGTCAAGTTCAATGTAATTTTCTCGATAATAGATATGATAATTTTCTTTTTCATTCTATTTCGTCCTGGATGACAAAGTTTGTAATGAATGATTGTACAGACATTTTAAATTGATTAATGAAAAAACCATGACACTTATTTTATTTGGTATAGGAGGAAACATTACATAAGGAGCATTTTTCGAAAAAGAACAGATCGGAGGGAGCACTACATAAAGAGCATTTTCCGAAAAGAGGAGTCAAGTTGATCGATGCTATTACACAGCACTCGGGGTAACCAAAAAGGCTACTCTACTTTACATCGACGAACAAATATTTGGTACAACCACGGCGAAGCCTTGCAAATACTACAACAACAAAAACCTCGCTTTATTAAACACACGCTGAAAGTCGGAGAGACGAATCTCCCAGATTACATGACACAGCTTGACAAGCCAACGGCGGTACCTCGTGACAGATCACCACCGAAGACGAAGATGCTGCGGTCGATTAGATGGGGATTGCGCCGGTGACGCGAGGGTACACGACCCTGGCCGGGTGACCCATGATGCGGCGGCCCTTGCGGTGGCGGAAAAGGTACACGGCAGCACCCAGCGGCCACTCCACCACTCCGGCCACGACGAGCGCCACGAATCCCAGCGTCGGGCCGACCACCTTGCACCGGCACGGGTTGCTCCTCGTCCCGCACTGCACGCAGATCGGCACGAACGCCATTGTTGTCGCTGAAACCAGCCTCTGCTAGTGCTGTCAGATAGAATGCTTGCGTCGCAGTTTGATGGATGGATAGATGCGCTAGAAATTGATGGTCCGCTTGCTAATCGTTGTGATGTGGTCAGTCTCTCGCATCTCGGGCATATATATAACGTCGTTGCGTTGAGGACGGTTGGCGCGACTGCCGGCATGCGTGGCGCTCGCAGCATGGTTGCAAAAAGTTGGTGATGACTCCGCTTGCTGGATCACTTCCACGTTGCACGGGACTCCGCTCACGTGTGTTCAGTTGTTCTTTGAGTTCTCTGGAACTTTCTCAACAAACGAAAGATGCACAAGCAACGGGACACGTAATTGCACATCAGACTATGTTCTATGTATAATAACATGATCTCCTCAGCACCAGTTTGTGAAAAAAAAAATAGCTCCAGTTTGTGAATTGACACTAGCGCACATGCCGTTATCTGATGATAGATGATGGTGAAACCCGATACGTCCTCGTATGGAAAAAAAACGTATAGTGCACATGCCGTCAGACCAGCAGAAAAAGCATTAATAATTGACATTTGAAACTGAAATTGCTTTTGGAGGCCGAGCTTCCTGGAGGCATCTAAATGCAAAATGCAAAATTCATGAAAATTCATACTTTTACATTTAAAAAATTCTAAAGAAAATACTGACATACATGAGGGCATAATACACAAGTGTGTAAATTTTCAAGATAAAATATGTTGAGATAAGGGTTGTGCAAAAAAAAACTGAGGCTTCTTAACACGTGATACTATTCATTCTCTCAAATTATAAATTTGTCTTTTTTTACAGGTCGCCACTGCATTGTATTTTATTCTGAAAGTTTACACGCATACACCTTATATCCTTGTTTACTTGTACACTTTTTTTTTTGAATTTTCCAAGATCCAAAACGCCATTCTATATGTATACATTACATAGTAAAATAAATTTACTAGTAAGATATATGTGCATAGCTTAGATATCCAAGTATAAACTGATGAAAATTACCGTACAATGATTGTGTTACACTCTGGTGCTTCAATCATGTAGACATGTAAGTTTGGAGTTGTATATCTATAATGTGGCTGTAAAACCAACTCTAGGCCATACCCGATCCCCCGTACTCAAGATGCGTTGTCAGAAAAAAAAAACTATGTCCAACAAGTTTTTTTTTAAAAAGGAGGAAGACTTCCGGCCTCTGCATCTGGGATGCATACAACCATTTTATTAATTATTCTTACAAGACATTACAAGGTCATACAACAGTAAGACTAAAACCACCGTTTAAGTAACAACTATCGCTACTCCTATCCAAATAATGAAGGGACGCTGATAGTTTGGGTCTAATACCAAACATACATCGCAGTCAAACCTAAACATCTAAGACCTGAGGTCCCAACCAGGATGGCTGCTGGGTATGGGGCACCTACCAGTCCGGCGCACTCCCAATCAGGACGCCTGCCGGGTATGAGGCCGCCGCAGCCACCTGCCACCAATCCATCTTTAGTGTTGTACTGCTGCACCACCTTGCCCGGCCTCTCTGCCATCGACGCCACCACGACGCATGATAACGTCACCCTCCCGCGCGAGTCCCTCGCCACACATCGGGCGCCGAGTCTCCACTGCGCCACGCCGCCGAGAAACACCACCATTAATTTGCAGGATGGAACACCGCTCCACCAATTATTCCGTCCACTGGTCCCTCGAGCCCGTGTACACCTCCAAGAATGACGCCACAAGAGGGAAACGACACAATAATGCTGCCGTCATCCAATCTACTGATCTAGGGTTTCCCCCGGAGGTAGCAGATAGTGGCCTGGAACTTCTCAACAGCGATGCCTTCAACAAGGAAACGACGCCGAATAGTGCCGCCATCGCCGGCCTCGGCTGCAGCCGCAAGCAGGTCTTCACCCAGATCTGTTCCAATGGCCTCCATCCAGCGTCTTGTGCACGGATAGTCCACCACCGCAGCCGCCGCGTCGTCCGTCGCGAGTCCACAGCCGCCGACACATCCTCCGCCGTCCGAGGCCGCCGCCCCGGGATCCAGCCCTCGCTGGCCGCCGGAACGAAGCCACCGAGCCCCATCGAGGGCGGCCAACGAGGACGGAGAAGCTAGATCCGACCAAGCCCGGCTAGGATCCGGCCTCTCCCCGCGTTGAAGCCACTCCCGCGGCCCTGCATCTCGCCCGCGCCCGAGGCAACACAGGCAGCACATGCGCGCGCAACGCCGCGGAGAGGGGAAATGCCCCGTGCGCCACCTTCCCTGGGGCGCGCGCGGACTTTGCCGGCGGCCCCTCCAGTAGCGGCGAAGCGAGGGAGGGGGCGAGGGGGATCCGGCGGCGGCGGCGCTAGGGTTCCCCCGTGTCGCCCGGGGGCGACGCGAGGGCGAGAGGAGGGGGCTGGTAAGCCAATTTTTGTCCAGCAATAATACACCTGCCTTTTTTGCCTTAAGCAACCTTGCACATAAGCTTTCCTGATTCTCCGGCCAATTAGACAAAAGAGGAACTGCAGATATAATCGTGTGCCTGATTTTATAGATGAGAATGGTGCTTGGATGAAAGAACGACTTGAGGACATTTTTCTGGCCTATGGATGTTAATACAGATACTTAAGATCAGAACCTCACCATAGAGCGGGACGTTTTTTGGCTTGGCACCCAGAGCGGTCGGGGTTGTCTATTGTACGTAGTGCGTACTGGCTAGCGACACTACAACATGATGATGAGTTTGCAGAGGGTGTGACTAGTGCACATCCGGAGGGAGAGAAAGGCTGCAATGGAAGTTTATATGGCAAGCGAAGGTCCCGCAAAAGATGAAAATTTTGACGTGGAAGGTGAAGTCAGGAGCTATTTACCAACGGCAAAAAATAAAGTATGGCATCACATACTCACGCGGGCTACTTGTCCCATCCACAGAAGGGAAGAGGAAGGGTCACACCGTGCACTAGTTGCATGCATGCGGCCACGCTATGGGATGACATGGCCAAGTTCTAGTATGTGCCACACAAAGAAGGGGTGGTGGAATCTGGGAAAGATTGGTTGTTGCTGCTGTTGGGGACGTAGTAGAATTTTAAAATTTTCTACGCATCACCAAGATCAATCTATGGACTCATCTAGTAACGAAGGAGAGAGGAGTGCATCTACATACCCTTGTACATCACGAGCGGAAGCGTTCAAGAGAACAGGGTTGATGGAGTCGTACTCGACGTGATCCAAATCACCGAAGATCCTAGTGCCGAACGGACGCCACCTCCGCGTTCAACACACGTACGGAGCGAGGACGTCTCCCGCGCCTTGATCCAGCAAGGAGGAGGGAGAGGTTGGTGAAGAGAGCTCCAACAGCAGTACGACGGCGTGATGGTGATGAAGTTGCAGTACTCCGGCAGGGCTTCGCCAAGCTCTTATGGAGGAGGAGAGGTGTTGGGGAAGGGAGGGGCTGCGCCTTGGATGTTGTGTGCAGTCCTCCCCTCACCCCTCTATTTATAGGGGAAAGGGGAAGGGGGCCGGCCCCCTCTAGATGAGATCTAGAGGGGGGCGGCCAAGGGGAGGGGGGCTTGCCCCCCAAGCAAGGGGGCGCCCCCCCTTAGGGTTTCCCCCAACCCTAGGCGCATGGGCCCTAGGGGGGTGTGGCGCCCCGGCCCACTTGGGCTGGTTCCCTTCTCCATACAGCCCATAAGGCCCTCCGAAAGAGGTGGACCCTCCCGGTGGACCCTCGGAACCCCTTCGGTTGCCCCGGTACAATACCGATATGCCCCCGAAACTTTCCGGCGACCATATGACAACTTCTCATATATAAATCTTTACCTCCGGACCATTCCGGAACTCCTCGTGACGTCCGGGATCTCATCCGGGACTCCAAACAACATTTGGTAATCACATACAAGTCTTCCTAACAACCCTAGTGTCACCGAACCTTAAGTGTGTAGACCCTACGGGTTCGGGAGACATGCAGACATGACCGAGACGACTCTCCGGTCAATAACCAACAACGGGATCTGGATACCCATGTTGGCTCCCACATGCTCCTCGATGATCTCATCGGATGAACCACGATGTCGAGGACTCAATCAATCCGTATACAATTCCCTTTGTCAATCGGTACGTTACTTGCCCGAGACTCGATCGTCGGTATCCCAATACCTTGTTCAGTCTCGTTACCGGCAAGTCACTTTACTCGTACCGTAATGCATGATCCTGTGATCAACCACTTGATCACATTGAGCTCATTATGATGATGCATTACCGAGTGGGCCTAGAGATACCTCTCCGTCATACGGAGTGATAAATCCCAGTCTCAATTCGTGCCAACCCAACAGACACTTTTGGAGATACCTGTAATGTACCTTTATAGTCACCCAGTTACGTTATGACATTTGGCACACCCAAGGCACTCCTACGGTGTCCGGGAGTTGCACAATCTCATGGTCTAAGGAAATGATACTTGACATTCAAAAAAGCTACAGCAAATGAACTACATGATCTTTGAGCTATGCTTAGGATTGGGTCTTGTCCATCACATCATTCTCCTAATGATGTGATCCCGTTATCAATGACATCCAATGTCCATAGTCAGTAAACCATGACTATCTTTTGATCAACGAGCTAGTCAACTAGAGGCTCACTAGGGACGTGTTGTGGTCTATGTATTCACACATGTATTACGATTTCCGGATAACACAATTATAGCATGAACAATAGACAATTATCATGAACAAAGAAATATAATAATAACCATTTTATTATTGCCTCTAGGGCATATTTCCAACAGTCTCCCACTTGCACTAGAGTCAATATTCTAGTTACATTGTGATGAATCGAACACCCATGCAGTTCTGGTGTTGATCATGTTTTGCTCTAGGGAGAGGTTTAGTCAACGGATCCACTACATTCAGGTCTGTATGTACTTTACAAATCTCTATGTCTCCATTTTGAACACTTTCACGAATGGAGTTGAAGCGACGTTTGATATGCCTGGTCTTCCTGTGAAACCTGGGCTCCTTGGCAAGGGCACTAGCTACAGTGTTGTCACAGAAGAGAGTCATCGGGCCCGATGCTTTGGGTATGACTCCTAGGTCGGTAATGAACTCCTTCACCCAGACTGCATCTTGTGCTGCCTCAGAGGCTGCCATGTACTCCGCTTCATATGTAGATCCCGCCACAACGCTTTGCTTGCAACTGCATCAGCTTACTGCCCCACCATTCAAAATATACACGTATCCAGTTTGTGACTTAGAGTCATCCAGATCTGTGTCGAAGCTAGCATCGACGTAACCCTTTACGACGAGCTCTTCGTCACCTCCATAAACGAGAAACATTTCTTTAGTCCTTTTCAGGTACTTCAGGATATTCTTGACCGCCATCCAGTGTTCCATGCCGGAATTACTTTGGTACCTTCCTACCAAACTTATGGCAAGGTTTACATCAGGTCTGGTACACAGCATAGCATACATGATAGACCCTATGACCGAGGCATAGGGGATGACACTCATCTTTTCTCTATCTTCTGCCGTGGTCGGGCATTGAGCCGTGCTCAATCTCATACCTTGCAATACAGACAAGAACCCCTTCTTTGACTAATCCATTTTGAACTTCTTCAATATCTTGTCAAGGTACGTACTCTGTGAAAGACCAATGAGGCGTCTCGATCTATCTCTATAGATCTTGATGCCTAATATATAAGCAGCTTCTCCAAGGTCCTTCATTGAAAAACACTTGTTCAAGCAGGCCTTTATGCTTTCCAAGAATTCTATATCATTTCCCATCAACAGTATGTCATCCACATACAATATGAGAAATGCTACAGAGCTCCCACTCACTTTCTTGTAAATGCAGGCTTCTCCATAAGTCTGCATAAACCCAAATGCTTTGATCATCTCATCAAAGCGAATTTTCCAACTCCGAGATGCTTGCACCAGCCCATAAATCGAGCGTTGGAGCTTGCACACCTTGTCAGCATTCTTAGGATCGACAAAACCTTCCGCTGCATCATATACAATTCTTCCTTAAGGAAACCATTAAGTAATGCCGTTTTGACGTCCATTTGCCATATCTCATAATCATAGAATGCGGCAATTGCTAACATGATTCGGACGGACTTTAGCTTCGCTACGGGTGAGAAAGTCTCATCGTAGTCAACCCCTTGAACTTGTCGATAACCCTTAGCGACAAGCTGAGCTTTATAGATGGTCACATTACCATCCGCGTCTGTCTTCTTCTTAAAGATCCATTTATTTTCTATGGCTAGCCGATAACGGACAAGTCAGTCAAAGTCCATACTTCGTTTTCATACATGGATCCTATCTCAGATTTTATGGCTTCCAGCCATTTGTCGGAATCCGGGCCCGCCATCGCTTCTTCATAGTTCGAAGGTTCACCGTTGTCTAACAACATGATTTCCAAGACAGGGTTGCCGTACCACTCTGGTGCGGAACGTGTCCTTGTGGACCTACGAAGTTCAGTAGCAACTTGATCTGAAGTTTCATGATCATCATCAACTTCCTCTCTAGTCGGTGCAGGCACCTCAGGAACATTTTCTTGAGCTGCGCCACTTACCGGTTCAAGAGGTAATACTTCATCAAGTTCTACCTTCCTCCCACTTATTTCTTTCGAGAGAAACACTTTCTCTAGAAAGGACCCATTCTTGGCAACAAAGATCTTGCCTTCGGATCTGAGGTAGAAGGTATACCCAACAGTTTCTTTAGGGTATCCTATGAAGACGCATTTTTCCGACTTGGGTTCGAGCTTTTCAGGTTGAAGTTTCTTGACATAAGCATCGCATCCCCAAAATTTAAGAAACGACAGCTTAGGTTTCTTCCCAAACCATAATTCATACGGTGTCGTCTCAACGGATTTTGATGGAGCCCTATTTAAAGTGAATGCGGCAGTCTCTAAAGCATAGCCCCAAAATGATAGCGGTAAATCGGTAAGAGACATCATAGATCGCACCATATCTAATAGAGAGCGATTACGACGTTCGGACACACCATTACGCTGAGGTGTTCCAGGTGGCGTTAGTTGTGAAACTATTCCACATTTTCTTAAGTGTGTGCCAAATTCGTGACTCAAGTATTCTCCCCCATGATCTGATCGCAAGAACTTGATTTTCCTGTCACGTTGATTCTCAACCTTACTCTGAAATTCCTTAAACTTTTCAAAGGTCTCAGACTTGTTTTTCATTAAGTAGACATACCCATATCTACTCAAGTCATCAGTGAGGGTGAGAACATAACGATAGCCACCGCGAGCCTCAACACTCATTGGACCGCACACATCACTATGTATGATTTCCAATAAGTTGGTTTCTCGCTCCATTGTTCCTGAGAACGGAGTCTTGGTCATCTTACCCATGAGGCATGGTTCGCACGTGTCAAATGATTCGTAATCAAGATACTCTAAAAGTCCATCTGCATGGAGCTTCTTCATGCGTTTGACACCTATGTGACCAAGGCGGCAGTGGCACAAGTATGTGGGACTATCATTATCGACCTTACATCTTTTGGTATTCACATTATGAATATGTGTAGCATTATGCTCGAGATTCATTAAGAATAAACCATTCACCATCGGAGCATGACCATAAAACATATCTCTCATATAAATAGAACAACCATTATTCTTGGATTTAAATGAGTAGCCATCTCGTATTAAACGAGATCCTGATACAATGTTCATGCTCAAAGCTGGCACTAAATAACAATTATTGAGGTTTAAAACTAATCCCGTAGGTAAATGTAGAGGTAGCGTGCCGACGGCGATCACATCGACCTTGGAACCATTCCCGACGCGCATCGTCACCTCGTCCTTCGCCAGTCTCCGTTTATTCCGCAGCTCCTGCTTTGAGTTACAAATGTGAGCAACCGCACCGGTGTCAAATACCCAGGAGCTACTACGAGTACTGGTAAGGTACACATTAATTACATGTATATCACATATACCTTTCGTGATGCCGGCCTTCTTGTCCGCTAAGTATTTGGGGCAGTTCCGCTTCCAGTGACCACTTCCCTTGCAATAAAAACACTAAGTCTCGGGCTTGGGTCCATTCTTTGGCTTCTTCCTAGCAGCTTGCTTGCCGGGCGCGGCAACTCCCTTGCCGTCCTTCTTGAAGTTCTTCTTACCCTTGCCTTTCTTGAACTTAGTGGTTTTATTCACCATCAACACTTGATGTTCCTTTTTGACTTCTACATCTGCTGATTTCAGCATCGAAAATACTTCAGGAATGGTCTTTTCCATCCCCTGCATATTGAAGTTCATCACAAAGCTCTTGTATCTCGGTGGAAGCGACTGAAGGATTCTGTCAATGACCGCGTCATCCGGGAGATTAACTCCCAGCTGAGTCAAGCGGTTATGCAACCCAGACATTTTGAGTATGTGCTTACTGACAGAACTATTTTCCTCCATCTTACAGCTGAAGAACTTGTCGGAGACTTCATATCTCTCGACCCGGGCATGAGCTTGAAAAACCATTTTCAGCTCTTCGAACATCTCATATGCTCCGTGTCTCACAAAATGCTTTTGGAGCCCCGGTTCTAAGCTGTAAAGCATGCCACACTGAACGAGGGAGTAATCATCAGCACGTGTCTGCCAAGCGTTCATAACATCTTGGTTCTGTGGGACGGGTGTGTCACCTAGCAGTGCTTCTAGGACATAATCTTTCTTGGCAGCTATGAGGATGATCCTCAGGTTCCGGACCCAGTCCGTATAGTTGATGCCATCGTCTTTCAGCTTGGTTTTATCTAGGAACGCGTTGAAGTTGAGGACAACGTGGGCCATTTGATCTACAAGACATATTGTAAAGATTTTAGGCTAAGTTCATGATAATTAAGTTCATCTAATCAAATTATTCAATGAACTCCCACTCAGATAGACATCCCTCCAGTCATCTAAGTATAACATGATCCGAGTTAACTAGTTCGTGTCCGATCATCACGTGAGACGGACTAGTCAACATCGGTGAACATCTTCATGTTGATCGTATCTTCTATACGACTCATGCTCGACCTTTCGGTCTTCTGTGTTCTGAGGCCATGTCTATACATGCTAGGCTTGTCAAGTCAACCTAAGTGTATTGCATGTGTAAATCTGGCTTACACCCGTTGTATTCGAACGTTAGAATCTATCACACCCGATCATCACGTGGTGCTTCGAAACAACGAACCTTCGCAACGGTGCACAGTTAGGGGGAACACTTTCTTGAAATTATTACGAGGGATCATCTTATTTAACATACCGTCGTTCTAAGCAAATAAGATGTAAAACATGATAAACATCACATGCAATCAAATAGTGACATGATATGGCCAATATCATTTGCTCCTTTGATCTCCATCTCCGGGGCTCCATGATCATCGTTGTCACCGGCATGACACCATGATCTCCATCATCATGATCTCCATCATCGTGTCTTCTTGAAGTTGTCACGTCAACTATTACTTCTACTAGTATGGCTAACGGTTTAGCAATAAAGTAAAGTAATTACATGACGTTTATGTTGACACGCAGGTCATAAATAAATTAAGACAACTCCTATGGCTCCTGCCGGTTGTCATACTCATCGACATGCAAGTCGTGATTCCTATTACAAGAACATAATCAATCTCATACATCACATATATCATTCATCATTCATCACAACCTTTGGCCATATCACATCACAAAACACTTGCTGCAAAAACAAGTTAGACGTTCTCTAATTGTTGTTGCAAGTTTTTACGTGGCTGCTATAGGTTTCTAGCAAGAACATTTCTTACCTACGCCAAAACCACAACGTGAATTGCCAATTTCTATTTACCCTTCATAAGGACCCTGTTCATCGAATCCGGTCCGACTAAAGTGGGAAAGACAGACACCCGCCAGCCACCTTATGCAACTAGTGCATGTCAGTCGGTGGAACCGGTCTCACGTAAGCGTACGTGTAAGGTTGGTTCGAGCCGCTTCATCCCACGATGCCGCCGAATCAAGATAAGACTAGTAACGGCAAGCAAATTGACAATATCGACGCCCACAACTACTTTGTGTTCTACTCGTGCATAGTAACTACGCATAGACCTAGCTCTGATACCACTGTTGGGGAACGTAGCAGAATTTTAAAATTTTCTACGCATCACCAAGATCAATCTATGGAGTCATCTAGCAACAAGGGAGAGAGGAGTGCATCTACATACCCTTGTAGATCATGAGCGGAAGCGTTCAAGAGAACGGGGTTGATGGAGTAGTACTCGACGTGATCCAAATCACCGAAGATCCTAGTGCCGAACGGACGGCACCTCCGCATTCAACACACGTACGGAGCGAGGACGTCTCCCGCGCCTTGATCCAGCAAGGAGGAGGGAGAGGTTGGTGAAGAGGGCTCCAACAGCAGCACGACGGCGTGGTGGTGATGAAGCTGCAGTACTCCGGCAGGGCTTCGCCAAGCTCTTATGGAGGAGGAGAGGTGTTGGGGAGGGGAGGGGCTGTGTAACGCCCGGATAATCATGCTACAGTGATCTCACGTTAATGGTGACACGTCACCTCTGTCACTGTAATTAATCTCGGGTTAATTCAAAACCGTTTCAAATTTAAATCCTAAATAAGTCACACGACAAAAGTTTTCAAATATTAAAATAAAATGTTCGGGCTATGTCTAATATTGCATCGGTAATTATGGTGAAGTAAACACCTTTTTATAAAATGCCTAAATACTTTTAGATGGATTAAACAGGAAAGAAATAATAAAAGAAAATACAAAAGGAGAAAACAGAAAAGAAAAAAGAGCAGAACCCCCCCCCACTGGACCAGCTGGCCCAGCTGTTAGCCAGGCCGGCCCAACTGGCCCAACCGGCCACCCCACTCCCGCCCATAACCCCCACCCCTGGGCAAACCCTAACCCAACCTCACACACTCCCCCCACGCCGTTTCCCCCCTCTCCCGATCCAATCTGGATCGGGGACAAGACCCCCACTCGCCCCAGCGCCGCCACCCACTCGCTCTCCCCACCCCCCTCGCGCTGGATCTGGATCGGGAGGAGCCCGATCCCCTTCTCCCTCGCTCGGCGCCCGACGCCGTCGCCCGTTGCCGCCTGGAGGCCACGCCGCCCCGGACCGCGTCGCCGGACTCCCTCCCCGTCGCCCGGTCGTCCCCGTCGTCCTCCCCGGCCTCCACCGAGCCCGCTGCCCAGCCCCCACGCTCCCGCGGTGAGCCTCTGCGCCGGATGCGCCCTCCCGTGCCTCCTCTGGCCGCCCGCGCTCCCGCACGCCCGTGCCCGACCACACCTCGCGCCGCCCCGCGCCGTTTCCTCCCTCTCCCTACTCCGCACCGTGAGCACCCCCCTGGCCTCTCCCTCTCTCCCCGTCATCGCGGTCGCCGTGCTCCGCACGCGCACACGCTCACTCGCCGTCGCCCCTCGCCCGTGCGTGGCCACGCGCCCGCGCTGCCCCCTGGCCGCACCCGCCTCCGCCTGACCTTGCTGGCGGCGGCCCGCATCTGCCCCGCGGCCAACCTGCCGGCCACCACGCCACCGCCCTGGCCGAGGCCACCCCTGCCACGTGAGCGTGCCCAGCCGAGGCCACGGCCTCGCCCTCGCCCTCGATGGGCGCCCGCACCCAGCGCCCAACGCCCGCCGATGCCCTTCCGTCGGCGACCGCCCGACCTCGACGGCCACGCCGGCGTTCTCACCACGCCCGTGGCTGGCGCCCCCCCTGCCTGTCGATCTGGGCGCTCGCCCAGTCGGGCGCCGACGCCCAGCGCCCGCAAACCCACTAGGCCCTCTGGGCCACTGTCAAACGGGGCCCACGCCCCCCAGAACAAAAAAAAAGAAGGATAAAATAAATAAATAAATAATAATAATAATTAAATTAATTAATTAATTAAGGAATTAATTAAGTTAATTGATCTTAATTAGATTAACCTAATTAACTAATTAGTTTAATTAAACAGTAATTAGATTAGTTAAACGCAAATTAGCCTAATCAGTCAATGACGAACGGGACCCACACGTCAGTTGACCAAGTCAACTGCTGACGTCATGCTGACGTCATGATGACGTCAGCAGGCACTATTCTGGATAATGTTTGATTGAATTAATTAATTAAATCCTAAAAATGATTTAAATCTTTTAAAATTAATATAAAATAAACCGTAGCTCGGATGAAAAAACTTTGTACATGAAAGTTGCTCAGAACGACGAGACGATTCCGGATACGCAACCCGTTCGTCCACCACACCTCCCTAACCTATCGAACTCGCAACTTTCCCCCTACGGTCCTCTGCCCGAAAACGCAAAACACCGGGGATACTTTCCCGGATGTCATCCCCCTTCACCGGTATCACCTACTACCGCGTTAGGGCACCTCTAACGCCGTTACTTGTCATGTCATGCATCACTATGCATATGCTTGCTTAAATATTTATTGTTTCTCCCCCCTCTTCTCTCGATAGACACCGAGACCGACGCCGCTGCTACCCAGTATGACTACGGAGTTGACGACCCCTCTCTCTTGCCAGAGCAACCAGGCAAGCCCCCCCTTTGATCACCAGATACCGCCTACTCTTCTCTATATTGCTTGCATTAGAGTAGTGTAGCATGTTACTGCTTCCCGTTAATCCTATACTGATGCATAGCCTGTCCTTGCTACTACTGTTGTTACCTTTACCTGCAAACCTAATGCTTAGTATAGGATGCTAGTTTATCATCAGTGGCCCTACATTCTTGTAAGTCTGCCATGCTATACTATCGGGCCGTGATCACTCGGGAGGTGATCACGGGTATATGCTATTTACTTTATACGTGATACATGTGGTGACTAAAGACGGGTAGGCTCGTAGGAGCACCCGCGAGTGGATCTTTGAGGCGGAGCGACAGGGCAGGTTCCGACCACCTAGGAGAGAGGTGGGCCTGGCCCTGGTCGGTGTTCGCGGATACTTAACACGCTTAACGAGATCTGGGTATTTGATCTGAGTCTGGCCATTTGGTCTATACGCACTAACCATCTACGTGGGAGCAGGTATGGGTATCCCGGCGTCGTGGTATCAGCCGAAGCCTTCGTGACGTCAGCGACTGAGTGGCGCGCGCCGGATTGGACTAGAAAGCCACTAGGCTAGGTCTGCTTCCGGCCGCGTACGCAACGTGCAGGTGTGCAAAGGGCGATGGGCCCAGACCCCTGTGCGCTTAGGTTTAGACCGGCGTGCTGACCTCTCTGTTGTGCCTAGGTGGGGCTGCGACGTGTTGATCTTCTGAGGCCGGGCATGACCCAGGAAAGTGTGTCCGGCCAAATGGGATCGAGCGTATTGGGGTATGTGGTGCACCCCTGCAGGGAAGTTTATCTATTCGAATAGCCGTGTCCCTCGGTAAAAGGACGACCCGGAGTTGTACTTTGACCTTATGACAACTAGAACCGGATACTTAATAAAACACACCCTTCCAAGTGCCAGATACAACCGGTGATCGCTCTCTCACAGGGAGACGAGGAGAGGATCATCGGTTAGGGTTATGCTATGCGATGCTACTTGGAGGACTTCAGTCTACTCTCTTCTACATGCTGCAAGACGGAGGCTGCCAGAAGCGTAGTCTTCGAAAGGACTAGCTACCCCCCTCTTATTCCGGCTTTCTGCAGTCCAGTCCACATATAATAGCCTTATTCCAGTTGATACCAATGCATACATATGTAGTGTAGCTCCTTGCTTGCGAGTACTTTGGATGAGTACTCACGGTTGCTTTCTCCTTCTTTTCCCTCTATCCCTTCTACCTGGTTGTCGCAACCAAATGTTGGAGCTCAGGAGCCAGACGCCACCGTCGACGACGACTCCTACTACACCGGAGGTGCCTACTACTACGTGCTGCCCGCTGACGACGACCAGGAGTAGTTTAGGTGGATCCCAGGAAGGAGGCCTGCGCCTCTTTCGATCTGTATCCCTGTTTGTGCTAGCCTTCTTTAGGCAAACTTGTTTAACTTATGTCTGTACTCAGATATTGTTGCTTCCGCTGACTCGTCTATGATCGAGCTCTTGTATTCGAGCCCTCGAGGCCCCTGGCTTGTAATATGATGCTTGTATGACTTATTTTATTTGTAGAGTTGTGTTGTGATATCTTCCCGTGAGTCCCTGATCTTGATCGTACACGTTTGCGTGTATGATTAGTGTATGATTAAATCGGGGGCGTCACAAGTTGGTATCAGAGCCGACTGCCTGTAGGAATCCCCCTTCCACACTTCTTGGCCGAAGTCGAGTCTAGTCATTGAAAAACTTTTACTAACATGGCTGTGTGGCTTACGGGTCCACGTCGCCATTTGGGTGGTAATAGGATCTTTTACTCCTCGATCCTTACTCTGGGACTCTGATCTCTCTTCTACTCGGGTTAAACGAATTTACTAACTCTGACACTAGGATCCCGTTACGACATTCACCCCAAAGTTGGATAAGCCCTAGTTATTCTTTAGAGTAGTATTTGAACATTGTCCACCTTGTCATTTGACTCTTGTGAAAACATCTTTGTTTTCAGATGGAACCCACGAGGCAGGTCGTGCGCCACACGACGGCCATTGGTGCCTCAGGATCACCTGCTGTGTTGGTTGAGATGATGACCTATCTGGGTTATCGCTGGCACCCTGAGTACACCGTCTATGAGGAGTATCAGGACTTCAACCAGGAGCAGTACCGTGCCGTCGTCCACCTCTACTCTCGGGAGTATGACTCCACTACTGTGCTGCACACTGCTCATGGTGTTGGAGTGACTATCGATATGGCGGTCCACGATGCTGCTTATGCTGCTCTGACACGTCTTCGTGGCGAGTATCAGGAGTTGGACACCTCCCCCTTCAGGCACATTGCTATCGCGTCCGATGTTGGTGCGGAGGGTTACTACACTACGGCCTACTCCACTGTCACCCGCGAGCCCTTCTACCATCAGAACCTGGTTCTGCATGCTGATGGGCTGGATAGAGCTAACCGAGCTCTTCGACGCGAGTTGTACACCACCCGTCAGCACCTGTATCGTGCTCTGACACTGTTGCACCCCTCTATCCGATCTGGTGATCTGTCGCGTTCTGCGATCTACCCCGCCAGGACCGTGATGCCCCAGGGCGTCGGCTAGCCAGATGTGGGAGGCTACTCTCCTGCACTTGGTCCTCTCCTGCCACCTACGCATAGGGTTCCGCATCAGAGTATCCGCGGACCCCAGGCTACTCACGTGGAGGTCTTTCCTTCGCGTCACTACCAGCTGTCGGGCTACACCTACCTCCACAGTACCGCGTGGGACTGATGTAGACTTGCTTGTTAGTGTTAGATGCATTCGCCACGAGCCTGTGTGCCGCCTATGATGTCTTAGACTTTATAACGAACTCTATGCATGGTCCCTTTTGTAAGATATGCCGACTACTATGTAGTATCTATCGTGCTGCTTTCGTTGTGCATGTTTCTTCATGAATGATTCTTGTCTTTGCAAATTTCTAAATGCTGAACTACCCCTGTTAAATATTAGCAGGATGGTTAGACCAGGTGGTCGTGGTCGTGGTGGCAACCCCCCACCACCGCCTGAGTACATGGCTGGGATGATGCAACAGTTTGAGCTGAATCGTCAGTTCATGGAGAATATTATGGCTCAGTTCCCTCGCCCCAATATGAATCAGCAGCCAACCCAAGTGACTCTGCAGGATTTCATGCGCCTGAACCCAACTGTGTACCGCAGCTCAACTCAGCCTCTGGATGCTGATGACTGGCTCCGTGACATCACCTATGAGATGGAGTCTGCTGATGTAGCCCCTGCCAGCTATGTCACCTTTGCTTCATTCTTCCTGAAAGGACCCGCAGCTCAATGGTGGGACAGCCACAGGCGTACCCTGCCAGCTGGGACAATCATCACCTGGCCAGACTTCCAAGCTGCCTTTCGTGCTCGCTTCATTCCTCAGGGAGTCATGGACCGAAAGAAGCGTGAGTTCCGCAACCTCACCCAAGGCAACAAAACGGTGGAAGCTTATCAGCGGGAGTTTCTGGACTTGTCCCGCTACGCTGAAGAGGACATTGCAACTGATGCATGCAGACAGGAGAAGTTCCGGGATGGCCTTCAAGCTGACATCAAGCTCGCACTTCTCGTGCATGACTTTACTGATTTCGCCACCTTGGTGAACAAAGCCATCAATGTCGAAACTGGTCTGCAGGAATACCAGAGCTCTCACAGACGCAGCCGTGACACGGGCTCATCTTCGGGCCCGTCCTCGCAGAAGCGCAAAATATGGATTCCCAACAGCATGTACCAGCCGGATGCACCTGCCCCAAGGCAGTCCTATGCTGCACCTCGTCTGCCTACTGCTCCAACTAGGCAGCCAAGGCTTCCAGCTCCACCATCCCAAGCTCCTGTTCCTACTCCCGAAAATGGTTTGTGCTTCAGGTGTGGACAACCAGGTCACCGTGCTAGGGAATGCAACCAGAAACAGAATCAACTGGCCCTTCCAGCAACTGGCCGTGGAAACAACCAGCCCCGCAACAACAATGCCAAGTCTTATGGTCGCGTTCATGCCAACCATGTTGATCTGAACGAAGCCCAAGACCAGCCTGCTACCGTGATGGGTACACTCCTCGTAAACTCAGTACCTGCATCTGTTTTATTCGATTCAGGAGCATCGCATTCATTCATGTCAGAAGATTTTGCATACAAGCATGACGTTAAATGTGAGGAGATGAACACTTCGGTATTGGTAAAAACCCCCGTGGGACAATGTCAAACCTCACTGGTTGGCATCGATGTCCCCGTGGAAATCGAAGGGCTGGTATTCTATGCCTCTCCCATTATCCTGAAGTCGTCTAACATAGACCTCATTCTGGGAATGGATTGGTTGAAAGCGCATACTGCTTCGATAGTTTGCGCCACTAAGGTCGTCCATCTGCTACACCCTTCTGACGAAATAATAGCTTACCAAGCTCATCTAGTTCAGAACGCCGAGGCACGGCTTTATGCCTTGAATGCGTTGAACGCTGCACCACTCGAGGGCATTGAAAACATTCTTGTCGTTCGTGAATTCCAAGATGTCTTCCCAGAAGAACTTCCAGGGATTCCCCCTGCTAGAGCTGTCGAATTCATCATCGACTTGAAACCCGGCACCACCCCTATAGCTAAACGACCCTATAAGATGCCGCCGCATGAACTCATTGAGCTTAAGGAGGAAATTGACAAATCTCTTGTCAAAGGTTTCATTCGCCCAAGTTGCTCTCCTTGGGGAGCACCTTCTCTCTTTGTTAAGAAAAAGGATGGGACAAACCGATTAGTCCAAGACTACCGTCCTATAAACCAAGCTACCATTCAAAATAAATATCCGCTTCCTCGGATCAATGATCTTTATGATCAACTGGCTGGCTCGTCAGTGTTCTCTAAACTCGACTTGAGGTTGGGTTACCACCAGATCCGTGTTCATGAAGAGGACATCCCAAAAACCGCCTTCGTGACTCGGTATGGGTCATACGAGTACACCGTCATGTCATTCGGCTTAACGAATGCTCCCGCCACCTTCTCTCGTCTGATGAATTATATATTCATGGATTATCTCGACAAGTTTGTCGTGGTTTATCTGGACGATATCCTTGTATTTTCCAAGAACGAGGAAGAGCATGCTGAACATCTTCGTCTTGTGCTGGAGAAGCTTTGAGAACATCAACTGTACGCTAAGTATTCCAAGTGTGAATTCTGGCTCCCCGAAGTAACCTATCTTGGGCATGTCATCTCCAAGGATGGTATTGCCGTCAACCCTGAACGAGTTCAGGCTATTCTCGATTGGACTCCTCCGAAGAACGTCAAGCAAGTCCGAAGTTTTCTCGGTCTCGCCAGCTATTGCCATCGATTCGTCGAGAACTTCTCCAAGATTGCCAGGCCTCTGACTAATCTGTTGCATAAGGGTGTCAAGTTTGACTGGACAGACAAGTGTCAGGATAGTTTCCAGGCGCTCAAAGACAAATTGACTTCTGCCCCCGTACTTGCTCCACCTGATACTAAGAAGGACTTCGTCATTTACTGCGACACTTCCCGTCAAGGATTAGGCTGTGTCCTAATGCAAGAGCGCAGAGTGATTGCTTATGCCTCTCGTCAACTGCGCCCTCACGAAGAAAACTACCCAGTTCACGACCTCGAGCTTGCTGCTGTCATTCATGCACTGAAGCAGTGGCGACATTACCTTCTCGGTAATCGTTGCGAGATCTTCACCGACCATCAAAGTCTGAAGTATCTGTTTACTCAGCCAGATTTGAACCTACGTCAGCAAAGATGGATGGAGACTATTGCAGACTTTGACGTGGGTATATCCTATACCCCCGGCAAGGCTAATGTAATGGCTGATGCCTTGAGCCGCAAGTATTACTGTAACCACCTCCAGGTTCACAAAGTTCACCCATCGCTTGTTGAAGAATTTAGAAGGCTGAACCTCCATATTGTTCCTCCGGGATCACTCGCTCCCCCTCCCGAAGATTTCCCCAAACGGAACCTCCATGTTGTTTCCAAGGGTTCTCTCAATACCCTGGTTGCGAAACCAGATCTTGTGGACACCATCAAATGGATACAGAAATGTGACGATGAAGTCCTCAAGATTAAGCACGACCTCAAAAAAGGAAAGCCCTCATTCTTCACTATTGCTGACGATGGCGCCTTGTATTTCAAAGGCCGCCTAGTGGTACCATGTTCGAAGAAAAACCTGGATAAGACTAAATGGGTTATGCAAGAAGCCCATGATACGCCTCTGTCCATCCATCCTGGTAGTACAAAGATGTATCAGGATATTCGTCAAAGGTTCTGGTGGTCTAATATGAAGCAGGACATTGCTCGTTATGTCGTTGAGTGTGATGTTTGTCGCCGAATCAAAGCCGAGCATCAAAGGCCTGCTGGAACTCTGCAACCTATCTCTATTCCTGAATGGAAATGGGACCATGTTGAAATGGACTTCGTCACTGGATTTCCCAGATCTCAGAAAGGTAATGATGCTATTCTTGTCGTCATTGACCGACTTTCCAAAGTTGCTCATTTTCTGGCGGTCAAAGAGACAATCACTGCTAGTCAGCTTGCTACTCTCTACATGGCCAGAATTGTTTCACTTCACGGTATTCCATTGGTTATCAGTTCAGACCGAGGCAGTTTATTCACTTCAAGGTTTTGGACGAGTTTCCAAGAAGCTATGGGAACTCATCTGTCGTTCAGTACTGCGTTTCATCCTCAGTCGCAAGGACAGGTTGAACGTGTCAACCAAGTTCTCGAAGACATGCTTCGAGCTTGTGTAATCTCATTCGGCAAGAAATGGGAGGAATCTCTTCCATATGCCGAGTTCTCTTATAATAATAGCTATCAAGCTAGTCTGAAGATGTCGCCCTTCGAAGTGCTGTATGGACGAAAGTGTCGAACCCCTCTGAACTGGTCAGAAACTGGGGAACGTCCACTCTTCGGTCCGGATATTATCCAACAGGCCGAAGAACAAGTTTGCATTATTCGCGAGAATCTCAAGACTGCTCAGTCACGTCAGAAAAGTCAGTATGACCGTCATCACCAAGACATGGTCTATCAACCTGGCGAAAAGGCTTATCTTCGAGTTACACCAATGAAGGGTGCTCACCGCTTCGGGATCAAGGGAAAGCTAGCTCCTCGCTATATCGGTCCCTTCACTATTCTCGAAAGGCGTGGAAAGGTGGCATATCAACTGGAGCTTCCGCCGAACCTTTCTCAGGTTCACGATGTGTTCCATGTGTCACAACTCCGCCGTTGCTTCAAGGATCCAATCCGAGCGGTGGATCATGAAGTGCTCGAATTGCAACAGGACCCCTCTTATAAAGAGCATCCGGTCCGCATTCTTGACCAAGCTGAACGCCGCACACGTCAGAAGGCGATCAAATTCCTCAAAGTCCAGTGGTCGAATCACTCTGAAGATGAAGCCACTTGGGAACGCGAGGATCGTCTTCGCGATGAATACCCTGCACTGTTTCCTTCTACCTCCTAAATCTCGGGACGAGATTTCTTGTAGTGGAGGAGATTTGTAACGCCCGGATAATCATGCTACAGTGATCTCACGTTAATGGTGACACGTCACCTCTATCACTGTAATTAATCTCGGGTTAATTCAAAACCGTTTCAAATTTAAATCCTAAATAAGTCAAACGACAAAAGTTTTCAAATATTGAAATAAAATGTTCGGGCTATGTCTAATATTGCATCGGTAATTATGGTGAAGTAAACACCTTTTTATAAAATGCCTAAATACTTTTAGATGGATTAAACAGGAAAGAAATAATAAAAGAAAATACAAAAGGAGAAAACAGAAAACAAAAAAGAGCAGACCCCCCCCACTGGACCAGCTGGCCCAGCTGTTAGCCAGGCCGGCCCAACTGGCCCAACCGGCCACCCCACTCCCCCCCATAACCCCCACCCCTGGGCAAACCCTAACCCAACCTCACGCACTCCCCCCCCCATGCCGTTTCCCCCTCTCCCGATCCAATCTGGATCGGGGACAAGACCCCCACTCGCCCCAGCGCCGCCACCCACTCGCTCTCCCCCCACCCCCCCTCGCGCTGGATCTGGATCGGGAGGAGCCCGATCCCCTTCTCCCTCGCTCGGCGCCCGACGCCGTCGCCCGTTGCCGCCTGGAGGCCACGCCGCCCCGGACCGCGTCGCCGGACTCCCTCCCCGTCGCCGGGTCGTCCCCGTCATCCTCCCAGGCCTCCACCGAGCCCGCTGCCCAGCCCCCACGCTCCCGCGGTGAGCCTCTGCGCCGGATGCGCCCTCCCGTGCCTCCTCTGGCCGCCCGCGCTCCCGCACGCCCGCGCCCGACCACACCTCGCACCGCCCCGCACCGTTTCCTCCCTCTCCCTACTCCGCACCGTGAGCACCCCCCTGGCCTCTCCCTCTCTCCCCGTCGTCGCGGTCGCCGTGCTCCGCACGCGCACACGCTCACTCGCCGTCGCCCCTCGCCCGTGCGTGGCCACGCGCTCGCGCTGCCCCCTGGCCGCACCCGCCTCCGCCTGACCTTGCTGGCGGCGGCCCGCATCTGCCCCGCGGCCAACCTGCCGGCCACCACGCCACCGCCCTGGCCGAGGCCACCCCTGCCACGCGAGCGTGCCCAGCCGAGGCCACGGCCTCGCCCTCGCCCTCGATGGGCGCCCGCACCCAGCGCCCAACGCCCGCCGATGCCCTTCCGTCGGCGACCGCCCGACCTCGACGGCCACGCCGGCGTTCTCACCACGCCCGTGGCTGGCGCCCCACCCCCTGCCTGTCGATCTGGGCGCTCGCCCAGTCGGGCGCCGACGCCCAGCGCCCGCAAACCCACTAGGCCCTCTGGGCCACTGTCAAACGGGGCCCACGCCCCCAGAACAAAAAAAAAGAAGGATAAAAAATAAAAAAATAAATAATAAGTAAATAAATAATAATAATTAAATTAATTAATTAATTAAGGAATTAATTAAGTTAATTGATCTTAATTAGATTAACCTAATTAACTAATTAGTTTAATTAATAGTAATTAGATTAGTTAAACGCTAATTAGCCTAATCAGTCAATGACGAACGGGACCCACATGTGAGTTGACCAAGTCAACTGCTGACGTCATGCTGACGTCATGATGACGTCAGCAGGCACTATTCTGGATAATGTTTACTTAAATTAATTAAATAAATCATAAAAATGATTTAAATCTTTTAAAATTAATATAAAATAAACCGTAGCTCGGATGAAAAAACTTTGTACATGAAAGTTGCTCAGAACGACGAGACGATTCCGGATACGCAACCCGTTCGTCCACCACACCTCCCTAACCTATCGAACTCGCAACTTTCCCCCTCCGGTCCTTTGCCCGAAAACGCAAAACACCGGGGATACTTTCCCGGATGTCATCCCCCTTCACCGGTATCACCTACTACCGCGTTAGGGCACCTCTAACGCCGTTACTTGTCATGTCATGCATCACTATGCATATGCTTGCTTAAATATTTATTGTTTCTCCCCCCTCTTCTCTCGATAGACACCGAGACCGACGCCGCTGCTACCCAGTACGACTACGGAGTTGACGACCCCTCTCTCTTGCCAGAGCAACTAGGCAAGCCCCCCCTTTGATCACCAGATACCGCCTACTCTTTTCTATACTGCTTGCATTATTGTAGTGTAGCATGTTACTGCTTCCCGTTAATCCTATACTGATGCATAGCCTGTCCTTGCTACTACTGTTGTTACCTTTACCTGCAAACCTAATGCTTAGTATAGGATGCTAGTTTATCATTAGTGGCCCTACATTCTTGTCCGTCTGCCATGCTATACTATCGGGCCGTGATCACTCGGGAGGTGATCACGGGTATATGCTATTTACTTTATACGTGATACATGTGGTGACTAAAGACGGGTAGGCTCATAGGAGCACCCGCGAGTGGATCTTTGAGGCGGAGCGACAGGGCAGGTTCCGACCACCTAGGAGAGAGGTGGGCCTGGCCCTGGTCGGTGTTCGCGGATACTTAACACGCTTAACGAGATCTGGGTATTTGATCTGAGTCTGGCCATTTGGTCTATACGCACTAACCATCTACGTGGGAGCAGTTATGGGTATCCCGGCATCGTGGTATCAGCCGAAGCCTTCGTGACGTCAGCGACTGAGTGGCGCGCGCCGGATTGGACTAGAAAGCCACTAGGCTAGGTCTGCTTTCGGCCGCGTACGCAACGTGCAGGTGTGCAAAGGGCGATGGGCCCAGACCCCTGTGCACTTAGGTTTAGACCGGCGTGCTGACCTCTCTGTTGTGCCTAGGTGGGGCTGCGACGTGTTGATCTTCCGAGGCCGGGCATGACCCAGGAAAGTGTGTCCGGCCAAATGGGATCGAGCGTGTTGGGGTATGTGGTGCACCCCTGCAGGGAAGTTTATCTATTCGAATAGCCGTGTCCCTCGGTAAAAGGACGACCCGGAGTTGTACTTTGACCTTATGACAACTAGAACCGGATACTTAATAAAACACACCCTTCCAAGTGCCAGATACAACCGGTGATCGCTCTCTCACAGGGCGACGAGGAGAGGATCATCGGTTAGGGTTATGCTATGCGATGCTACTTGGAGGACTTCAGTCTACTCTCTTCTACATGCTGCAAGACGGAGGCTGCCAGAAGCGTAGTCTTCGAAAGGACTAGCTACCCCCTCTTATTCCGGCTTTCTGCAGTCCAGTCCACATATAATAGCCTTATTCCAGTTGATACCAATGCATACATATGTAGTGTAGCTCCTTGCTTGCGAGTACTTTGGATGAGTACTCACGGTTGCTTTCTCCTTCTTTTCCCTCTATCCCTTCTACCTGGTTGTCGCAACCAGATGTTGGAGCTCAGGAGCCAGACGCCACCGCCGACGACGACTCCTACTACACCGGAGGTGCCTACTACTACGTGCTGCCCGCTGACGACGACCAGGAGTAGTTTAGGTGGATCCCAGGCAGGAGGCCTGCGCCTCTTTCGATCTGTATCCCTGTTTGTGCTAGCCTTCTTAAGGCAAACTTGTTTAACTTATGTCTGTACTCAGATATTGTTGCTTCCGCTGACTCGTCTATGATCGAGCTCTTGTATTCGAGCCCTCGAGGCCCCTGGCTTGTAATATGATGCTTGTATGACTTATTTTATTTGTAGAGTTGTGTTGTGATATCTTCCCGTGAGTCCCTGATCTTGATCGTACACGTTTGCGTGTATGATTAGTGTACGATTAAATCGGGGGCGTCACAGGCTGCGCCTTGGATGTTGTGTGCAGCCCTCCCATCACCCCTCTATTTATAGGGGAAAGGGAAGGGGGTCGGCCCCCTCTAGATGAGATCTAGAGGGGGGCGGCGGCAAAGGGGAGGGGGGCTTGCCCCCCAAGCAAGGGGGTGCCCCCCTTAGGGTTTTCCCCAACCCTAGGCGCATGGGCCCTAGGGGGGTGTGGCGCCCCAGCCCACTTGGGCTGGTTCCCTTCTCCATACAGCCCATAAGGCCCTCCGGAAGAGGTGGACCCTCCCGGTGGACCCCCAAAACCCCTCCGGTGGCCCCGGTACAATACCGATATGCCCCCGAAACTTTCCGGCGACCATATGACAACTTCTCATATATAAATCTTTACCTCCGGACCATTCCGGAACTCCTCGTGACATCTGGGATCTCATCCGGGACTCTGAACAACATTCGGTAATCACATACAAGTCTTCCTAACAACCCTAGCGTCACCGAACCTTAAGTGTGTAGACCCTACGGGTTCGGGAGACATGCAGACATGACCGAGACGACTCTCCGGTCAATAACCAACAGCGGGATCTGGATACCCATTTTGGCTCCCACATGTTCCACGATGATCTCATCGGATGAACCACGATGTCGAGGATTCAATCAATCCGTATACAATTCCCTTTGTCAATCGGTACGTTACTTGCCCGAGACTCGATCGTCGGTATCCCAATACCTTGTTCAGTCTCGTTACCGGCAAGTCACTTTACTCGTACCGTAATGCATGATCCCGTGATCAATCACTTGATCACTTTGAGCTCATTATGATGATGCATTACCGAGTGGGCCCAGAGATACCTCTTCGTCATACGGAGTGACAAATCCCAGTCTCGATTCGTGCCAACCCAACAGACACTTTTGGAGATACCTGTAATGTACCTTTATAGTCACTCAGTTACGTTGTGACGTTTGCACACCCAAGGCACTCCTACGGTATTCGGGAGTTGCACAATCTCATGGTGTAAGGAAATGATACTTGACATTCAGAAAAGCTACAGCAAACGAACTACACGATCTTTGAGCTAAGCTTAGGATTGGGTCTTGTCCATCACATCATTCTTCTAATGATGTGATCCCGTTATCAATGACATCCAATGTCCATAGTGAGGAAATCATGACTATATTTTGATCAACGAGCTAGTCAACTAGAGGCTCACTAGAGACGTGTTGTGGTCTATGTATTCACACATGTATTATGATTTCCGGATAACACAATTATAGCATGAACAATAGACAATTATCATGAACAAAGAAATATAATAATAACCATTTTATTATTGCCTCTAGGGCATATTGCCAACAGCTGTTGCTATCGAGTTGCTGAGATATGGCCATTATGTTGGTATGGAGAGTTTGACGGACCCGGTATCTGATATCACTCATGGAAAGGAGACCACCCATGTGGCTGCATGTGCATATTTTCTTGTTAGTTACAGCTAGTTCAAAAATACTCTAGAGAAGATATGCTAAAAGGAAATATGTCAGTGATGGACAATGAAGAGCGTTCGAAGCATCACCCGCCGACCCGGGTGCTCCCGTGGCCTACACCCCCATGCAGCTCCGCGACACTCTTGGTGGATGGGTCATTTCGCGAGGAGGATGGTACGACGACAGCTAGGATGATTCTATAGAGACACGATGGCTCGGTCATCTTTGTTACGTACCTCTATCTGTTCAATTATAACGACGCATCGGAGGCGGAGATCCATGCTATTAAGATCAGTTTGGTGCTTGCTCGTCAACATACAGAGCTACCGGTCATGGTTCAGTTTGATTAGTCGACCGCCCTTTCTTCTATTTCTGATTCTAGTTTAGATCGTTCGGATTATGGTCACTTAGTAGCCGAGATTAAGTCTCTAATGATTGATAGAGTATTTATTCCACAAAAACTACATAGGTCTCAAAATAGTGTTGCAAATTGTCTGGCAAGGTATAGTCGCTCTGAGCGAGCCACGCTCGAAAGAGGAACCCCATGTATTGAGGAACTCTTGCCGAGGGATTGTAGCCCTACCATAATGGAATAAACTACTATTGTTCTCTCAAAAAAATGTGGATGTAAATTTAATTTTTGTAGCTCATCCTAATTATAGCTATAAAATATTTGAAGATTGTATGTCGCAATACTACATGACAAACAAAGGGAAGCCTTACGGAGTAGGCCCCTAATGACACATGACCCAGCTTCCACGCTCAGAGACGCTATGGTCTAGTTAGCTGCAATAAAGAAGAGTCGTAACCAATTGAAGTGGTGCTACCAATCAGACATGATTGTCCAGTCAGGCAGCAGTGGAGCAATGATCCTCATTCAGTCTCAAGGCATCAGTCAGACCAACGACAAGTCAATTGATGGACGTTACAAGATGCATCTCCCACGACCACTATGATTCATCAACTAATGGTGTTACCTTGGAAATAAAAAATGACGTTACCTTTTGTAGTAACCGTATGTAGTAATATTCAGGCATCAATGTATCATTAACCATATTTATTGTACTGACAGTTATTGCTGCTCTTCATGTCACACTCTATATAAGCCAAGGAGGGTAATAGGTGACATCATTTGTACTCATCCTATACACAAGGAAGAAAACAACACACATGAAGTACGGTATTATCTCCATCGTTGAGGGCATGAGCATGTATAATTTCTTGTGTATACACCCATTTGCATCTTTGGTAATCAATGTGCTCCTCTATGCACATCCCCATACGTATTGTCGGGAAAATAACCACGAGAGTTGGAATTCACTGTAGAGAATGACCATGTGATGGTGGTTAACATTAGCAACACTCGACTTATGCACAAAAGGATGATACACTATGTAGTTGTCACTAAAGAGAGCATGTGTCATGGAGAATAACTAGTGATAGTTAAGATTGACCCCGCAAGTGTGAAAGCAGGTGTCAACAAGCTCCTTTCAGGTTCACTAAGTTCCTCAAGAGCTACAAAGGATACAAAAGAGGGAAAATGAGACATGAGACAAACCTGGTGTTTGTCGATAATAATACACAAAGAATACCAACAACTTACCAACCCAAGGTAAAGAGAGCAACAATATTGCACAACCATAAATGTCAACATCAAGGAACATCCCAAAATTCTCAAGTCCAACAATCAATGAATCATGAGGACGAAATCCGTAATCAACAACTACTTCCTCCCAGTTAGGACCATGAAATTTTCTATTGATTTTACCATATGGTATACCCTCAGAAGTGTGAAGGCCAGGTTTAGTATCCCTGCCCCTCTCCTCTGAGTAGCTAAAGACCTGCATTGCTCAATGTACTATGCAAGATGAGCCCTGGCATTACACACGAAGAACAAACAAAACCCAATAAATGAAAAACAACTAAAAATTTACAATTAATGTCATCAACTGATTATCAGTGAAACTTATCCAATTATGCAAAGTCACATTGAACAACAAACATGCATAAGAATAAACCTAGAGCTAATTATGCATAATAATGAAACTAGAACTAACTATACATCACCACACTTATTACAAAAATATCAACTCAAGAAATTGTTGAACTTATCTCACACCTCGAGCGCCACCCATCCAGGACCATAGTGAACTGGCCGGGGGCAAGAGCCATTTGCCTGTGGGAAGAAGGGCAAGCCATGGCTACAAAAACAGAAGAAAAAAAGAGATAAATTACTAATAACTGAATCAGTAAACATGTTTTCATCAAGTTGAAAGCTATCATTTCATAGAATTGAAAGCACCACCAATTTTTACCCCATAAGCTCCTTATCACAGAAATATAATGGAAAAAAGAAATTGAAAAAGTGAGAGCAATGGAAGTAACAAACTAACCACAACCCACATAAAATTAGGAATTCAACAAAGAAGACGATGGAGGCAGAGCAAGAGAGGAGGCGACGGCCGTCAAAGGACCGGGGGTGGAGGAAAAACAATAGGAGGCGACGGCGCGAGGGGCAATAACAAAGGTGGAGGAAACAAGTGCGGCGGCGGTGCGAGGGTGAGGAAGAAACACGGATGGCAGAATACAGAAGGTAGGTTAAGAAATCTAAAGGCTTAAGGACTAAAGTGAAAATAGAAATCCTGAAACCGGAAGCTGGATACCGGAAACAAGAAACATGCACGATCATCTCTCATTATACCACATGTCAACAACAGAGCGCAACGGAAAATCCTCTCGACGCACGAAGTTGCGACACTTGCCGCGCTGGGCCGCCATGCGAAGTGACCTTCGTGGGGTACCGTCTAACTAGTGATTTCGGTTTTATAGATGGAGATCCAAATCTCACTCCTATACTAGAAGAAAAACCTCCAGATTCTAAAAAACACTCAAATATGCTTTCTTCTCTCAAATAAAAGAATCACCAAGTATTCTCGCCAAAAGTTTGTATCTCGTATAAAATAGAAACTAGATCAACTCCATGTCTATCAGCTTTTGTTCTTGTATGTATCAAGGGAGTACAATAGGTCACAAAGATAATCATTGTAGTAATACCTTAGAGAAGGTTCCTCTTCAAAGAAAGATTAGAGTTTCTTTGCCTCCCACCAGCGCCGCCGCCGGTCCGCCTCGTCTCTGGTGGCCTTAGGGCCATGCGAACGTAGTGGATGTTAACCCTTGCCAGTAGAAGGGCTTTATTTTTAGATGTTTCTTCGAGTTTTGTTAGAGTTTGTGTCCTGCTCAAAAAGGTGAGACGTCAACGGCTTCCTGAAGATGGAATAAGGTTCTCCCCGCCTAGCCCCCACCCTGTTGGCGCGTTTAGCATCGTCAATGGGCGTGTGAAGGTGTGTCTCGATAGATCTGTCTTTGATGAATTTGCTCGAATCTAGTCGTCGTTCGCCTATATTCGTGTGTCTTCAGCTTTGATCATTTTGATCTACGCTACTTGATCATTTTGATCTACGCTACTTTTCAATCTACGCTACTCTTCATTGGTGATTGTTGCTGCTCTTCATTGGTGATTATTGTTGTTCTGTGCGCTAATTCTATGGGGCCTGAGCACGACGACTTACTTTTCAATCTACGCTACTCTTCGTTGATGATTGTTGTTGTTCTTCATTGGTGATTATTGTTGGTCTGTGCGCTAATTCTATGGGGCCTGAGCACGACGACTTCCCAACTGTAGTTTTGCTTGGTTTCGATGAGGAAGGGGCTACAGCGGCGGCACGCTCTCAACTCGCTTTAGTGTTTGTAGTCCTCGCTATGTGGTCTAAGAATATGAATGTACTTTTTATTATTTGTGATGTTCATTATACTGCCATGATCGAAGATGAATAAATCAGAATTTTTCCAAAAAAAAGTACAACATAGTCATGAAAAACAATGCAGCGAGGACACAGGAAAGTTCTTTTGCAAGGTTGCTTGGTTCCAATTGTTATTAGTACATTCAGAATAGTGTTAAGTATAGTACTTAGCATAAACATAAGATTTACAACGAAACGATGCCTTTCAGATGTAAGCATCGACCAAAGTAGGAGGGATCAACAAGTTCGCCACAGACTCCTTCTTGCTCGTGTCCTCTTTCTTCTCCTTTGAGCCCAGGGCCTCCTCCCGGACCTTCTCCAACTTCTCCATTACTTTCCTCTTGTTCTCTTGTCTGGAGGTTCTAGCTTCAGCATGTTCAGCCACCAGGAACATTGCAAAGAAGGCAGACGAAATGTATGCCAGAGTATCTCTGCGGGATGTCCTGCTGGCTACTTGGACAATGGTTGACTGCAGAAACAAGTGCTAAACTGATAAGTAACAGGGGCAGTTCAAGCCTCGACAGAGGTTAGTAATAATTAAATCACGCACGAAAGTGACAACCTTGACATGATAACTCTGTCTACAAGAGAAAATTGGCTTCAGTCCAAGTGTGATTAGATGACAGGATACACATCTTAACAATTTACGTAGAGATAAAGCAGGACTAGAATCGAAGTTTTGATGCTCTATACGTGTATATCTTCTAAAAAGTGGACAGAACTGTCTCTGCATCAGTTTGTGTTAGAATAAATTCGAGGCATACTGTTGATCATCCGAGGATCAAGCAATCACATAAGCACAATATCGAGATTTGTTAACGAGGTTCACCAATATGACTACATTCCCGGGGTCTGACTATGGGCGCTCCTCCCCATGACACCGCTACAATACCGCACCCGGTCGCCCTGGACACCGGCACATGCCGCCAGCTTCCCCTGCGTTCCGGTGCTATTATGTTGGCATAGGTTACATCGTGTGTCTACCCCCGCTATATAAGAGAGGCCTAGGATACAAGTGTCCTACTAAGACATGACTTCATATCCTATCTAAACACAATACAACTACAAGTCCAACTGTAACCTATCTTGTACACAATATTCGACACAACTCTAACAAGCTCCACCTTGGCGAATATTCTCCACCACCTTGAATTCGTCCATGCATCAAACTTCCATGTATATTGGACTTGAGCTTATTCCATGAGCATCACTGCTACTCCAAAGACTCCATGTGACTCCACCTGCAACTTGTAGTCCCTTCTTTTCTTGACCACAGTCAATGCTCGAGCAAAATTAAGTTCCTCTTTACTCTAGTATGTGCTCCCAATTTTCAGAGTATCCATCCAACTTCATCACACACTGATCACCGACCTGTGTGAAAGTGAATAACTCATATATTGGGTGTCACACATAAGAGTTACCTGAACTCAACATCACCGCTCCTTTCTTAACCGCCTGTCTGAAACTTGAAGGAATTTCACCGTTGCTTGTAGTCATCCCGAGTCAAATTCGCAGTTGTCTCACCACATGTATGACCACCAGAGCCCTGGCCTGTCTCCATGTCCCGTGCGCACCGCACGCCTCGCCGCTATTACCGCGTCGAGCCTCCGCTGTCCCGGTCGAGTCTCAAGGGTCGCGAACCCACACCACTCAACCCCCACTGCAGAGTACCATCGATCATCACCGACCGATGACGAGTTTCACGCTTCCATCAGACCACTGGGCTCCAGTCCGAACTACGCGTCACTCGCTTTTTTCCCACTGAATAGGCTTCGATTTTCTGGATCCTTACACCGTAGCCCCTCAATCCAGCTCCACCTTCAACATGACTCCATGGTAGATGATCAGTCCACCCTCGTGCCCCGTCGACTTCAAACTCCGTGTGTACACCACCTTGAATCAACCCTGCGCCATAGTCTTGTCGAAGCCACACAAGTCCTCAGACCTGCGCCACGTGTTTCCACGCCTCAGAAGTCGGTCACCATCAGCATCACGCTCCTATGTCGCTGTCGCCGATCTCATCACCGTCTTCTGTGCCAACCGACTCACGTCGATCCGTCAGACTATCTAGTCCAACCAAGCCGAACTTCTCCGACTGCATGACACGCTCGAGGCTCCCAAATCATATTCCGAGAATTTCCATCCATCACATGATAATTCCATCTTAGCTGACATGACTTCCCGCAACGCCTTCAAGCATCCCCATTGTGCCAACAAATCTTTCACCCTTGTCTGTCATAACCCAAGGTTTTTCAGTTCCGTGAACTTCACCTCAAATCTGGTACCCGTTGGTGCCATGATTCTTCATACGGTTGACCCGTGAATAATTATTGACTTCTAACACTTGATGCTAGCTTTGCTTTGTCCTGCCTATGCTTTCCAATGGTGCACACAAACGATGAATATTTCCTTGCGGATTCGATTTGTTGCCGCCTCTTTCCATGTCGTATACTAAGGACCCAGTCCTTTTTTTTTCAAAACAAATCTCACGTAGCACCTGTACGCACATAGCCTCATCTCCCATGCACCTAGCAGCCTCCACACCGGCCATGGGCCAGCAAACAGCCAATGATCCCATCAGTATAGAGGTACGCCTGTACGCTAGGCCGCCGCCAGTACGCTCGCCCGATCGGGTAATCGATCGCCACACGTTTCCCTGCTGGTGGCACACACCCACGCGCCTCAAGTCAACTCGCCGAGATCAATCTGTTGGATTCACTGCCCGCGTACCGATTCGATCTGCCAAACCTGTGCTACTGCCTCTCGATGGCTCCACAAAGATTCCAAGGACCAACATCTGCTGATCTGCAACACCATGACGAACTCGCCCAATTGCTTCGGCAGAATATTGTCGCTATCTTTTTCAATCTCGTCGAAAATCACGCCGCTGCCGGCTACAATCTTAGACTCGATACTTCCTCTAGATCAATAACTCCGCAGCTTTCTCATAACCTTGCTCTGATACCACTTGTTAGAATAAATCCGAGGCATACCGTTGATCATCCGAGGACCAAGCAATCACATAAGCACAATACCGAGATTTGTTAACGAGGTTCACCAATATGGCTACATTCCCGGGGCCTGACTATGGGCGCTCCTCCCCATGATACCGCTACAATACCGCACCCGGTCGCCCTGGACACCGGCACATGCCGCCGGCTTCCCCTGCGTTCCGGTGCTATTATGTTGGCATAGGTTACATCGTGTGTCTACCCCCGCTATATAAGAGAGGCCTAGGATACAAGTGTCCTACTAGGACATGACTTCATATCCTATCTAAACGCAATACAACTACAAGTCCAAATGTAACCTATCTTGTACACAATATTCGACACAACTCTAACAGTTTGCACACAACAACGAGTATATGCATGAAAACTTAAAGACTAAAGAGTTCGTTCACACTACCCTCAAATGAATACGCACCATACATTTAGTCAAAAAATCTAGGTAAGATAACCAGTAGTACTTCAACTAAGTGTCATGGCGTACTGTCCCCAAATGTTGGGGAGTACCATGACATTAACAATATAATCATAGTCTATAAATGTTGTAATTTTCATTAACTTATATAAGTAGTGCCATGGAACATCCTAGAAGTTTCTCTACTGGACATTGTATGAGTGAAGATCTAGGATGTTGGCTGGGGATCTGCTGGAGGACCAATACGGAAAGTACGTACAGGATTTACAAACTCTTACCAAGCTACTCATTCAACCTGTCAAAACAAAAACACAGGAATCAATAGAGAAAATTGTAGGATGTTCCCTCCCTTTGCTCACTCGACGGCACGCTACTCTGCTCATATCCCTGATCTGATATTTGCAGAGAGAAGTGTGCTTTTCTGGTTACGAAACTTGTATCTCTAAAATTACTGTAAGCGGCAGCCAATCAAGCGAGGCATACAAAAGAGACACATCGGATCTATCAACTGGCTACTGCTAACACATCGAATCATTCAGAACTTGCCCCGGCTTACTATAGATTCGATGTGTTCATGTGGTAGAATAATTCTGATGAGCCGCAAAAATGATTCCTTAAATTCAGTGCGTACCTGGTTGTGTTTGCAGCTAAGCAGAGTAGCCCGTGACCTTGTGCGGGTGCGCCCATTTCTAGCAGGAGTAAGGCCGTGGATCTGAGAGGGCAGCTGCAGAGAAGTGATGGCCATTGTTGTTGCTCCTAGGCGAGAACCGAGAAGCTGGCGCGTGTACTGGTGGTGGTAGTGCCGTGGAAGGCAAGTGCTTCCTCCGTGGCTTTCTTGACTCTTCTCAACAGTTCCACTGCCCACTGGAGGACAAACGCACGTTTGTCTTGACAAATATGACCCTGCATTACGCTGTATTTCAAACAAGATTAGTGATTCAGGCAAGAAAAGAAAAAACAAGATTAGTGAGGAAAATCACACGTAAATAAAAGTGCACGAGACGGCCACGTTGCCATGCTGCAGTCAGCCTGGAGTGTAAACCACTCTGGTCACTCACACCGCGCACGAGGCAGACGAGCCAGCCGAACGGCGCAGCCGCGCAGGCGAGGGATTCCGTTAAGCTTTCAACCTCTTCTGCGCAATAGACTCCATTTCGAAATACTGTTCCTGAATTTATTCATCTGATCCCGAGGTGTCAAACGGTCCGCTGATCTTCCAGACCCTAGCTCCCATATTAATATCCTTCGTAACCCCACCCCGCCTAGTAGCAAATCAAAGGATCGTCATCACACCATGTTCGCTGCCATGGCCATCCTCCTCTCCTCCATCGCTAGCTGGCTGAGGATCCGCCGCCGGAACAAGAGGATCACGTCCTCTTCGGTCAATCCCCGCCCACCCTTCTTCTCCTGCGGCGGCGGCGGCGACGCCCTCAGCCCTTTCGTGAAGCCGAAGACGACGAGGAAGCTCATGGCGCTGTCGAGCAAAAGATTCACGGAGCATGGTCAGGACGGCCGCACGGTGGACGACGACGACGTCGACGAGCCGTGCCTGTGGCGGCGAACGATACTGCTCGGCCAGAGGTGCCAGCCGCTGGAGTTCAGCGGGCCGATACACTACGACAACAATGGGCGGCGGCTCCGGCATGCACGGACTCCGCTCCTGAGCCCAGGCCATTCTTCGGAATTCGGATACATTGATAGGGCATGAGACGCCTTTCGACAACTCAAGGACGAACAACCGAAGATCTGCTCAGGATATCGACATTGATAGGGCATGATTCTCCGATTTTTAAATTTCCTCCTCCTGCTCTCAGATATCGCTGAGGCACTAGTTTTTTTTTCTTTCCTTTCTACTAAATCACTCTCAGTCCCCGCCGTTTCCCGTCCCTGGTACTACTATCCAGTATGATTGCATTAAGATCATGTTATGTTCTCTCTTGGTCCTGCGTAGTTGGCAGTATGTTGGAACGGAAAAACTGAGCATTTCTTTTACTCCAATGCGATGTACTCTCACTCTTGCGTGTAACATTCGATACAATCGTTGTCGACAAACGATTTGGCAGACGATAAGCAGTTCAAACTGTTTATCGTCCCCAGTGTGTGTTGGACGCATGCGTACCAATGACGATTCCCAGTACACCAAACCTGGAGCTGAACTGAGCCACTTATCTAATGGTACGTACTGAGAGAGGGCGACGGGGCGGGCGATTTAAATTCGCCATGGCTCCGGCCGGCAGCTCCGCCGGCGAGCCGCTGTGTCAGTCAGGGTGGAAACGTGTGGGGCCTCGCCGACGCCTGGGGGGCGACCAACCTGGGCCTCGCCGACATGCAGGTTTAGTCGGGTTACAACGTTTGTAGTTGCGAGTCTAGTGATGGACATACAATTGACCGGCATTTTAATTAAAAAATGTGTAGTTGCGACCCTTTTTGAAACATGCAGTTGTGACCCGAACTTAAAAACATACAGTTGCGACCCCATCATGAAAATTTGCAATTGCGATTCCTTGAAAAACAAGCGGTTGCAATCCCATTTTTCAAAACTTGCAGTCCTGACCCTTACTGAAAACTTGAAATTGCAATCCCATATGAAAAAACTTGCAGTTGCCACCCCATTTAAATATGCAGTTCTGACCTCCCTTGAAAACGTGTAGTTGTGATCTCCTTTTGAAAACTTGCAGTTACGATCCAATTTGAAACTTGTAGTTGCAGCCCTGTTTGTATATTTTACAGTTGTGAACCCTCTTAAAACCATGCAGTTGCGAGTCCTTTTGAAAATTTAGAGTTGCGACACCATTATGAAAACTAGTAATTGTGATCCCTTAAAAAAACAAGTAGTTGCGATCTCATTTTAAAAACTTGCAGTCGCGACCCTCACTAAAAACTTGCGGTTGACCCCCCTTAAAATGTGCAGGTGCAACCTCCCCTTGAAAACTTGCAGTTGCGACCCCATTTGAAACTTGTAGTTGTGGCCCCGTTTGAAAAACTTGTAGTTTCAACGCCCCTTTAAAACGCATTCGAACACATGAACTTCCGACCCTTCACTAAAAACTTGCCATTGCGACGCCATTTCAAACTTGTAGTTGCGGCCTCTTTTGAAAAACTTGCAGTTGTGACTCTCCTTGAAAAGGTGCAGTTGCGACCCTTCTTGAATACTTGCAGTTGCGACCAACGTTTGACCACATGCAGTTGTGATCCCATCTAAAAACTAGAGGTATATAGGATATAGGATATAGGATAAGTAGATATGCAGTTGTGATTACAAGGAGCTGATCTGGAAGACCTGGGCCCCTGGAAAGATCAAAGCTTTCTTCTGGCTGCTACTGCAAAACCGCTTATGGTGCAATGACAGATTGCAGCGCAGAGGTTGGGAAAATGGACACTTCTGCGCCCTATGCATGAGAAATTTGGAAACGGCTACTCATCTCTTCTGGGACTGCCCGGTGACAAAGAAAATCTGGCAGAGAACCTCAATGTGGCCGGGCTGTAGGCAGATTGTCCTCCTAACGCAAGGCACGATGAGCCCTCCGAGCAAAGAATCAAGAGTGCCCTGCAACAGACAAGGCGAAACCTCAGGGCGAAGCTTAAAACAATGATCTTCCTTGTCATGTGGCACATTTGGACGAAAAGAAATAATCGCATCTTCAGAAATACGCCAAAGCAGATCAATGACACGATGGCAGCCATTCGGAGTGACATGGACTGCTGGAAACTGGCCGGAGCCAACTGCCTTCAGACACCACTAGGCGACCCAGGCTGAAATGCCTTTTTCTTTTTGCCCGCCCAAAACTCTTGTAACCATCATGACCAAGCTTCTGGTCATGAACGCATTTGCCATCTTCTTCCCGCTTAATTTATGTATGCCAGTGATACATTGGTTCTTCCAAAAAAAAGATATGCTCACCCATCTCCTCTCTTTTCATAAATTTGACTAGAAAATTCACGGAGAAAGCATTTCCGCCGAAGGATAGGCTTGGCTTTTCATTTCATTAGAATAAAAGGGGGAAACATAAAAACACAACAACAAAAATAGAAATGAGTAATAAAAAACATAAAAATAAAAAGCTAAAAACAAAAAAATATAGCAATTAAAAAGGTGAATAAATAAAATGGCGAGAAAAAATAAAGCAAAAAAGGCCAACATGGCCCAATACTCGTATAATAATAATAATAACAACAACAACAACAACAACAACAACAACAACAACAACAACAACAACAACAACAACAACACATATAAAGAAAAAAGGCAGCATCGCTACTGTGAAAAAAACTAGGCAACATCGCTACCTTTTTTTGAGGGGTGAGAAAAAAATTTATTCATCACCAAAGTCCACATGTTGTGGGGTACATCGAGAGTCATGGGGATGGCCAAGCCAGATGTGCCGTCCCGAACCCTGAGAAAGAGAAAAATTTAACTAAGCTATGTGCTTCATAGTTGACAGCACGATCCTCGAAAAAAAATTACAATTGAAAGAAATTGCTTTTAGATTGATCTCTCTAATGACCGCACCATACAAGCCTTGGGTCCCTTTAGATATATTAGAGATAACTTGTTTGCCATCAAATGTGACGATGATCTTCTGCAAGAGGTCCTCCGCGAGTGCTATTGCCTCCCAACAAGCTATGGCCTCCAATGATGTTGGGTCACATACTCCATAGATGACCAAAGCAGAGCTTCCCAGATAGTTTCCATGCTCATCCTGACAGATAGCACCTGCAGATCCTCCTCGTTCATGCCTCACGCCCGTGTCAACATGTATTTTAGCATTGCCGGCCAATGGAGCCTTGGGTCTCACTGGTGGTGGCACATCTAATATAGAAGCATGACCCGCGGGTGGGTTCAGGGAGCAACCGATGATCTCTAGATCAGAGACTCTAGTTATAAAAGATTGGGTGGCCTATGGACTCTATAAGATCTATTTGTGTATTGTTTTCCGACGTGCCGACCAAATGGCCTACAATGTAACCGAGAGTAGAACAAACTTATCATGTGGTAATGAGTCCTTCAAAGTGAACAGTGAATGCTTTGCTAATGGTTCTGCCACAGTCATCATTCTATGTGCTAGATCATTGTCAACGAGGACCCAAATGCTTCTGGATGTCGTGCATTCAATGAGAGAATGCCTCCATGATTCGGTATGCCGCATAGACCACAATTAGCTCAATCAGTCTTGTGTCAATGCATATGCACGTACGTTGACGGTGTCCTAGACTAAGGGGTACCAACCTAGTTGTCCCACAGTCCTCGGGGCGAGCTCATGTGCCCTCATTCTCATAAGTAAGGACTCCGGAAGCCTCGCACCTCGAAGACTTGACGTGTACTCCAAGGACATCTTCGGCCGCCGCCCTATGCATCCCTAGACCTACAACCGACTATGTAACCCTAGGCACCCCTCTAACATGTATACAAGCCAAGGGGTTTAGCATGTGAAGGGACCCGATCATAATCTCATTCACCTAGCCTTAGGGTTAGAACACAACTTACCATCTCGAGGTAGATCAAGGTTGTACTCGATACACAACCATCAATATAATCAGAGCAGGACGTAGGGTATTACCTCTTCGAGAGGGCCCGAACCTGGGTAAACACCACGTCCCTTGTCTCCTTTTACCATCGATGCGAGATCCACAACTCGGTACCCCCTGAAGGAAATATGCCCTAGAGGCAATAATAAAGTTGTTATTTATATTTCCTTATATTATGATAAATGTTTATTATTCATGCTAGAATTGTATTAACCGTAAACTTAGTACATGTGTGAATACATAGATAAACAGAGTGTCACTAGTTTGCCTCTACTTGACTAGCTCGTTGAATCAATGATGGTTATGTTTCCTAACCATATACATGAGTTGTCATTTGATTAACGGGATCACATCATTAGAGAATGATGTGATTGACTTGACCCATTCCGTTAGCTTAGCATGATGATCGTTTAGTTTGTTGCTACTGCTTTCTTCATGACTTATACATGTTCCTCTCACTATGAGATTACGCAACTCCTGAATACCGAAGGAACACTTTGTGTGCTACCAAACATCACAATGTAACTGGGTGATTATAAAGATGCTCTACAGGTGTCTCCGATGGTACTTGTTGAGTTGGAATAGATCGAGATTAGGATTTGTCCCTCCGATTGTCGGAGAGGTATCTCTGGGCCCTCTCGGTAATGCACATCACTATAAGCCTTGCAAGCAATGTGACTAATGAGTTAGTTGCGGGATGATGCATTACGGAACGAGTAAAGAGACTTGCCGGTAACGAGATTGAACTAGGTATTGAGATACGAACGATCGAATCTTGGGCAAGTAACATACCGATGACAAAGTGAACAACGTATGTTGTTATGCGGTTTGACTGATAAAGATCTTCGTAGAATATGTGGGAGCCAATATGAGCATCCAGGTTCCACTATTGGTTATTGACCGGAGATGAGTCTTGGTCATGTCTACATAGTTCTCGAACCCGTAGGGTCCGCACGCTTAACGTTCGGTGACGATCGGTATTATGAGTTTATGTGTTTTGATGTACCAAAGGTAGTCTAGAGTCCCGGATGAGATCGGGGACATGACGAGGAGTCTCGAAATGTTTGAGCCATAAAGATCGATATATTGGAAGGCTATATTCGGAAATCTGAAAGGTTCCGAGTGATCCGGGTATTTTTCGGAGTATTGGGGGAGTTACGGGAATACGGGAGTACACATGGGCCTTAGTGGGCTTTAAGGGAAAAAGAGGAGAAGCCACGAGGGCTGGCCGCGTGCCCCCATGGGCCTAGTCCGAATTGGACTAGGGGAGGGTCTGCGCCCCCTCTTTCCTTCTCCTCCCCTTCTCCTTCCTTTCCCCTCCTAGTAGGACTAGGAAAGGATGAATCCTACTCCTACTAGGAGGAGGAGTCCTCCCCCCCTTGGCGCGCCTAAAGAGGCCGGCCGGCCTTCCCTACCTCCTTTATATACGTGGGGAGGGGGGCACCCTAGAACACACAAGTTGATTGTTCCAAGCCGTGTGCGGTGCCCCCCTCCACCATAATCCACCTCGATCATATCATAGCGGTGCTTAGGCAAAGCCCTGCGTCGGTAGCAACATCATCATCGTCATCACGCCGTCGTGCTGACGGAACTCTCCTGTGAAGCTCTGCTGGATCGGAGTTCATGGGACGTCATCGAGCTGAACGTCTGCTGAACTCGGAGGTGTCGTACGTTCGGTACTTGGATCGGTCAGATCATGAAGACGTATGACTACATCAACCGCGTTCTCATAATGCTTCCGCTTACGGTCTACGAGGGTACGTGGAAGATACTCTCCCCTCTCATTGCTATGCATCACCATGATCTTGCGTGTGCATAGGAAAAAATTTCAAATTACTACGATCCCAACACCCCTACCCTGAGGTCTGCCGGTTTTACCACCGACATACGTCGTTAGTTGGTAGTGAGTGTTTGGACAACCGTCACGGGAACATCCGCACCTTTCCTGGGAGATTTGTTTTCCATAGAGACTTCCAAGCTCCTTCTTCCACATTCATGCTAGAAGAGCCCACGTTTCCCACCATCCATGCTTCTCTCCGTTGTTTTGTTGTTACGAGCATTTTATAATCTGATTTCACCGAAAAGGAGTCGTGTTTCTCAGGCTGCCAACTCCAGAAGTTAGGAAGGTTTCGAGTGCAAAGTGGTATGCCCAAAATAACTCGAGCATCCACTGGCATGAATGTCACTTTGACCCTTGCTCTATCCCATGAAGTAGATGCGTGGTCAATTAACTCTGATACCAAAGGCGGGTTTGAGATCAAGTAGCCATATGAGTGTAGCATCTCGACTCAGGGCAACCAATTATCGCTCCAAATGTGTGTTGTCTCGCCATTACCAACACGCCTAATCAACATTGCTTTAAAGTGTCTCTACCCTCTACTATAGCCCTCCATACCTGGCTAGGGTGGCCTCCGAGATTAGCTTGGAGAATATCAGAATTCGAAAAATATATGCTTTTCAATAATCGTGCACTCAGAGTGTCAGGATACTATAGCAGGCGCCACGTCCTCCTAGCAAGCATTGCGAGGTTGAAAAGCTCGAAATCTTTAAACCCTAAACCCACATTTCTTTTGGTTGAGTCATGGTTTGCCAGGAGACCCAGTGTTTTTTGCGTTTGCCGTCTTTTTTAGGTGTTAACATAAACCTCTAGGAGTTTGAAACATGACATGGAGTAAACATGCACTGACTGAGCAACAACTTTGACCAGAACATCATTGTCTGATGTAGACATGGTATTTTCAATCCATCCTTGTATCTTACTGCATGATCAGTCCTTCAAATATTTGAAAGCATTGTATTTTGACCTCCCAATATCTGATGGCATTCCCAAGTATTTATCATTAAGAGTTTCATTGGGAACATTAAGCAAACCTTTTATCTCTGTCTTATATTCTTAGGAACTCCTTTGCTGAAGAAAATTGAGGACTTTGAATAGTTTATGCTTTGGCCTGTTGCCTGATAGTACATATTTAGAACCTGGTTTACCTTAGTAGCGCCCCACATTGTTGGACTTCAAGAACAAGAGGCTATCATTAGCAAATAGAAGATGGTGAAGGAAATATGCCCTAGAGGCAATAATAAAGTTGTTATTTATATTTCCTTATATCATGATAAATGTTTATTATTCATGCTAGAATTGTATTGACCAGAAACTTAGTACATGTGTGAATACATAGACAAACAGTGTGACCCTATTATGCCTCTACTTGACTAGCTCGTTAATCAAAGATGGTTAAGTTTCCTAACCATGGACATGTGTTGTCATTTGATGAACGAGATCACATCATTAGAGAATGATGTGATGGCCAAGACCCATCCGTTATCCTAGCATAAATGATCGTTTAGTTTTATTGCTAATGCTTTCTTCATGACTTATACATATTCCTCTGACTATGAGATTATGCAACTCCCGAATACCGGAGGAACACTTTGTGTGCTATCAAACGTCAGAACGTAACTGGGTGATTATAAAGATGCTCTACAGGTGTCTCCGATGGTGTTTGTTGAGTTGGCATAGATCGAGATTAGGATTTGTCACTCCGAGTATCGGAGAGGTATCTCTGGGCCCTCTCGGTAATGCACATCACTATAAGCCTTGCAAGCTACGTGACTAATGAGTTAGTTATGGGATGATGCATTACGGAATGAGTAAAGATACTTGCCGGTAATGAGATTGAACTAAGTATGAGGATACCGATGATCGAATCTCGGGCAAGTAACATACCGATGACAATGGGAATAACGTATGTTGTTATGCGGTTTGACCAATAAAGATCTTCGTAGAAAGCCAATACGAGCATCCAGGTTCTGATGTTGCTTATTGACCAGAGATGTGTCTCGGTCATGTCTACATAGTTCTCGAACCCGTAGGGTCCGCACGCTTAATGTTCGATGACGATTTGTATTATGAGTTATGTGATTTGATGACTAAAGATTGTTCGGAGTCCCGGATGAGATCACGGACATGACGAGGAGTCTAGAAATGGTCGAGAGGTAAAGATTCATATGTTGGAAGGTTGCATTCGGACACCAGAATGGTTTCGGGAAGTTTCGGAGTGCTGGGGGTTATCGAAACCCCCATGTCGGTGTCAAAACCGGTAGATCTCGGGTAGGGGGTCCCAAACTATGCGTCTAAGGATCGAAGGTAACAGGAGACAGGGAAACGATGTTTACCCAGGTTCGGGCCCTCTTGATGGAGGTAATACCCTACGTCCTGCTTGATTGACTTTGATGAGTATAGGGGTTACAAGAGTTGATCTACCACGAGATCGTAATGGCTAAACCCTAGATGTCTAGCCTGTATGATTATGATTGCCTCTACAGACTAAACCCTCCGGTTTATATAGACACCGGAGGGGGTTAGGGTTGTACAAAGTCGGTTTACAGAGAAAGGAATCTTCATATTCGCACGCCAAGCTTGCCATCCACACAAAGGAGAGTCTCATCCGGACACGGGAAAAAGTCTTTCATCTTGTATCTTCACAGCCCATCAGTCCGGCCCATGTCACATAGCCGGATGCCCGAGGACCCCCTAATCCATGACTCCCTCAGTAGCCCCTGAACCAGGCTTCAATGTCGATGTGTCTGGCGCGCAGATTATCTTCGGCATTGCAAGGCGGGTTCCTCCTCTGAATACTTCAAAGTAGTTGACCAATGATAACTATGTCTGGATCTGTTTAACAAGTTAACTCTCCAACCATAAAAGCATAATACTTAAAATAAGGTATATCTATTGACAGTTTTTTCTGGCGAAACGTCATGCTTAGCTCTGCTATTATTTCGAACGATTTTTGGGGCCTCCCGCTTCGTGTTTTAACATGCAACTCCTATCGGCACGTCTTGTCAAAACAGAGATCGTGTCCCTTATTGCGAGATTCTTATCAATACGAGTTTTGGTAATCTAACCATGTTGTTGGCACGACCCCTTGGAAACAGGCGAGTTTTAAGGCTCAAAGGGGGGGGGGGCGCTTGATATTCGCAGTCCATATAAGTGGATAGAATCCAACTCTTCCGTCCCACGCCTCATTCTCTCTTTCTGCTTCCCCATCCTTGAGCTCCAACGCCCAAGTTCCAAGCTTTTCTTCCCTCCACAACTCCTCCGACCATGGCCGGCTCTCAGGGCATGTGGATGGCTTCCTCCGTCACGGTGGAGAATATCAAGGAGCCGCGGGAGGCGCGGTATCTAACCGCATAAATCAAGCACATGCTTCCTGATCCGGCGCAGGTCATCCCCACTCCGGAGCCCGGCGAGAGAGTGGTATTCATCCCCCACTTCCTCCGTGGACTCGGATTCGCCCTCCACCCCTTTGTGAGGGGTCTCATGTTCTACTACGGGCTAGATTTTCACGATCCGGCCCCAAACTTGTTCCTTCACATCTCGGCGTTCATCGTTGTATGTGAGGCCTTCCTCCGTGTCCCTCCACACTTCGTCTTATGGCTCAAGATTTTCAACGTGAAGCCGAAGGTGGTCGATGGGCAACACGCGGACTGCGGTGGCGCCATGGTGAGTAAGCTCCCCAAAGTCAACTGGCCAAAGGGAGTCTTTGTGGACACCGTAAGGATATGGCAACAGGAGTGGTTCTATATCACAGAATCCCGTGGTTCCAAGTGGGCAGCCGCTCCAGCCTTCAGATTCGGACCCCAGCTAAGGCTCACATCCTAGACTGACAAGGGTCCGGACTGGGGGTCGGTCAATGAGATGATGCGGCTCCAGAAGCGCGTCAAAGGCATGATAGCGAAGGACATTACCCTTGCTAATGTGATACAAGGGATGTTGATCCGCCAAGCACTTCCCTGCCAGCGGCGATCCCTCAGGATGTGGGAGTTCAATCCGGAAGGCCCGCAGACCCTACAATGGTTCTACAACACAATGCATAAGGGGATCTGGACGCTGCTTTTCAAGAAGCAGAAGTCGTTGCCAAAGTCATCGGATGACACCGGCCTCGACTGCAATCATCCAGCCTTTGAGGTAAGTTAAAAACCTCCAAACACCAATTGGCGCGTCCATCTTAAGGAAGTATTAAGTAGTCTATCTCAAAACAGGTCTAGACCAAAAAGGCAGAGCAGATCCGGTGTCCAGCTCCGCTCCCTAAAAACCCAGTCGATCCTCTATTAATGGGGATGCTGGTCCCGGCGCCATACCAGGCACCGGTAAAGAAGGAGAAGAAGAATAAGAAGAAGAAGAAGAAGAAGAAGAAGAAGAAGAAGAAGAAGAAGAAGAAGAAAGAGGAGGATACTTCGGATGCAATGTCCCGAGAAGCTGATGCCCAGTCCTCTCACGAGGGCGACGAGGAGGAGGAGGAGGAGTAGGAAGAAGAAGATGCTCCCCGCAAAGGCAAGAAAAGGGTGGCCTCCGAAGACCTGGAGGCCGAAGCCTTCAAGAAGGACAAAATTGCCCTCTTCGATGACTCGGAGTCAGGCGTCGAGGCCATCCCGACACACTGTCGCCAGACCAAGCCCCAAGCTGACTCATAAGTAGTACGAGATTTTTCCACATACATCCAATCTCTATGGACTGTGATGATAACTCTAAGTTCTATTTTTTTGTTAGTCCGGCCCGCAGTCTTCCCCAGCAATCCTCATCCTTGGGGGATCTACCGCCTGAGTTGATGGAGAGCGAATCGCCTCCCCTAGCTTCCACACCGCCTAGAGCGGATGACACCGAGGTGTCATCGCATAGGCTCTCCCCGGGCCTTGAAGAGATGCGGGGGGGGGGGGGGGACTTGACGGCACCGGAGGGTAACACCTCGATTGCCGAAGGGCTGGGGGGTACGACCCCCCATGAAGACCAGCGACGGGGGCCCCGGTCAATCCGACCCACAGTCGCATACTACTCCGGAGACCGATACGGCTCCGAAGTCCAGTAAGTGACCCCCTGCAAGGAAAGGGGGAGTGGCGTCCTCTGTTAATCCAGAGGCGCCGAATACCACCGCGGACGTACTGAAAAGTGCGTCCGTCCTGGACGAGCACCGCATCCTGATGGGTATGGTGGCTGAGAAGATTCAGTCCGCCGAGAGCGGGCTAAACGAAGCCTTCTCCAGCCTGCTAGCAGTCTTTGAGGTACGCAATGTAATATTTTTGATCATTTTATGAGAAATATGCCTGTATATAGACAGTAGCCCCTGAGACTATGTTCGGTCTTTGAAAGAAAAGCAAGCAGAGGATCTGAAAGTGCAACTATCCCTAGGTGGTTTTGGTAATTCATAACAACATATAGCTCATTGAGCTAATGCTATTTCAAGATGATTATTTCAGGAAAGCTCAATGATTGGCATGGCATAGATGTGAAAGTGGAACCCTCAAAATGCTAAGGACAAAGGATTGGCTCAAGCTCAAAAGCTCAAGACTCTTCATTTTATATTTTAGTGATCCAAGATCACATTGAGTCTTTAGGAAAAGCCAATACTATCAAGGAGGGATGAGGTGTTGCTTAATGAGCCTCTTGCTTCATGTGCTTAATGATATGCTCCAAAATCCTCAGCTACTTTCCCATATCCACAAATGACCTAAACCCTAAGCCAAACTCGGTCATACCGATTCTATCTATCCGGCGCCACCGAGTTTCATATGTCATAAGCCACTGCCAAACCCTAGCAATTCGGTCCTACCGATAGGGATCTTGGTCTCACCGAGATGGGGTTGCAAACTCTCGGTTTCCCTTTCGTAACTTTTTGGTCTCACCGAAAGAGTGAATCGGTCCCACCGAGATTGCAATGTAAACTTTGTGTTTCCCTTTTGTAACTTTTCGGTCTCAGCGAAAGAGCAAATCGGTCCCACCGAGTTCACCTGACCAACTCTCTGGTTAGCTTATTACCAAACTCGGTCTCACCGAGTTTGTGTAATCGGTCTCACCGAGATTACGTTATGCCCAAACCCTAATAGAATCGGTCCTACCGAGTTGCATGTAAGTCCCACTGAAAATCCCTAACGGTCACTAGGTTTACCTTTTCGGTCTGACCGAGTTTAGTTATTCGGTCCCACCGAGATTGGTAGATTGTGTGTAACGGTTGGATTTTGTGTGGAGGCTATATATACCCCTCCACCTCCTCTTCATTCGAAGAGGGAGCCATCAGAACACATACACCATTCCAACTCATATGTTCTGAGAAAGAACCACCTACTCATGTGTTGAGACCAAGACATTCCATTCCTACCATATGAATCTTGATCTCTAGCCTTCCCCAAGTTGCTTTCCACTCAAATCTTCTTTCCATCAGATCCAAATCCTATGAGAGAGAGTTGAGTGTTGGGGAGACTATCATTTGAAGCACAAGAGCAAGGAGTTCATCATCAACACACCGTTTGTTACTTCTTGGAGAGTGGTGTCTCCTAGATTGGCTAGGTGTCACTTGGGAGCCTCCGACAAGATTGTGGAGTTGAACCAAGGAGTTTGTAAGGGCAAGGAGATCGCCTACTTCGTGAAGATCTACCACTAGTGAGGCAAGTCCTTCGTGGGCGATGGCCATGGTGGGATAGACAAGGTTGCTACTTCGTGGACCCTTCGTGGGTGGAGCCCTCCGTGGACTCGCGCAACCGTTACCCTTCGTGGGTTGAAGTCTCCATCAACGTGGATGTAGGATAGCACCACCTATCCGAACCACGGGAAAAACATCCGTGTCTCCAATTGCGTTTGAATCCTCCAAACCCTTCCCTTTACATTCTTGCAAGTTGCATGCTTTACTTTCCGCTGCCAATATACTCTTTGCATGCTTGCTTGAATTATGTGATGATTGCTTGACTTGTCCTAAAATAGCTAAAATCTACCAAGAACTAAAATTGGGAAAAGGTCAAGTTTTTATTTGGTCAAGTAGTCTAATCACCCCCCTTCTAGACATACTTTCGATCCTACAAGTGGTATCAGAGCTTTGGTCTCCATTTGCTTTGATCTCCATAGCTTTTGGTGGTCATAGCCTTGGTTTCACAACCTAGGAGAGTATGGCGTCTAGCAAGGGAAATTATCACCGTAGAGGTCCTTACTTTGATGGTACTAATTTTGCTAGTTGGAAGCATAAGATGAAAATGCATATTCTTGGACATAACCCCGCCGTTTGGGCTATTGTGTGTGTTGGTTTGCAAGGTGACTTCTTTGATGGGAGAGAACCAAACCGTGAAGCTACCGCGGATGAGTTGAAGATGTTGCAATACAATGCTCAAGCTTGTGATATTCTCTTCAACGGATTATGCCCCGAAGAATTCAACAAAATCAGTCGTCTTGAGAATGCAAAGGAAATTTGGGACACTTTGATTGATATGCACGAAGGTACCGACTCCGTCATGGAATCCAAGTTGGATGTGCTTCAAAGTCAACTTGACAAGTTCAAAATGAAAGATGGTGAAGGTGTCGCTGAAATGTACTCTAGGCTTGCTCTCATCACAAATGAGATTGCCGGCTTAGGAAGTGAAGAGATGACTGATAGATTCATCATCAAGAAGATCCTAAGAGCCTTGGATGGAAAGTATGATACCGTGTGCACATTGATCCAAATGATGCCCAATTACAAAGATCTCAAGCCAACGGAAGTGATTGGAAGAATTGTTGCTCATGAGATGTCACTTAAGGATAAAGAGGAACTTCACAACAAATCAAGTGGTGCTTACAAAGCCTCGTGTGAAGCCCCTACATCATCAAGTGAGAGACAAAACTTCAACAAAGAATTGAGCTTAATGGTGAAGAACTTCAACAAGTTCTACAAGAGTAGAAACAAAGATAGAAGCTTCAAGTCAAGGTCCTACAATGACAAAAGATCTTCTAGTCGAGAGCGAAACTTCTACAATTGTGGAAGACCCGGACACTATTCCAATGAGTGTACGACTCCCTACAAGAGAAGAGAAGATTCTCCAAAAAGAAGAAACAAAGATTCACCACCAAGAGAGAGAAGGAGTAGAGATGATCGTTATGAACGAAGGTACTCACGGAGAAGCAAGGATTCGGAAAGGAAGGAAAAATCATCAAGGAGCTACACAAAACGAAGACATCAAGCTCATGTTGGTGAATGGGTATCCGGCTCCGACAGCCACTCCGAGAGAAGTTATCACTCCGACTCCGAAGATACTCAAGATGAAGGTGTTGCCGGTCTAGCACTTGTGTCATCCAACTCCTACGACATATTTGATTCACCAAATGAAGGAATTGGAAGATGCTTCATGGCCAAAGGTGCTAAGGTAACACACCCCGAGTATGTTGATTTTAATAGTGATGAAGATGACTTGTTAGGTGATGATGATTTGCTTGTTGACAACTCTAGTGATGAATACTATGATGAAACGTCATTTAATCATGCTAATCAAGATAAAACGAATGACAATGATAAGGAGAAGATTGAGGCTCTAACTAAAGAACTAAACACTCTTAAGTTAGCTCATGAAACTATCTTCGAAGATCATCGAGAACTTTTAAGAGCTCATGAGAAATTACGCTTTGAAAAGCTCAATCTTGAGCAAGAGCATGAGTTTTTAAAAGCAATCAATGATGATCTCCGCAAGAAAAGTTCTTCTTACATTGCCAAGCGTTTACTCTTATCCACTTACATGCCTCAAGTCAAATCTAGTAACAAGAACAAGAAAGATTCTTCCTCTAGTAGTAACAATGATCATGCTAAATCCAATATTGTTGCTTCTAGTAGTTCTCTTGATTCCACTAATGATTCTCTTAGCCAAGTTACACTTGAGCAAGAAAATAGCTTATTGAAGGGAATTATAGAGAAAGGAGTGTACAAAAGCCTTGCCGGGAGTAAGCAATTCGAGGAAATTGTGCGCAAGCAAGGAATGCACCGGAAGAATCAAGGTGTTGGTTTTGAACGAAAGTTCAATGCCAATGGAGTTGAGTGGGAAGAAGATCAATACCCCAAGACAAAGTTTGTTCCTCGACAAGAGAAGTATGATACTTCCTTCAAGGGGACACAAGCTCAAGATGATCTTCCACCACAAGACTACAAGCAAAAAGGCAAGGACAAGCTTCAAGAGGAAATTGATGCATTTGAAGAAGCTCCTAAGACCTTAGTCAAGTGGATTCCCAAGACTACTTCAAGTTCCACTCCGTCAAGTACGACTACAACTCCAAGGATTCCCATCAAGATGATGTGGATCCAAAAGAAGAAGAACTAGAGAGTTCTTGAGGGTGACTCCGCCAACATACTTCACTCTTATCATTTCGGCAAGAACAAGTGCAATCAATTTCCACATCTTGGACTAGTTCAAGGAGTAACAAACCCTCTTGTTGGTAAGACAAGGGACAAGGTAACCTAAAAGTTTTCATGGACATCATCTTGTGTGTGCATCACTCTATGTCTATGGATATCCTTGTTTGTTCCTTGTGGGACTAACCCATGTAGGTATTGAAAGTGCAATTCACTCAAATGGATAGCTCCAAGTGATCTACATCAACATTGAGCATCCACATCTTCAACATCTACATGAAGTCATCATCAACAAAACCCAAGGTTAGTTCATCCCTCTTAGGGGGGATATCACATATAGGGGGAGCCTTACTCTAAGACTTGAGCTAGAGCAACTCTCAAGATGTGAACACAACAATGCTTTATGTAAAAGTGGTAACCCCACTTGAGCTTAAACGATGAGTTTGACCTATGATCAAGTGTTCTCACTTGACTCCTAAGTCAATATACTCATATATAGATGACCTAGTCATCGCAAATTTCTTGATAGATGCTAGAATTGGTTGTGCATGCTTTGTCACATATTTCATTTGCCATCTTATTGTGTGAGCATGTTGGTTGCATATTTTACTCATTTGAGGACATCCACTTGTTGTTTTGATTGTTTGGCTTTATTTCTTTTGCCAGGTGGATGGACAAGAATGCCTAAGAACCTCCTCTAGCTATCTATGCTTTTCTCGTCTCAAACTCTATTCATGCTACATCACAAAATTTGATCAAGTCAGATTCGAACCACTCTGTGTGAGGAGCGCTCGGAGTCCCCGATTCGTCAGACTTAAACTTCCAAAACCTCTTTATGATTCTCGGTCTGACCGATTCCCCACTTTCGGTTCAACCGAGATCATTAAGTTGATCTAGGTTTTCGATCTCGGTGCAACCGATTTGAACTTTTCGGTCACACCAAGTTGCAGTAACTGCTCGCAGTTATGCATCTCGGTGCCACCGAGTTGTTCCACTCGGTCACACCGACAGGGTCGGGCTATATATAGTCACGGGCAAAAATTTGGAAATTTCTCCGAACCCCTTTGCCCGCGCGGTAGCCTGCTCTGCCAACTTGGTCTCCGGATTGTCTCCTCGCCGTGAGCAGCCTCCTGTCGCTGGTCTCCGTCACCGTCAATGGGAATTCTACCCCGCCGTTGCCGCCGTAGTGAGTCTCCGACGCACTAGGGTATGGACTCGATCTTTGTGCTATTCTCCAATCCGATTCCTAGCACATTGTGATCATCATGATTCTTGCCACAATTGATAAACTCCTATCCAGTCAATGAACTCATAGATTAGGTTTAATTCGAAAATTTTAGGGTTAGGTTTCCGCCGAAACCATCTCGGACCCACCGAGTTGAAAAACTCGGTCCCACCGATTTGGCTTATGCCATTGCACAAGTGAGACTCGGTCCGACCAAGAATTACGTATCGGTGTGACCGATTTTGGAATTTTGTGAAACCCTAGCAGTCTCGGTGCCACCGAACTGTGACTCGGTCTGACCGAGTTCACTAGTTTAGGTTCCAAATCTGCTTCGGTATCACCGAGTTTAAAAATCGGTAGATCCGAGATGCTTTCAGTGGGAAACTAAAACTAAGTTTTTGGATTATTCTTTTGCAAAAATCTCTGCATTTTGTGATGCTCATCCACTCTATCTCATCTATAACCTATTCACAGGGTCAGCAGTCAGAGTTTGCATCATGTCAGACGAAAGTGATAGCCAAAACCTGTCAGAACAGCAAGTGCAGCTGAGTGAGGGCACTAGTCCCTCAAGTTCCTCAGATGATGGCAGCAGGAGCACCCCTAGCAATCTGCCTAAGGCTGCCACACGACAGAGAAAGAAGAGAACCTCAGACTCAGAAGATGAGGATTATGTGGCAGAAGAGGAAGCAACCTCCAAGAGAGTTGAGCCAGCACAGGGTACAAAGCCAGGGTTGAAGTTCAAAAGGCCAGCAGGCAGACAGCCTATGTCCAAGGCAAGAGCTTCAACTGAGAAGCCCACTCCCATTGAGCCAGTTGCTGCTGAGGGCAAGAAGAGGAAAGAAATGGTGAAGAAAACTGTAGCCAGAGTGCTTGGCAAAGCTTCCATCATGGAAGATGAGGAGGAAGAAGAAGAGGTGGCTGCACCAGCACCAAAAGCACCCAAGCTGATGGGTGATGCCATAAGGTCAGGGGGAGCTGCTTCCAAGGCCAAGCCTGCTCCAAAGCCCAAGCCAAAGAGGAATACAAGAAGCATCCCAGCTGCTGAGAAGAACAAGGCCCCAATGCCTGAAGCTGCAGAAGAAGAGGAAGAGAATGTCCTCAGAAAGCTCAAGCCCAAGATCCCAGACCACAATGATGCTCATCCTGTGGCTGAGGATATGAAACTCAGGAGAGATTCAGGGCTCCGGAAGTGGAGAGAAGCAGACCCATATGCTTCAAGGAGAAGGACTGTAGTGGACTACAGGTTTCATACCAAGGAGCAGCAAGACTTCTATGAGACAGTGCTGCTAGACAAGAAGCCCATTGTCTGTGACATGAGATGGGTCGATTGGCAATACATCAAGGATAATGAGGAGTACTTCCCTGGAGTGCAGGACAGCTTCAAGGCGTGTGGAGTAGAGGACTTTGTTGGGCAGAAGCTCACAAAGTGGAACGAGGAACTCATCATGCAGTTCTACTCCACAGCCCATTTTTATCCAGATGGTAGGATAACTTGGATGTCAAAGGGTACGAGGTACCAGTCCACAGTTGCTGAATGGGCTCAACTGATAAATGCCCCAGAGGAGCAAGCAGATGACTTGGACGTTTATGCTAAGAAGAAGATGGACCACAACTCCATTTCCAACATGTACAAGGAGATTCCAAATGAAGCACTTGACACTTTCAAGTTTGGCTCAGTACATTATCTTCTATCAGGGATGCCCACTATCAACTGGATACTAAGGCACACCTTATTGCCCAAGTCTGGAGATCACAAGATGATCAGAGGCCACGCGATCAACTTGCTTCATATCTTTGACGTGCCTTAGAAATTCAAGGTGATGAGCCTAATGGTAGAGACCATTAAGAGGACAGCAACAGACCAGAAGAGGAGTTGTGGATATGCCCCACAGATTCAGGAGCTCATCAACTCCAAGATGGGCATGGGCATATACCTCTTAGACAAGGAACGCCTGCCTATCCGTCCGGACTTTGAAGATAACCAAGTGGTCATGAATGAGAATGAGCCATCATCTGCCCAAGCACAAGCCAAGAAGGAGAAGGCTAGGAAGGAGAAAGCTGCCAAGATGCCTACTCAAGCGGAGGCATCTGAGTATTTCCTGAAAACCAAACAAGAGCAGCTTGGTTACTTGATTGCATCCACCCTGCGGATTGAGCAAGGACTAGCCACCCTAACTCAAAACCAGGCAAGCTTAGAAAGGATCATGGAACAAAAGTTCTATGACTTGGATGTCAAAGTGACAGAGATTCAGTCTGCAGTGGAGCAGCTCCAGGATGACATGCAGGAGAGGAGAGGCAAGACTACAACTGATGCCTTTGCCAGAGTGCCCCGAGCTCCGAGGTCGTCTACAGTGCCAGTTCCTGACACAAGGGCAACCGCCTCAGCTCCAGCCGCAGCATCAGCTCCAACTCCAGTATCTACTTCAGCTCCAACATCTACTTCAGCATCTACGGAAGCCTTCGTACTTGGAGTGATCCGGACTCCACCACCACCTGAAGATCAAGCCTGAGTGTCGACTTAGCACTATGCATTTTCTAGGAACTTTTTGGTAACTTGTTGCCAAAGGGGGAGAAAATGTATAGATCATAGGCTTCGAGAGAGAGAGTGTTGCTTTTATTCTCTCTTGTTTTATTTGGTGGTTTTTCGAACTTCGTTTGCTTTTGTGTGAGATACTATGTCATTATCTGTTGAAGACATCGATGATCATGTGTTTGATCATAAGCTACACTTAATGTTTGCTTAATGCTATTTTTATCCTATCTATCTTATGTGATCACTCACTATTCTTGGTGATGAGTGCATGTATTTCATTCTTATCATTTTAAGCGCTCCACCAAGATGTATGTGACATGGAAGACTAACCCATGACTCTAACTCTTTGTGCATTTGCAGTCCAAAGCAAATTTTAAATATGCACAAATTTAGGGGGAGCTCTTACTTTTCACATACTTCTCAAAGCGACGATATATTTCATGCTTATTATCATTTTTCGAAGCTTTGATCTATATGTTGTCATCAATTACCAAAAAGGGGGAGATTGAAAGTGCAACTATCCCTAGGTGGTTTTGGTAATTCATAACAACATATAGCTCATTGAGCTAATGCTATTTCAAGATGATTATTTCAGGAAAGCTCAATGATTGGCATGGCATGGATGTGAAAGTGGAACCCTCAAAATGCTAAGGACAAAGGATTGGCTCAAGCTCAAAAGCTCAAGACTCTTCATTTTATATTTTAGTGATCCAAGATCACATTGAGTCTTTAGGAAAAGCCAATACTATCAAGGAGGGATGAGGTGTTGCTTAATGAGCCTCTTGCTTCATGTGCTTAATGATATGCTCCAAAATCCTCAGCTACTTTCCCATATCCACAAATAACCTAAACCCTAAGCCAAACTCGGTCATACCGATTCTATCTATCCGGCACCACCGAGTTTCATATGTCATAAGCCACTGCCAAACCCTAGCAATTAGGTCCGACCAATAGGGATCTCGGTCTCACCGAGATGGGGTTGCAAACTCTCTGTTTCCCTTTCATAACTTTTCGGTCTCACCGAAAGAGCGAATCGGTCCCACCGAGATTGCAATGTAAACTCTGTGTTTCCTTTTTGTAACTTTTCGGTCTCACCGAAAGAGCAAATCGGTCCCACCGAGTTCACCTGACCAACTCTCTGGTTAGCTTATTACCAAACTCGGTCTCACCGAGTTTGTGTAATCGGTCTCACCGAGATTACGTTATGCCCAAACCCTAACAGAATCGGTCCTACCGAGTTGCATGCCAGTCCCACCGAAAATCCCTAATGGTCACTAGGTTTACCTTTTCGGTCTGACCGAGTTTATTTATTCGGTCCCACCGAGATTGGTAGATTGTGTGTAACGGTTGGATTTTGTGTGGAGGCTATATATACCCCTCCACCTCCTCTTCATTCGAAGAGAGAGCCATCAGAACACATACACCATTCCAACTCATATGTTCTGAGAAAGAACCACCTACTCATGTGTTGAGACCAAGACATTCCATTCCTACCATATGAATCTTGATCTCTAGCCTTCCCCAAGTTGCTTTCCACTCAAATCTTCTTTCCATCAGATCCAAATCCTATGAGAGAGAGTTGAGTGTTGGGGAGACTATCATTTGAAGCACAAGAGCAAGGAGTTCATCATCAACACACCGTTTGTTACTTCTTGGAGAGTGGTGTCTCCTAGATTGGCTAGGTGTCACTTGGGAGCCTCCGACAAGATTGTGGAGTTGAACCAAGGAGTTTGTAAGGGCAAGGAGATCGCCTACTTCATGAAGATCTACCGCTAGTGAGGCAAGTCCTTCATGGGCGATGGCCATGGTGGGATAGACAAGGTTGCTACTTCGTGGACCCTTCGTGGGTGGAGCCCTCCGTGGACTCGCGCAACCGTTAACCTTCGTGGGTTGAAGTCTCCATCAACATGGATGTAGGATAGCACCACCTATCCGAACCACAGGAAAAACATCCGTGTCTCCAATTGCGTTTGAATCCTCCAAACCCTTCCCTTTACATTCTTGCAAGTTGCATGCTTTACTTTCCGCTGCCAATATACTCTTTGCATGCTTGCTTGAATTATGTGATGATTGCTTGACTTGTCCTAAAATAGCTAAAATCTGCCAAGAACTAAAATTGGGAAAAGGTCAAGTTTTTATTTGGTCAAGTAGTCTAATCACCCCCCCTCTAGACATACTTTCGATCCTACAGGATCAATAGTCAGTTATCAGGTGGTAACATGCTATTTCATTTGGTTTAAAAACAGGCCTCCTTGTTGGCGATGACTGCCCAATCAGCGGAAATTTCCAAACTCAAACGAAAACTAGAGCGGGCCGATGAGGATCTAGTCCTTATTAACAAGCGGCTCGACCAGGCGCAAGGTATGAGATACTCTTTGTTCTGCCTATTTATGTCCGTATTCTGTGGGATTTCCGGAGCTGCAGTGTGTGCGTTTGTGCATATGGTGCTGCCGCGATTGAAACCCTCAAGGATGAGCTTACCCAAGCCAAGGAGTAGGCTAGGGTAAGCAAGGCAGCCGCTGATAAAGCGGCTGCGGATTTAACGGGCGAACAGGCCGCTCGATGCCATTTTGAGGAATGGGTGACCGAGGTGGAGCAGAGGCTCAAGGACACCAGGCATAAGTGTGAGTCCTTAGAAGAGGAAAATAAGGCAAAGGGGACCGAACTTGCCAAGGCCCTTCAAGATGCCAAGGAGGCGCGGTCCGAATCCCGTGCGGTGGGCGAGGAAATCTGTCAAGCCGGACATATAGTGACTGGTAAGCCTTTTCCGTTACAGGCTAAATTTGGGGATCAGGGGTATGCCTTGCTTAATCAACTATGGAGTTCTCCAGACGCATATGCGGATCTACCGAAGAGTGCTGCGGACGCCGCCCAATTCTTCTGGGCTCATGAGGGGTATGCAACGGAGAAGCTTTTATGGTCGCACTTTGTAGGGCAGGAGCATCTTGCACTGCTAAATGACTAGATAGCACAGTGGGCAGAGCTGCATAAGATGTCAAGCGCAGCCATGAAGGACGTCATAGTCCGGTTGTGGCCAACCGAGGCCATTCCGGATATTTACTTCAGCCTTGTGCAATGTCTCATCGATGCGCTACCCTGAATTGATGCCGTTAAGAGGTGGTCCTGCATAGAAGGAGCGCGGATGGTCTTCGCCCGTGTCAAGATGCACTGGGTGAAAAGGAAGGCCGAAAAGGTGGCAGTTGAGGGTCCGCCTGAAAGCAAGGGCCATCGCACACCAGAGCGCTATTTTGAGGACGTACTAAAAGGTGCTCGCCTTGTAGAAGGCCAATGCTCTAAGGATGTAGTGTTCGAATGAACGAGTCCGAACTGTTCGGGAATTTGTATTAAGCACTAAGTCTTGTGTAATATATTCCTTCCTTTATGAAGACTTTTATCCCTTTGTGTGGCCATTTTTTTATATCTGAGAGTTCCCAGTTACTACCGGGGTGTTCGGAATTGCACATGAATACACTTAACCCAATGTCTTGGACCATGAAGGAGGTATCAGTGCGGCGAACCAGGCAATCGGACTATTTGGTTTTATTGCTCTCGCTTAGCTGTAGGAGTTTGACGATGGGTCTACAGAGTAGCCCCTAGTATGTACGCGGCCGTCCCAATGCGGATGCGTTATGTATGTGACCGGGAAACAATCCTTCATGTAATACGGAAAAAATCGCTAAAGATTGTAATAGGTCACCGAGTGGCTGACCAGTTCTCGCCACATCATGACAGTCCATTTTCGGCTTTCTCTACTGAGGTACTTAACCGGACGAACCAGAAACATAATCGCAGTAGTTCTCCCTTTACTATCCTAGCCGATAAGACGAAACGTAAGGTAGCAAACACAGGAGCCGGGCAACCCAACTATTGACCAAAGACATGATTCGGAGCTGATGCATATAGTGCCGAACTCGGGACCCGAATTGTGCTATGAAGCTGCTCGGACTTTTACACATATGTTACCGTGTAGAGCCCCTGGCAATTTGTGCCGAGGCAACTAAAGAGACGGAATAAAGTCTATAAGAAAAGACGATACCAAAGAAGAAGAAAAATTGGTTTGCTGGAATCTGGTTGATACGTCAAAACGTAATCTTACAGAGGGTACCGTAATCACCAAGGCCATTTTACATGCAAGGGGTCTAAGGCGAGGGAAAAAGCTCTATACAGGTTCTTCAGTGAAGTTATGGTCTACGAAGTCCTTTGCACCTTCCTGCCACACGTCTGCGCCGCTTTCGCCTGAGTAAGAAAAATTCCTTGAGAGGAATGGTTTTCAACTATTTGTACGGAATCGAGCTCAGATAGAGTCCTTATGAGTCTGTAGGATGGGCAGGTTTTGACGCACCTGTGGTAATAGATAAAAAGAAAAATAATTAAAGAAAAGGGGAAGGCCATATAGGGTCGAGCCGTACTATAGGCCTGTCCGAATTGTGCCTCCGTTGATGCCCAAGGTACTTCGACTGTGTAATTATGCACGCACGGTACGGCTTTCACGGATATACATGGAAATCGAGCTTGTTAATCTAGCTTTGGAGTTGTCGAGCTGTTAGCATGCAGAATTGGCCGGCCTTGTGTAATAGGGTCCGGCGGCTTAATAGCCGATGAGGTGTGCGGTTTGACAGGGCTGCTTTGTATTTCGGCCACAATGGCCGTGGTATGCTCCTTAGTACGTAGGGAGCGTTCTGTGTTTCCGTTGATTGTAATGACGCCACGTGGACCAGGCATCTTGAGTTTTAGATAGGCGTAGTGCGGAACCGCATTAAAGCGGGCGAAAGCGGTTTGTCCGATTAGTGCGTGATATTCACTGTGGAAGGGGACGATATCAAAGATCAAGTCTTCGCTTCGGAAGTTATCCGGCGAACCGAAGACGACTTCTAGCGTGATTGAGCCCGTGCAATGGGCCTCTACACCAGGTATTACTCCTTTGAAGGTAGTTTTAGTGGGCTTGATTCTTGACGGATCAATGCCCATTTTGCGGGCAGTGTCTTGATAAAGTAGATTGAGACTACTGCCGCCGTCCATGAGGACTCGCGAGAGGTGGAATCCGTCGATGATTGGATCGAGTACTAGAGCTGCCGAACCTCCATGACAGATATTGGTTGGGTGATCCTTTCGATCGAAAGTGATTGGACAAGTCGACCATGGGTTGAATTTTGGGGCGACCGGCTCTATGGCGTAGACGTCCTGTAATGCGTGCTCACACTCCTTCTTAGGGATATGTGTGAGATATATCATTTTCACTGTTTTTACCCCGGGGGGAAATTCCTTCTATCCCCCGTGTTCGGTTGACGAGGCTCTTGGTCATCGTCGTTGTTGGGCGGCCCTTTCCCCTTGTGCTCGGCATTGATTTTTCCGGCCTGTAAAAAGACCCAACAATTCCTGTTGGTGTGATTGGCGGGTTTATCGGGGTGCCATGAATCTGGCAGGGGCGACTAAGTATTCGGTCTAAACTGGATGGGCCATCTCTGTTTGCCTTGAATGGCTTCTTCCGTTGACCGGGTTTGGAGCCACTGAATCCGGCGTTAACCACCGTGTCTTGGGTTCCTTCATTATTGTTTCGACGCTTGTGCTTGTCGCGTCGTGGCTTGTCATTGCCGCCCCTGGTTTCGGAGGTGCCAGGGTCGCTGGTACTGTTGCTTCTATGAGCAAGCCAGCTATCCTCTCCCGCGCAAAAGCGGGTCATCAGTGCGGTAAGGGCTGCCATGGACTTCAGCTTTTCTTGGCCGAGGTGTCGGGCGAGCCACTCGTCTCGGACGCTATGTTTGAAGGCCGCGAGGGCTTCGGCGTTCGGACAATCCACAATCTGGTTCTTTTTGATTAGGAACCTGGTCCAGAGCTCCCGGGCCGATTCCCCGGGTTGCTGAATTATATGACTAAGGTCATCAGCATCTGGGGGCCGAACATAAGTACCTTGGAAGTTGTCTATAAATGCGTCCTCCAAGTCTTCCCAGCTACCGATAGAGTTTTCTTAGGCTGTTCAGCCAGTGTCGTGCTGGCCCCTTGAGTTTTAGGGGGAGGTACTTGATAGCATGTAGATCATCACCGCGTGACATGTGAATGTGGAGAAGAAAGTCTTTAATCCATACTGAAGGATTTGTTGTGCCATCGTATGATTCAATGTTCACGGGATTAAACCCTGCTAGGAACTGGTGCTCCATTACTTCATCGGTGAATCATAGGGGGTGTGCGGCACCTCTGTATCAGGCAACGTTACAGCGCAATTCAGATGAAGTCCGTATGCGGTTTTCGGCCTTGGTGGGGTTGTGTTTGTCGCACCAGGCCTGATGGTCGTCTTCTTGCACTTGGGCATGCACCCTTGATCCGTAGATTGACCTGGTCTGGCCGACTCTATTGTCCAGGTCTTGACGTAGGTCATAAGTGTATCCTCGAGCTATTGTTTCTCTGCTTTTATGGCGAGGTGGTGCGGGCTGGTGTTCGGCTTGAGTTGTCGTTCTGTCCCGGCCATGTGGTGGTCGGTCAGGTCCACTAGGCGCATTACGTGTGAGTGGTATGGGCTCCAACACCTCATCGTCAAATTGGCATAGCAGTTTACGCTTCGGGTAACTCTTTGTTGGGCGTTCGAGGTTATATTCTTCGGCTGCCAGGACATTAGTCCATCTGTCGTTGAGTAGATCTTGGTCAGCTTGAAGCTGTTGCTGCTTTTTCTTTAGGCTTCTAGCAGCAGCTATTAGTTGGCGCTTAAAGCGCTCTTGTTCGAGGGGTTCGTCTAGCATGATGAAATCTTCATGGCCGAGGCTCACGTCATCCTCGGAGAGGGGTAGGTAGTTTCTATCCTCTCAGTCTTTGTTCCCTACTTGATCGTCAAAGTCAGTTTGCCCATCCTCCCGATCATCATGTTCGAATGTTGGTTTGATTGGGTCTTCTTGGTCTTCGGCGTTCTCCAGAGTGTCATCGTCTCCGGTGCCGGTATTGCTATTTTTTCTGCGACGCGATTTAGAGTGGCGCCAATGTCGTTGATGCTTTGGTGGTATCTCAGGAGGTTCGCCCTCGACTAGATCCTTCTCATCATTGTCGTCGCCCTTTTTAGGTGTGTCCACCATGTACACGTCGTACAAGGAAGTGGCCATCCAACGTCCGGTGAACGGCGAGTTTTGGGCCTATTCCTCTCCAGCATCGTCGTTCGTACCGTCGATGTCTTCGGAGGCGTAGTCGAGCATATCGGTTAGGTCCTCGACAGTGGCTATAAAGTGGTTGGTGGGTGAGAAGTAAAATTCCCTATTTTCAGCCCCTAGTCCGGGCTAGGCGCAATTCGGAAGCGGTTCCTCTGTGATGGCGAGGGGTCGCATTAGGTCCAGAGCCTCGTTTAAGAGCGAGGTTTGGATGGGGACCGAAGTTCCCTGGCCGGGCTTGCAAGACACGGACTGCGAGGGTCCGGAGCTAGTGTCCAGAGAAGAGTTTGGCTTTGTGATGGATGCCGGTGGCGCTATCCTCTCCGGTTCTCCAGCATTGATCTCTATAGCCGCAAATAGTCCGACGGACTCTAGACTCCTGTCTTCTGACCTGGTGATGCACTCCGGATCTAAGGCCGGAGCGGTGGTTGGAGTCGTGAACCCTTGGAAGATCAAGTCTCCTCGGATGTCGGCGACATAGTTCAGATTTTCGAAACTAATCTGGTGACCAGGGGCGTAGCTGCCGGTCTGCTCCAGGAGGCCAACCGAGTTGGCTCGCAGTAGGAAGCCGCCGAATACGAAGATCTGGGCGGGGAGAAAAATCTCCTTCCCGACAACATTGTTGTAGATGATCGATGAAGCCATCGAGCCTTTCGATGACGACACAATGGAACTCTCAATGAAAGCACCAATGTCGGTGTCAAAACTGGCAGATCTCGGGTAGGGGGTAGTTAATGGGTCAACATGGGCCTTAGTGGAGAAGAGAGAGGGCCGGACAGGAGGTGGCACGCCCCCCCTTGGCAATCCGAATTGGACAAGGGGTGGGGATGACGCCCCCTTTCCCTCTCCTATTCCTTCTCTCTTTCCCTCTTTGCTACTTCGGAAAAGGAAAAAGGAGAGGGGAATCCTACTAGGACTAGGGAGTCCTAGTAGGACTCCCCACACTTGGCACGCCCCTAGGGGGCCGGCCTCCTCCTCCTCCCCCTTTATATACGGAGGCGGGGGGCACCACAAAGGCACATCAAGTCTTCTCTTAGCTGTGTGCGGTGCCTCCCTCCACAGTTTATTAATTCCTGCTCGTCCTCGAGTAGGTAAATGATAAAAACATAATTTTTGATGTGAAGTGCTACTTGGCATAATTTCAATGTAAATCTTCTTAATTGTGGTATGAATATTCAGATTCAAAAGATTCAAGACAAAAGTTCATGTTGACATAAAAATAATAATACTTCAAGCATACTAACAAAGCAATTATGTCTTCTCAAAATAACATGGCCAAAGAAAGCTATCCCTACAAAATCATATAGTTTGGCTATGCTCTATCTTCACCACACAAAGTATTTAAATCATGCACAACCCCGATGACAAGCCAAGCAATTGTTTCATAATTTTGACATTTTCAAAACTTTTTCGATCTTCACGCGATACATGAGCGTGAGCCATGGATATAGCACTATATGTGGAATAGAATGGTGGTTGTGGAGAAGACAAAAGGAGGGGAAGATAGTCTCACATCAACTAGGCGTATCAACGAGCTATGGAGATGCCCATCAATAGATATCAATGTGAGTGAGTAGGGATTGCCATGCAACGGATGCACTAGAGCTATAAGTATATGAAAGCTCAACAAAAGAAACTAAGTGGGTGTGCATCCAACTCGCTTTCTCACAAAGACCTAGGGCATTTTGAGGAAGCCCATCATTGGAATATACAAGCCAAGTTCTATAATGAAAAATTCCCACTAGTATATGAAAGTGACAGAATGAGAGACTCTCTATCATGAAGATCATGGTGCTACTTTGAAGGACAAGTGTGGTAAAAGGATAGTAACATTGTCCCTTCTCTCTTTTTCTCTCATTTTTTTGTTTGGGCCTTCTCTTTTTTTATGGCCTCTTTTTTTCGTCCAGAGTCTCATCCCGATTTATGGGGGAATCATAGTCTCCATCATCCTTTCCTCACTTGGGATAATGCTCTAAAAATGATGATCATCACACTTTTTATTTTTCTTACAACTCAACAATTACAACTCAATACTTAGAACAAAATATGACTCTATATGAATGCCTTCGGCGGTGTACCGGGATATGCAATGAATCAAGAGTGACGTGTATGAAAGAATTATGAACGGTGGCTTTGCGACAAATACGATGTCAACTACATGATCATGCTAGCAATATGACAATGATGGAGCTTGTCATAATGGACGGAACGGTGGAAAGTTGCATGGCAATATATCTCGGAATGGCTATGGAAATTCCATGATAGGTAGGTATGGTGGCTGTCTTGAGGAAGGTATTTGGTGGGTGTATGATACCGGCAAAAAGTGTGCGGTATTAGAGAGGCTAGCAATGGTGGAAGGAAGGAAAGTGCGTATAATCCATGGACTCAACATTAGTCATAAAGAACTCATATAATTATTGCAAAAATCTAGAAGTTATCAAAGCAAAGTATTACGCGCATGCTCCTAGGGGGATAGATTGGTAGGAAAAGACCATCGCTCGTCCCCGACCTCCACTCATAAGGAAGACAATCAATAAATAAATCATGCTCCGACTTCATCACATAACGGTTCACCATATGTGCATGCTACGGGAATCACAAACTTTAACACAAGAATTTCTCAAATTCACAACTACTCAACTAGCATGACTCTAATATCACCATCCTCATATCTCAAAACAATTATCAAGCATCAATTTTTTTCTTAGTATTCAACGCACTCAAAAGAAAGTTTTACAAATCTTGAATACCAAGCATATTATTATTAAGCAAATTACCATGCTATTAAGACTCTTAAAATAATCTAAGTGAAGCATGAGAGATCAATAGTTTCTATAAAACAAATCCACCACCGTGCTCTAAAAGATATAAGTGAAGCACTAGAGCAAAACTATAAAACTCAAAAGATATAAGTGAAGCACATAGAGTATTCTATCAAATTCCAAATTATGTATGGCTCTCTTAAAAGGTGTGTACAGCAAGGATGATTGGGGTAGACTAACAAGCAAAGACTCAAATCATAAAAGACGCTCCAAGCAAAACACATATCACGTGGTGAATAAAAATATAGCTCCAAATAAAGTTACCGATAGAAGTAGACAAAAGAGGGGATGCCTTCCGAGGCATCCCCAAGTTTTGGCTTTTAGGTGTCCTTAGATTATCTTGGGGTGCCATGGGCATCCCCAAGCTTAGGCTCTTGCCACTCCTTGTTCCATAATCCATCAAATCTTTACCCAAAACTTGAAAACTTCACAACACAAAACTTAAAGTAGAAAATCTCGTGAGCTCCATTAGCGAAAGAAAACAAAAGACCACTTCAAGGTACTGTAATGAACTCATTATTTATTTATATTGGTGTTAAACCTACTTTATTTCAACTTATCTACGGTTTATAAACTATTTTACTAGCCATAGATTCATCAAAATAAGCAAACAACACACGAAAAACAGAATCTGTCAAAAACAGAACAGTCTGTAGTAATATGTAGCTAGCGCAAGATCTGGAACCCCAAAAATTCTAAAATAAATTGCTGGATGTGAAGAATTTATCTATTAATCATCTGCAAAACGAATTAACTAAATAGCACTCTCAAAATAAAAATGACAGCAGTTCTCGTGAGCGCTAAAGTTTCTGTTTTTTACAGCAAGTTCAACAAAACTTTCCCCAAGTCTTCCCAACGGTTCTACTTGGCACAAACACTAATTAAAAACAAAAAAACACAACCAAAACAGAGGCTAAATAATTTATTTATTAAATAACAGCAAGGATACATATTGGGTTGACTCCCAACAAGCGCTTTTCTTTAAAGCCTTATAGCTAGGCATAAAATTTCAATGATGCTCACATGAAAGACAAGAATTAAAGCACAAAGAAAGCATCATAAAACACGTGACAAACACATTTAAGTCTAACATACTTCCTATGCATAGGCATCTTATAGGCAAACAAATTATCAAGGCAAGCAAAAACTAGCATATGCAAGGAAGCGGAAAGAAACAATAACAATCTCAACATAACGAGAGGTAATTTAGTAACATGAAAATTTCTACCACCATATTTTCCTCTCTCATAATAATTGCATGAGGGATCATAAGCAAATTCAACAAAATAGCTATCACATAGAATATTTTCAACACGATCCATGCATGAAAAGTTGACACTCTTCCAAAATAGTGGGATCTAAAGTTGACACTCTTCCAAACCCACTTTCAATAATATTGGAAACACTATTATCAATCTCATATTCATCATGGGGTTTAAATAAATTTTCAAGATCATAAGAAGAATCACCCCAATCATGATCATTGCAACAAGTAGGGGAGATAGCAAAACTAGCATCCCCAAGCTTGGAGTTTTGCATATTATTAGCACAATTGACATCAAGAGAGTTTATAGTAAAATCATTGCAATCATGCTTTTTATTCAAAGATCTATCGTGAATCACTCCATAAGGTACTTCATCACAATTTTCAGATTCACAAATTTCAAGCAAAACATCATAAAGATAATCTAGTGCACAAAACTCACTAGCAATTGGTTCAACATAATTGGATCTCTTAAAAAGATTAGCAAGTGGATGAGGATCCATAGATCTTAGGTTCTCTGTTTAGTAATAAATAAATAACTATTCTAACCATACGAGCAAACAAGAAACTGGCAAAAGAGGCAAATAGAGAAAGAGAGGGAGGATAGAGAGAGAGAGGGCGAATAAAACGGCAAGGGTGAAGTGGGGGAGAGGAAAACGAGAGGCAAATGTCAAATAATGTAATGCGGGAGATATGGGTATGTGATGGGTACTTGGTATGTTGACTTTTGCTTAGACCTCCCCGGCAACGGTGCCAGAAATTCTTCTTGCTACCTCTTGAGCACTGCGTTGGATTTCCCTGAAGAGGAGAGGATGATGCAGCAAAGTAGCGTAAGTATTTCCCTCAGTTTTTGAGAACCAAGGTATCAATCCAGTAGGAGGCTACGCGCGAGTCCCTCGTACCTACACAAAAACAATAGCTCAACGCAACCGACGCGCTTAGGGGTTGTCAATCCCTTCACGGTCACTTACGAAAGTGATATCTGATAGAGATGATAGATAATATTTTTGGTATTTTTGGTATAGAGATGCAAAGTAAAAAGTAAAAGGGCAAAGTAAAAAAGCAAAGCAGTAATAAAGTGATGGAGATTGATATGATGAGAAAGAGACCCGGGGGCCATAGGTTTCACTAGTGGCTTCTCTCAAGAGGATAAGTATTCTACGGTGGGTGAACAAATTACCATTGAGCAACTGACAGAATTGAGCATAGTTATGAGAATATCTAGGTATGATCATGTATGTAGGCATCATGTCCGAGACAAGTAGACCGACTCCTGCCTGCATCTACTACTATTACTCCACTCATCGACCGCTATCCAACATGCATCTAGAGTATTGAGTTAAAACAGAGTAACGCCTTAAGAAAGATGACATGATGTAGAGGGATAATTTCATGCAATATGATAAAAACCCCATCTTGTTATCCTCGATGGCAACAATACAATACGTGCCTTGCTGCCCCTTCTGTCACCGGGAAAGGACACTGCAAGATCGAACCCAAAGCTAAGCACTTCTCCCATGGCAAGAAAAACCAATCTAGTAGGCCAAACCAAACTGATAATTCAAAGAGACTTGCAAAGATAACCAATCATACATAAAAGAATTCAGAGAAGATTCAAATATTATTCATAGATAGACTGGATCATAAACCCACAATTCATCAGTCTCAACAAACACACCGCAAAAAGAAGATTACATCGAATAGATCTCCATGAGAGAGGGGGAGAACATTGTATTGAGATCCAAAAAGAGAGAAGAAGCCATCTAGCTACTAACTATGGACCCGTAGTCTGAAGTAAACTACTCACACTTCATCGGAGGGGCTTGGATGATGACATAGAAGCCCTCCGTGATCGATGCCCCCTTCGGCGGAGCTCCGGAACAGGCCCCAAGATGGGATCTCGTGGATACAGAAAGTTGCGGTGGTGGAATTAGGTTTTTGGCTCCATATCTGATCGTTTGGGGGTACGTAGGTATATATAGGAGGAAGGAGTACATTGGTGGAGCTTCGAGGGGCCCACGAGGCAGGGGGCGCGCCCTAGGGGGGCACCTTCCACCCTCGTGACTGCCTCGTGGCTTTCTTGACCGAGGGTCCAAGTCTCATGGGTCTTATTTGATGAGAAAATCGCGTTCCCGAAGGTTTCATTCCGTTTGGACTCCGTTTGATATTCTGTTTATCCGAAACACTGAAATAGGCAAAAAACAGCAATTCTGGGCTGGGCCTCCAGTTAATAGGTTAGTCCCAAAAATAATATAAAAGTGGAAAATAAAGCCCAATATAGTCAAAACAGTAGGTAATATAGCATGGAGCAATCAAAAATTATAGATACGTTGGAGACGTATCATTTATCACCTCAGTCATATCGTCGTAGTGCTTAGGCGAAGCCCTACACTGGTAACTTCATCATCACCGTCGCCACGCCGTCGTGCTGACAGAAGTCTCCCTTGTCCTCAACTGGATCAAGAGCTCGAGGGACGTCATCGTGCTGAATGTGTGCTGGACACGGAGGTGCCATACGTTTGGTGCTAGGATCGGTTGGATCGCGAAGACGTTCGACTACATCAACCGCGTTACTAAACACTTCCGCTTTTGGTCTACGAGGTTACGTGGACACACTCTCCCCGCTTGTTTCTATGCATCTCCTAGATAGATCTTGCGTGATCGTAGGATTTTTTTTTTGAAATACTGTGTTCCCCAATAGTGGTAGCAGAGCCAGGTCTATGCGTAGATGTTATATGCATGAGTAGAACACGAGTTGTGGGCGATAATAGTCATACTGCTTACCATCAACGTCTTGCTTTCATTCGGCGGTATTGTTGGATGAAGTGGCCCAGACCAACATTACATGATCGCGTTCATGAGACTGGTTCTACCGACGTGCTTCGCACACAGGTGGCTGGCGGGTGGCTGTTTCTCCAACTTTAGTTGAATTGAGTTTGAGTACGGCCAGTCCCTTGTTGAAGGTTAAAACAACATATTTGACGAAAAATCGTTGTGGTTTTGATGCGTAGGTAAGAACAGTTCTTGCTAGAAGCCCGTAGCACCCACGTAAAACTTGCAAAAAAAAGTAGAGGACGTCTAACTTGTTTTTGCAGGGCATGTTGTGATGTGATATGGTCAAGACGTGATAAGATATAAATTGTTGTATGAGATGATCATGTTTTTAAAAAGTTATCGACAACTGGCAGGAGCCTTATGGTTGTCACTTTATTGTATGAAATGCAATCGCCATGTAATTGCTTTACTTTATCACTAAGCAGTAGTGATAGTCGTGGAATCAATAGTTGGCGAGACGACAACGACGCTACGATGGAGATCAAGGTGTCAAGCCGGTGACGATGGAGATCATGATGGTGCTTTGGAGATGGAGATCAAAGGCACGGGATGATGATGGCCATATCATGTCACATATTTTGATTGCATGTGATGTTTATCCTTTATGCATCTTATTTTGCTTAGTACGGCGGTAGCATTATAAGATGATCCCTAACTAAATTTTAAGGTATAAGTGTTCTCCCTGAGTATCCACTGTTGCTACAGTTCGTCGTGCCGAGACACCACGTGATGATCGGGTGTGATAAGCTATACATTCACAGACAACGGGTGCAAGCCAGTTTTGCATGTGCAGAATACTCGAGTTAAACTTGACGAGCCTAGCATATGTAGACATGGCCTCGGAATACTGATACCGAAAGGTCGAACGTGAATCATATAGTAGACATGATCAACATAGTGATGTTCACCATTGAAAACTACTCCATCTCACGTGATGATTGGACATGGTTTAGTTGATATGGATCGCGTGATCATTTAGATGACTAGAGGGATGTCTATCTAAGTGGGAGTTGAGGGAGTCCTAGACTAAGGGGTCCTCGGGCGTCCGGCCTGTTATCCTTTGGGCCGGACTAATGGGCTGTGAAGACATGAAGGCCGAAGAATGCACCGTGTCTGGATTGGACTCTACTTGGCGTGGAAGGCAAGCTTGGCGACCGAAGATTCCTTCTTATGTAACCGACTCCATGTAAACCCTAGATCCCCTCAGTGTCTATATAAACCAAAGGGGATAGTCCGGAAAGGACACCACATATACTCATCACCATACCCACATAGGCTAGACTTTTAGGGTTTAGCCATTACGATCTCGTGGTAGATCCACTCTTGTAATACTCGTATTCATCAATATCAATCAAGCAGGACGTAGGGTATTACCTCCATAGAGAGGGACCGAACCTGGGTAAACATCGTGTCCCCCGTCTCCTGTTACCATCGATCCTAGACGCACAGTTTAGGACCCCCTACCCGAGATCCGCCGGTTTTGACACCAACATTGGTGCTTTCATTGAGAGTTCCACTGTGTCGTCGACAAAAGGTTCGATGCCCCCTTCAATCGTCAATAATGACGCTGTCCAAGGAGGAATCTTCCTCCCTGGACAGATCTTCGTATTCGGCGGCTTCGTACTACGCCAACTCGCTTGGCCATCTGGAGCAGATCGACAGCTACGCCCCTGGCCATCAGGTCGGATTCGGTAGCTTGAGCGACGTCGCTGATATCCGTGGAGACCTGATCTTCGAGGGATTTGATCCCGCGGCGATTGCTTCCCCTCATCCCGATGAACGTGACTTAAATCTGTCATCGGATCACACCCAGGAGATGGACCCTGCGGCTGCAACGACCTTAGAGCCGAAGCAGATCGAGCCATTCGAGGCCGTAGAGTCCGTGGCGTTGGAGCCGCACATGGACTCGACGCTCGACAATATTCGCTTTAACGGAACTTCAGACTCGTATCCGGTTATAAGCTCTGGATTGTGTACGCCCGCGGACACCGAGCTAGATCGTTTATTGATCTTCAAGTTCAGCGCCGCTGACGTTTTCCAGCACTCACCTTTGGGTGACGTGCTAAATCTTTAAAGAACTTGTCCTTGGAGAAGGACTCACAGCCGAAGTATGTCCGGTTCGAGCTAGAGACGGATGATGAGGAATCTTGCTTCCCACCCGCCACCCACTTCATAGCCACTGTTGATGACTTAACCGACGTGCTTGACTATGGCTCCAAACACATCGACGGCATGGACGACGATGCCGACAAGGAGAAAAGTCAAGACCCGCCATTCACTGTATGTTGGATGGCTACCTCTTCATACGACGTGTACATGGTTGATACACCTAAAGGATCTGGCGATGGCAAAGAAGAGCCAGATGCGAATAAAACCTCCGAGACACAGTCCAAGCGCCGGCGGCCCAAGCACCGCCCCAAGCCCTGCCGCTCAAAGGACGACAACATTGGCACCGGAGAAAATAGTACTCCGGGTGACAGCAAAAACGATGAAAACCCTGTCGGGGCCACATCCGAACAGGAACACGACAACAGGCAAGACAACCCTGACGAATAGGCCATAGAAGATGACTCGGAGGATGATAGTTACCGTCCACTCTCCAAGGAGGAGACAAGCCTTGGCAACAAAGACTACATCGTGCCTGAGGATCCTCTCGAGCAGGAGCGCTTTAAGACTCAGCTCATAGCCACTGCAAGGAGCCTGAAAAGGAAACAACATCAGCTTCAAGCTGAACAAGACCTGCTCGTCGACAGATGGACTGATGTCCTGACAGCCGAGGAATACGGCCTCAACCGCCCAGCCAAGAGCTACCCGAAATGCAGACTGCTACCTCAATTCAATGAGGAGGCGCTGGAGCACATATCTCCCTCGCGTAATGCAGATCGACCACCACGTGGTCGGGGCAGGGCGATGGAACGGCCACCCCGCGGTCGGGATAAAGCGGCAACTCAGGCCGAACAGCAGACCGCCCCACCACCCCGTCAAAATAGGGACGGAAGAGTCCGGAGTCACGTGTACGACCTCTGACAAACCCTGGACAGTAGAGAAGGACACACAAGATCGATCTATGGATCACGAGGACGTGCCTCAAGGCATGATGACGGCTACCTATTCGGACATGACAAACCTAATCACGCTCGGGCCGAATGCCGTAGACGGACTCCTCCAGATCTCCGCCACGATGCGGCCCGATATAGAGGTGCCGCACACCCGCTCTGCTTCATAGATGAAGTACTAGATCATGAATTCCCCGAGGGGTTCAAGCCCGTCAATATCGAATCATACGACAGCACAACCGATCCTGCAGTATGGATCGAGGATTTCGTCCTCCACATCCACATGGCCCGAGGAGACGACCTCCATGCCATCAAATACCTCCCATTAAAGCACAAAGGACCAGCTCGGCACTGGTTAAATAGCCTGCCCGAGAACTCCATCGGCAGCTGGGAGGACTTGGAAGAGGCTTTCCTCGACAACTTCCAAGGAACTTATGTATGACCACCAGATGCCAATGACCTAAGCCACATAGTTCAACAACCCGGAGAATCTGCCAGAAAATTCTGGACTAGGTTCCTAACCAAAAAGAACCAGATCATTGACTGTCCGGATGCCAAGGCCCTAGCGGCCTTGAAGCACAGCATCCATGACAAATGGCTAGCACGCCACCTCGGACAAGAAAAGCGGAAGTCAATGGCAACCCTTACGGCACTCATGACCCGCTTTTGCGCAGGCGAGGATAGCTAGCTGGCTCGTAGCAAAAACACAGCCAGCGAGGTAGGCCCCACCGAGGCCAACATCAGCACTGGCAAGCTCCGGCGCAATAGACACAAATGCCGAAGCAACGGCGACAACACCGAGGACAACACAGTCAACGCCGGATTCAGTGGCTCCAAGTCCGGTCAACGGAAGAAACGCTACAAAAGAAACAACGAAGGACCTTCCAGCCTGGACCGCATACTCGACCGTCCGTGCCAAATTCACGGCACCACGGATAAGCAAGCCAATCATACCAACAGGGATTGTTGGGTCTTCAAGCAGGCTGGCAAGTTGAATGCCGAAAACAAAGAAAAGGGATCACAAAGTGAGGACGAGGATGAAGAGCCCCGGCATCCGAACACCGGGGGACAGAAGAAATCCCCCCTAAGTCAAAACGGTGAACATGATATACGCCACGCACATCCCCAAAAAGGAGCGCAAATGAGCACTCAGGGACGTCTACGCGGTAGAGCCAGTTGCCCCAAAGTTCAATCCATGGTCGTCATTTCCGATCACCTTCGATCGACAAGATCATCCGACTAGTATCCATCATGGCGGTTCGGCCGCACTGGTCCTTGACCCAATCATCGATGGATTCCACCTAACACGAGTCCTGATGGATGGTGGAAGCAGCCTCAACCTGCTATACCAGGATACAGTACGGAGGATGGGCATTAATCCCTCACGAATCAAACCAACAAAGACTACCTTTAAAGGAGTCATACCAGGTGTAGAGGCCCGCTGCACGGGCTCAATCACGCTGGAGGTGGTCTTCGGTTCTCCGGACAACTTCCGAAGCAAAGAGCTAATCTTTGATATCGTCCCCCTCTGCAACGGCTACCATGCACTGCTCGAACGAACCGCGTTTGCTAGATTTAACGTAGTGCCACACTATGCTTATCTCAAGCTCAAGATGCCCGGTCCACGCGGCTTCATAATAGTCAATGGCAATACGGAACGCTCCCTCCGGACAGAGGAGCAAACCGCCGCCCTAGCAGCAGAAATACAAAGCGGCCTTGTCAAGCAGCATTGTAATCCAGCTGTCGAGCCCCCGAACACCATCAAGAGGGTCCGGACTACACTGCAACAGGACAGCGCAGCTCGTTAAGAGCTCGACTAGCAATTCGGCCTCCGTCCCAGCCCCCATGAGGTTGTGGCATTCGTACCACACGTACACAATTACACACTCAAAATTCCATGGACGTCGACGGAGGCACGAGATAACTCGGGGTCTACAATTCGGCAAAACCGATCCCGGACACACATACTTTCAATTCTTTTTCTTGTTTCAGACACCTTCTTTCCGCGGGCCTGATATCAATTCCTTTAGAAGGACTGGAATACAACAGAGGCAAGCAACACAGGTGTGTTGGGTAATCTTTATACGTTCTTCTTGATGGTATCATACTTATTCCTCAGGACCCGCATGCTGCGCCCTATTGATTCCGGCATGTTAAGTGGCCGGGTACTTCTCACACCATCTGTACAAGATACGCCTTGACGTATCCATCCAATTATAATAAAAATGGTTCGTGGCCCAGTTTCTGTGGTTTTCGCTTCTTACTTCGTTTTATTTCGATCTGCTTATTTGCTGCATCGACACTCTTTTACGTTTCATATTCGCCAGGGGCTACCTGTCGCCCCACAATACGGCAACACAGACTGAACACTTCTTATATATAAGTTCGGCACCCCGAATTTAGCATTATATGCATTGGCTCCGAATCATGTCTTTGGTCAATCATTGGGTTGCCCGGCTCCTGTGCTTGCTACCCTACGTTCCGCTCCTTCGGCTACGGTAGTAAAGGGAGAACTACTGCGATTGTGCCCTGGCTTTGACCATACGAGCACCTCAGTAGAGAAAGCCGAAAGCTGACTGTCATGATGTGGCGAGAGCCGGTCAGCTACTCGAGGGTTACAAATCGTTGGAGATTTTTCCGCGTTACGCGAGAGATCGGCACTTCCCGGTCAGATGCTGATAGTACTCTGGCTTAAACTAGGGGTTGCGCCCATGCTTTATTATAAAACTCCTATGGATAAGTGAGGGCGTTAAAGCCATAAAGTCTGATTGCCTTATTCGTTGCGCTAAACAACTCCTTCAAGGACCATGTAATTGGATCAAGATTGTTTAGATTCCATCCCGAACACCTCCGTACTATCTACATGAGGGCAGAAGCCGACGACTGGCCAACCCTCAGATTACACACAACACAGCCGTACAGGAGGAAACAATTCAAAGCGTAATAAAATTACTTTACAAAAATTGGCTTTGTTCCCATAACACAAGACAAAGGCAACATGAATACATTTATTCAAATACAATGTCCTGCGAACATTGCGCCGCTACAAGTCGAGACCCTTCCACGACATCCTCGAAATATCGCTCGGGTGTGCGGTGCTCCTTGCCCTCCGGCGGCCCGCTGGCGACTTCAACATCGTTCATCTTCGCCCAACACATCTTGAAGTGAGCAAAGGCCATACGGGCACCTTCAATACAGCCGGAGCGCTTGATAACATCCAGCCGAGGAAAGGCATTCACCATCCACCTCATGAGTCCGAAGTAGCTGCTAGGCATAGCTTCGGCTGGCCACAACCGGATTATCAAATCCTTAATCGCTAGTTCGTCCACTTTATGCAGCTTCACCGGCTGTTTCAACTGATCGGTGAAGGACACGGGATGCTCTGGTGCCGCATACTGCGACCAGAAGAGCCTCTCCGAAGAACCCCCTCCTTCGGCTCAATAAAACTCCACGGCGCCGGATACACCGCGTGGCAAATCCGCAAAAGCCCTTGGGGAACTCCGAACCCGGGTTATTAAAAGGTATTGCTTCTCCGCATACTTGCTTTGCATCTTAAATGCCTTACCGATTGTGATCTTCTTGGCCTCCTGGATCTCTTGGAGGGCGGCCTGGGCCTCATTCCGTGCGGTCTCCATGCTCTGATGAGCCTTGGCGAGTTCGGTCCCTCGAACCGACGCATCATGCTCCAAGGCTTCGCAGTTTTTCACCGCATCCTGGAGCTCCTGGTGGACTTCTTTGACCCGGGCCTTTAGCTTCTTACGGGTGGCTTCCTGCTGGACAGCTTGCTCCTCGGCCTCGCCCAGGGCCTTCCTCAGGGCCTCGACCTCGGTCGCGGCTTCTGCGCATATCACAATACCGTTGTCAATATACATCGCTTATCCTTTCCCGAACATATAGCAAGTCGTTCCTCACCATGCTTCTCCTGGAGCCGAACCTTAACCTCGTCGAGCTCGTTCTCGGTCCGCTCCAGCCTTCGCTTCAGCTCGGAGACCTCGGTAGCATGCAAGGTCGCGGCCAACAGGGACGCCTTCTTATCGACAAATATTCAGTCAGCCTCTTATAATTAAGGATTGATCCCCTGTACGGTTCTCCTCGCCGAACACCGGACAGCGTCTCAGGGGCTATGGACTATACGGGTTTTTTCTCTTTCTTACCTCGAAGCCTGTTAACAGGCTGCTGCAGGCTTCATCCAGTCCGCTCTTGGCAGACTGAACCTTCTCGATCACCGCACCCATAAGGATACGATGCTCGTCCACGACGGAGGCGCTTCGTAGCGCCCCCATTAGGTCATTTGGCGCTCCTGGATGGACAGGAGCCACCGGTGGAGGCGACGCACCCCCTCCTTTAAAGGGGGTTGCTCGCCCGACTCCGGAGCCACATTGGTCTCCGGAATCGTATTCGGCTGAGGGCCGAACTGGATACGACCCTCTTTGCTAGTCTCCATGGGGATTGACTCCCCCATGTGCCTGGCAGTGGAGCCGGACAACGTCCTGGGCTCCTCCCCTCGGAGCGGTCCTCCGGGATAACACTTCGGTGTCATCCCTGGCCCCGGGGGAGTAATCAGGCGGTGGCGACATGCTTGCCATCTCCAACGGAGCCAACGAACCTCCAGATGAGGATCACTGGATAAGGTCATAGGCCGGACTGCAACAATGTGATTAACCATGTTAGAATAATAAAAAGAAAGGGCTGGATGTGCGCATGAATAAGCCATGTCACTTACGATGCGGCCTGGGGCCTAGTGCGAGGGCGACATTCCGCGCTACTGTCAACGTCCCACGCGGCGTTGACTGTTGGGTCGCCCTTCCCCTTTTTGGGCGCTTTCGCCTCCAGATGTGCCGAGGCCACCCTCTTCTTCTTATTCTTCTCCTTAGGAGGGGGGTTGTTTTCCTCCTCCTCCTCCTCTTCCTTGTCGTTGTCCTCAGGGACAAAGGAATGGGCCTCGTCATCTTCGGAAGTCGCATCCGAAGTGCCCTTACGACGGGGGCCACTCTTGGCCCCCTTGGCTTTCTTCTTGGCCTTCTTCTCCGGCGCCATATAGGGCGCCGGTACCAGCATCTTCACCAAGCGCGGGATAACTGGTTCTTCGGGCAACGGAGCCGGACACTGGATCCGCTTCGCCTTGTCCACCCAGTCCTGAGAGAGCAATACTAAGATCTCAGACATCCTCCTCGAAACATTTAAGTTGGGAGTACGTCAAAAGTAACATACCTCGCTGGCGGGGCGGTTACAATTGTGACCACGGTCTAAGTCTGTGGCCGATGGCTTCTCGTTGCCCTTAAAGAGCAACTTCCAGGCCCCTTCGTGAGAAGTACCAAATAGCCTTTTCAGGGTCTGCTGCTTCTTCGAATTGAACTCCCATAAAGGGCAGCTTCGGCACTGACATGGAAGAATCCGGCGGATTAGCATCACCTGGATAACGTCAACAATCTTGATGTCCTTGGTCACCATGCTTTGAACGCGCGTCTGCAGCGCTATCAGCTCGTCAGGTGAACACCAGTCCGGACTCTTCTCGACCCAGGAGGTGAGTCGCACGGGAGCACTTGAGCGGAATGCGGCAGCGGCGGCCCAGGTGGTGCCGCGAGTTTCTGTAATGTAGAACCACTGCTTCTTCCATTCCTTTACTATCTCCACAAAGGTGCCTTTGGGCCAGGAGACGTTGGATAGCTTGCTCACCATGGCCCCTCCACACTCCGCGTGCTGTCCATCCACCACCTTCGGCTTCACGTTGAAGACTTTGAGCCACAGCCCGAAGTGGGGATGGATGCGGAGGAAGGCCTCGCACACGACGATAAATGCCGAGATGTTGAGGAAGGAATTTGGGGACAGATCATGGAAATCTATCCCGTAATAGTACATCAACTCGCAGACAAAACGGTGGAGTGGAAACCCTAGCGCGCGGAAGAAATGGGGGATGAATACCACCCTCTCTATGGGCTCTGGCGTGGGGACAACTTGTCCCTCGGCTGGCAGACGATGGGCGATCTCCTTCGCCAAATATCCGGTCGCCCGGAGCTTAGTAATGTCCTCCTCCTTGACGAAGGAGACCATCCACTTGGCCTGACCACCAGATCCGGACATGGTTGTTTGAGTGGAAAGGAGATGAGAACTTGGGCGTTGGAGCTTGAGATCGGAAAGGCGGAGACAGAGAGAGAGAGCGTGAGGAGAGGAAGAGGGAATCCTTATCCTCTTATAAAGGCAATAAATATTAAACGCCTCCTCACTCGCCTTAGGATTCGCCTGTTCCCTAGGGCTGTATAAACGGCACGGTTGAGTTACCCATGCCTGCATTGATGAGAATCCCGCAATAAGGGGGGCACGATCTCTATTTCGATAAGACGTGCCAATAGCAACCAGAAGAAAAACGGTTCGAAATTATAACCGGACAGACGTGATGTCGTGTTGGAAAAAAGCTGTCAACAGATTAGATTCGTGCAAATATTATATTCTCTCTGCAGTTGTGTATGGTGTGCGTAACAGGTAAGGATACTATCATTGCATCCGAAGACTATCTTGGAGTTCGGAGAAAGGGGAACCCGCCTTGCAATTCCGAAGACAATCTGCATGCCGGACTCCTCGTCATTGAAAGCCAGGTTCAGAGGCTACTGAGGGAGTCCTGGACTAAGGGGTCCTCGGGCGTCTGACCTGTTATCCTTTGGGCTGGACTAATGGGATGTGAAGACATGAAGGCCGAAGAATGCACCGTGTCCGGATTGGACTCTACTTGGCGTGGAAGGCAAGCTTGGTGACCGAAGATTCCTTCTTATGTAACCGACTCCATGTAAACCCTAGATCCCCTCGGTGTCTATATAAACCAAAGGGGACAGTCCGGAAAGGACACCTCATATACTCATTACCATACCCACATAGGCTAGACTTCTAGGGTTTAGCCATTACGATCTCGTGGTAGATCCACTCTTGTAATACTCGTATTCATCAATATCAATCAAGCAGGACGTAGGATATTACCTCCATAGAGAGGGCCCGAACCTGGGTAAACATCGTGTCCCCCGTCCCCTATTACCATCGATCCTAGACGCACAGTTCAGGACCTCCTACCCGAGATCTGCCGGTTTTGACACCGACAGGAGTTCATAAGTAATATGATTAATTGAAATTTATTTTATCATGAACTTAGTACCTGATAGTTTTTTCATGTCTATGTTGTTGTAGATCAATGGCCTGTTCTACCATTCCTTTGAATTGTAATGCGTTCCTAGTGAAAGCTAAGTTGAAAGATGATGGTAGCAACTACACAGACTGGGTCCCTAACTTGAGGATTATCCTCATTGCTGCATAGAAGAATTACGTCTTGGAAGCACCGCTAGGTGTGCTACCTCTTCAGCACTGTGTTGTTTTCCCTTGAAGAGGAAAGGGTGATGCAGTAAAGTAGCGTAAGTATTTCCCTCAGTTTTTGAGAACCAAGGTATCAATCTAGTAGGAGATCACGCTCGAGTCCCACGCACCTACACAAACAAATAAGAACCTCGCAACCAACGCGATAAAGGGGTTGTCAATCCCTTCACCGTCACTTACGAGAGTGAGATCTGATAGATATGATAAGATAATATTTTTGGTATTTTTATGATAAAGAGAAATAAAGATGAAAAGTAAAATAAATGGCAATAGAAATAGCTAAGTGATGAAAGATTAATATGATGGAAGATAGACCCGGGGGCCATAGGTTTCAGTAGTGGCTTCTCTCAAGAGCATAAGTATTATGGTGGGTAAACGAATTACTGTTGAGCAATTGATAGAATTGAGCATAGTCATGAGAATATCTAGGTATGATCATGTATATAGGCATCACGTCAGCGACAAGTAGACCGAAATGATTCTGCATCTACTACTATTACTCCCCACATCGACCGCTATCCAGCATGCATCTAGAGTATTAAGTTCATAAGACCAGAGTAATGCTTTAAGTAAGATGACATGATGTAGAGGGATAAATTCATGCAATATGATATAAACCCCATCTTTTTATCCTCGATGGCAACAATACAATATGTGTTGGTTGCCTTTCGGTCACTGGGATCGAGCACTGCAAGATTGAACCCAAAGCTAAGCACTTCTCCCATTGCAAGAAAGTTCAATCTAGTAGGCCAAACCAAACTGATAATTCGAAGAGACTTGCAAAGATAAACCAATCATACATAAAAGAATTCGGAGGAGAATCAAATATTGTTCATAGATAAACTGGATCATAAACCCACAATTCGTCGGATCTCGACAAACACACCGCAAAAGAAGATTACATCGAATAGATCTCCAAGAAAATCGAGGAGAACTTTGTATTGAGATCCAAAGAGAGAGAATAAGCCATCTAGCTAATAAATATGGACCCGAAGGTCTGAAATAAACTACTCACACATCACCAGAGAGGCCATCGAGTTGATGTAGAGGCCCTCCATGATCAATGCCCCCTCTGGCGGAGCTCCAGAAAACGCCCCAAGATGGGATCTCTCAGGTACAGAAGGTTGTGGCGGTGGAATTAGGTTTTCGTGGTGCTCTTGGATGTTTAGGGGGTACGTGGATATATATAGGAGGAAGAAGTACGTCGGTGGAGCAACGAGAGGCCCATGAGGGTGGAGGGCGCGCCGAAGGGGGGGGGGGGGTAGGCGCGCCCCCTGCCTCGTGCCCTCCTCAATTGTTTCTTGACGCCCACTCCAAGTCTCCCGGATCATGTTCGTTGAGAAAATCACGTTCCCGAAAGGTATCATTCTGTGTGGACTCCGTTTGATATTCCTTTTCGGCAAAACTCTAAAATAGGCAAAAAACAGCAATTTGGGTTGGGCCTCCAGTTAGTAGGTTAGTCCCAAAATGATATAAAAGTGTAAAATAAAGCCCATTAACATCCAAAATAGATAATATAATAGCATGGATAAATCAAAAATTATAGATACGTTGGAGGCGTATCAAGCATCCCCAAGCTTAATTCCTACTCGTCCTTGAGTAGGTATATGATAAAAGAAGAATTTTTTATGTGGAATGCTTTCTAACATATTTCTCAATGTAATTTTATTTATTCTGGCATGAATGTTCAGATCCGAAAGATTCAAGACAAAAGTTTAATATTGACATAGAAATAATAATACTTCAAGCATACTAACTAAGCAATTATGTCTTCGCAAAATAACATGGCCAAAGAAAGTTATCCCTACAAAATCATATAGTCTGGCTATGCTCTATCTTCACCACACAAAATATTAAAATCATGCACAACCCCGATGACAAGCCAAGCAATTGTTTCATACTTTTGATGTTCTCAAACTTTTTCAATCTTCGTGGAATATATGAGCGTGAGCCATGGATATAGCACTATATGTGGAATAGAATGGTGGTTGTGGAGAAAAAAAAAGGAGAAGACTGTCTCACATAAACTAGGCATATCAACAGGCTATGGAGATGCCCATCAATAGATATCAATGTGAGTGAGTAGGGATTGCCATGCAACGGATGCACTAGAGCTATAAGTGTATGAAATCTCAACAAAAGAAACTAAGTGGGTGTGCATCCAACTTGCTTGCTCATGAAGACTTAGGGCATTTTGAGGAAGCCCATCATTGGAATATGCAAGCCAAGTTATATAATGAAAAATTCCCACTAGTATATGAAAGTGATATCATAGGAGACTCTCTATCATGAAGATCATGGTGCTACTTTGAAGCACAAGTGTGGTAAAAGGATAGTAGCATTGTCCCTTCTCTCTTTTTCTCTCATTTTTTTATTTGGGCCTTTTCTCTTTTTTATGGCCTCTTTTTTTCTCTTCTTTTTTTATTTTTCATCCAGAGTCTCATCCCGACTTGTGGGGGAATCATAGTCTCCATCATCCTTTCCTCACTTGGGACAATGCTCTAATAATGATGATCATCACACTTTAATATACTTACAACTCAAGAATTACAACTCAATACTTAGAAAAAATATGACTCTATGTGAATGCCTCCGGCGGTGTACCGGGATGTGCAATGATGCATGAGTGACATGTATGAAGAATTATGAACGGTGGCTTTGCCACAAATACGATGTCAACTACATGATCATGCAAGCAGTATGACAATGATGAAGCGTGTCATAATAATGGAATGGTGGAAAGTTGCATGGCAATATATCTCGGAATGGCTATGGAAATGTCATAATAGGTAGCTACGGTGGCTGTTTTGAGGAAGGTATATGGTGGGTTTTTGGTACCGGCGAAAGTTGCGCGATACTAGAGAGGCTAGCAATGGTGGAAGGGTGAGAGTGCATATAATCCATGGACTCAACATTAGTCCTAAAGAACTCACATACTTATTGCAAAAATCTATTAGTTATCGAAACAAAGTATTACGCGCATGCTCCTAGGGGGATAGATTGGTAGGAAAAGACCATCGCTCGTCCCCGACCGCTACGCATAAGGAAGACAATCAATAAATAAATCATGCTCCGACTTCATCACATAATGGTTCACCATATGTGCATGCTACGGGAATCACAAACTTCAACACAAGTATTTCTCAAATTCACAACTACTCAACTAGCATGACTCTAATATCACCATCTCCATATCTCAAAACAATTATCAAGTATCAAACTTCTCATAGTATTCAATGCACTTCTATGAAAGTTTTTATATTATTCCTAAAAGCAAATTTCCATGTTGTTCTAAAGGACTCTCAAAATAATATAAGTGAAGTATGAGAGATTAATTATTTCTATAAAATAAAACCACCGCCGTGCTCTAAAAGGTATAAGTGATGAACTAGAGCAAAAACTATATAGCTCAAAAGATATAAGTGAAGCACATAGAGTATTCTAATAAATTTCAAATCATGTGAGTCTCTCTCAAAAGATCTGTACACAAGGATGATTGTGGTAAACTAAAAATCAAAGACTCAAATCATACAAGAGGCTCCAAGCAAAACACATATCATGTGGTGAATAAAAATATAGCTCCAAGTAAAGTTACCGATAGACGAAGATGAAAGAGGGGATGCCTTCCGGGGCATCCCAAATCTTAGGCTTTTTGGTGTCCTTGAATTTTACCTTGGGGTGCCATGGGCATCCCCAAGCTTAAGCTCTTGCCACTCCTTGTTCCATAATCCATCAAATCTTTACCCAAAACTTGAAAACTTCACAACACAAAACTTAAATAGAAAATCTCGTGAGCTCCGTTAGCGAAAGAAAACAAAACATCACTTCAAGGTACTGTAATGAACTCATTATTTATTTATATTGGTGTTAAACCTACTGTATTCCAACTTCTATATGGTTTATAAACTCTTTTACTAGCCATAGATTCATCAAAATAAGCAAACAACACAAGAAAAACAGAATCTGTCAAAAACAAAACAGCCTGTAGTAATCTGTAGCTAACGCAAACTTCTAGAACCCCAAAAATTCTAAAATAAATTTCTGGATGTGAGGAATTTATCTATTAATCATCTTCAAAAAGAATTAACTAAATAGCACTTTCCAGAAAAATGGCAGCAATTCTCGTGAGTGCTAAAGTTTCTATTTTTTACAGCAAAATCAAATAGACTTTCCCCAGGTCTTCCGAACGATTCTACTTGGCATAAACACTAATTAAACACAAAAAATACAACCAAAATAGAGGCTAGATAAATTATTTATTACTAAACAGGAGCGAAAGTAAGGAATGAAAATAAAGTTGGGTTGCCTCCCAACAAGCCCTATCGTTTAACGCCCCTAGCTAGGCATAAAAGCAAGGATAGATCTAGGTATTGCCATCTTTGGTTTGCAATCCATAAGTGGCTCTCATAATAGATTCATATGGTAATTTAATTTTCTTTCTAGGGAAGTGTTCCATGCCTTTCCTTAACGAAAATTGGAATCTAATATTCCCTTCCTTCCTATCAATAATTGCACCAATCGTTCTAAGGAAAGGTCTACCAAGAATAATTGGACATGAATGATTGCAATCTATATCAAGAACAATGAAATCTACGGGCACATAGTTCCTATTTGCAACAATAAGAACATCATTAATTCTTCCCATAGGTTTCTTAATAGTGGAATCGGCAAGGTGCAAGTTTAAAGAATAATCATCAAAATCACGGAAACCTAGCAAATCTCACAAAGTTTTTGGAATCGTGGAAACACTAGCACCCAAATCACACAAAGCATAGCACTCATGATCTTTATTTTTTATTTTTATTGTAGGTTCCCACTCATCATAAAGTTTTATAGGGATAGAAACTTCCAACTCAAGTTTTTCTTCATAAGATTACATCAAAGCATGAACAATATGTTTAGTAAAAGCTTTATTTTGACTATAAGCATGAGAAGAATTTAGCACGGATTGCAACAAGGAAATACAATCTATCAAAGAGCAATTATAATAATTAAATTCCTTGAAATCCAAGATAGTGGGTTCATTTCTATTTAAAGTTTTAACCTCTTCAATCCCACTTTTAACAATTTTTGTATCAAGATCTAAAAACTCCGAATTTTTGGAACGCCTTCTAGGCAAAGGTGGCTCATCTTCAGTCCCATCATTATCAAGATTCATATTGCAAAACAAAGATTTAATAGGAGACACATTAATAACTTTTAGTTCTTCATCTTTATGTTCATAGAAACTAGAAGAACATGCTTTCACAAAGCAATCTTTCTTAGCACGCATCCTAGCGGTTCTTTCTTTGCACTCATCAATGGAAATTCTCTTGGCTTTGAGAGACTCATTGATATCATTCTTAGGTGTAATAGATCTAAGTTTCAAAGAATCAACATCAAGAGAAATTCTATCAACGTTCCTAGCCAATTCATCAATCTTAAGCAATTTTTCTTCAATCAAAGCATTGAAACTCTTTTGCGAAGCAATAAATTATTTAATACTAGATTCAAAATCAGAGGGCATCTTATTATAATTTCCATAAGGATTGTTGTAGGAATTACCATAATTATTAGAGGAATTACTAGGAAATGGCCTAGAATTAAAATTACCTCTATACGCGTTATTACCAAAATTGTTCCTACCAACAAAATTCACATCCATAGATTCATTATTATTCTGAATCAAGGTAGACAAAGGCACATCATTAGGATCAGAGGAAACACTCTTATTAGCAAACAATTTCATAAGTTCATCCATCTTTCCACTCAAAACATTAATCTCTTCTATCGCATGCACTTTTTTACTAGTAGATCTTTCGGTGTGCCATTGAGAATAATTAGCCATAATATTATCTAGGAGTTAGTAGCTTCTCCTAAAGTGATTTCCATAAAAGTGCCCCCACGACCGAATCTAAAAGATTTCTAGAAGCAAAATTCAATCCGGCATAAATGTTTTGTATAATCAACCAAAGATTCAAACCATGTGTAGGGAAATTACGTATCATTAATTTCATCCTCTCCCAAGATTGTGCAACATGTTCATGATAAAGTTGCTTAAAATTCATAATATCGTTTCTAAGAGAGATGATCTTAGCGGGAGGAAAATACTTAGAGATAAAAGCATCTTTGCACTTATTCCATGAATCAATACTATTTTTAGGCAAAGACGAAAACCAAGCTTTAGCATGATCTCTAAGGGGAAAAGGAAATAGCTTCAATTTAACAATATCGTTGTGCACATCTTTCTTCTGTTGCATATCACACAAATCAACAAAGCTACTTAGATGGGTAGCGGCATCTTCACTAGGAAGGCCAGCGAATTGATCTTTCATAACAAGATTCAACAAAGCAGCATTAATTTCAAAAGATTCAACATCGGTAGGAGGAGCAATCGGAGTGTTGAGAAAATCATTGTTGTTGGTATTGGTAAAGTCACACAATTTAGTATTATCTTGAGCCATCGTGACAAGCAAGCAATCCAACACGCGAGCAAACAAGAAACAGGCAAAAAAGGCAAATTAGAAAAGAGAAGGAGAAAGGAAAAGAGGGCGAATAAAACGGCAAGGGTGAAGTGGGTGAGAGGAAAATGAGAGGCAAATGTCAAATAATGTAATGCGAGGGATAAGAGTTTGTGATGGGTACTTGTTATGTCTTGACTTGTGCGTAGACTCTCCAGCAACGGTTCCAAAAATGGCTCGTTGTCGGGAGTTAAATCTTGACTTGACTTGGCTCGAATCTCCCCGGCAACGGCGCCAGAAATCCTTCTTGCTACCTCTTGAGCACTGCGTTGGTTTTCCCTTGAAGAGGAAAGGGTGATGCAATAAAGTAGCGTAAGTATTTCCCTCAGTTTTTGAGGACCAAGGTATCAATCTAGTAGGAGATCACGCTTGAGTCCCACACACCTACACAAACAAATAAGAACCTCGCAATCAACGTGATAAAGGGGTTGTCAATCCCTTCACGGTCACTTACGGGAGTGAGATCTGATAGATATGATAAGATATTTTTTTGGTATTTTTGTGATAAAGAGAAAATAAAGATGCAAAGTAAAATAAACGGCAATAGAAATAGCTAAGTTATGAAAGATTAATATGATGGAAGATAGACCCGGGGGCATAGGTTTCACTAGTGGCTTCTCTCAAGAGCATAAGTATTACGGTGGGTAAACGAATTACTGTTGAGCAATTGATAGAATTGAGCATAGTTATGAGAATATCTAGGTATGATCATGTATATAGGCATCACGTCCGCGACAAGTAGACCGAAATGATTCTACATCTACTACTATTACTCCGCACATCGACCGCTATCCAGCATGCATCTAGAGTATTAAGTTCATAAGAACAGAGTAATGCCTTAAGTAAGATAACATGATGTAGAGGGATAAACTCATGCAATATGATATAAACCCCATCTTTTTATCCTCGATGGCAATAATACAATGCGTGCCAGTTCCCTTTCTGTCACTGGGATCGAGCACCGCAAAATTGAACCCAAAGCTAAGCACTTCTCCCATTGCAAGAAAGATCAATCTAGTAGGCCAAACCAAACTGATAATTCGAAGAGACTTGCAAAGATAAACGAATCATACATAAAATAATTCAGAGGAGAATCAAATATTGTTCATAGATAAACTGGATCATAAACCCACAATTCATCGGATCTCGACAAACACACTGCAAAAGAAGATTACATCGAATAGATCTCCAAGAAAATCAAGGAGAACTTTGTATTGAGATCCAAAGAGAGAGAAGAAGCCATCTAGCTAATAACTATGGACCCGACACTAGTAGAAAAAGGGTCAAACGTGAAGCACATTAGTGCCGGTTTGTATTTGAGTCGGCACTAATGTGCACATTAGTGTCGGTTCGTGGCGGCGATCAGTAGTACCGGTTCGTGGCGAACCTTTAGTACCGGTTCGTGGCATGAACCGGTACTAAAGAGGCTGTGTCATCCTGCGGTCAGGCTATGGCCCCACCATCACCATTTAGTGCCGGTTCATACCACGAACCGGTACTAATGAGCGGTGCCGGTTACAGCAAGCTGTTTTTAGTCCCACCTTGCCAAGAAAGAGGCAATATGAGCGGTTTATAAGCCGTGAGTGCACAGACAATGACGAAGAGTTGCAATGCTCACCTACATGTTGATTTGCTTCAAGCCTCGCGGAATAGTATAGATTGCACTGAGCTATGTGCAGTGCCTTAGTGCAATCTACGCTATTCCGAATGGCTTGAAGCAAATTAACCAGCATTGCACCTCTTTTTTTTATTTTTAATAACTTATTTAAACTCCGGACTTCTTTTGTGTTCAGTATGCAGCATTTAAAGCTTGTTATGCCTCAAGGTTGTTGTGGTTTGGAAATTATGGATTTGACAACCATGAATCATAGCTTTTTGTGTAAGTGACTTGAGAAACTCAAGTTTGGCAAACTCTATTGACTAGTAGAAAAATGGTCAAATGTGAAGCACATTATAGTGCCGGTTTGAATTTGAGCCGGCACGAATGTGACCATTAGTGCCGATTCCAACGGCTAGGCGGGCTGCTACCATTAGTACCGGTTCGTTGCCAATCTTTAGCACCGGTTCGTGGCACGAACCGATACTAATGTGCATCCCACCAATCAGGAAGAATCACACGGATCGTGTGTTTCTTTCTAGCTCTTGCGAGTCGTTGGATCAATGGTGTGTTTCTTCCTAGCTCATGTGAGTCGTTGGATTGAAACTATCACAATCACTTTGTGAGCCAGACGACCCTATATATAGCCCATCTCTCGCCTTCGTCCCTGCATAAGTCTTTCAGTTCATCGACTACATACATCTACCAGTTCATCGACTGAATACATCTACCAGTTCATCGACTGAATACAAATCATTCGGATTCGCCATCATACGCCCAACCGTACATTCGATATGCATATATATGCATCACGAGCCACGGTAGGGCTGTATGATGGCGATACCGATTGGTTTGTTCTAGATCCGACATAAAAGGTTTGATACAACTTCTTTTTTGTGACATAAGATCTAACATTGTTGCTTCTAGTAGTTCTCTTGATTCCACTAACGATTCTCTTAGCCAAGTTACACTTGAGCAAGAAAATAGCTTATTGAAGGGAAGAATCAAGGTGTTGGTTTTGAACGAAAGTTCAATGCCAATGGAGTTGAGTGGGAAGAAGATCAATACCCCAAAGACAAAGTTTGTTCCTCAACAAGAGAAGTATCCTACTTCCTTCAAGGGGACACAAGCTCAAGATGATCTTCTACATGTTGATTAGCTTCAAGCCTTGCGGAATAGCATAGATTGCACTGAGCTATGTGCAGTGCAGTCTACACTATTCCGAATGGCTTGAAGCAAATTAACCAGCATTGCACCTCTTTTTTATTTTTAGTAACTTATTTAAACTCCGGACTTCTTTTGTGTTCAGTATGCAGCATTTAAAGCTTGTTATGCCTCAAGGTTGTTGTGGTTTGGAAATTATGGATTTGACAACCATGAATCATAGCTTTTTGTGTAAGTGACTTGGGAAACTCAAGTTTGGCAAACTCTATTGACTAGTAGAAAAACGGTCAAATGTGAACTCTGTTACATGGCCACACTTCAATGTTTTTTAAACTTATTTGAACTCCGGACTTCTTTTGTGTTCAGTATGCAGCATTTAAAGCGACGTCATCAATATCCAACATGTTCTGACATCATTTGTTGTTTTTCGGTCATTTACCTAGCTAATTGTTTAGAGAGCTAAATGACCATGAAATTGAAAATCAGTACACAATGAATCCTGAAAATGTTGAAACTTGGCATGGTATCATCATATCACCCGCATAGCATGCGCGAAAGAGTAGAGAGGGTCACGGCAAAAACTGGACGCACTTCGTGTACAAACTGGACCTACTCTTTCCGAGTATCAGGGTTTCGGACGAGAACTCATCTGTTACATGGCCACTTCAATGTTTTTTATACTTATTTGAACTCCGGACTTCTTTTGTGTTCAGTATGCAGCATTTAAAGCGACGTCATCAATTTTCAACATGTTCTGACATCATTTGTTGTTTTTCGGTCATTTACCTATGTGTTTAGAGAGCTAAATGACCGTGAAATTGAAAATCACTACAAAATGAATCCTGAAAATGTTGAAACTTGGCATGGTAGCATCGTATCACCCGCATAGCATGCGCGAAAGAGTAGAGAGGGTCACGGCAAAAACTGGACGCACTTCGTGTACAAACTGAACAAACTCTTTCCGAGTATCAGGGTTTCAGACTATGCAAAAATAAGTAATGCAGAAAATAAAAGAACTATACAAAAAAATTACTCAAAAATAAATAGAAGAAAATAAATAATGCAGAAAAAAAACTATATAAAAAACTACTCAAAAATAAATAAATAAAAATAAGTAATGCAGAAAAGAAAAAACTATATAGCAAATTTGTTGGCGCACTGCCCTGTGGGTCTACCAGACCTAGGGTGTGCAAATGCAGGCCCAGAAGGGCCAGCAGACTCACAGGGCAGCGCGCCCTAATTAATTAGGCCTAGAAGCCTGCTATATAGAGGAGTTCGAAGAGGTAGCCGCGGCTTGGTTTATAAACCAGTGCGGCTGCCCTTCGCCGGGCGAGGTGGGACTAAATTTTGGGGTGGTAGCGCAAACTCTAAATACAGCAAAAAACAACTAAATGAAAAAAGCCCACCTACTGGGCCACAGCGGCCTGCATACGACTAGAAACCCAACCTGTTGTTGGGCCAGGATGCAGGCCCGCAAGCCCAATAGGCCCCACAGGGCAGAGTAGCAGAGGTAGGCCCAGAAGGCCTGCTTTAGAGAGGAGCTCGAGACTGCAGCGGCGGCGGGGCTTATAAGCAGGTGCGAGTGCCCCTCGGCTAGCGAGGTGGGACTAAACTTTTGTGCACCGCGGGTGGCAGCGCACCCCCTTTAGTACCGGTTCGTGGCTCCAACCGGTACTAAAGGGGGGGTCTTTAGTACCGGTTCGTGGCACGAACCGGTACTAAAGGGGTCGTTTCCCGCCGCTTGGCCTGGGGAAAATAGGCCTTTAGTACCGGTTCGTGCCACGAACCGGTACTAAAGGCCAATCCTATATATACAGCACGTACGAAAATTTCAGTTTCAACTCGCCACTTCGTCTCCAACCTCCGCCGCGCGCGCCGCTCGATCCCAACGTCGCCGTCCGTCGTCATCATCGCTGTCCCCGCCGCCGCCCGTCGTCGTCGTCGTCTCGCGCGCTTCCGCCCCGAACGCCGCCGCCGTCCGTCGTCATCGCCGCGGCCGTACGTCTCTCTCTCGCTCCCGGCCGCACACACATACACACACACAACGGCGGCGCCCCCGCCCCGTACGCCGGCGCCCCCGCCCCGTACGCCGGCGCCCCCGCTCGTACGTACGGGGCGGCGGCACCGCACACACACACACATATACCACACATGCACACATCACACGCATACACACATACGTACACACATATACGTATATATACACACATGCATACACACACACATACACACACACAATTTTTTTTACTTATTTTCTATTTTTTAAAAAAGTTAATTAGATGATCGAATGTTAGATTAATGTCGAATGTTAGATGAATTAGCTAGCTAGATAGAAAAATTGTCGAACTAGAGATTAGAACTAGCTAGTTGAATAATTAATATAACTAGTTTATTTTTAATAAGAAAATTTAGGTATATGAGATTAGAACTAGTTGAATAATTAATATAATTAACTAGTTTATTTTTCATAAGGAAATTTAGGTATATGAGATTAATTAGAACTAGTTGAATAATTAATATAACTAGTTTATTCATAGTAAGAAAATTTAGGTATATGAGATTAGAACTAGTTGAATAATTAATATAACTAGTTTATTTTTAGTAAGAAAATTTAGGTATATGAGCTTAGAACTAGTTGAATAATTAATATAACTAGTTTATTCTTAGTAAGAAAATTTAGGTATATGAGATTAGACCTAGTTGAATAATTAATATAACTAGTTTATTTTTAGTAAGAAAACTTAGGTATATGAGATTAGAACTAATTGAATAATTAATATAACTAGTTTATTTTTAGTAAGAAAATTTAGGTATATAGAAAATTTAGGTATATAATTATTATTTGTTAATGAATTAGATAGAAAAGTTAAATATATAGTAATGTCAATTGAATATATAGTTAGATATATTAATGTCAAATGTTAGATGAATATATATATATATATTTGGCTAGATATATGTGTTTAATGTTTCACCTATATGAACATAGGAAATGTCATCTGACGACGAAAAAGATTTTATTATGTGCGAACACTGTGAAGACCAGCGCGGCCTGTGCGACCAAAATTTCCTTGTTGATGGTAGGTGCTTCAGCATCAAGCTGGATGAGACATTCGAAGTTGATACAGTAAGTCACTTTGTCAATTATTATTTGAATGCAAAACTTATGCTTCATTTGCTTCAACTTATAATTCTAAATTTTCACTATTCTACTAGCGCATCCCCTGCCATGCAAGAATTTTTGTCTTGGATAAGATAGGTTTCAGTGCTATAGATGATATGGAGGTAAAGAGAGTTTACTTGAAGACGCAGCATGGGTATACTTTCAACGTCAAATTATATAATGGAGACACATACACCCATTTTGAATGCAAAACTTGGCAAGCACTATGCAAGGCTTATGCATTTGAGCCTGATATGGTTATCACCTTTGATATTCGTCCGGAAGATGATATTGAAGGTAATATAGACATCTGGGTCGATGTGCAAACGCCTCCAGTTCTACCATTTGGTGAGTTTTTCTCAACCATGCATGCATATGTTTATGTCTTTCGTACAGTTTATTCAAAAATAGTTGACAACTATTTTGTATTGTCAGCTTATTTCGGTTCAAGCAAACATGTCCGGCGCTTGGTAGACAGGACCTACTACTGCCCCGGGGCTCAACTAAACTGCGAGGAGATAAGTCATTATGTTTCATGGCTTGAGGATCTTAATACTGTCAAGACAAATTTTTTCCATACACTTAGAAATGTTAGTACTCAAAACGTGCGACCAATGGTGATCGTATTGAACTACGGTCACATCTATAATCAAAAGATGGTAAGATTTTAAATATTTGTCCTTAATTTAGTGCATCTTTTGCATACATTATTTTTGAAGCTAAACTTTCATTGCTTAGTATATTAATTACTATACGATGTTGTTTAACAGGGACTTCCGATGACAGTTGTGCCCCAGTGGATCGAGACAAAAGGTCGCATGTCAATGGTTAGCTTACGACCAAGATTTCCTACATTGCACATGAGTGCATTCAGGATTTCTAAAAGCGAAGAATGCTTAATAGTGAAAGATTGGAGCAAAATTGTTAACGATCGCAGAGAAGTACTAGGGGCAGTACGGAGAAGCGCAACCCAAGATTAGGAGACAGATTCATCTGCATGCTCCAGTATGATGAATCAGGAGAGCTATACATGTTCTATGCTATTCTACCTGAGAGGGAGCAGCAGGATCAGTAGCTACTCTTCATGCTCTTAATTAGTACTTGTCTCATGGATCCGTGTCCTGAACTTCGATGTTGGTGATGATTATGTTGAACTTGATGATATCTCTTTGCTTCTGTTACAAAGTGAATGTTTCCTCTTTAAGCTAGCCAACGTTGATGATGAATTACATAGCTAGCGGTAATGACTATGATGATTAAATAGTGGTAATTAGACGACCACGATGATTTTTAGCTAGCTAGAGTTTATTTATTTATTAATATGCGATGATGATGATGATGATGATGACGACGACTACAACTCATTATAACGTAAAACAATCCTAAATTAAATTGATAACACAAATTAAATTGAAAAATACAAAATAAAACAAAAACCCACAACCATTTAGTACCGGTTGGTTTTACCAACCGATACTAAAGGGCTCCCGGCCCCCGGAGCTGGCTCGTGCCACGTGGTACCCCTTTAGCACCGGTTCGTGCTGAACCGGTACTAAAGGGGGGGGGGCCTTTAGTGCCGAAATAATAGTGCCGGTTCCATAACCGGCACTAAAGGCCCTTCCAAACCGGTGCTATTGCCCGGTTTTCTACTAGTGCGAAGTTCTGAAATAAACTACTCACACATCACCGGAGAGGCCATGGAGTTGATGTAGAGGCCCTCCGTGGTCAATGCCCCCTCCGGCGGAGCTCCGGAAAAGGCCCCAAGATGGGATCTCTCGGGTACAGAAGGTTGCGGCGGTGGAATTAGGTTTTCGTGGTGCTCCTGGATGTTTGGGGGGTACGTGGATATATATAGGAGGAAGAAGTACGTTGGTGGAGCAACGAGGGGCCCACGAGGGTGGAGGGCGCGCCCAGGGGGTAGGCGCGCCCCCCTGCCTCTTGCCCTCCTCGATCGTTTCTTGACGCCCACTCCAAGTCTCCTGGATCACGTTCGTTGAGAAAATCACGTTCCCGAAGGTTTCATTCCGTTTGGACTCCGTTTGATATTCCTTTTCGGCGAAACTCTAAAATAGGCAAAAAAACATCAATTTGGGCTGGGCCTCTGGTTAGTAGGTTAGTCCCAAAAATGATATAAAATTGTAAAATAAAGCCCATTAACATCCAAAATAGATAATATAATAGCATGGAGCAATCAAAAATTATAGATACGTTGGAGACGTATCAAGGTGCAAGACCCGTTGTTGGAGCAACTCCGGACGTTATGAATGTCAGGCAGAGCAAAGCTGATGACTACTTGATAGTTCAGTGTGCCATGCTTTACGGCTTAGAATCGAGACTTCAAAGATGTTTTGAACGTCATGGAGCATATGAGATGTTCCAGGAGTTGAAGTTAATATTTCAAGCAAATGCCTGAATTGAGAGATATGAAGTCTCCAGTAAGTTCTATAGCTGCAAAATGGAGGAGAATAGTTCTGTCAGTGAACCCATACTCAGAATGTCTGGGTACCACAACCACTTGACTCAACTGGGAGTTAATCTTCCTGATGATAGTGTCATTGACAGAGTTCTTCAATCACTGCCACCAAGCTACAAAAGCTTCGTGATGAACTATAATATGCAAGGGATGGATAAGACAATTCCCGAGCTCTTCGCAATGCCAAAAGCTGCGGAGGTAGAAATCAAGAAGGAGCATCAAGTGTTGATGGTTAACAAGACCACTAGTTTCAAGAAAAAGGGCAAAGGGAAGAAGGGTAACTTCAAGAAGAACGGCAAGCAAATTGCTGCTCAAGTGAAGAAGCCCAAGTCTAGACCTAAGCTTGAGACTGAGTGCTTCTACTGCAAAGGGACTGGTCACTGGAAGCGGAACTGCCCCAAGTATTTGGCGGATAAGAAGGATGGCAAAGTGAAAGGTATATTTGATATACATGTTATTGATGTGTACCTTACTAATGCTCGTAGTAGCACCTCCGTATTTGATACTGGATCTGTTGCTCATATTTGCAACTCGAAATAGGGGCTACGGATTAAACGAAGATTGGCTATGGACAAGGTAACGATGCGTGTGGAAAATGGCTCCAAAGTCGATGTGATCGCCGTCGGCACACTGCGTCTACATCTACCGTCGGGATAGTTTTAGACCTAAGTAATTGTTATTTGGTGCCGGCGTTGAGCATGAACATTATATATGGATCTTTTTTGATGCGAGACTGTTATTCATTTAAATCAGAGAATAATGGTTGTTCTATTTATATGAGTAATATCTTTATGGTCATGCACCCTTGATTAGTGGTCTATTTTTATTGAATCTCGATTGTAGTGATACACATATTCATAATACTGAAGCCAAAAGATGCAAAGTTAATAATGATAGTGCAACTTATTTGTGGCACTGCCGTTTAGGTCATATTGGTGTAAAGCGCATGAAGAAACTCCATGCTGATGGGCTTTTGGAATCACTTGATGCTTGCGAACCATGCCTCATGGGCAAGATGAATAAGACTCCATTCTCCAGAACAATGAAGCGAGCAACTAACGTGTTGGAAATAATACATACTAATGTATGCGGTCCGATGAGTGTAGAGGCTCGCGGCGGGTATCGTTATTTTCTGACCTTCACAGATGATTTGAGCAGATATGGGTATATCTACTTGATGAAACATAAGTCTGAAACATTTGAAAAGTTCAAAGAATTTCAGAGTGAAATGGAAAATCATCGTAACAAGAAAATAAAGTTTCTATGATCTGATCGTGGAGGTGAATATTTGAGTTATGAGTTTGGTCTTCATTTGAAACAATGTGGAATAGTTTCCAACTCACGCCACCTGGAACACCACAACGTAATGGTGCGTCTGAACGTCGTAACCGTACTTTATTGGATATGGTGCGATCTATGATGTCTCATACTGATTTACCGCTATCGTTTTGGGGTTGTGCTTTAGAGACGGCTGCATTCACGTTAAATAAGGCACCATCTAAATCCATTGAGACGACACCATATGAACTATGGTTTGGCAAGAAACCGAAGTTGTCGTTTCTTAAAGTTTGGGGCTGCAATGCTTATGTGAAAAAGCTTCAACCTGATAAGCTCGAACCCAAATTGGAGAAATGTGTCTTCATAGGATACCCAAAGGAGACTGTTGGGTACACCTTCTATAGATCACAGATTCGAAGGCAAGATATTCGTTGCTAAGAATGGATCCTTTCTAGAGAAGGAGTTTCTCTCGAAAGAAGTGAGTGGGAGGAAAGTAGAACTTGATGAGGTAACTGTACCTTCTCCCGAATTGGAAAGTAGTTCATCATAGAAATCAGTTTCAGTGATCCCTACACCAATTAGTGAGGAAGTTAATGACGATGATCATGAAACTTCAGATCAAGTTACTACCAAACCTCATAGGTCAACCAGAGTACGATCCGCACCAGAGTGGTACAGTAATCCTGTTCTGGAAGTCATGTTACTTGACCATGACGAACCTACGAACTATGAGGAAGCGATGATGAGCCCAGATTCCGCAGAATGGCATGAGGCCATGAAATCTGAGATGGGATCCATGTATGAGAACAAAGTGTGGACTTTGGTTGACTTGCCCGATGATCGGCAAGACATAGAGAATAAATGGATCTTCAAGAAGAAGACTGACACTGACGGTAATGTTACTGTCTACAAAGCTCAACTTGTTGCGAAAGGTTCTCGACAAGTTCAAGGAGTTGACTATGATGAGACCTTCTCACCCGTGGCGATGCTTAAGTCTGTCCGAATCATGTTAGCAATTGCCGCATTTTATGATTATGAAATTTGGCAAATGGATGTCAAAACTGCATTCCTTAATGGATATCTTAAAGAAGAGTTGTATATGATGCAACAAGAAGGTTTTGTCAATCCAAAAGATGCTAACAAAGTGTGCAAGCTCTAGTTATCCATTTATGGATTGGTCCAAGCGTCTCAGAGTTGTAATATATGCTTTGATAGTGTGATCAAAGCATATGGTTTTGTACAGACTTTTGGAGAAGCATGTATTTACAAGAAAGTGAGTGGGAGCTCTGTAGCATTTCTAATGTTATATGTGGATGACATATTGTTGATTGGAAATAATACAGAATTTCTGGATATCATAAAAGGATACTTGAATAAGAATTTTTCAATAAAAGACCTCGGTGAAGCTGCTTACATATTGGGCATCAAGATCTATATAGATAGATCAAGAAGCGTAATTGGACTTTCACAAAGCACATACCTTGATAAAATTTTGAAGAAGTTCAAAATGGATCAGTCAAAGAAAGGGTTCTTGCCTGTGTTACAAGATGTGAAGTTGAGTCAGACTCAATGCCAGACCACTACAGAAGATAGAGAGAAAATGAAAGGCATTCCCTATGCATCAGCAATAGGTTCTATCATGTATGCAATATTGTGTACCTGACCTCATGTGTGCCTTGATATTAGTTTAGCGGGGAGGTACCAAAGTAATCCAAGAGTGGATCACTGGACAGCGGTCAAGAACATCCTGAAATACCTGAAAAGGACTAAGGATATGTTTCTCGTTTATGGAGGTGACAAAGAGCTCGTCATAAATGGTTATGTTGATGCAATCTTTGACATTGATCCAGATGACTCTAAGTCGCAAACCGGATACGTATTTATATTGAATGGTGGAGCTGTCGGTTGGTACAGTTCCAAGCAGAGCATCGTGGCGGGATCTACATGTGAAGTGGAGTACATAGCTGCTTCGGAAGCAGCAAATGAAGGAGTCTGGATGAAGGAGTTCATATCCGATCTAGGTGTAATACCTAGTGCATCGGGTCCAACGAAAATCTTTTGTGAAAATACTGGAGCAATTGCCTTGGTGAAGGAATCCAGATTTCACAAAAGAACCAAACACATCAAGAGACGCTTCAATTCCATCCGCGATCAAGTCAAGGAGGGAGACATAGAAATTTGCAAAATACATACGGATCTGAATGTAGCAGACCCGTTGACTAAGCCTCTCTCACGAGCAAAACACGATCAGCACCAAGATTCCATGGGTGTTAGAATCATTACTATGTAATCTAGATTATTGACTCTAGTGCAAGTGGGAGACTGAAGGAAATATGCCCTAGAGGCAATAATAAAGTTGTTATTTATATTTCCTTATATCATGATAATGTTTATTATTCATGCTATAATTGTATTAACCGGAAACTTAGTACATGTATGAATACATAGACAAATAGAGTGTCCATAGTATGCCTCTACTTGACTAGCTCGTTAATCAAAGATGGTTAAGTTTCCTAACCATAGACATGTGTTGTCATTTGATGAACGGTATCACATCATTAGAGAATGATGTGATGGACAAGACCCATCCGTTAGCCTAGCATAAATGATCATTTAGTTTTATTGCTATTGCTTTCTTGATGACTTATACATATGCCTCTGACTATGAGATTATGCAACTCCTTAATACCGGAGGAACACTTTGTGTGCTATCAAATGTCACAATGTAACTGGGTGATTACAAAGATGCTCTACAGGTGTCTCCGATGGTGTTTGTTGAGTTGGCATAGATCGAGATTAGGATTTTTCACTCCGAGTATCGGAGAGGTATCTCTAGGCCCTCTCGGCAATGCACATCACTATAGGCGTTGCAAGCAATGTGACTAATAGATTGAACTAGGTATGAGGATATCGACAATCGAATCTCAGGCAAGTAACATACCGATGACAAAGGGAATAACGTATGTTGTTATGCGGTTTGATCGCTAAAGTTCTTCGTAGAATATGTACGAGCCAATATGAGCATCCAGGTTCTGCTATTGGTTATTGACCAGAGATGTGTCTCGGTCATGTCTACTTAGTTCTCGAACCCGTAGGGTCCGCACGCTTAACGTTCGATGACCATTTGTATTATGAGTTATGTGATTTGATGACCGAAGATTGTTCAGAGTCCCAGATGAGATCACGGACATGATGAGGAGTCTCGAAATGGTCGAGAGGTAAATATTCATATATTGGAAGGTTGCATTCGGACACCAGAATGGTTTCGGGAAGTTTCAGAGTACCGGGGCTTATCGGACCCCCCCCCCCCCGGGAAGTTAATGGGCCAACATGGGCCTTAGTGGAGAAGAGAGAGGGCCAGCCAGGAGGAGCCGCGTCCCCTCCCCCTTGCCAATCCAAATTGGACAAGGGGTGGGGGCAGCGCCCCCCCTTTCCCTCTCCTACTCCTTCTCTCTTTCCATCTTTGCTACTCCAGAAAAGGAAAAAGGAGAGGGGAATCCTACTAGGATTAGGAAGTCCTAGTTGGACTCCCCACACTTGGCGCGCCCCTAGGGGGTGGCCTCCTTCTCCTCCCCCCTTTTATATACGGAGGCGGGGGCACCCAAAAGGCAGAACAAGTCTTCTCTTAGCCGTGTGCGGTGCCCCCCCCCCTCCACAGTTTATCAACTTTGTCATATCCTCGTAGTGCTTAAGCGAAGCCCTGCCCCGGTAACTTCACCATCACCGTCACCACGCCGTCATGCTGAGGGAACTCTCCCTCGTCCTCATCTAGATCAAGAGCTCGAGGGACGTCATTGTGCTGAACGTGTGCTGAACACGGAGGTGTCATACGTTCAGTGCTAGGATTGATTGGATCGCGAAGACGTTCAACTACATCAACTGCGTTACTAAACATTTTCGCTTTCGGTCTACGAGGCTACATGGACACACTCTCCCCGCTCGTTGCTATGCATCTCCTAGATATATCTTGTGTGATCGTAGGAATTTTTTTTGAAATACTGCGTTCCCCAACAGATGGTTCACTGGCGGCTGCGTGTGAACTACCTGCAGACCATGCAAATTGGACGACTCACTTCTGGATTTAAGAAGGCAAAAAAGACCCTCCGTTGCTGTCAAGAACAAGTATGGAGATATTAGGTCCCCCTGTAAGATTCCACGAGATGGCTTAAACTCTTGCAACTTCTTCCAATTGAACATAAGTGAGGGAGTCCGGGATTAGGGGGTCTCCGGACAGCCGGACTCTATCCTTTGGCCGGACTATTGGACTATGAAGATACAAGATTGAAGACTTTGTCCCGTGTCCGGATGGGGCTCTCCTTGGCGTGGAAGGCAAGCTAGGCAATAGGGATATGGATATCTCCTCCTTTGTAACCGACCTTGTGTAACCCTAACCCTCTCCGGTATCTATATAAACCGGAGGGTTCTAGTCCGTAGGACAACATACGATCATACCATAGGCTAGCTTTTAGGGTTTAACCTCTCCGATCTCGTGGTAGATCAACTCTTGTAATACCCATATCATCAAGAATAAATCAAGCAGGACGTAGGGTTTTATCTCCATCAAGAGGGCCCGAACCTGGGTAAAACATCGTGTCCCCTGCCTCCTGTTACCATCCGCCTTAGACGCACAGTTCGGGACCCCCTACCCGAGATCCGCCGGTTTTGACACCGACATTGGTGCTTTCATTGAGAGTTCCTCTGTGTCGTCGCCGTTAGGCTTGATGGCTCCTACGATCATCAATACTGATGCAGTCTAGGGTGAGACTTTTCTCCCCGCACAAATCTTTGTGTTCGGCGGCTTCGCACTGCGGGCCAACTCGCTTGGCCATCTGGAGCAGATCGAAAGTTACGCCCCTGGCCGCTAGGTCAGGTTTGGAAGCTTAAACTACACGGCCGATATCCGCAGAGACTTGATCTTCGATGGATTCGAGCCTCTGCCTTGTGCATCACACGGTCACGATGAGTACGATTTAGCTCTACCATCGGACAGTGTTCAGGAGATCGCACCGGCAGCCGCTCCGACCCTCAATTCGGAGCCAGTTGTGCCATCCATGGACGGGTGGATGGACCCCCCCACGGAGGCCTTATCCTCAGCGGCGATCGAGCCGAACATCGACCTTACCCTGCACGAGAGCCGTGTTGTCAAACTGCCGGATCCTTCTCCGGCCACGGACTCCGAACCGCCTGCGCCCGTTCCTAGCGAATCCAATTGGGCGCCGATCATGGGGTTGACCTCCGTGGATATTTTTCAGCACTCTCCCTTTGACGACATACTGAACTCATTAAGGTCTCTCTCCTTGTCAGGAGGATCCTAGCCGAACTATGTCCGGTAGGATTGGGATGCGGATGACGAAGAAATTCACTGCCCACCCACCACCCACTTAGTAGCCACTGTCGACGACTTGACCGACATGCTCGACTTCGACTCCGAAGACATCAACGGTATGGATGACGATGCGGGAGACGAAGAGGAACCACTGCCCACAGGGCACTGGACAACCACCTCATCATACGATATATACATGGTGGACACACCCAAAGAAGGCAATGGCGACGAGACAGCAGAGGATGACCCCTCCAAGAAGCAACCCAAGCGCCGACGTCAGCGGCGCTGCTCTAAGTCCCGCCGAAGCAAAAGTGGTGATACCGGCACAGGAGATAATAGCACTCCGGATAGTGCCGAAGATGGCAACAATCCCCCCCCCCCCCAGCACGATTTAGGGCAAGAGAAGGGAGAAGCCAGCCCTCTAGAAGGAGCGGCAGACGGAGAGGCGGAGGATGATAATTACATGCCTCCCTCCGAAGACGAGGCAAGCCTCGACGCTGAAGAATTCGTCGTGCCAGAGGATCCCGTCGAACAAGAGCGCTTCAAGCGCCGGCTTATAGCCACGGCAAATAGCCTTAAGAAAAAGCAGCAGCAGCTTCAAGCTGATCAAGATCTGCTAGCTGACAGATGGACTGAAGTCCTTGAGGCCGAGGAATATAAACTCGAACACCCCTCCAAGAGTTACCCAAAATGCAGGTTGCTACCCTGACTTGAGGAAGAAGCGTATGACGTGGCTGATCGGCCACCTCGTGGCCGCGACAGAGAGGCATTCCAGCCAAAAGCTCAGCCTGCACCCCGACGCCATTCAAATAAAAAGGCATGGGGAAATACGCCAGACCTGCGAGACGTATTGGAGGACAAAGCAAAACATGCAAGATCGATCTACGGATCACGAGGGCGCGCCACTATGCGAGACGATAATCGTCACGCCGGATACAGTAAAAGTAAATCCGGCCGGGCTGAGCACAGCGGGCAAGACTCATTGTAGCTGTGTCGCGATATAGCCCAGTACAGAGGCGCCGCACACTCCTTATGCTTCACAGACGAAGTAATGGATCATCAAATCCCAGAGGGTTTCAAACCCGTAAATATAGAATCATACGACGACACAACAGATCTTGTGGTATGGATCGAGGATTTCCTCCTGCATATCCACATGGCACGCAGTGATGATCTACATGCCATTAAATACCTCCCACTCAAACTCAAAGGACCAGCTCGGCATTGGCTCAATAGCTTGCCAGCAGAGTCCATTGGCTGTTGGGAAGATCTGGAAGCCGCATTCCTCGACAACTTTCAGGGCACTTATGTGCGACCACCAAATGCCGATGACTTGAGCCACATAATTCAGCAGCCAGAGGAATCGGCCAGGCAATTCTGGACACGGTTCCTAACAATGAAAAATCAAATCGTCGACTGTCCGGATGCAGAGACCCTAGCAGCTTTCAAGCACAACATCCGCGACGAGTGGCTAGCTCGGCACCTTGGTCAGGAAAAGCCGAAATCTATGGTAGCCCTCACGACACTCATGACCCGCTTTTATGCGGGAGAAGACAGTTGGCTGGCTCGTAGTAATAACATATCAAAGAACCATGGTACTTCGGATACCAAGGACGGCAATTGCAGGTCATGTTGCAACAAACATAAGCGTCGCATTAACAGCGACAATACCGAGGATACGGTAGTCAATGCCGGATTCAAAGGCTCTAAACCCGGTCAGCGAAAAAAGCCATTCAAAAGAAGCACTCCGGGCCCATCCAGTTTGGACTGTATACTCGATCGCTCGTGTCAAATACACGACACCCCCGACAAGCCAGCCAACCACGCCAACAGGGATTGTTAGGTGTTCAAACAGGCCGGGAAGTTAAATGTCGAAAACAAAGATAAAGGGCCACATAGCGATGACGAGGAAGAGCCCCGGCAGCCGAACACCAGAGGATAGAAGAGGTTCCCCCCACAAGTGCAGATGGTGAACATGATATATGCAACCCACATCCCCAAGAGGGAGCGGAAGCGTGCGCTCAGGGACGTATATGCGTTGGACCCAGTCGCCCCAAAGTTCAACCCATGGTCCTCCTGTCCGATCACCTTCGATCGCAGGGACCACCCCACTAGTATCCGCCATGGAGGATTCGCCGCACTGGTCCTAGACCCAATTATTGAAGGATTTCACCTCACTCGAGTCCTTATGGATGGCGGTAGCAGCCTGAACCTGCTTTACCAGGACATAGTGCGCAAAATGGGTATAGACCCCTCAAGGATCAAACCCACAAAAACGACCTTTAAGGGCGTCATACCAGGTGTAGAGGCCCATTGCACAGGCTCAGTCACACTGGAAGTGCTCTTCGGATCCCCGGATAACTTCCGAAGCAAAGAGTTAATCTTCGATATAGTCCCGTTCCGCAGTGGTTATCATGCACTTCTCGGGCGAACCGCATTTGCGATATTCAATGCGGTACTGCATTATGCATACCTCAAGCTCAAGATGCCAGGACCTCGGGGGTCATTACAGTTAATGGAAACATAGAGCGCTCTCTACGAACGGAGGAGCACACCGCGGCCCTCGCAACGGAAGCGCAAAGCAGCCTCTTAAGGCAATCCACTAGTTCGGCATTTAAGGACCCGGACACCTTCAAGCGCGCCCGGAGTAATCAGCAACAGGACCGCCTGGCACGTTCTAAGCTCGCATAGCAATGCGGCCCCCACCCCGGCCCAAGCCAAACGGCGAAACTCGTGCCACGCATACATAATTACGCATTAAAAATACCATGGGCACAGGTAGGGAGGGGGCACGATTACGGCACGCTCCAAGACGCGGCTTAAACCGCACTAGGGGCTTCCTGCTTTGTTATTTTTCTCTTTCAGGACTTTAATCTCTGGAAACCCTGTCTGGCAGCATGATTGCCGAACATATGATGCAGCAACCAAGAAGGCAGAAAGCTACGTCACACCACGGAACTTCAGGGTGGATTACGATAACGAGTGAAATATTTGCTTTAATACTATTCTTCAGCTTGCCCTTGGAGGGGACATAGTCCTACTTTTTGCTTATCACACTACCTGTATCATTCTGCTTTAACGCACCTTTTTGAATAAACAATGCATAGCATTAAGACTATTATTGCCTTCTTCTTTTTTTCATTCATGACATCCAGCACCCGTACACTCTAGTACGGCCAATACACTAGGGGCTTAAGCATACCCCACAATACGGCGTGAGAAGCCCGAACACTTTCGACAGTGCGGCACCCCGAACTTATAGCATTATATGCATCAGCTCCGAATCATGTCTTGGGTCAATAGTTGGGTTTGCCCGACTCCCATGTTCTGGTACCTTATGTTCCGCTATATCGGCTAAGGTAGCACTGGGAGAACTACTGCGATTGTGCCCCGGTTCTGCCGGACTAAGCACCTCAGTAGAGAAAGCTAAAACTGACTGTCATGATAAGGCGAGAGACTGGTCGTTGTTTGAGAGGTTTTCGAGTCCTTAAAGACTTATGCCGCTTAGAGCAAGGAGTCGGCCCTGTCCGGCTTAAGGCGTGTATCGCGCCCCGTATTCGGCCTTCCGAACACTAGGGGCTTCGCCGAAATTTAAAATTATAGAATTCTATGGCTAAGTGAGAGTGATAACGCATTATAGTCCGATTGCCTTATTCGCTGTGCTGAGCACCTCCCTCGAAGGACCCAAAAATGGGAACAAGAGTGCTTAGGTTTATCCGAACACCCCGGCACTTGTGGCATGGGGGCAGAAGCCGACGACTAGCCATCTCTCAGATTTGATAAACAGCCGAAAAGAAGGTAATATTTTAAATTCCAACAAGCGTTGCATTGCGCATATGAACAAGTCTTCATAATATAGGATCACACGAGCAAGTTTACTCAAATATTATATCTTTCGTACACTCGTCCGCTACAAGACGGGCACCCTTCAGGACACCCTCATAGTACATCTCGGGGTGGCGATGCTCCTTGCTCGCCGGCGGCCCTTCCTTAATCAGCTTCACGGCGTCCAGCTTGGCCCATTGCACCTTCACACGGGCGAAAGCCCGGCGTGCACCTTCGATGCAGACGGACCGCTTGATGACTTCCAGCCATGGGCAGGCATCCATAAGCCGCCTCACCAGGCTGAAGTAGCTGTTGGGAAGGGCGTCGCCAGGCCACATCCAGACTATAAAGCCCTTCATGGCCTGTTCGGCCGCCTTGTGTAGCTCGACCAGCTGCTTTAACTGGTCGCTCATAGGCACTGGGTGTTCGGTCCCAGTATACTGGGCCCAGAACAACTTCTCCGTCGAGCTTCCCTCCTCGGCCTAGTAAAACTTCGTGGCATCCGACACGCTGCGGGGCAAATCTGCGAATACTCCTGGAGAGCTCCGGATTCGGGTAAGTAACAAGTAATTTACTTTTACATGCTTGCTTTACATATAGAATGCCTTACCCGCCGCTATCTTCTTCATTGCATCAATCTCCTGGAGGGTCTTTTGGGCTTCGGCCTTGGCATTCTTTGCGCTCTCAAGGGCCGCGGCAAGCTCGGACTCTCGCATCTTCAAGTCAAGCTCCAACGCATCGTGCTTCGTTACGAGAGCGTGGAGCTCTTGCTGCACCTCGCCCACCTGAGCCTCCTACCTTTCCCGCTCGGTGCGCTCCTTGGTCGCTTTGTTTTCGGCCTCAGATAGCGCTTGCTTCAGGGTCGCCCACCTCGGTCGTGGCCCCTGGCAAATTTATGACGATCCTGTTATTTTGCAATCGCATTCTTTTTATATATATCCATAGACTAGGTACTACTTACCTTTGTTCTCCTCGAGCTGCCTCTTGGCAAGGCCAAGCTCTTCCTTGGACCCTTGGAGGTCCTGCTTCAGTGCGGCGACCTCCGCAGTCAGTGCGGCAGAGGCCAGCAGTGAAGCCTGCATACGCATATAGACATACTTATATTAGACTCCTGCGATATTGTTTGATCCTCTGTTCGGCTTTTCTTTGTGAACACCGAACAGAGCATCAGGGGCTACTATCTATGCGGTAATATTTTTCCTATATTTTAAAAACTTACCTCAAAGCCTGCTAGAAGGCTGGCACAGGCTTCAGTCAGTCCGCTCTTGGCGGACTGAACCTTCTGGACCACCGCACTCATAATAGTGCGGTGCTCTTCGTCGATGGAAGCGCTACAAAGCGCTCCCAGCAGATTGTCCGGTGCCTCTGGATGGACAGAGGTCACCGGCACAGGCGTCTTGCCCCTCTTGGAAGGAGGCCGCCTGCCCGAGTCCGGAACCACTGGAGGTTCCGACGCGGTGTTCGGCTGAGGGCCAAACTCGGAGCCCTCGGGAGCCCTGCTCCTTCTGCTCCCGGAGTCCGGAAGTTCGCCTTGAGGCGCCTCCAGGACTGTCTCCCCTCGACCCGGTGCCTCTTGAGACAACACCTCGGCGTTGTCCGTAGGGCAAGGGGAGGTGGCGGTCGGAAGTGGATCGCTATCCATATCCGACGAGCCCAGGGAGCCGTCCAATGAGGATACGTCGATACGGGCTCGGGGCGGTCTGCATAATCATAATTCGGCGTTAGGAGAAGCAGTGCGACAAAAGTATGCTATGAGTTACTCTGGTATCCGAATACTTACGACTTCGCCAGGGGCTTGGCCCTGAGCAGCCACTCGTCTTCGCCTTCGGCGGTGGTGGTGGAGTAGTCCAGAAGGAGAGTCCTTCCCTTCTTGGACCCTCCGGCCCCCCAAGTGGGGCGGCCTTCCTTTTCTTGTCTCCCCCGACTGAAGGGGGAGCATCTTCATCTTCCTCCTCGTCTTCGGGGGAGGAGTGCGTAGCGGAGTTATCGGACGATGAGTCCGATAACACCTGGCGCCGGGAACTCTTTCGGGTTCCCTTGGCCTTCTTGGTCTTCTCCGGCACCTGGTAAGGAGCCGGAGTCAGCATCTCCGTCAGGAGAGCATCTGCAGTGTCTTCGGGTAGAGGGGCCGGACAGTTAATCTGCCCCGACGTCTCCACCCAGTCTTTTCAAAGGCATGGAGCTCAGACCCCGCACATGGTTAAGCAAGGGGAAATAAATATCCTATCGGATGTATAGAACTCACCGAATGCGCTCGGCGCTTCACGCTTAGCCCGCGGTCCTCGGTGAGAGAGGGAGGGACCTCGGCGCCCTTGAACAGCACCCTCCAGACGTCCTTGTGCATCGTGTCAAAGAGCTCGCTCAGAGTTTGGTGCTGGGCCTGGTCGAACTCCCACAGGTTGAAATCTCGTTGTTGACACGGGAGGATCCAGCGGATGAGCATGACTTGGACTATGTTGACAAGCTTGAGTTTCTTGCTTGCCATGTTCCGGATACATCACCGATGAACCCCACGACAAGCCCTTCTCTTTTCAGGAAGTGAGCCGTGTAGGGAATCCGGATCGAAACTCGGGAGCCACCGCCCAGTTGGTGTCGCGCGGCTCGGTGATGTAGAACCAGGCCGACTGCCACCCCTTTATGGTCTCCACGAAGGAGCCTTCAAGCCATATAACATTGGGCATCTTGCCCACCATGGCTCTGCCGCATTCACCTTCGGCTTGATATTGAAGGTCTTCAGCCACAGACCGAAGTGGGGGCGGATGCGGAGGAAAGCCTCACAGACAATGGTGAACGCCGAAATGTTGAGGATGAAATTCGGGGCCAAATCATGAAAGTCCAGCCTGTAGTAGAACATGAGACCGCGAACGAATGGGTGAAGGGGAAACCCCAGTCCACAGAGGAAGTGGTGGAGGAAAACTACTCTCTCATGAGGTTCCGGGGTGGGGACGATCTGCCCCGCAGCTGGCAGCCGATGCGCGATATTCGTGGCTAAGTATCTGGCTCCACGCAGCTTTTTGATGTGTTCCTCCGTAACGGAGGAAGCCATCTACTTGCCTCCCGCTCCGGACATGTTTGGAGGAGGTTGAGGAGAAAGATGTGGACTTGGGCATTGGGGCTCGAGTGCGCATGAATGGATGAGTAAGGAGGAAGAAGGCGTGGGTAGAGAAAGGTTAAACCTTATCCCTTTTTAAGGGCGGCCAAACTATGCGCCCCCACTAGCCTGGTAAAACTCGCTTATCCGCCAAGCGCCGTAATCGATGGTGCGGTTGGGTTACCCACGCCCGTATTGATGAGAATCCCGTAATAAGGGGAACACGATCTCTGCTTTGACAAGACGTGTCAAGAAACTGCCTCGCGTTATGTGCGGGGCTAGTTAAATAAAAACGATTCGAATAATCGCCGAGCCATGGCATGAGGTCATGTTGCCTAAACGTGTCAGCAGATTAGATTTATGGAAATATTATTCTCTCTACGGTGGTATGTGGAACTTATTTTGCAGGGTCGGACACTATCCTTTTATTTGAACTCTTCTGTGGTATATCCGGAGGAGGAACCCGCCTTGCAATGCCGAAGACAACGCTGCGCGCCGGACTCGTCGTCATTGAAGCCTGGTTCAGGGGCTACTGAGGGAGTCCGGGATTAGGGGGTCTCCGGACAGCCGGACTCTATCCTTTGGCCGGACTGTTGGACTATGAAGATACAAGATTGAAGACTTCGTCCAGTGTCCGGATGGGGATCTCCTTGGCGTGGAAGGCAAACTAGGCAATACGGATATGGATATCTCCTCCTTTGTAACCGACCTTGTGTAATCCTAACCTTCTCCGGTGTCTATATAAACCGGAGGGTTCTAGTCCGTAGGACAACATACGATCATACGATAGGCTAGCTTTTAGGGTTTAGCCCCTCCGATCTCGTGGTAGATTAACTCTTGTAATACCCATATCATCAAGAATAAATCAAGCAGGACGTAGGGTTTTACCTCCATCAAGAGGGCCCAAATCTGGGTAAAACATCATGTCCCCTGCCTCCTGTTATTATCCGCCTTAGACGCACAGTTCAGGACCCCCTACCCGAGATCCGCCGGTTTTGACACCGACAATAAGAGAAAACTTCACTGTGGTCACTAAGCTCATCACAATGTCCACCTATCTGTCAGTGAAGCCCAACTTTAGCATTATGGCTCTCAGATATTCTCAGTCAACCCTGTCATAAGCCTTCATCATATCAAATTTCAAAGCACATGACTATTGTTTCATAGCCTTGTTTCTCTTCATAATACAAAGCATTCATAAGCTATTATAATTTTGTCAGTAATTAATTTAGTAATTAATTTACCAGGGACAAAACTTGATTGTTCCTCAACAATAATGTCAGGTAGCACTAACTGAATCTCTTGGACATTACCTTTGATGTTGTTATGTACATGACGTTGGAGAGGTTGATTGAGAGAAACTGAGACGAAACTGTGGTTTTTTTTACCTTGGATATCAGGACTAGAACCGTCTCGTTGAGCAGCAGCATCGCTACCTCTTTCTTCGATCATGGGCAGGAGGACGTGACGGGCCACAACGGGCCAACAACACTGTAACAAACAAAATAGAAGCGAAACAATAAGTGGTTAGATGGTTAGAGGAGCAGTATCCCAACCTATCAGGGTTCAAGTCCCGATGCTCGCATTATCCTGCATTTCTACGGTGAGTTCATAAATCTTAAAATAAAATGCTGACTCAGTTTTTAAAGATGTTCATAAGAATAGAGTGTGCGCGTGTGCGTTTATAGAAATCGATATAGAAATCGATATATGCGCATATCTATGAGCGCTTGCATCTATACTGTGTTAAAAGAACAAACAAAATAGAAAAAACAAAACTGGCAGAGGACAACTTCGCTTGTACAGTACATCTGCACGAATAGCTGCATGCTTTTTGATCCAACGATTGTGTACGTGGAGCTGAGTTTTAGCAAACTCGTTTCTTCATTTGGTGTCCTCTAAGAAGTATGGCGGTGCCAGCTATAGAGCTTGTATGTTCGTTTTTTTGTTGTTGTATTTTTTATTTGCAAGGAAACTTCGGATCTTTTTATCATGAACAAAAAATATGTATTCATGTTCGGAGACAATCTAGCGATGACTATAAACAGTTGAACGAGCCAAGACACGCCGTCATCATCGCCTCTCCTCACTGGAATTGAGCCAAACTTATTGTAGTAGACAGTAAAAAAGTCGTCGTGTTAAGACCCCACATGACTAGCATACTAGAGCATCGACCACAGTTGATGAAGCGAAGTATAGATTGAAAGGGCTCAATCCATAGATAGACGAATGAAGACAAACAAATAATGGATCCAAGCATATCCATCAAAGACCACTGACCGAATCCAATAAAATCCGTCACACACCTTCCCACGCCCCTCGACGACGCATCATCAAAACAAAGATTGAGCGGGGAGAACCTTATTCCGTCTTCAAAAAGTTTGGATCCAACAAAAACCACTGACCGAATCCTGCGAGATTCGTCACACACCTCCACATGCTCTCCAACAACGTATCACCGAAATAGAGGCTAGGTGACAAGAATCTTATTCGATCTTCAAAAAGCCATCATTATTCCATCTTTCTAACTATGATACAAACCCTGAACGAACTAAAAAAAACACTTAAAAACATAGCAAGATCCCTGCTGCCGGGAGGGTACGTGTTCTCATCCGACTTGTACAAATACATGTAGCATAGGCATATGGTTTCAGAGAAAGAAAACGTGACACCGTTTACTACGCACCACCTTCCTCACAAATAAAAATTAACTATACCACAGCGATAGCCGCACTGACACACACAAATCGAAAAAAAGAAAACAACGCCAATGTGACACCAAGCTCATCCAACCAAGGGTTCACCTTCATCATTAAAACGAAAATTTGCACGGCAACGCTACGTACTACCGGCAGATCCGCAGCCGCTCTTTGCCATTCTCAAATTAGTGCGACACAGTTTTGCATAAAAAGCAAGTCATTTTGCTTAGTAAATACACAACAGTACTCCTTCCGTTTTTATTTACTTCACGTATTAGATTTGGTCAAAATCAAATTTTATAAATTTTAACAAAGTTTATAGACAAAAATATTAACATATACAATAACAAATCAATACCAGTAGATTTATTATTGAATGTACTTCCACTTCATATAGATTTATTATGGTAAATATTTATATTCTTTTGAACTCATGCGGCAGTTTCGTATATTCTTTTCAATTTCACATTTTAGTTTTGTATATTCTTTTCAATTTCAGAAGCTGCTTATTTCACACAAAAAATCACATCTCGTTCAATTACACATTTTTGAAATAACACATTTCACTCAATTGAAATAAACCGCTGCACATTTTCATATAATCAGTTTCACGTATTGACATTACATTTCACTTTTCACTGATTTATTTCACAAAAATCACATATATTTCAATTGCACATTTTTGTAAAAACCTATTTCACTCTTTTCAAAAAAATGTTGTACACTTTTTAAAAATCATTTTCACATGTTGACATTGCATTTCACTTTCGTTGAATTGTTCCACACAAATCACATCTATTTCAATTATAATTTTTTTGTAATAACATATTTCACTATTTTAAAATAAATTGTTACACATTCTGAAATAATAATGTTTCACATGTTGACATTACATTTCACTTTTCACTGGCTTGTTTCGCAAACTCGCATATATTTCAATCGCACATTTTTGTAAAAACATCTTTCACTCTTTTGAAATAAACTGTTACACATTTTCAAAAAAATCAATTTCACATGTTCACATTACATTTCACTTTTGCACTGGCTTGTTTCCAAAAAGACCAATCTATTTCAATTGCACATTTTTGAAATAACATATTTCACTCTTTTGAAATAAACTGTTACATATTTCCAAATATCATTTTCACAAATTGACATTTCATAATGACATATTTCACTTTTTTCAAACTAGTCAAAACGTATCCAAGATTGATCTTGTTCTAAAGGTCTTTGTGCCAGAAATTCAAATATATAAAAAGTTTCAAAAACAAGTTTATAGTTTAGAAGATATGAGTGATTTAAATTGACTAAGATTAAAAAAAGTCTATGAATTTGTTTGGGAGAGACAAGTGATTGACAGGTGATGCGATTGTGCAGCCTAACGACCCGAGTTCAATTCCTAGAATTGACAGGTGATGCACAGGGATTTTCCCCCATTTATTGAGGATCAAGTTTGGTGTGTGGTGAAACCACCCATCAAAAAATATCTTGATACTCATTTAAAAAAATTCTAAGGACCATGTTTATCTTGGTACTCATACTAAAATGGTCGTATGCATCCCTAGTTGGTGCAGAGGCCGGGGAAGTGAAATTCTCCCCCATTTTTATGTGACACACATATCGGATAGCTAGTTTGTTGCTTGATTTTGAGAAGGACCAGGGAATGGCGACTCCCTGGGCGACTCCCAGGGCGACGTCCCAGGCGACATCCCAGGCGGCGGTGGAGGCGACCGCAGCGCGTCGCCCTGCACGTGCGGACCGGACCGGAGTCGGCGGCCGTTTCTGGGCTATTCTAGAGTCGGACGACGAAGATGCTGACGGCGACGGAGAGGATCCAGGAGGTTCTCCGACGTCTCCTACTCCATCGGATTTGATCTTGGATTTATTTCAGGCAGGGTACGACGAGGATGATGTGGCCAATACCATAGACTCCGTTCTGCCGGTGGAGGATCCGGCGCGGATCGGCCTACATCCGGAAGAGAGGAAGGAGATGGTGCGCCGTGCCTTTCACCGGAGAACCGCGGCGACGGCAGTCAAGCCATGGAAGGGCCCTATACCTAAGGTACAACTTCCAAACCTTACTCTTTTCGACTTGATTCATCCGGATTCGTGGAAGGTCGTCAAGAAGAAAAGGCAGGTGCGCCGGTTGAGGACCGGATTGTCGCCGGCGGCGGCGCCTGATGCGACCCCGTCGATCGGGATCCGCACAGCTCATAATGCTCGTTTGAACCACATGTTGGGCCGAGGTGGGCTAACTGTGTCGGTTTCTCACGACAACTTATGTGGGCCGGTGCATGCTGGGTATGAGGCCTAGGCGAGACCGAGCGCCACAGGAATCGATGGTATAGCCGCATGCACGGAGAAGATCCCGTATTGTACGATCGACCTGGTATCGCGCCCTAGGGCTCGCCGGATCGGGACGCCGTTGTTCCCTCCGTGCGGTTCCGGTCGAGCTCGTCGGATCCCCACCCTTCGCGTGATGACGGGCAGAGGGACGGGGGGCCTGCCGCCGCCGGCGCCAACGCCCCAGTTGGCCAGGGACAGGGCCGGAGCAGCCGGGCCGCCACCGCCGGGAGGTTCTAGACGGGGCGCTGCCGGCATTCAACCTGGTGCGCCAGGCACGGCTGGCGGAGCCGGCCGGGCCGCTGCTGCATCTGGGCGGCCAGGCGGACACCATGGGCTGCAGCCACCGGTGCATGCGGCTGCCAGACAGCCCGCGCGGCACGCGGGTAAAGACGCCCAGGCCAGAGGCGTCAGTGCAGCTGGCGCTGGCCGTGGCGCTGCCGTGGCATACCGCCCGACTGCGCCAACTCCTACAGTAACTACGGCTGCAGGCAGGGGCGATGGGACTGGACAGAATAATGTGGTGCCGGCCCAGGGTCTTGCACCGCCTCGGGGAGCTCCCACGCCACACTTCGTAGCGAGACCGGCTCAGAACCGGTCGGGACCGTCGCAGACGAGGCAAAATTTGACAGTTCCAGAGTCCGTTGAGCCACCCCGAGGGCAATGGGGGGATGACGGTGTGGATGCATATGGACAAGGGAACCACCGTGGTTCCTCATCTACGGGTGGCGGTCGAGGATATGCCTGGCAGGGTGACGGGTCAGCGGAGCGACCTTTCCTTGGGCCTCCGGGTGGCTTTGTCGAGGGGACATCCGGCCCAGAGCACCGCCAGAGAGGTGGCTACCGTGGATATCGAGGTGGTCGGGGTGGTGGCCGTGGGAGGTTTCGTCGACAGCCTCCGCCCCCGGCTGCTGTTGACCATGAGGCGACAGCTATGGAAGCAGATAATACTCAGTCCACCGAGCTTACTGGTCAGGCTATGGAGGTGGTAACGGTACTGGCTACTGTTGAGGCTCCTGTGCCTGGGGCGGCGGCTGTGGCATCGGACAGGTCTGATTCTGAGAGAGCAGCCAAGTGGGCGCGCAAGAAGGAAAAGATGCTCTGTTATCGGTGTGGTGAAAAGGGCCATTTTATTGCAGAGTGCGTGGCCGAGTTGTGTGACTCATGTGGCAAGCCAGCACATGCTTCGGGAGAGTGCCCGGCCTTGCGTGACCAGGCTCCGGCTCTGACTATGTTGGACTATATTGCGCGGAGCTGTTGTTCTTCGAGTCCCCGGTTGCGAGGGAGATCCCAGAGGAGCCACAAGGCTAGAATACCGGGATTATGAAAGCAACACAGGGCGAGGTGACTGAGGCTCAGATTATTCGGAGGCTTCAGGAATTGGTACCAGGGGATTTTCAGTGGGAGTTGGTCAGCGTAGAAGCTAATGTCTTTAAGGTGGATTTTCCTTCTATGGAGGATTTACAGAAATTGTTGAGTTTTGGCTTGTGTAGAGTTCCTGGTACTACGTGTATCTTGGATTTTCACGAGTGGACGAAGGTGGAACCTAAAGGAAAGCCGCTTACGCAGATCTGGTTACGGTTCTCTGGGGCCCCATCTAAGCCTCTGCAGGATGTTCGAGTTGTAGCCAGCATGGGTATCATGGTTGGTAAGACGGAGAGGGTGGATATGGCGTTCACTCGGGCTCATGGAGTGGCTCGGATTTTGGTGAGTGTTCTGAATGTGGATTTCGTGCCTGATGTGGTACACTGGACCTATAGGGGAGAGGTATTCCCGCTCGACATAGAGTTTGAGGACGCTGAGATGCCTGCTGATGGAGTTGCTGGGGATGATGTTGATATGCACGAGAGTGATGGTGGTGCAGGAGCCAAAGGGGCGCCACTCGAGTCTGATCGAGAGGGGTCGACCGGGTCTCGCCCAGATGCTCAGTTGCCTGGGGAGGGGACCGGGGTTGAGCTGACACCGTCACATTCGGTATCCACGATGACACTTCGGTTTGGGTCCTTTGCGCCTGCTTCTGCGCCTCCCAGACTGTGGAGCGATAGGGTGGAGACTGATGATGTGCTTGAGCACACGCTTCCTATACTGGACATTGCGGGATCTGCAGTGCGGGTTGTAGCGCCGGAGGTCGCGCCTCTTTCCCCTGCTTCGCCGGTTGCCGTGATTCCGGTAATGGCATCTTCGTCCGAGGTGGGCCTTGGAGGTCGGGGATCAGGGCAGGTGGTCGTGGCCTCCCCCCATCCTGTTATGACGCCGGTGGTGCCGGCCACGTCGGGGCCCGCCAGCGCTAGGTGTGGGAGCCCGAGGCAGGTGGCCTCGGTTCCTTCCCCTCAGGACCTGGTTGTGCCACCCGCGTCTCTCATGACGCCGGGGGAGGGGGGGCTGGGGCAGGAGGGCCCAGACATCCCATCCTCGTCTGCGGTCAGGAGGACCGCCCCATCGGCGACTTCGTCACTTCGCTCTGAGCCGGTGGTCGGGGCAGGAGGAGGGACTGGGCAGGTGGCCCCAGTTGTCCTGTCTCTTGTCCCACCCGCCGGGCACTTGTCCGAGGGCATTGGGAGCCCGCGGCCTCCTCATTCTCGCGAGGAGGTTATTGCTTTCGGTGGCATCCCAGACCCGGTCTCGACGGGGAGACGGATGAGTGCTCGCGTTCTGGACCTTCCGGAGGTGGACGATATGCAGCAGCGGTGCGCTATGAGGGCGGCCAATCTTCACGATGCTGCGATCTCTACTGGTATGTCCGTTAACATATCTAATTCTTTATTGCATTTTGCTCCTGAGGAGATTATTAATAATGCAAATCAATTAGGAGTTTCACTAGGCGCTACTGATAATGAAATTTCCAATTCGGTGAATGATATGTTAGATTTAGAGGCGGAGAGGGCCTTAGAGACTATTCATAATCTGGCTGCAGTCAAACCCATGAATGATGCGGAAATTGATGCGTTAGGGGTTAGAGTGCTAAAAAATCTATGTGCGGATCTAGCACCTTCTAATCAGGAGTCTGAGGGCGATGATGCGCCCTTAGATGAGCTAGCTGGCGGTCCCGTTGAACCCGGTTATGAGGACCGGGTGACGGAGCCCACTAAACCTAAGCGTAAGTGGACACGAAAGATTTATCCCGATTCTGCAGTTCGTAGGAGTGCTAGGTTTCGGACTGCTAAAAAATTCCATGATGAGCTATGAAAGGAATCTTTTGGAATAGCAGAGGTCTGAAGGACTTGGCTAAAAGAAGGTTTCTTGCCGAAGCTTCGCTGGAACATCGGTTAGATTTCATTGCTTTATCGGAAACCGGTAGAGACAATTTTGCGCCGCAGTTCCTCTCCTCTCTTGTGGGAGGTATTGATTTCGATTGGCATTGTCTCCCGCCACGAGGTAGATGGGGAGGTATCTTACTGGGTGTGAGATGTGAATCTCTTGAAGTCTGAAGTGTAGTAATGGGTGACTTCGCGGTTAAGTTTCGAGTTAGGTCTAAAGTTGATGGGTTCAACTGGGCTTTGGTAGCAGTCTATGGTGCCACACAACCCGAGCTTAAACCAGAGTTTCTAGCGGATCTTGTTCGGATATGTGGGTCCGAACAGCTTCCGATTTTGGTCGGAGGTGATTTCAATATCATTAGGAGGAGAGAGGAGAAAAATAATGATAACTTTGACGGTAGGTGGTCATTTATGTTCAATACCATTATTGAAAGCTTAGATCTAAGGGAGATAGAGCTTTCTGGTAGAAAATTTACCTGGGCTAATGCTCTGCCAAACCCGACGTATGAAAAGCTTGATCGGGTTCTCGCCAGCGTGGAATGGGAACAGAAGTTCCCTCTTGTTACAGTGTAAGCTCTCACGCGGGGAATCTCCGATCACACACCATTGTTCGTCGATTCAGGGGAGCCGAATCATATGGGTAACAAAAACACCTTCTCTTTTGAAATGGCTTGGTTCGAACGCGAGGGGTTCTTAGACACCATAGCCAGGGAGTGGGCCAAGGGTGTCGGAGGAAGGACGGCGGTCGAGCGCTGGGAGAATAAGATTAGGCATTTGAGAAGTTTCTTACGGGGTTGGGCTAAGCACCTTAGTGGGGTGTATAAGATTGAGAAGGATAGGCTCCTCTCTCTTATACAGGCCTTGGATGTAAAAGCCGAATCCGTGATGTTGCTGCCCGCCGAGCTCCAGCTTAAACATGAGGCGGAGAAGAGACTGAAAGAACTTCTCCGCGAAGAAGAATTGAAGTGGGCTTTGCGTGCCAAGGTCCGCAAAGTAGTCCACGGGGACGCGAATACTCAATTCTTCCACCTCATTGCTAATGGTAAGCACAGAAAGAAGCGGATCTTTCAGCTCGAGCAGGATAAGGGCACTATTTTAGGTCAGGATAATCTCAAAACTTATATTACCGAATACTATAGACAGTTATTTGGACCGCCGGAGGATAATTGTGTGTCCCTAGATGAGTCCAGGATCGAGGACGTGCCTCAATTGTCTACTGCTGATAATGATATCCTGGTTGCCCCGTTCTCGGAAAAGGAGGTGTTCGATGCTATTGCACAAATGAAGAACAATAAGGCTCCCAGTCCGGATGGGTTCCCGGCTGAGTTCTATAAAAGATGCTGGCACATTATTAAGGGGGATTTATTACCGATGTTTCATGATTTATTCTCCGGGCAGCTTCAATTATTTCACTTGAATTTTGGAACTATCACATTGCTCCCGAAGAAAACGGATGCTGTGAGGATCGAGCAGTTCCGACCGATCTGCCTCCTCAATGTTAGTTTCAAAATCTTCACCAAGGTCGGGACTAATAGGCTCACACAGATTGCGCAGTCTGTGGTGCAGCAATCCCAAACTGCTTTCATGCCGGACAGGAACATCCTTGAAGGGGTGGTTGTTCTTCATGAAACGCTCCATGAAATCCATTCCAAGAAATTAGATGGAGTAATTTTTAAGGTGGATTTCGAAAAAGCGTACGATAAGGTTAAGTGGTCATTCCTCCAACAGGCACTGCGTATGAAAGGTTTCGATGATGCCTGGTGCCGACAGGTTGACTCATTTACGCAAAAAGGGAGTGTGGGAATTAAAGTGAATGACGACATAGGTCATTATTTCCAGACACATAAAGGCCTAAGACAAGGAGATCCGATGTCTCCTATCCTGTTTAACATTGTGGTGGATATGTTAGCAATTTTGATAGGAAGGGCGAAGGAGAATGGTCAAGTCGGTGGATTGGTACCTCATCTTGTTGAGGGAGGTGTTTCCATCCTTCAGTACGCCGATGATACGATCATCTTTATGGAGCATGATTTGGCCAAAGCAAGAAATATGAAGCTAGTGTTATGCCTGTTTGAACAATTGACCGGGTTAAAGATTAACTTTCATAAGAGCGAGTTGTTCTGCTTTGGTAGAGCCAAAGACGACCAGGAATCTTATAGGCAATTGTTTGGGTGCGAGTTGGGGAGTTTACCCTTCTCTTACCTAGGTATTCCGATATATCATCATCGGCTAACAAACAGCGAATGAAAATGCATCGAGGATCGATTTGAGAAAAAACTGAGCTGTTGGAAGGGTAAGCTCATGTCATACGGAGGCCGTTTGATATTGATTAATTCGGTGCTCACGAGTATGCCTATGTTTCTCTTATCTTTCTTTGAGGTCCCAGTTGGTGTTAGGAAACGACTGGACTTCTATCGGTCGCGTTTCTTTTGGCAGGGTGATGAACTTAAAAGAAAATACCGGCTTGCTAGATGGGACATCATCTGTAGATCGAAGGACGAAGGGGGTCTCGGCATTGAAAATCTTGAAGTTAAGAACATATGCCTTCTTAGTAAGTGGTTGTGGAAGCTGTCTTCCGGAACTGAGGGCATGTGGGCGCAGATCCTCCGCAACAAGTACCTCCAAACTAAGACATTATCCCAGGTCGCAGTCAGGCCGACTGATTCGCCTTTCTGGAAAGGACTAATGAAAGTCAAACAATCTTTGTTTAATAGGACGAGATTTGTTATTGGAAACGGTACAAGTACACGTTTCTGGGAGGATACTTGGCTTGGTGAATCATCTTTAGCCATTCAATATCCGTCTTTATATCGGATTGCTCAACGACGGGACGTGTTCGTGGCAACGGTATTCCAGTCTGCCCCTCTTAATGTTCAGTTTCGACGGTCGCTAGCGGGCAATCGATGGGAACAATGGCTCCATCTAGTTAGGAGACTGATGGAGGTTCAACTTTCTCACCATCCCGATATATTGCGCTGGAAATTGACTAGCTCTGGAGTATTTACAGTTAAATCAATGTATATTGATGTTATTAATTCGTATGCTATTCCAACTTCCAAGTATGTTTGGGCTGTCAAAGTTCCTTTAAAAATTAAAGTGTTTATGTGGTTTGTCCATAAACAAGTTATTTTAACAAAGAACAACTTGATTAAACGCAATTGGACAGGACCTACTAGGTGTAGTTTCTGTGATCGGGATGAGACGATTAAACATTTATTCTTTGATTGCCCGTTGGCCAAAGTCCTTTGGCGGACGGTCCATATTGCTTTTAATATTACTCCACCGACTTGGGTCAATGCTTTATTTGGGACATGGCTTAATGGGGTTAAGCCTGAAATAGCAAGACATATTCGGGTTGGAGTTTCCGCTTTGTTATGGACTATCTGGAATTGCAGAAATGATTTGGTTTTTAACAGAACATCACGGATTCATTTTTTGCAGGTTATTTTCCGAGCTGCGGCACTGATCCGTTCGTGGTCGCTACTCACTCCGATGGAGGCCAGGGAGCATTTGGTTACTGGATCTATCCGCAGGGAGATGGTAGCTCGGGATATCTTCAACCGGTTTGGATGGCGGTCATGTAATAGAATAGGCAATTAGTTTCCCTATCTATTTTTAGCCAGCCGGTCGTGGCATCTTTTTTTCGGGCTAGCTTGTGTATCTAGCCGTCGGTCGCTCTGGGTGAGCTGCATTTATCTTTTGCTTGTTGTTTGGCTGAAGACTTTGGAACCTTGTGGACACCTTTGTTAATAAGATGTCCGTATGTATCTTTCTGATGCAGAGGCCGGAGAGACCCACTTTTCGAAAAAAAGTGATGTCGCATGTATACTAATACATTCACAAAAACTAGTACTATGGGCCATCAAACTGATACATTAAAAAAATACCAAAAAGTAAGAAAGCAATACAAAGAATATATTTTCTAGCTTGCAAAAACATCTTGCATTATGGTACGGAGGGACTACATATCTGTACGCCATAGCACGAATCACTGGCAAAAACCAGTGGTGTGAGATGTACCGTCAGGTACCGTTAACGCGCAAAGTGACTTTGTGCCTTCATCATACGACAGAGCCTTTTTATTCACCACGGCAACAGTCTCCTGCATCATGGCCTTGATCAGCTCCGCACGACCGCACTCACATAAACATACACACGCACATACAGTCAGCAATGTGCAGAGTTGATTCCCGCAGGATCAAGAAATGAATTCAACACACGGCGGCTTCTCACAAAAACGTGTATCAGCACAGTATATATATACCTCGCCAAATCGAAGCAGTTCCAACTAAAACACAGTGTGTAAAACGTAGCCAAACCAAACGGAATGCGCGGCAAGGTGAGGCTTGTTCGCCGCCAGCTAGGCCCCGGGCACGGCGCCCTTCATCCGATCGTACCCCTGTACCTGCCCGTGGTAGCCCGTCGCGTGGCCACCCGCGCCGGCGAACCGGCCACGCCCACGCGCGTAGCCCACCGGACGCGCGCCCACCGGGTGCCGCCCCGTCAACTGCCGGTGCGCCCACGTGCCCGCGCCCAGCGCCAACACCGTGAGGCTACAGCCGAACAGCAGGGCGCCCACCGAGAAGATGGCCACGACCGCCACCGGCGCCCAGAGAGGGCTGGTGAGGAGCAAGAGCGGGGCGAGGACGACGAGCACGACTGATGCGACGGTGAGCGTGACGCCGGTGAGGACCAGGAGGGCGCCCAAGGAAACGGCGAGGGCTAGGTAGACGAGGAGCTGGGCGTTGGATGGACGGACGCGCCGGCGAGGCGAGTAGGACGCTTGGACGCTACGGGGCCGGACCGGACGAGGGAAGACTGGCAACGAGCTTCCCGGCCGATCCGCCATGGCACGAGCCGCAAGATGGATGGATGGGAAGATGGAATTGCTGGTGAGGAGATGGCGGGGAGGAGTTGAAGTGTGCGTGCTTGTCGGGAACGACGCGTGCCAGCAGGCCAGCGTGTAAGGCATGCACGGCGACGTGTGGCACCGCCGGCACCGATGAGCACAGTGCAACTAAAAGTGAAACACAAGCTTTCGTTGCTTTGTTGGAGCAAGACACTTGACATACACACACCAATTGAACAGTCCTCTGCTGAGGTTATCCGTGAAATTTTGGAACTGAAATTTCTGATAATTTACACGTTGTTCACCTTGCTCTGGTCCAGAGCTTGAAGGCATCTTAATTCGCAGAAATTTTAAAACACAGAAACAAGAAAAAACACAAAAATAGAATGTCATGACATCTTGATTGTACGACAAGAATTCAAGTTATTTGATTGTGCACATGAAAACTATAGGATTATTCACAAAGATTGTAGTGAAATTTTCGTGTGGAATAGTATAAATGAATCCTAAGGGAAAAATATCATATGGATTGTATTCTTTCGAATCAAACAACACACGTAGGAAAAACTCCCAAGGTTAGAGTCCTCCAAAATGCTTTTGCCAATCCTTTGAATCGAAGAGCCCCTACTTAGAGATGTTGGAAGCGAAAAACTGTGACACTGTACACGCTGTTAAGTTGTTCCATCGTTATGCCGTCGTTTTAGCTCATCAAAAGCACCCAAGCTCTGAGCAGTGAACCCGCCTGTAAACTAAGATCATGGCAAAGATAAATACCGCAGGTTATTTTCTAGGAGTAGTATATAAAAGACCTAAAACCATCCTATGTATCAACAAACAATTCCATTATTTCCTCTACCTGATGAACCCGGAACGCGAACCTGACACCCTGATGGAGCAGCACTTCACTGTTCTGCTCTTTCAGACGTTTGAAGAGTGCTGTTTCCCTGGTGTGATCTTTGTTGATGCCTCTTAAACCATCGATCTCCGAGACCACCCGCGTCATGTACTGCTTTGCGAGGTTGACGCACGCCAACTTGACCTGCGAGAAATCACAGCACAACGCATGCGAGAATTCAGACGATAATGTCAGCTTAGGTAAGCATCCACAATGCTATTAGAGTTGTGAAAATGCACCTTGACAATTAAACCTGCGTCTGACATCCAGCCAACTGGGATGTCTTGCTCCTTGTACCGTGAGATGAGATTGTTCTTCGTGTCGGCGGCATCCCTATCTTGCAGGAACTTGTGGACGCTCTTCTCTGTTCTGAGAATAATAAACAGAACAGGGGAATTTTAGCCAGCGCACTCGTTCATCTAGGCACTCAAGTTACCCAGCCATGAGACAGGAAGACGTACTTCTCAAAGAGGGAGTACATCCTGCCGAGCGCTGCGTCGCGGTGGAGCGCGCGGTCATCGACGAAGGACGAGATCTGCTTCTCTAGTTGCAGAAGGCCCTGGTACCTGGCAGCGGCGTCTCGCAATGTGTCTGCTCTTTTCTCCGGCCAGTCGAAGTGCTTCAGGACTGCTTGTTCATCCACCTGAAGAATAATACTACGTTCATCGACTTCTGGTCAATCAGGGAGAGGTTACCGGTCAAAAGAATGAGCGGACACTCACCAGGAAGGAGAGCTCTTCGTCGAGCCATGTCACAAACGCGACGACGTCCTCGATGCTCGCGAAGGTCGCATCCCGGACTTCGGCGACCAAGGTTCGCACAAAGTCCCCTTGGGTCTCCACATCGGCTTGAACCTACAACGCCGGCTACAATTATATAGGAGTATTCTGCTCCGTGGTGGTAATTAATAAGCACGCAAATTTGTTGCTGTGCTTGATCAAAGAGGAAACGGCGCATTATTTCGTACTCACGGCAAGGAGATGGGGGGAGTTCTTGGTGATCTCCCCGATCAGGTCGCTCTTGGGAGCCGTTGACCCGCCGGACGCCTTGGGGCCTCGGGAGCCAGCCTGCCTGGCCTCGCCGCGCCTGGTCAGGGACTGGTAGAACTCCACGATCTCGGGCGCGCGGCGCATTCTTTCGCCGCCGCCGCCCACAGCCACATGCGGACGGCCCTTGCCGGGCAGTTTCGTAGACGGCGGCGGCGGGACAGGACCTCCAGGCAGCCGGGGAGGAGGCCCAGGTGACGGTGGAACGCCTGGCGGGCGTGGCGGGCAGGTCAACGACGGGCTGCTGGTGGGTGCGGCGGGGACGGTCGGCTTGGTCCGCCTCGGCGGCGGCTTCGGCTTCCTCGGAGCTCTCTTGTTGGAGGCAAGCCGCTCCTCCATCGTTTCCTCGTTCCTGAAAACTTCGCGTGGTGTTCTTGCACACGAAGCAGTTGAACGTCTCCGCTGTCTGCCTCACCCTCACCCTACCGGTCACATGCTGCCGTGTTAATTTGCAAACGCGGATTAGCTTGACTTTTGCGATCACGTATGGGGCCGGAGTTGAATCCATCGTTAACACATTAACGGCGCGTTTGGTTCGCGACTTCTTCGCTGTCTCCCGATTACACCGGCTCACGATTGCGTTACAGGCGTTTGTTTGGATTTGGTTGGTTTCAGGTACCGTGTAATCGCAAAACATTCTTCACTAAACTGAAAACACCCGATAGAGCCCGATATGAAATAACACAGCCACTCTTCCGGATTGGTTTCTTCACCGCGAGGACCAGGCAGTAGCATCGGTGATCTCCCTCCGCCATGAGCAGCACCGCCGGCGACCCCCCTCCGCCATGAGCAGCAGCGCCACCGTATCAATTCGCTGCCGCCGTGAGCAGCAACGCTGCCGATGTCCCTTCGTCGCCACCACCATAAGCAGCGCCGCTGATGTCCCTTCGCCGCCACCGCCGTGAGCAGCGCCGCTGATCTTCCTTCACCGTCGTGATCAGTAGCGCTCTATGAGCAGCCGGTGATCTCGTTTCTCATCGCAAGCCATCCCCGCAGCCACCCCTGGGGCATTTTCTACACGGCCGGCCGGCGGCGGCGGCGCCATTGTTTCCCCTTCCCTTTCCTTGTGTGAACCAAACACATCACGTATTCGCTTATCTCTGATCTAATACAGTGTATTCTCATTACAATACTGAATATGTTACCTATGCTTGAACCAAACGCGTCGTAATTCTTTTTCTGCGGAAGAATTTCATTAATTAACCCAGTAGATGGCATTATATTGTACTTATGCACTGCTCGAGTTTGATCTGTTCCGACGAAAGGATTAGGTGGTCAGATCACTAATTCAGTAGACAGTTACAATGTGATGTTAACCATGTAATTTTCAGCAAGGCGATGGTGATACTAGCAAAGTCAACGAAACAATTAGTAAAAAAAAATGATGCGCACACGTATTAGCAAAATCCACAAGCCAAACCAAAGCATGAAATGTTCGGATTAAGAGTGCACTTCAAACATTCTAAGAGCACGTTTTTTCATGTGAGATTCTAAGGACATCTCCAATACCTACCCACAAAATGGCATAATATTTATTTATGGTTACGGGTATGTCTCTAGATTCATCCGTAAATCCGCATACGAGAACTGGCCATCTAATTATGTCCCTTAAAAGTCCTGTTCCTACTTTCCTTAAGTCCGTAACACCCAATAGCATAAAATCTTTGAGGAGTAAAATAATCAAATGCAACACTAATTCAAATATAAATATTGCAATCCAACTAGGTTTTGAATTAAAAATAAATAAACCCGCACATAAGGTCTATTTCTCCTCTTCAAGCGCCCACAGATGCTCAATGAGATCTTCCTTAAGCTATCCATGAGTTCCTCGATGTCGAGTATGTTGATGCATTTGGACAAACTCCTCAAACGTGGCCGGATTTTGATGTGGAAATTCGATAGGATCATCCATCTTCTCAAATTCCAAACCTCTGGCAGCATCTTCACTTTCATCCTCCATGATCATGTTGTGCATGATCACGCAACACTTCATCACCTCCCACAAGGTCTCCAGGTCCCATATTTTCCTAGGTCCTCGAACAACTGTAAAACGAGCTTGGAGCACTCCAAATACGCTCTGCACATCCTTTCTAACTCCTTGTCTTTGAGCAAAGTGAGATCTTTTCTCACCAACTAGGTCAGAGATAGTTGACAACAGTTCTTGTGGAAGGATGGATACCTACTGGTGGCAATATACCCTAAAGACAATAATATGGTATTGTGTTATTTATTCTCATGTTTATAATTAAGAGTTTATATTCTATGTTATAACTGTTATGATTCTGGAATATGCTATTCAGTGGAAAACCCATATGCACGTGCAGAATGATAAGTGGTAAAACATGATTCCTAGTCTTGCCTCTAGCACTAGCTCAAGTGTCGTATGTTGATCGTGTTTTTAGGATCTTGGGATATCGTTAAGTGTAACGATGGTCCTAAAATAACATTGAGAGTATGGCATTGGAAGAACGATGATATTGAATTGACCCAACTTGTTTGTTATACTTTGAGATACAATCGTCACAAGTCAATCGATATAACACAGAGAGTTAATGTATCCTTTAGTTCCTTGGACCATAAGAGTATCGTAGTCACTTCTTACCGGACGATGGACTTTGGGGTTGCTCAAACGTCATCTATAACACGGTGATTATAAGGACAACTTTCAGGCTCATCGGAAAGTTTGACAAGTGGCTAGATAGCTTAAGAGTGGGATTTTCTCCTCCGATGATGAAGAGATATTCTTAGGACCCTCTCGATGTAACGACATCCACCATCATCTGGACAAACACGGGTGACTAGGTCCAGGGATGCCAGAACATGTCAACGAGGAAGAAGAATAAAACCGGTAACGAGGAGACCGGTATAGTGAGCATAAGAATGACTCAAGAGGATAATGATATATCTCACCTCGGGTTTTGTAAAGTATCATGAAGCAAAGGGAATAACACATGATAACCAAAGGTTCACCCGAGTATCATTCATGTATACATAGTGATCAATATGGATGGCCACGATTATGCTATTGGTCATTGGACAAAAGGAGTTTTGTTCATGTCTATGTTTTATCGAACCTAAAGGGTCACACGCTTAAGGGAATCATGATATCTTGACTATTAGTGGAGTAAGAGTTGTGAAAAAGTATTCACCAAATAGTTTCATGAATATTAGAAATAGTTTTGAGAGAAACCGGAAGCGTTTCAGAGTTATAGGAAGAGTTTCAGAGTTTACCGGGTAATACCGGTGAAAGTGCAAGTGTCACTTAAATTATATTGTGGTGTGATGAAAATTTGGTTAGTGAAACTAATATCAGTTGCTAAATTTTATCTCAGGATATTGGTTCCAAGGTATTCTTGATGGAGGTGTGCGACCCCCCAATTCAAAAAGATCAAAGGCGTGGTTTACCGGTGATTCGAAGGTTTTCTTTTTGGTTTGATTCGAGTCGTAGGAAAGACTGCACCATTAAGAGGGGTCTTTGTGGATTTATGTTGTGTGGGAATGACATCGTCAAAACCTATACACCGGCCTTCCCACTCCTACCACCAAATACCCACAGTGTGCTAGCTGTGGTATCCAGGAAGTTTGCAACCGAAGTTTTCTGGATACCTAATACGTCCATTTTGCATCATGCTTTTATATCGATATTTATTGCATTATGGGCTGTTATTACACATTATGTCACAATACTTATACCTATTCTCTCTTATTTTACAAGGTTTACATGAAGAGGGGGAATGCCGGCAGCTGGAATTCTGGGCTGGAAAAGGAGCAAATATTATAGACCTATTCTGCACAGCTCCAAAAGTCCTGAAACTTCACGGAAGTCATTTTTGGAATTAATAAAAAATACCGAGTGAAGAAAATACCAGAGGGGGCCCACACCCTGGCCACGCGGGTGGAGGGCGCGCCCCCTGCATCATGGGCCCCCTGGTGGCCCTCCGATGCCCATCTTTGGCTATATGGAGTCTTTCTTCGAGGAAAAAAATCATAAGAAAGCTTTTGGGAAGAAACTCCACCGCCACGAGGCGGAACCTTGGCGAACCAATCCAGGGCTCCAACAGAGCTGTTCTGCCGGGGAAACCTCCCTCCGGGAGGGGGAAATCATCACCATCGTCATCACCAACGATCCTCTCATCGGGATGGGGTCAACCTCCATCAACATCTTCACAACACCATCTCATCTCAAACCCTAGTTCATCTCTTGTATCCAATCTTTGTATCCAAACCTCAGATTGGTACATGTGGGTTGCTAATAGTGTTGATTACTCCTTGTAGTTGATGCTAGTTGGTTTACTTGGTGGAAGATCATATGTTCAGATCCATTATGCATATTAATACCGCTCTGATTATGAACATGAATATGCTTTGTGAGTAGTTACGTTTGTTCCTGAGGACATGGGAGAAGTCTTGCTATAAGTAGTCATGTGAATTTGGTATTCGTTTGATATTTTGATGAGATGTATGTTGTCATCTGAAAGTGCGTTATATCGACTAGAGGGGGGGGGGGTGAATAGGCGATTTTTATGAAAGTCTTCAAAACGTGAAGGTTATGAAGACAAACAGTACAGATATGCCAATCACTTAAGCAGCGGAAGTTAGATTACACTAGACAAGCCATGGTCAAGTATTCAATAGAGTAAAAACACAAGACAAGTAGCTGTAGTGTAATAAGGATCAGGTAGGAAGAGGTTATGAAGCCAAACAGATCATACAGTTATGTTGTGAAGACAGAAGATAAAGCAAGCATGCAATGGCTTCACGGTGTGTAACAGAAAGTAAAAGGAAGTGAAGATGAAACCAGTGACACGCTGAAGACAATGATTTGTTGGACCAGTTCCAGTTGCTGTGACAATTGTATGTCTGGTTGGAGCGGCTAGGTATTTAAACCAAAGGACACACAGTCCCGGACACCCAGTCCTGAACACGCAGCTCAGGACACCCAGTCCTCACCGTTTTCTCCTTGGGCCAAGGTCACACAGACCTCGCCCAATCACTCTGGTAAGTCTTCAAGGTAGACTCCCAAACCTTCACAGACTTCGTTCACTGGCAATCCACAATTTCTCATGGATGCTCAGAACGCGACGCCTAACCGGCTGGAGGATGCACAGTCCTCAAGTGTAATAAGTCTTCAGATCACTCAGACACAAAGACTTAAGTGATGCCCAATTTACTCTGGCTCTGGGTGGTTAGGGCTTTTCTCCTCGCTAGGAATTTTCTCTCAAAGGCTTTGAGGTGGGTTGCTCTCAAACGACAAAAGCCATACACTGAAATCTGAGCAGCCAACCGTTTATGGTTGTAGGAGTGGACTATTTATAGCCACTTGGCAACCCGACCTGATTTGTCCGAAATGACCCTGGGTCACTAAGGAACTGACACGTGTACCAACGGTCGGATTTCGAACTCACATGGCAACTTTACTTGGGCTACAAGTAAAGCTGACTTGTCTGACTCTGGACAAGATTTTCTCTCATAGTCTTCGCTCGAAGACATAGGATTTGAATTAGGCATCACTTCAGTCATCCTGACTGGTTCTCTTGGACCCCACTTAATAGTACGGTGGTTCCTATGACAGAACATAAATGAAGTAAAACTACGAAGGATCTAAGTCTTCGAGTTCCATAAGCTTCATAGGGAGTCTTCACATGTCATTGTCTTCAATATGAATATCTTCATAAACCACCATTGTCCTCAATGTCTTCGTACATTTTTAGGGGTCATCTCTGGTAGTGAAACCGAATCATTGAGGGACTTCTATCTGTGTTATCCTGCAATTCTCACAAACACATTAGTCCCTCAACTAGGTTTGTCGTCAATACTCCAAAACCAACTAGGGGTGGCACTAGATGCACTTACAATCTCCCCCTTTTTGGTGATTGATGACAAACTAGTTGAAGTTTTCAACGGGGAATATAATTTGTGAAATTGTAAAGGAATTGTCTTCATAAGCTGCAAGGGCTCCCCCTGAAGATGTGCATATAAGTAATTTGCTTCTGGAACGCAAATGCACATGGCAGGTTGTACTTGTGGAAATCCACTTCAACTTATGATGACAATCCACCATGCATGTAAAAGTATATGAAGAGAATGACATGCATAATGAAAAATGGACGTCTGCGAAATGATATAAGTGCGGAAATTATCGTCGTACATGCGGAATTTATCTTCGCAAAAACATAGTGGCAAACAAGTAGTAGACGACCATCAAGTTTAAGTGTTACAACTCAAAGAACCAACTGTAGCAAAACGAGAGTTGTAAGCACGAAGCAAAATGTAGCAAAATATAAAGCACCCGCCCATATTGACCCGCTTGAAGACTATAAACATCATATGCTTCTCCCCCTTTTGTCAGTGATGACCAAAAAGGTTTGAAGACATAGAGTTTTCTACGCGTTCCCAGGCGCAGCAGGGTCGGTGGAGGCGTTTGGTGGTGCTGAAGAGCTTGGTGCAGGGTCGACGCGTGCTGAAGGAGGTGGTGGTGATGTAGCGTCATCTTCTTCTTCGATAATTCGGGCGGACACGGTGGCAGCAGAGGAAGAGAACTCTGAATCTTCAAGTGATGGTGTGCTTCGCATCACAGCTCTTCTAGGAGGTGTGGAGTCAAACTTGAATCGCTCTTTGAAGCCATCCTCTTGAAGTTCAGCGTCAGTGCACATCATGGTGAGGCCTTTCCAAGTGCGGCGACAGGTTTTGTGTGTGACGAATGCATTCTTGGTGGCCAGATTTCTGATGCGATTGACGTCTTGCATGATACTTCTCATCTGCCTCTTGAGCCAGTCGTGATGCCTATCTTGCTTTTGGTGAAGAGACACAAGAAGTTCTCGGTCATTGAGTGCACGAGTGCGTTTCTTGGGTCTCGGTGCAGCTGTGCTGTCAGTGGCTTCAGTTGATGCAGGGGCACGTGTGGTGCCAGCCATTGGATACACTCTTGAGATGGCTTCAACACCTTCTTCATTCTGAGTGAAGCTCTGGTGTTCTGCATTCTGAAGACTTAATGGTTGCTTGGCAGGCTCAGGATATATTGCTTCAGCAGAGGTGTCCACATCGGGTAAGAAGATCCTATGATTGCGGGCTGAGGGCTGATAGGAGATAGTGTTGGGAAACGTAGTAATTTCAAAATTTTTCCTACGCACACGCAAGATCATGGTGATGCATAGCAACGAGAGGGGAGAGTGTTGTCTACGTACCAACGCAGACCGACTGCGGAAGTGATCACACAACATAGAGGAAGTAGTCGTACGTCTTCCTGATTCGACCGATCCAAGCACCGTTACTCCGGCACCTCCGAGTTCTTAGCACACGTTCAGCTCGATGATGATCCTCGGGCTCCGATCCAGCAAAGCGTCGAGGAAGAGTTCCGTCAGCACGACGGCGTGGTGACGATCTTGATGTACTACCGACGCAGGGCTTCGCCTAAGCACTACAATGGTATGATCGAGGTGGAATTTGGTGGCAGGGGGCACCGCACACGGCTAAGGAACGATCTCAAGGATCAACTTGTGTGTCTAGAGGTGCCCCCTGCCCCCGTATATAAAGGATGAGAGGGGGAGGGCTGGCCGGCCAAGCTTGGAGGCGCAGGAGGAGTCCTACTCCCACCGGTTGTAGGACTCCCCCCTCCAATCCTATTCCAACTAGGATTCCTTAAAGGGGAGAGAGAGAGAGGGTGGCCGGCCCCTTCTCCTAGTCCTAATAGGACTAGGGGGAGGGGGGAGGTGCGCAGCCCTTGTGGGCAGCCCTCTCACCTTTCCAATAAGGCCCATGTAGGCCCATTTGGCTCCCGGGGGGTTCCGGTAACCCTCCCGGTATTCCGGTAAAATCCCGATTTCACCCGGAACACTTCCGGTGTCCAAACATAGGCTTCCAATATATCAATCTTTACGTCTCGACCATTTCGAGACTCCTCGTTATGTCCGTGATCACATCCGAGACTCCGAACAACCTTCGGTACATCAAAATGCATAAACTCATAATAACTGTCATCGTAACGTTAAGCGTGCGGACCCTACGGTTCGAGAACAATGTAGACATGACCGAGACACGTCTCCGGTCAATAACCAATAGCGGGACCTGGATGCCCATATTGGCTCCTACATATTCTATGAAGATCTTTATCGGTCAGACCGCATAACAACATACGTTGTTCCCTTTGTCATCGGTATGTTACTTGCCCGAGATTCGATTGTCGGTATCCAATACCTAGTTCAATCTCGTTACTGGCAAGTCTCTTTACTCGTTCCGCAATACATCATCTCACAACTAACATCTTAGTTATAATGCTTGCAAGGCTTATGTGATGTGTATTACAAAGAGGGCCCAGAGATACCTCTCCGACACTCGGAGTGACAAACCCTAATCTCGAAATATGCCAACCCAACATCTACCATTGGAGACACCTGTAGTACTCCTTTATAATCACCCAGTTACGTTGTGACGTTTGGTAGTACCCAAAGTGTTCCTCCGGTAAACGGGAGTTGCATAATCTCATAGTTATAGGAACATGTATAAGTCATGAAGAAAGCAATAGCAACATACTAAACGATCGGGTGCTAAGCTAATGGAATGGGTCATGTCAATCAGATCATTCATCTAATGATGTGATCCCATTAATCAAATAACAACTCTTTGTCCATGGTTAGGAAACATAACCATCTTTGATTAACGATCTAGTCAAGTAGAGGCATACTAGTGACACTCTGTTTGTCTATGTATTCACACATGTATTATGTTTCCGGTTAATACAATTCTAGCATGAATAATAAATATTTATCATGATATAAGGAAATAAATAATAACTTTATTATTGCCTCTAGGGCATATTTCCTTCAGTCTTCCACTTGCACTAGAGTCAATAATCTAGATCACATCACCATGTGATTAACATCGATAGTTCACATCATCATGTGATTAACACCCATAGTTCACATCGCCATGTGACCAACACCCAAAGGGTTTACTAGATTCAGTAATCTAGTTCACATCGCTATGTGATTAACACCCAAAGAGTACTAAGGTGTGATCATGTTTTGCTTGTGAGAGAATCTTAGTCAACGGGTCTGCCACATTCAGATCCACATGTATTTTGCAAATTTCTATGTCAACAATGCTCTGGATGGAGCTACTCTAGCTAATTGCTCCCACTTTCAATATGTATCTAGACCGAGACTTAGAGTCATCTAGATTAGTGTCAAAACTTGCATCGGCGTAACCCTTTACGACGAACCTTTTTATCACGTCCATAATCAAGAAACATATCCTGATTTCACTAAGGATAATTCTGACCGCTGTCCAGTGATCTACTCCTAGATCACTATTATACTCCCTTGCCAAATCAGTGTAGGGTATACAATAGATCTGGTATACAGCATGACATACTTTATAGAACCTATGGCCAAGGCATAGGGAATGACTTTCATTCTCTTTCTATCTTCTGCCGTGGTTGGGCTTTGAGTCTTACTCAACTTCACACCTTATAATACAGGCAAGAACTCTTTCTTTGACTGCTCCATTTTGAACTACTTCAAAATCTTGTCAAGGTATGTACTCATTGAAAAAACTTATCAAGCGTCTTGATCTATCTCTATAGATTTTGAAGCTCAATATGTAAGCAGCTTCACCGAAGTCTTTCTTTGAAAAACTCCTTTCAAACACTCCTTTATGCTTTACAGAATAATTCTACATTATTTCCGATGTCATTCACATATACTTATCAGAAATGTTGTAGTGCTCCCACTCACTTTCTTGTAAATACAGGCTTCACCACAAGTCTGTATAAAACTATATGCTTTGATCAACTCATCAAAGCGTATATTCCAACTCCGAGATGCTTGCACCAGTCCACAGATGGATCGCTGGAGCTTGCACATTTTGTTAGCACCTTTCGGATTGACAAAACCTTCTGTTGCATCATATACAACTCTTCTTTAATAAATCCATTAAGAAATGCAGTTTTGTTTATCCATTTGCCAGATTTCATAAAATGCGGCAATTACTAACATGATTCGGACAGACTCAAGCATAGATACGAGTGAGAAGCTCTCATCGTAGTTAACACCTTGAACTTGTCGAAAACCTTTTGCGACAATTCTAGCGTTGTAGATAGTAACACTACTATCAGCGTCCGTCTTCCTCTTGAAGATCCATTTATTCTCATTGCTTGCCGATCATCGGGCAAGTCAACCAAAGTCCAAACTTTGTTCTCATACATGGATCATATCTCAGATTTCATGGCCTCAAACCATTTCGCGGAATCTGGGCTCATCATCGCTTCCTCATAGTTCGCAAGTTCGTCATGGTCTAGTAACATGACTTCCAAAACAGGATTACCGTACCACTCTGATGCGGATCTCACTCTGGTTTACCTACGAGATTCGGTAGTAACTTGATCTGAAGTTTCATGATCATCATCATTAGCTTCCTCACTAATTGGTGTAGGTGTCACAGAAACCGGTTTCTGTGATGTACTACTTTCCAATAAGGGAGGAGGTACAGTTACCTCATCAAGTTCTACTTTCCTCCCACTCACTTCTTTCGAGAGAAACTCCTTCTCCAGAAAGTTTCCGAATTTAGCAACAAAAGTCTTGCCTTCGGATCTGTGATAGGAGGTGTACCCAACAGTAACTTTTGGGTATCCTATGAAGACATATTTCTCGGATTTGAGTTTGAGCTTATCGAGATGAAACTTTTTCACATAAGCATCGCAACTCCAAACTTTTAAGAAACGACAACTTTTGGTTTCTTGCAAAACCATAGTTCATAAGGCGTCGTCTCGACGGATATAGATGGTGCCCCTTTTTTTAACGTGAATGCAACTGTCTTTAATGCATGACCCCAAAAACGATAGTGGTAAATCGGTAAGAAACATCATAGATTGCACTATATCCAATAAAGTACGGTTATGACGTTCGGACACACCATTACACTATGGTGTTCCATGTGGCGTGACTAGTGAAACTATTTCACATTGTTTTTAACTGAAGGCCAAACTCGTAACTCAAATACTCTTCTCTACGATCAGATCATAGAAACTTTATTTTCTTGTTACGATGATTTTTCACTTCACTCTGAAATTCTTTGACTTTTTCAAATGTTTCAGACTTATGTTTCATCAAGTAGATATACTCATATCTGCTCAAATCATCTGTGAAGATCAGAAAATAATGATACCTGTCGCGAGCCTCAATATTTATCGGACCACATACATCAGTATGTATGATTTCCAACAAATCTGTTGCTCGCTCCATTGTTCCGAAGAACAGAGTCTTAGTCATCTTGCCCATGAGGCATGGTTCACAAGCATCAACTGATTCATAATCAAGTGATTCCAAAAGCCCATCAGCATGGAGTTTCTGCATGCGCTTTGCACCGATATGACCTAAACGGCAGTGCTACAAATAAGTTGCACTATCATTATTAACTTTGCATCTTTTGGTTTCAATATTATGATTATGTGTATCACTACGATCGAGATCCAACGAACTATTTTCATTGGGTGTGTAACCATATAAGGTTTTATTCATGTAAACAGAACAACAATTTATTCTCTTACTTAAATGAATAACCGTATTACAATAAACATGATCAAATCATATTCATGCTCAATGCAAACACCAAATAACACTTATTTAGTTTCAACACTAATCCCGAAAGTATAGGGAGAGTGCGATGATGATCATATCAATCTTGGAACTACTTCCAACTCACATCGTCACCTCGACTTTTACTAGTTTCTGTTTATTCTGCAACTCCCGTTTCGAGTTACTACTCTTAGCAACTGAACCAATATCAAATACTGAGGGGTTGCTATAAACACTAGTAAAGCACACATCAATAACATGTATATCAAATATACTTTTGTTCACTTTGCCATCCTTCTTATCCGCCAAATACTTGGGGCAGTTCCGCTTCCAGTGACCAGTCCCTTTGCAATAGAAGCACTTAGTCTCAGGCTTAGGACCAGACTTGGGCTTCTTCACTTGAGCAGCAACTTGCTTGCCGTTCTTCTTGAAGTTCCCCTTCTTCCCTTTTGCCCTTTTCTTCAAACTAGTGGTCTTGTCAACCATCAACACTTGATGTTTTTCTTGATTTCTACCTTCGTCGATTTCAGCATCACGAAGAGCTTGGGAATCGTTTTCGTTATCCCTTGCATATCATAGTTCATCATGAAGTTCTACTAACTTGGTGATGGTGAGTAGAGAATTCTGTCAATCACTATCTTATCTGGAAGATTAACTCCCACTTGATTCAAGCGATTGTAGTACCCAGACAATCTGAGCACATGCTCACTAGTTGAGCGATTCTCCTCCATCTTTTAGCTATAGAACTTGTTGGAGACTTCATATATCTCAACTCGGGTATTTGCTTGAAATATTAACTTCAACTCCTGGAACATCTCATATGGTCCATGACGTTCAAAACGTCTTTGAAGTCCCGATTCTAAGCCATTAAGCATGGTGCACTAAACTATCAAGTAGTCATCATATTGAGCTAGCCAAACGTTCATAACGTCTGCATCTGCTCCTGCAATAGGTCTGTCACCTAGCGGTGCATCAAGGACATAATTCTTCTGTGCAGCAATGAGGATAAACCTCAGATCACGGATCCAATCCGCATCATTGCTACTAACATCTTTCAATACAATTTTCTCTAGGAACATATCAAAGTAAACACAGGGAAGAAACAACGCGAGCTATTGATCTACAACATAATTTGCAAAATACTACCAGGACTAAGTTCATGATAAATTTAAGTTCAATTTAATCATATTACTTAAGAACTCCCACTTAGATAGACATCCCTCTAATCCTCTAAGTGATCACGTGATCCAAATCAACTAAACCATAACCGTTCATCACGTGAGATGGAGTAGTTTTCAATGGTGAACATCGTTATGTTGATCATATCTACTATATGATTCACGCTCGACCTTTCGGTCTCTGTGTTCCGAGGCCATATCTGCATATGCTAGGCTCGTCAAGTTTAACCTGAGTATTCTGCGTGTGCAAAACTGGCTTGCACCCGTTGTAGATGGACGTAGAGCTTATCACACCCGATCATCACGTGGTGTCTGGGCACGACGAACTTTGGCAACGGTGCATACTCAGGGAGAACACTTCTTGATAATTTAGTGAGAGATCCTCTTATAATGCTACGGTCAATCAAAGCAAGATAAGATGCATAAAAGGATAAACATCACATGCAATCAATATAAGTGATATGATATGGCCATCATCATCTTGTGCTTGTGATCTCCATCTCCGAAGCACCGTCATGATCACCATCGTCACCGGCACGGCACCTTGATCTGCATCGTAGCATCGTTGTCGTCTCGCCAATCTTATGCTTCCACGACTATCACTACCGCTTAGTAATAAAGTAAAGCATTGCATCGCGATTGCATTGCATACAATAAAGCGACAACCATATGGCTCCTGCCAGTTGCCGATAACTTGGTTACAAAACATGATCATCTCATACAATAAAATTTAGCATCATGCCTTGACCATATCACATCACATCATGCCCTGCAAAAACAAGTTAGACGTCCTCTACTTTGTTGTTGCATATTTTACGTGGCTGCTACGGGCTTAAGCAAGAACTCATCTCACCTACGCATCAAAACCACAACGATAGTTTGTCAAATAGACTCCGTTTTAACCTTCTCAAGGACCGGGCGTAGCCACACTCGGTTCAACTAAAGTTGGAGAGACAGTCGCCCGCAAGCCATCTATGTGCAAAGCACGTCGAGGGAACCGGTCTCGCGTAAGCGTACGCGTAAGGTTGGTCCGGGTCGTCTCGTCCAACAATACCGCTGAACCAAAGTATGACATGCTGGTAGGCAGTATGACTTGTATCGCCCACAACTCACTTGTGTTCTACTCGTGCAAATAACATCAAACCATAAAACCTAGGCTCAGATGCCACTGTTGGGAAATGTAGTAATTTCAAAAAATTTCCTACGCACACGCAAGATCATGGTGACGCATAGCAACGAGAGGGGAGAGTGTTGTCTACGTACCAATGCAGACCGACTACGGAAGCGATCACACAACATAGAGGAAGTTGTCGTACGTCTTGCCGATCCGACCGATCCAAGCACCGTTACTCCGGCACCTCCGAGTTCTTAGCACATGTTCAGCTCGATGACGATCCTCGGGCTCCGATCCAGCAAAGTGTCGAGGAAGAGTTCCGTCAGCACGACGGCGTGGTGACGATCTTGATGTACTACCGACGCAGGGCTTCGCCTAAGCACTACAATGGTATGATCGAGGTGGAATTTGGTGGCAGGGGGCACCGCACACGGCTAAGGAACGATCTCAAGGATCAACTTGTGTGTCTAGAGGTGCCCCTTGCCCCCGTATATAAAGGATGAGAGGGGGAGGGCTGGCCGGCCAAGCTTGGAGGCGCAGGAGGAGTCCTACTCCCACCGGGAGTAGGACTCCCCCCTCCAATCCTATTCCAACTAGGATTCCTTAAAGGGGAGAGAGAGAGAGGGTGGCCGGCCCCTTCTCCTAGTCCTAATAGGACTAGGGGGAGGGGGGAGGTGCGCAGCCCTTGTGGGCAGCCCTCTCACCTTTCCACTAAGGCCCATGTAGGCCCATTTGGCTCCCGGGGGGTTCCGGTAACCCTCCCGGTATTCCGGTAAAATCCCGATTTCACCCGGAACACTTCCGGTGTCCAAACATAGGCTTCCAATATATCAATATTTACGTCTCGACCATTTCGAGACTCCTCGTCATGTCCGTGATCACATCCGGGACTCCGAACAACCTTCGGTACATCAAAATGCATAAACTCATAATAACTGTCATCGTAACGTTAAGCGTGCGGACCCTACGGTTCGAGAACAATGTAGACATGACCGAGACACGTCTCCGGTCAATAACCAATAGTGGGACCTGGATGCCCATATTGGCTCCTACATATTCTACGAAGATCTTTATCGGTCAGACCGCATAACAACATACGTTGTTCCCTTTGTCATCGGTATGTTACTTGCCCGAGATTTGATCGCCGGTGTCCAATACCTAGTTCAATCTCGTTACTGGCAAGTCTCTTTACTCATTCCGTAATACATCATCTCACAACTAACATCTTAGTTATAATGCTTGCAAGGCTTATGTGATGTGTATTACCGAGAGGGCCCAGAGATACCTCTCCGACACTCGGAGTGACAAACCCTAATCTCGAAATACGCCAACCCAACATCTACCATTGGAGACACCTGTAGTACTCCTTTATAATCACCCAGTTACGTTGTGACGTTTGGTAGTACCCAAAGTGTTCCTCCGGTAAACGGGAGTTGCATAATCTCATAGTTATCGGAACATGTATAAGTCATGAAGAAAGCAATAGCAACATACTAAACGATCGGGTGCTAAGCTAATGGAATGGGTCATGTCAATCAGATCATTCATCTAATGATGTGATCCCATTAATCAAATAACAACTCTTTGTCCATGGTTAGGAAACATAACCATCTTTGATTAACGAGCTAGTCAAGTAGAGGCATACTAGTGACACTCTGTTTGTCTATGTATTCACACATGTATTATGTTTCCGGTTAATACAATTCTAGCATGAATAATAAATATTTATCATGATATAAGGAAATAAATAATAACTTTATTATTGCCTCTAGGGCATATTTCCTTCAGATAGCAGAGTGAAGCTTGATCAGCCTCATAACCCAAGGAGCATAAAACTTCAAACCAAAGAGATCTGAGCCAGACGCTTCAAGTTGGCGTATAAAGAGATCCTGTGCGTTGAAGCATTTGCCATGCAGGATACAGAAGATGAGAGTCTTCATTGCACCTTCAACCTTGGCATATGGAGAGTGCCCCTTAATGGGCCATAGAGTCCGCCTGACGATGTGATATATGGTTCTGGGCAGGTACTCTAAGTCTTCAACGAAGAACTCAGTTGGATAAGGTGCATCATGAGGCAATGGCTTCATCATTGAGAGCATCTGACTCATATTTGGCTCAGGCCGCTGGAATATGCTCGCAATTGCTTCAGCATGAAGTTGGCAGCCTTCTTCGAAGAGTTCGCCAGGAGTGGGTAGGCCGGTAAGCTCAATGATTTCGAATGCATTAGCTTCATTATGGACATTGCCGGTCATCCACTCCAGGACCCAAGTCTTCGGATCTCTGTTATAGCCTTTGATATGCAGGGTGGCATAGAATTGGAGAAGAAGCTCTTCATTCCAGTGCTCTTCATCGGTGATAAACGGCAGCAGACCCACTTGCTTGAAGCAATCCAGTGCTTCTTCCAGACCAGGCAGACCAGCAACAGCTTCAACCTCAAGGCACTGGTGAGGAAAGATGCGGCCTTGGTTGTATAGGATGCATGAATAATAGCTGCGTTGTGGGTAGCTCCAGAACCTATCTGATACAATCTGTTCCCTTGAATAAGGGTTCGTGGAGCTGTTGAAGAACATGTTATCTGCCCTGAAGCTGTTGATGTTGAAGGAGCCAGGAGCTGATGCAGGACCTGGGAACCTTGGCAGTCGTGGGATTGGCTTCTGGACTTGGGGCCTGTGCGCAACATGATAGTTGAATTGTGGACCGGCAGCAGACTCAGGCACAGAAGGTTCATGTGCAGTAGCTTCAGTGTCTCTTGAAGCTGTTGTTGGGAAGGGCTCCACAATTGCTTCAGTGTTGGTTGTGGCAGCCTCAACGTTTTCAGCCTCAACACGTGTAGTGAGAGGGACAGATTCAGGTACGTTCTCCTGGAAAACTGCTTCTTGTTGGTGTGGGGGAGATGGAGCTTAAGGTTCTTCTTCAATATCTTCGGCGGATGCAGCCGGAATGTTGTCAGCAGCCTGAGCCCTTGGCCCTTTGCGAAGCCTATGGAATGTAGGCGACGCCGGTGGAGTTGCAGTGGGCTGGGGCTCATTATCTTCCTCCTGTGGGCGATCTGCCCACGATGCATCTTGTGTGATTGGTGTCAATGGACAACCAATGCTGATCAGTTCGCTTGTCTCAAGCTGAGGAAGGGCTGTATCACCTTGTACATTGTCTTGGAGACCAATGTCTTCAGCAGCGTTGGGGTCGGCTACTGGAATGTCTTCAGCGTGCGGAGCCTCTGTGAAAGCAGGCTCATGCACTGTCAACTGACGATCTTCGTCAGGATAGCAGACGGAGAGGGGTTCGACTATCAAGGGCTCTGTGGGAGCAGCCCGGGATTTCTTGGTCTTGCGCTTCTTGATGGTGGGGTCAGAAGGAGAGGCTTCAGAGTGTTTCCTCTTCCTTGCTTCAGCTTCGGCTGTCCGTGTCTTCTTGAGCTCTGAAGCGGTTGACCGGTTCTTGGGCTTCGAGCCAGTCGTAGCAGTGGGGAAGACAATCAGAACAGCTTCTTGCCTTGGTGCCTCTGGTTCAGCCACAACAGGCTTCTTCTTTTTCTTCGCGGCCATCCTGGTGTCGATGCCGGGACGCCCAAGTGCCTTGCGCTTCTCGGCCTCATTGTAGGCCTGCACACAACGATCAGCCAGAGTCTTCATTCGCTCCCGCGAACCCTGAGCTTCTGCACGTTTCTTCAGAAAGTTTTCCTTTAACTCGTGCAACATGATCTTGAAGTCCTTGACTTCTTGGACGCTGAGCCTGGCCATATTCTGCTTGAACTGAGCCTTTTCAAAATCAATTTTCTGCTTCAGTTCAACAATGCGCCGGGCAATTGCAAGTTCTGAAGCAATAGCGCCTTGGAAGGCGACGCTGAGGCCAATGGGCAGCTGCAGATCATCGAAGCTGATATTTGGTGTAGCAAACCACTCATCGATGAAGTTGTGGATGATTGCTACATCAAACAGAGGCAGATTGTTGAAGATTTCAGCCTCCTCCTTGCTCTTGATGAGCTGCTCAAGAGCGTCATCTCCAAGATCTTCATCGCTTGAAAGATCAATGGTTTCGCAGCGCAGAATGGCAGCAGTTGTGAGCTCTTTGCCTATGTGTGGCTGAGGCTTCTTGGCTTCTTGGGGCTTGGAGACTCGTGATAAGTCTTCAGACTGCACACTGGCTTCAGGAGGTGCAGTTGCCAATGGCTTCGCTCTGGAGATTTTGGGAGAAGCGGCTGGCTTTGAAGCTTTTGGCTTCTTCGTCTGCTTCGGCTTCGGTGCAGCAGGAGCGTCATCAGACTCAGTGTCTGCTGGAGGGTCGTTCACGGCAGTCCCTTGGACTAGAATGCGAGTGATGAGGCCTGCGAGATTGGCATACGGCCCGATGATATTGGGATCGGCGTCGCGTGTGCCATCCACCCTTGGTTCAGAGGGACCAGGGTTGAAGTCCAACCCTAGCTTCTTCTTGTTTTGCTTCGCAGAGTTCTGAGCAAATTGGAAGTTGCGCTTGAACAGATTGTCATCGCGACACCAGAGAAGTGATGACGGATGTGCTTCAGCTGGCTGTGGTCCTCTGACCATGCATGGATAGAAGCCTTGAGCAATGGCTTCATCTCTGGACCGGGGTACGAGATTTTTGTATAATACGTCTCCCCACGGTCTCTTGATGGCACACTTTTCTGCATATTCCTGAGTGACAAAGCGGTATTGGAACCACTGCTCTGCCCAATATCTTCGAATCCATTGGATTCATGTCTTGCGCTGACCATAGCTCTCTTCAAGATCAGTTTTGTACATTTCTGCCAATTCATCAGGCAGATCTTTGGACGTTCCACCACGTCTCTGTCTGCCTCCCTTCCTGGCTGCTGTTTCTGAAGCCATGAATCTTAACTTGGAAGGCTTCAAGATGTTCAAAGTCTTCAAAGGCTTCCTTTTGCTTGACCAACAAGAACTGGCTTCAGGAGAGTTGATGTGATGCTGCAAGTACTCTGCAAATGAATGCAGACTATGAGAACCAAAGGATTCTCCCACGGACATGTACCTGTGACAGCATTAAGGTGCGAGGGAAGGGGAAGAGGTCATATGCATTCTCAGAAGACTTTTGAAGATAAATCGGTTTAGAAGACATTGACCTCATTGTGCGAAGACATTCACTCATAGATAAGGAGTTGGTTCCAGATTTGTACGAACCCACAGATCAGTACAAGTGAGGAATCTAACTACTTCATGATGCACAAGTGAATATTCTAGGCAGGTTATGAGATGCAGATTGAGAGAGATGTAACTTGTGAGAGCAGAAACTTCTTATGGCAGTAGGTGACTGAACTATGGGATCAAAAGAGGCTGTAAAAAGAGGTTTTATTTACCACACTTGGAACTGCTAGACGAAGTGGGAGTTGAGGCCGAGCAGTTCGATCCTCCGTGCCCTAACTTGGCGACGGAAGACACCTACGGCGACGGCGGAGAGAGCGATGTCCGCTGTCGGCGTGAAAACGGCGTCGGAGAGGTTGCGGCAGTGAAGCGCTTCGTCGCCGGCGTCGTCGAGAGCTAGCGGTGGCGCTAGGGTTCGTGCGAGGGTGGAAGAGGAGATAATGACCGCAGTGAATCATGTATTTATAGGGATAGAGGCGGCACTGCGCTATTACTCAGGTGCCCTTGGCGATTCGCATCTGAACAGCACGTGGCCATCATGCGGTATTTTGGGGGTAGTTCCACATCCCACGCATGCCTTGATTGTCGGGTGTCGTTCCTACTTCTCCGGATTTCTTGTTGATGAAAAAGCATTGAAAACGGTTTTAAAGTTTGTCTCTGTGTCTTCTGCTGACAAGGATGCAGTGAAGACATTCGACAGTTTCAATAGAATGCATACGACTTGGAGAGATAGAGTTTGAGGTAGGAAGCATGGAGAGGTTAGGGTCCGATCACATTCACTTAGTTCAAAAGATTCAAACAAGAAGACATAGCTATAAGTGAATGCTGTAGAGGACAGAACACCAGTACATATATATAGATATCTATATAATTAACACAGTGAAGATAATCATGAAGACAAATTGATTGAAGCCAAACCAAATGTGAAGACATTGCGAGGTAACGTCATGAGTGAAACACTTCGAATAGAACGTTTGGTGGTGGCGTTACCCACCGTATAGGAAGTATTAGACTTAGACACGGCGCACAATTATCGTGGCGCTCCGAAGTCAAATTCCATGTTAATGTATTCACACTTAGAATGTATGTCTTCATTGATTGAAGATATACGTTACTTCGTGTGTTGCACATCTAAGTCATCAACATGCATAAGTGTTAGGATGTGTGCCTGATCACAGGACATTTGAGGATTCCAAGATATTTAGCTCACACCGTAACTTGCAAAATCTCTTCTCATCCAAGGGCTTGGTGAAGATATCTGCCAATTGCTCTTCAGTGTTGACGTGTATGATATCGATATCTTCCTTTGCAACATGATCTCTGAGAAAATGATGACGAATTTCAATGTGCTTTGTCTTCGAGTGCTGAACTGGGTTGTTGGCGATCTTGATGGCGCTTTCGTTGTCGCAGTAAAGTGGCACTTGCTTCAGATGAATGCCATAATCCTTGAGGTATTGCTTCATCCATAGAAGCTGAGCGCAGCAGGATCCAGCAGCAATGTATTCAGATTCAACAGTGGAGAGAGATACACAGTTCTGCTTCTTTGAAGACCAACATACAAGTGATCGGCCCAGAAAGTGACATGTGCCTGACATGGACTTCCGATCAACCTTGTCACCAGCGTAAACAGCATCCGAGAATCCAACCAGATCAAACTCTGAGCCCTTTGGATACCATAATCCTAGAGTTGGGGTGTGAGCCAAATATCGAAGAATTCGCTTCACTACTAAGTGATGCGACTCCTTTGGTGCCGCTTGGAATCGAGCACACATGCAAACACTAAGCATAATATCTGGCCTAGATGCACATAAATAAAGCAAAGAACCAATCATGGAGCGGTATACCTTTTGATCGAACTCTTTACCATTGTCGTCAGGACCCAGATGATGTTTGGCTGGCATTGGTGTTGTGAAACCTTTGCAGTCTTGCATGCCGAACTTCTTCAGGCAATCTTTGAGATACTTCTCTTGAGATATGAAGATGCCATTGCGTTGTTGCCGTATCTGAAGACCGAGGAAGAATTTCAGCTCCCCCATCATAGACATCTGATATTGCTCTTGCATCATATATCCAAACTCCTCACTGTACTTCTGATTGGTGCAGCCGAAGATAATGTCATCCACATATATTTGGCACACAAACAGTTCACCATCATATGTCTTCGTGAAGAGAGTGGGATCTAAGGAGCCAGGTATGAAGCCTTTGCTCTTCAGGAAGTATTTGAGTGTGTCATACCAGGCCCGAGGGGCTTGTTTGAGGCCATATAGTGCCTTATTGAGCTTGTAAACCATGTCAGGATGTTTTGGATCTTCAAACCCAGGTGGTTGTGCAACATACACTTCTTCTTCAATCTTGCCATTGAGAAAGGCACTCTTCACATCCATTTGATATAAAAGTATGTTATGATGATTTGCATAAGCCAGCAGTATACGGATGGCTTCAAGTCTGGCCACAGGAGCAAATGTTTCATCGAAGTCAATGCCTTCCACTTGAGTATATCCTTGAGCAACGAGACGAACTTTGTTTCTGACAACTTGACCATGCTCATCTTGCTTGTTGCGGTATATCCATTTGGTGCCTATTATGTTATGCTTCCGTGGATCAGGACGCTTAACCAATTCCCATACATTGTTCAGCTCAAACTGATGAAGCTCTTCTTGCATTGCTTGAATCCACTCAGGTTCCATAAAAGCTTCTTCAACTTTCTTGGGTTCTGTGATTGAAACGAATGCGAAGTGTCCGCAAAAATTTGCTAGTTGAGTTGCCCTTGAACGAGTCAGTGGACCAGGTGCATTGATGCTGTCAATTATTCTGTCAATCTGCACTTCATTGGCAACACGAGGATGTATGGGTCGAAGACTTTGCTCTTGCTGATCTATGTTGTCGTGGGGAGGAATGTCTTCAGGCTGAGCATTGTCTTCATGTGGATCAGGTGCTGAGATGATAAGTTCTTCTTCAGGATGAGCTTCAGAAGGTATAATTTCTCCAGTTCCCATTAGCTTGATTGATTCACTGGCTGGAACTTCATCTAGCACATCTGGCAGTTGCTCTCTTTGTGAACCATTGGTCTCATCGAACCGCACATCCACTGTTTCAACCACTTTGTAGTGAAAGAGATTGAAGACTATGTAGGAGTGTGAATCCTTTCCATATCCAAGCATAAAGCCCTCATGTGCTTTTGGTGCAAATTTTGAGGTGTGGTGTGGGTCCTTGATCCAGCATCTTGAGCCAAATACTCTGAAGTAACTGACATTTGGCTTCTTGCCAGTTAGAAGTTCATAAGATGTCTTGTTAAGAAGCTTGTGAAGATAAACATGGTTGATTGTATGGCATGCAGTGTCAATGGCTTCAGGCCAGAATTTTCTTGGAGTCTTGTACTCATCTAGCATTGTTCTGGCCATCTCAATGAGTGTTCTGTTCTTGCGTTCGATGACGCCATTCTGCTGTGGCGTGTACGGAGCTGAGAATTCATGTGTGATGCCCAAGGTATCCAGATATGTATCAAGGCCAGTGTTCTTGAAATCAGTGCCATTGTCACTTCTGATGTGCTTTATCTTGGTGCCATAATTGTTCATAGCCCAATTTGCGAAGCGTCTGAAGACATCCTGCACTTCAGTCTTGTAAAGGATTATGTGCACCCAAGTATATCTAGAGTAATCATCAACAATGACAAAGCCATAGAGGCAAGCAGTAGTGGAAAAAGTTGAGTAGTGAGTGGGACCAAAGAGATCCATGTGAAGCAGTTCGAAGGGTCGAGTAGTGGTCATGATTGTCTTCGAAGGATGTTTTGCCCTTGTCATCTTCCCTGCTTCACAGGCACCGCATAAGTGATCTTTCTTGAACTTGACGCCCTCGATGCCTATGACATGCTTCTTCTTCGCAAGGGTGTGGAGGTTCCTCATGCCAGCATGCCCAAGCCTTCGATGCCAAAGCCAGCATTCTGAAGCCTTTGCCAGAAGACATACCGCAAGCTGTAGCCCTGCTGAGAAATCTACCATGTACAAATCATCTTTCCGATACCCTTCAAACACTAGAGACTTGTCAGATTCCATTAGTACCAGGCAACGATATTTTCCAAAAATTACAATCATGTTCAAATCGCAAAGCATTGAGACAGATATTAAGTTGAAGCCAAGGGATTCAACAAACATGACTTTATCCATGTGTTGATCCTTTGAGATTGCAACTCTACCTAGACCCAATACCTTACTTTTACCAGTGTCAGCAAATGTGATGTGGCTCTTGTCGGATGGACGTAAGGTTGAGTCCATAAAAAGACTTCTTTTGCTAGTCATGTGATTTGTACACCCACTATCAATAATCCATTTTGAAGACTCTGAAGACGCTGGTGTCGTACCCTACAGTGCATTTAGGGGGATAGGCTTCACGAAGAGTATTGTGAAGCAAAAACATTTGACGAACCAGTGGGTTATGAAAACTTAGATCCAGGTTAGGACTAATAGGGAGAGCAGCATGCGATTCAGGTACGAAATACATAGTGATGCCATTCGGGCATTTGATCTTGTGCCCCACAAGATTTTTAAGGTCCCCAGCAATAGCGTCAGAAGATTTTGGTTTTCTGCTGGAGACCTTTCCCTGCAAAAGAGAGTTAAGCTTTCTTAACCACCCACATCTTCAAGGGTGGCTTAGAAGCAATAAGTCTAAGTGCAGCATCTGAGAATTTTGGCTTTGGAGCCCTAGCAAACAGTCTAGCAGGCGGGCAATAGTACTCATAAGAATAGGCAGAATAGTTCTTGGTCATATGAACATGACGGTTTGAAGAACCGCTCTCATATGCCTGAGCATGGTTTCCCTGCAAAACATTTGCGTTAGTGCGACTCAGGTGAGTCCTCTGCCTGTATGAAGCCTTTGGACCATATGAAGCCTTTGGTCTTAGGTTTGTCTTCTTCATGTGAGGTGTCATGAGGACATTCATAGGAAGATTCTCCAGACACGTTTTTGGAACCCAGATCTTCTTCATAGGCGGTCCATTCCTGCAGTTAGTACCAATGTACCTCGCAAATACTTCACCATTCTGATTCTTAAACAGTTTATAGTTTGCATCAAAGGATTCATCAATGATAATAGGATTAGCACAAGTGAAGCCAGATAGATTGGATGGATCTGCTGAGGATTCCTTTGCAGCAACCCATGTGGTTTTGGGGTACTGCTCAGGTTTCCAGTAAGAGCCATCTGCATTAATTTTCCTCACGAACCCAACACCCTCTTTCCTAGGGTTTCGGTTCAGAATCTGCTTCTTGAGGACATCACATGATGTCTGATGTCCTTTGAGACTTTTGTACATCCCTGTTTCAAGCAATGTCTTCAACCTAGCATTCTCATCAGCAATAGCAGTGGTATCCTCAACAAAGGGGTTAGTTACCACTTCAACAGTTGAAGATATTGCAACAGCAGTAGCAGTGGAACATTCAGCAACAGAAGTAGCATTATCACTTTCAATGCATTTAAGGCATGGTGGTTCAAATCCTTCCTAAGCGGAATTGATCTGTTCGGCGCAAAGTGACTCATTTTCCTTTTGAAGATCTTCATGAGCCGCTCTCAATTTCTCAAGATCTTGCTTCCTTTGAAGATAATCATAGGAAAACTTTTCATGAGTTGTTGAGAGAGTATCATGATGATCTTCAAGTTCCTGATACTTACCATGAAGATTTTTTATGTCTTCAATTAAGGATTCAGATCGAGTCATTTCAGCACCCAACAGATCATCGCTTCTGTCTAACAGTTTTTGAATATGTTCCATGGCTTTCTGTTGTTCAGTGGCAATTTTAGCAAGTGTTTTGTAGCTGGGTTTTGAATCACAATCAGAGTCATCGTCACTAGATGTTTGATAGTGAGTAGTGCGTGTGTTTACCTTGGCACCGCGTGCCATGAAGCAGTAGGTAGGAGTAGAGTCGTCCTTGTCATTTGCATCGGTGTTGGTGATGAAGTCATTATCTTCAGTGTTGAAGATGGACTTGGCGACGTAGGCTGTAGCCAGATTCGCAATGCCAGAATCAGACTCCTCCTCAGACTCCACCTCTGCCTCCTCAGAAGCGGACTCCTCCTCTGAATCCATTTCCTTGCCAACAAACGCACGAGCCTTGCCAGTTGAGCTCTTCTTGTGTGATGAAGACTTTGAGGAAGACTTGGAAGAAGACTTTGAGTATTTCTTCTTCTTGGCGTCGGAGCCATATTCCTTTCTCTTCTTCTTCTTTCTGCTCTCATTGTCCCACTGTGGACACTCAGAGATGAAGTGTCCAGTTTTCTTGCACTTGTGACATGTTTTCTTCTTGTAGTCATGAGCAGAAGCTCCATCATTCCTTGAGCTTGATCGTGAAGACTTTCTGAAGCCTTTCTTCTTGGTGAATTTCTGGAACTTCTTCACTAGCGTTGCAAGTTCCCGTCCAATGTCTTCAGGATCATCAGAACTGCTGTCAGATTCTTCTTCAGATGAGGACACAGCTTTTGCCTTCAAGGCACGAGTTTGCCCATAGTTTGGACCGTAGATATCTCTTTTCTCAGAAAGCTGAAACTCACGTGTGTTGAGCCTCTCAAGTATGTCAGACGGATCGAGTGTCTTGAAATCTGGACATTCTTGAATCATCAGGGCTAGGATGTCAAACGAACTGTCAAGTGATCTCAGCAGCGTCTTGACGATTTCATGTTTGGTGATCTCAGTGGCGCCGAGGGCTTGAAGCTCATTTGTGATGTCAGTGAGCCGGTCAAATGTGTGCTGGACATTCTCATTGTCATTTCGCTTGAAGCGGTTGAAGAGATTGCGAAGAACACTGATTCTCTGATCTCTCTGGGTTGAGATGCCTTCATTGACTTTGGAGAGCCAGTCCCAGACCAGCTTGGATGTCTTCAAGGCACTTACACGGCCGTACTGTCCCTTGGTCAGATGACCACAGATGATATTCTTGGCAGTAGAGTCCAGTTGAGTGAACTTCTTGACATCAGCAGCAGTGACACCTTCTCCAGCCTTGGGAACGCCGTTTTCGAGGACATACCATAGGTCGATGTCAATGGCTTCAAGATGCATGCGCATCTTATTCTTCCAGTAGGGATATTCAGTTCCATCGAAGACGGGGCACGCAGCGGAGACTTCAATTATCCCTGCAGTCGACATAGCTAAAACTCCAGGTGGTTAAACCGAATCACACAGAACAAGGGAGCACCTTGCTCTGATACCAATTGAAAGTGCGTTATATCGACTAGGGGGGGGGGGTGAATAGGCGATTTTTATGAAAGTCTTCAAAACGTGAAGGTTATGAAGACAAACAATACAGATATGCCAATCACTTAAGCAGCGGAAGTTAGATTACACTAGGCAAGCCATGGTCAAGTATTCAATAGAGTAAAAACACAAGACAAGTAGCTGCAGTGTAATAAGGATCAGGTAGGAAGAGGTTATGAAGCCAAACAGATCATACAGTTATGTTGTGAAGACAGAAGATAAAGCAAGCATGCAATGGCTTCACAGTGTGTAACAGAAAGTAAAAGGAAGTGAAGATGAAACCAGTGACACGCTGAAGACAATGATTTGTTGGACCAGTTCTAGTTGCTGTGACAACTGTACGTCTGGTTGGAGCGGCTAGGTATTTAAACCAAAGGACACACAGTCCCGGACACCCAGTCCTGAACACGCAGCTCAGGACACCCAGTCCTCACCGTTTTCTCCTTGGGCCAAGGTCACACAGACCTTGCCCAATCACTCTGGTAAGTCTTCAAGGTAGACTCCCAAACCTTCACAGACTTCGTTCACTGGCAATCCACAATTTCTCTTGGATGCTCAGAACGCGATGCCTAACCGGCTGGAGGATGCACAGTCCTCAAGTGTAATAAGTCTTCAGATCACTCAGACACAAAGACTTAAGTGATGCCCAATTTACTCTGGCTCTGGGTGGTTAGGGCTTTTCTCCTCGCTAGGAATTTTCTCTCAAAGGCTTTGAGGTGGGTTGCTCTCAAACGACAAAAGCCGTACACTGAAATCTGAGCAACCAACCGTTTATGGTTGCAGGAGTGGACTATTTATAGCCACTTGGCAACCCGACCTGATTTGTCCGAAATGACCCTGGGTCACTAAGGAACTGACACGTGTACCAACGGTCGGATTTCGAACTCACACGGCAACTTCACTTGGGCTACAAGTAAAACTGACTTGTCTGACTCTGGACAAGATTTTCTCTCATAGTCTTCGCTCGAAGACATAGGATTTGAATTAGGCATCACTTCAGTCATCCTGACTGGTTCTCTTGGACCCCACTTAACAGTACGGTGGTTCCTATGACACAACATAAATGAAGTAAAACTACGAAGGATCTAAGTCTTCGAGTTCCATAAGCTTCATAGGGAGTCTTCACATGTCATTGTCTTCAATATGAATAGCTTCATAAACCACCATTGTCTTCAATGTCTTCGTACATTTTTAGGGGTCATCTCTGGTAGTGAAACCGAATCATTGAGGGACTTCTACCTGTGTTATCCTGCAATTCTCACAAACACATTAGTCCCTCAACTAGGTTTGTCGTCAATACTCCAAAACCAACTAGGGGTGGCACTAGATGCACTTACATCATCCCTCTAGTGGTGTCATGTGAACATCGACTACATGACACTTCACCATTTTTTGGGCCTAGAGGGAGGCATTGGGAAGTAATAAGTAGATGATGGGTTGCTATAGTGATAGAAGCTTAAACCCTAGTTTATGCGTTGCTTCATAAGGGGCTCATTTGGATCCATATGTTTCATGCTATGGTTAGGTTTACCTTAATACTTCTGTTGTAGTTGCGGATGCTTGCAATAGGGGTTAATCATAAGTGGGATGCTTGTCCAAGTAAGGACAGTACCCAAGCACCGGTCCACCCACATATCAAATTATCAAAGTACCGAACGCGAATCATATGAACGTGATGAAAACTAGCTTGACGATAATTCCCATGTGTCCTCGGGAGCGCTTTCCTTCATATAAGAGTTTGTCTAGGCTTGTCCTTTGCTACAAAAATGATTGGGCCATCTTGCTACACCTTATTTACTTTTATTACTTGCTACTCGTTACAAATTACCTTATCACAAAACTATCTGTTAATGATAATTTCAATGCTTGCAGAGAATACCTTACCGACAACTGCTTATCATTTCCTTCTGCTCCTCGTTGGGTTTGACACTCTTACTTATCGAAAAGGCTATGATAGATCCCCTACACTTGTGGGTCATCAATACCCCATGCACATGGGGGTCAAGGTAGTCAGGAACTTTCTGGGTTGTCCCCCGTGCGCACGGGGTACTACATAACTCTCTGGATACCCCGTGCGCACAGGGTGCGTGTATGTCCCTGGATATCCCGTGCGCACGGGTTGGAGTCCGACATGCAGAAATAGTGACTCGGCCTAGAACAATATAAATACACCCCTTCTTCTTCCTCCACCCCTAACTCTAACGTCTTGTTGAGTTCCACCATTGCTACACCTCATTTTGCTCAATACTCTTAACCCCTCCACCCAAACTTGTTGAAACCGTGGGGATTGGGAGAGCAAGACCCAAACTACACTTTGACCAAACCAAATCGAGTTCCCAAAACATTCATCCACCATTGACTTGTTACTCTTGGAGCTTTGGCTTCTAGGCGGTTTGAGGTTCCACCAGAAGCTTCCTTACTTGTGGTTTGCTCCAGAGAAGTTTGTAAAGGTGTGGCGGTCGTCTTCAAGACCAACCCCGAGTGACTCGACGCTCATCCGTTGGGGATGACTCGAAAGATATTACTGTGAGCTTTCGATGGCATTCCGCAAGCTTTGGCTTCGGCACCGCTCTAAACAGAGAGTAGCTCTTCCCCAAGGAAGAGTGAACTTCGGGATGAAATCCGCGTCCTAGTCTCACTTGTGGTTAATCCTTTCCCGCACTTTACTTTGCTTGGTATGCTTGTTGGCTCGCTAATTAGTTTGTTGCGTAGCATATTTAGCTTTAAGATTGCTTGTCATATAGGTTGTGTTCACTTAGTCTCATATCTAGTGAATCCTATTTATCTGCTAAACCTTAAAATTGGCAAGAAATATTAAAATTTATAGTCTCCTAGTCACCCCCTCTAGTCGATCGTATCGATCCTTTCAATTGGTATGAGAGCCTCGTACTCTAATATAAGGTTTTACAACCTTAGAGGATATGGTCGACCTAGGGAATGTGGGAGGTGTCGCACCCCTTGCGGAGGATGGTGAAAACCTACCACCCCCCCCGTCGCGCGCGACACACTTGGTGCTCCGGTCGTTGCTCCCTTCACCCCCATTAACTCGGGTGCCCCCCTTAACCGCGGCCAACATTCGTTCAATGTTTGCGGACCTCAAAACCGCCATGTTGAAAGAAGTTGGTTCCTCGGTCAAGGAGGAAAGTGATGCTCTCTTAAAGCCCTAGACATCTGCATCAAAGAAATTTGATCCAAATGCCATTCATGATGCAGATGATTCGAGAGAACCCCTTGCATGTCCTACTCGCACCCAAGTTCCCAAGTACAATGATGTGGAACCCTTTTACTCACCCCAACCCTTGCAACACCCTCGCATTAATCATGTTGGGCTTCCACCCCCTTTGAAAGCTAACGCGTTTTCTAAGTGGAAGCTCGATATGGAGTCTCATATTCGTAGTGCGTCTACTCAACTATGGTGGATTGCGGTCAATGGATTCAATCCCAAGGACCCAATGAATCTCACTCCAAGAGAAGCGGTTGATGATCAACTCAACGCAACCTCCCACAACATGTTGCGCACCACGATGACCGATGACTATAGTGACTCCATTGCTCTTCTCGAGACCGCCAAGGAATCTGGGATTGCCTTGAGGAGGATCTCTAAGGTGATGAAGCAATTCGAAGGCTTTGCTCAAGCAAGAAGTCGATCTATTTGTTAGGAATGAGGGTGAGTCAGAGGAAGAGGTGTGCCGAAGGTTGAAGTCTCTTGTGCTCAACTTAAGAACCTTTGGGTGCACTTGGGCAAATGATGATTTCATTCAAGACACGTTCATAGATGCTATGGTTCTCACGAAACACACCATGGTTATGACGATACATCAATGCCTGGATTACCACAAGTTGACCGTGGCTCAAGTTGTCTCCACTTTCTCAACTCATGTTCTTTTGAAGACCAAGTCCAAGAAGACCTTTGCAATTTCTCAAGAAATCAATGACTCCAATATTGCTTTGAAGGCCAAGAAATTTGTTAGTCAACCTTCAAGGAATGAAGAAGTGGTTGAAGAGACTTGTGAGGAAGATGTTGACACCTCATGCCCGACAAATGACTTTGCGGAAGATTTGGCTCTCTTAGTCAAAAAGTACTCTGGGACCATGGAAAACAAAGGGAAGAATCTTCAAGGAAGATCGTTTGGACAAAGAAAATGCTACAATTGTGATAGTCCAAGACACTTTGTGCATGATTGTCCGTATGAGAGATAGGAAGACAAGTCCGAGAAGCTTGTGCTCAAGAAGAAGTTCACAAAGAGGAAATATGACGAGGCTCTAGTCCATGAAGAATACATGCCCAGAGATGAAGATGACAGTGATGATGGCCATGTGGGCAGGGCCGCCATTGCCATGCATGCCACTACCTCCTCCTCCACCACTGGCCTCTTCGACTCTCCAAACAAGGACACGCCTTTCACTCATCGATGCCTTATGGCCAAATAGGTATTAAAAGACCAAATCTCAAAAACCGGCATCTACACTCCCAGTGTCTCACGTGAGATAGTGGATGACGAGTGTGAAGAGGGCGTGGATAATGATGAGGAATCCTTGATGGCTTTCATGAAAACTCTTCATGGTGAAGCTCGTGCTCGTTTTGGCAATCTCCTTAAGTCACTCGCCGAACGCGATGATTTTATCGAGGGCATTGAAAACCTCCTCATAGAGGAAAAAGAGAGAGTTGAACTCCTCGAGTACGAACTACATGAAGAGAGTGTCATGAGAGCATCACTTGAGGAAGCCTTGTCGGCTCATCAAATTGACTTTGTTAAAACCAATGATGCTTTGCAACTTGCTCTTGAGAACAAGGATGCCCTTAATGTTAGGGTTGAAAAGCTTCTAGTTGATCCCATGAAACTTATTGAGGAACATGAGTTCCTTGCAACTAGTTCTAAGGTTGTCAAAGGTGACCTCATTGCCCTTACCAAGTCTTATGCTCAACTTAAAGCTACAACCATTAAGGCCCTTACTTCCGTACCTCTTATGGAGTTAAATGATGAATCTTGTATGCCTAACTTTGTTCATGATTGCATCTCTCTTCAAGAGGAGAATAAGAAGTTAAAAGCCCAAATTGAGAAAGGTCTTGTGTCATGCATTCAAGGGGAGAAAAAACTCAATGACCTCTTGAGCAACCAAAAGGAGTGTGTTACCAAGGAGGGAATTGGGTTTGACACCTCATCCAAGAAAAGGAAGAACAAGAAGAAGATCGGTCCTACTCCTCCTCCTCCTCCTCAAAAGGTAGTCTTTGTCTAAGAAGGGCACAAGGAGAAGGAGAAGGAGAAGGAAAAATGGGTTGTTGGGAATGGCAAGGTCACTAGGGACAAGGCCATTCCCAAGGATTTTGCTAGCAAGAACAATCCATCTTATGTCCTCGTGATAGGAGATGATGGTTACACATTTGGAAAATTCGTTGGCACTAACTATGATGATTATGCTTGGACTATTTGGGTTCCTAAGACCCTTGTTGCTAACTCTCTAGGACCCACTACAAAATGGGGACCTAAAACCAAAGCTTGGTTCTTGCAGGACTATATCTCCAGTGGAACACAATGGGTGATCGATAGTGGATGCACCAATCATATGACCGGAGAGAGGGATATGCTTATGGAGTTTGTTGATTTACTCAAGGCCTCTTCGAACATCTTCTTTGGTGACAATAACAAGGGCAAGGTATCGAGATTGAGCAAGGTGGTAATCTCTATTGATTCATCATGTTTTAATGTCATGCTTGTTCAATCCCTTAACTACAATTTACTTTCAACAATTCAATTGGCACGTGCCAGCTATGATTCTCATTTCGGTGCATTTCATGTGATCGTCTTTAAGAGGAGCAATCTCAAAGTGGTTTTTGTTACGCATGTTGAAGATAACCTTTACGTGGTTGATTTCTCAAAAGAGAAAATTCATCTTGAAACATGCCTAATGGCCAAGGCCGACGTGGGGTGGCTATGGCACCGACGGCTAGCCCACATTGGCATGAGAAATTTTCAAGCTCTCTTAAAGGGGAGCACATCCTTGGACTTACCAATGTGTCTTTTGCCAAAGATCATCCTTGTATTGCTTTTATTATCGGAAAACTACATGAAAAATCTCATAAAGTGAAGACTATCATTACCACCTGGAGGCCTCTCAAGCTTATCCACTTGGATCTATTTGGGCCTCCATCTTATGGTAGCATGGGAGAGAGGAGGTATTGCCTTGTCATTGTCGATGATTACACAAGGTATACATGGGTGTTCTTTCTAAAGACTAAAGATGAAACTCAAGACACCTTCATCAACTTTGCCAAAGAATCTCAACGCCACATAATTGTGAGATCAAGGCAATTTGAACTGACAACAGCAATGAGTTCAAGAATTACATGATGGACGAGTTCTTGAGTGATGAGGAGATAAAGCATAAATATGTCACGCCATATACTCCCCAACAAAATGGTGTTGCGAAGAGGAAGAATCAAACTCTCATTGAGATGGCTAGGACCATGCTTAATGATTACAAGTCTCCATACAAGCTTTGGGCCGAAGCCATGAACACGGGTGCCATGCTTCAAACCGGCTTTATCTTCGCAAGCTCAAGAATAGAACTCCTAATTGGGAGAAAGCCTAACGTCAAATACTTTTGAGTATTCAGTTGCAAGTGTTTCATTATAAATAGAAAATCCCGTTTAGCAAAGTTTGAGCTAAAAACTTATGAGGGCATATTTTGTTTGATATGCATCAAACTCTCATGCTTACTGAGTTCTCAATAAATTCACCAAATGCATTGAGGAGACTGTAAATGTGGAGTGTGAGGAAGATAACGGTTGTCATGTGGAGCAAATTATTCCTAGTGTTTTAGGTGATGAGGCTCCTTCACAAGCTATAAGGACTATGGGGACAGGCCACATTTGTCCACAAGAAACACCCCAACTCCAAGCAGAAAAAGGAGTAAGAGCCCCTATTGTGGAGTCTCCACAAGGGAAGTCATCACCGCCACCACTTGTACAAGATGCTACGGGATATCATGAACCTATACAAGAACAAGATCAAGTCCCGCATGTTCCCGAGCAAGGTCAAGGGCAAGCTCAACCAAATGGTGAAGAACCAATTATTGAGGCTCAAGATCGAGCACATGTTCTAGATCAAGATCAACCCCAACCACAAGTGTCTTCATCATCGTCACTTCCTAATGAACAAGAACTTGTGGTTGTGAAGAGATGGGTGTCTCCAAGGCTAAACCAATCTCAAGGGCACGTGTCGTAGGGTGCCTAAGTGGAGATATTTCACGAATAGAGGGGGATCCACGAAGAACGGGAAGAACACGAAGAACAAGAGGGGAAATCACAAGAGAAACACTCAAGAACAAGCCCAATCACACATCCACTAGACTCATAAACACATAAGATTCAAAAGTTACAACAAAACTTAAAGTTCATCCCAAATCCTATGAAGGAGATGAGGTCTTGATGATCTAGAATGATCCTTCCCAAGTAGGGGTCTTGATATCCACCAGGGATCTTCTCTCTCAAGAGGAATCCACAAGGGGAGGTCCATGAGCTAAGCTCTAATGTCAAGATCTATTCTTAGCTAAGCTTAAATGTGAAGGAAATATGCCCTAGAGGCAATAATAAAGTTGTTATTTTACATTTCCTTATATCATGATAAATGTTTGTTATTCATGCTAGAATTGTATTAACCAGAAACTTGATACATGTGTGGATACATAGACAAAACACCGTGTCCCTAGTAAGCCTCTACTAGACTAGCTCGTTAATCAAAGATGGTTAAGTTTCCTAACCATAGACATGTGTTGTCATTTGATGAACGAGATCACATCATTGGGAGAATGATATGATGGACAAGACCCATCTGTTAGCTTAGCATATTGATCGTTCAGTTTTATTGTTATTGCTTTCTTCATGTCATATACATATTCCTTTGACTATGAGATTATGCAACTCCCAGACACCGGAGGAATGCTTTGTGTGCTATCAAACGTCAAAACATAACTGGGTGATTATAAAGATGCTCTACAGGTATCTCCGAAGGTGTTTGTTGGGTTGGCATAAATCGAGATTAGGATTTATTTCTCTGAGTATCGGAGAGGTATCTTTGGGCCCTTTCGGTAATGCACATCATAAGAAGCCTTGCAAGCAATGCGACTAATGAGTTAGTTATGGGATGATGTATTACGGAACGAGTAAAGATACTTGCCGGTAATGAGATTGAACTAAGTATGAAGATACCGACGATCGAATCTCGGGAAAGTAACATACCGATGACAAAGGGAATAATGTATGTTGTCATCACAGTACGACCGATAAAGATCTTCGTAGAATATGTGGGAACCAATATGAGCATCTAGGTTCCGCTATTGGTTATTGACCGGAGAGGTGTCTCGGTCATGTCTACATAGTTCTTGAACCCATCGGGTTCGCATGCTTAACGTTTGATAACGATTTTGTATTATATGAGTTATGTGATTTGGTGACCGAATGTTGTTCGGAGTCCCGGGTGAGATGACGTACATGACGAGGAGTCTTGAAATGGTCGAGAGGTAAAGATTCATATATAGGATGATGTTATTCGGACACCGGAAGTGTTCTGGGGGGTACCTGGTACATATTGGGTCACCGGAAGGGGTTCCGGGCATCCCCCGGCAACTACATGGGCCTAATGGGCCAAGAAGGGGACAAACCAGCCCCTAGGGGAATGGTGCGCCCCATGTAGGCTGAATTAGGATGGGAAGGAAAGAGGAGAAGAGGGAAAGGAAGGGGAGGGATTCGGCCTCCCCCTTCCTTCCCTCCTCCCTCCTCCTTCCTTCCCCCTCCGGAAGATATGGTTAGGGGGAGGCCGAATTGGGAGGTGCCCAAGTAGGATTCCTCCTACTTGGGGCGCCCCCTTGGCTGCCTCTCCTCCCCTCCAACCTATATATATATGGGGAGGGGGCACCGCTAGAACACACATCAACAGTTGTTACCCGTGTGTGGCGCCCCTCTCCATAGTTTACGCCTCCGGTCATATTCACGTAGTGCTTAGCTGAAGTCTCGCGCGGATCACTTCACCATCACCGTCACCATGCCGTCGTGCTGACGGAACTCTTCCTCAACACTTTGTTGTTTCAAGAGTTCAAGGTACGTCATCAAGCTGAACGTGTGCAGAACTCGGAGGTGCCGTACATTCTGTGCTTGATCGGTTGGAACGAGAAGAAGTTCGACTACGTCAACCGCGTTGTCAAACGCTTCCACTTTCGATCTACGAGGGTACGTGGACACACTCTCCCCCTCTCGTTTCTATGCATCTCCTAGATAGATCTTGCGTGAGCGTAGGAATTTTTTTGAAATCGCATGCTATGTTCCCCATTAGTGTCATCTGAGCCAGGTCTATGCGTAGATGATATGCACGAGTAGAACACAAAGAGTTGTGGGCGGTGATCATCATACTGCTTACCACTATAAGGGCATATTTATCCCTTAGTAGTTTTGGTGATCGATGACAATGCTTTTGCGGACTAATCGTGTGCATTGAGCATTTCAGATATATCATGTCTAGGCACAAGACGATTTGGTGCCCCTCAAAGACTATTGAAGATGGTGTTTCTCTATGTTTCTTTTCGGTGGATTTGAGTCGTAGGAAAGCCGTACTATCAAGAGGGGGTCTGCGTTGGAAAGGTTTGGGTGGAATCAACACGTACATGTCTGTTCCTTTTACACGACCTTTCCTCTGGCTCTTTGGAGCATCCTCCGTTTCTCCTTGTCTCTGCAAAATGAAGGATTCGTAGTGTGGCTGAACTGGGGCATGCGGTAGTACTGCTCTTCAGAGCAGTAGTACCGCAGGTGCCCATGGTAGTACCGCTCCTAGGGCGCGATAGTACCGTGGCCTCAGGCCAGGCTCAGCAGCACGAGCGGAAGTAGGGCGGAAGTAATTTTTTACATCCGCGCCCTACACGGTAGTACCGCTGCAGATTTGCGGTACTACCATGTCGGATTTTTGCATAGATCTAAACTCAGCGGAAGTTGCCACGGATGTATTTTTACATGTTCGTGCCTTCCCAAATCTGGACTATCCCTGCCTTGCAGTAGTACCGCGAGGGGGAGTGGTAGTACCACGCCAGCGGTTCTACCGCCCTCTGCTTCATCGCATCAGGGCTGTTTTGGATACTGCTACGTGGGCGGTAGTACTGAAGTGCCCTGCGGTAGTACTGCGGGCCCTGGCGGTAGTACCACGTCTCCGGTGCGGTAGTACTGTGCGTCACAAGCTGAGTTGGTGGATAACGGTTGGATTTGTTCTTCCACTATAAAAGGGAGTCTTCTTCTCCGAGTTGACTTACCTCTTCCACCCCCAAGCTCCATTGTTGCTCTAAGCTCCATTTTCGCCCGATCTCTCTCCCTATCCAATCAAACTTGTTGATCTCCTAGGGATTGGTTGAGAAGGCCTAGATCTATACATCCACCAAGAGAAATTTGATTCCCCCACTAATCCCTCGCGGATCTTGGTACTCTTGGGTGTTTGAGCACCCTAGACGGTTGAGGTCATCGCGGAGCCATACTCCATTGTGGTGAAGCTTTGTGGTGTTGTTGGGAGCCTCCAATTAAGTTGTGGAGATTGCCCCAACCTTGTTTGTAAAGGTTCATTCACCGCCTTCAAGGGGACCAAAAGTGGAATCACGGCATCTCGCATTGTGTGAGGGCGTGATGAGAATACGGTGGCCCTAGTGGCTTCTTGGGGAGCATTCACTGGTATGCGTCGGTCCTAAACAAATGGTTTTTAACCCCTTTCCACGAAGGCATTCGGAACCGTCACCAAGTGAGTGTGGGCGATAGGGGGTCCTTCCCACACGACCCGAAAACCGTTGGGGATATGCCCTCCCGGCACACACACTCGGAAAAATGAGGTCGTGTGCGACCGGCGAGCACTCAAATACAAAAATACATACAGTAGTGCTAAAAAATACAATTATACGGCGAAATCATTTCTGTTCGTAAGTACATCCCACACAGTCAGTCACCACCAAATGTTTCCGTTCGTATATACATCCCACAGAGTCACTACAAGGAAAACGTTTGCGCAAAGCGGCGTAACGCAAACAGTTTTGAAGAGAATGTTGTGTGTGATTGTTCATTGATCCAACACGGTTTATTCCTAGAAACTGTGTGCGTTGCCTGAGGTCATCGCCCACGGTATTTTTTCAACAACCATTTGCAATAGCAAAACCCAATTAGCAGGCTAATTGCCCTATTATTAATAATCCATTTACTAATCTAATTGACATTCATATTAAGCACATAATATATTCCATTTACATATTAAGGAAGCAGGATTTCATAATTGAAATACATCAGAGTACAACATGATATAGCTTCAGCACTCAGCTACCCCATTACACAACTGCACCGGCAGCAAGTTTCACACGCAACATCTAGAACCTTTCAAAATTAGCATCATAGATGGTACATAGAGAGATGCATGTCATCTGGAAAACTGGTGAAGCGGAAGGCGAATATTGATCCTTCATTCATGTTGAAGGTCTTTGCAACTTTAGGCCAGTGCCTGTGGATGATTGACCGTCCATCCTTCGACCTCTTTAGGAACACTTCAATATTGAACTATGGGTGTTGTATGAAAACTTTCCTCGCCTCCTGACCACAAAGGTGGTTTGAGAGGTAATCATCAGTGAAGCCTGAAAACAAGGATGTGCATAAATATCTTCTCTATATTGGAAATGGGGCAAAGGAATACAAAAAGGCAAGGTATAATAGTTAGTACCATCTTGTAAACCTCAGTGCTTCCCATTGTTTCCCTGCAACACATATAATGTAGTTAGTCATCAGGTTGAGTAAGGGTTTGCATGCTATCAGTAAAATATGCTGATGATAAATAAGCACATTGCAGATTCATCAGATTAATTCAAGCCACATGGAAAACCCATTTATCCAAACCAAGCATGATTAAGAACTAGGAAACATAGCACTTGTATATGTTTCTCATGTATTAAGTGCAGCCAAATTTGATTTATTCCTCACATGGTATACAATAACAGAATGCAGCCACAACAATTGAACATCGCATTGCAGAATTAAACCAATTAGTTAACTAAACACCACAACAAATGAACCAAACGTTAACTGAGCACCACATTGCACAATATAACATACTCCTAATAGAAGATCAGACAGTTAACCAAACCAAGCATGCTTAACAACTTGGAAATATAGCAATTGTATTTGTTTCTCATGTATTTAGTACAACCAAATTTGATTTATTCCTCACATGGTATACAATAATAGAATGCAGCCACAACAATTGAACATCGCATTGCAGAATTGAACCAAGCAGTTAACTAAACACCACAACAAGTGAACCAAGCCACAACAAATGAACCAAGCAGTTTAGTAAACACCAAGTGAACAATATAACATACTCCTAATAGAAGATCGGACAGTTAACCAAACCAAGCATGCTTAACAACTTGGAAATATTGCACCATGAAGAATTGAACATCAAATTCGCAGAATTGAACCAAGCAGTTAATCAAACACCACATTACAAAAGTAGATAGCACAATTCACTAGAATTTCTTAAGGAAAGGCAGTAGCTAGCAAACTGAACATGGGTCCTTATAGTGAGCTAATAAGACAAGCTACTCCCCATTGTCGGAGATATCAATGATGATTGGCTCCTTGGACATGGAAGAGGGCGAGGCCTCCGCATCGTGGGTGCCCTTGTTGTAGTGGTGAGTTGCCTGAGCCGCTCCGGGCACCAACCTGCTGGCTCTCGAGATGAGGTAAGCACGTGCATGCTGAGAAAACACCTCATAGTCTTCGTCGAAGGCACCGATGATGGCCTCGAGAAAACGCCACGAACTGTCGTTTAAAGCAGCCAACCGCGTCACGGCGTCGGCATGCGAGGCGTCAACGGTGGCCTCGACGGTGAGGTACTCCTCCAAGATCTGGGGGTCGGCACGAATGGCAGCCATCGCGACCTCATCCGTGCGTGCGGCCGAGATTTGCTTCTCCGCTGCCAAATGCTCCTTGAGGTCCTGGACATTCTGCGTGCACCATGGCTTAGGCCGACGCTTATTTGGTGGAGGGGTCAGTGATTTGGGTGGAAGGTGTCGTGCTCGCGCCGGCGGTCGGGGCATGTGGGATGTGGAAGGAGGAGGAGCATGGGGGTTGGGTGTGGATTACCTGCCTGGATATGCGAGGCCGAGCAGCGTGAAGGAGGGTCGCCGGTGAGGAGGCGGCGGCGCTGCAAGCAAGGAGTGAAGGTTTCAACTTGGAAAGGAAGGCGAAAAGGGGGGAAATGTCGCTTTTGGTAAGGGGGAGGGGCGGGGAGGTAGATATTTCTGCGGAAGCCAAAAATTTGGAACCGCTTCAGACAAAAAACTGGCGCGCAAAGTGTCAACAGACATAGTCCCTTATTCAGACACATTCCAAAGATATTTTGTGCTGCATCTCACACGGTTGGTTATAATAAACTGTGTGGGATCTACTTGAGTTTTGGTCTTGATTTGAATTACATAATGGGGTCACAGCGGCCATGGACGGTGTTTGAATTGCTAGACCTTTTATCTGCAGTGATCATAAAAGAATTGGAAATTATTCAGGGTTCGTTTGGACATTCTTATGCATTAAGTGAGTTTTCAATGCATTTATGTGCATAATTCAAATTTGAACTACATGCGCATGCTCCAGTGTATATGAATTGGTTGAAAAATCAAATCTTTGTCCTTGGGTGCATGCTTAGGTCCCATGCAAGAAATGGGAATGAATTTCAAACACCATGGCACCGTTGATTGCCGACAAAACATTGAGATGCCTGGTTTTTAAATCCTAGTAAATCCAAAACTCATCAGAAATTCCTGAAACTTGGCATGCTATCATGGAATGGCATCAACATGCCGTGGTACAAATTTTGTCCCATTTGGGGCAGGTTTGGGTATATGCTTCTCACAAACCGGAGCTTCTCGCAACAAGCATGATGGTTTTCGGTAGGGAACGTCCCACCGTTGGGGACGAAATGATATCCATTGCCACTTATTGCTTTCAAGTTTTTTTCTCGTGTCAACATAGAACAACAGGAGTGTTGTGTGAATTTTTTTCATTTTTCGGGGTTCGTTTGGACATTTTTATGCATTAAGTAAGTTTTCAATGCATTTATGTGAATAATTCAAATTTGAACTACATGCGCATGCTCCATTGCATATAAATTGGTTGAAAAATTAAATCTTTGTCCTTGGGTGTGCTATCTCTTGAGCATGCATTGGTTTTACCTTGAAGAGGAAAGGGTGATGCAGCCAAGTAGCATAAGTATTTCCCTCGGTTTTTGAGAACCAAGGTGTCAATCCACTAGGAGACTACACGCAAATCCCTCGTACCTGCACAAACAATCAAGAACCTTGCAACCAACGCGATAAAGGGGTTGTCAGTCCCTTCACGGCACTTGCAAAAGTGAGATATGATAAAGATAATAAGATAAATATTTTTGGTATTTTTTTGTATAGATTGAAAAGTAAAGATTGCAAAATAAATGACGACATAAATAACTAGTTGACGGTAAATTAATATGATGGAGAATAGACCCGAGGGCCATAGGTTTCACTAGTGGCTTCTCTCAAGGTAGCATATTCTACGGTGGCTGAACAAATTACTGTCGAGCAATTGATAGAAAAGCGCATAGTTATGAGAATATCTAGGCATGATCATGTATATAGGCATCACGTTCGTGACAAGTAGACCGAAACAATTTTGCATCTACTACTATTACTCCACACATCGACCGCTATCCAGCATGCATCTAGAGTATTATGTTCATAAGAACAAAGTAACGCATTAGGCAAGATGACATGATGTAGAGGGATAAACTCAAGCAATATGCTATAAACCCCATATTTTTATCCTCGATGGAAACAATACAATACATGCCTTGCTTCCCCTGCTGTCATTGGGAAAGGACACTGCAAGATTGAACCCAAAGCTAAGCACTTCTCCCATTGCAATGAAGATCATTCTAGTAGGCCAAACCAAACTGATAATTCGAAGAGACTTGCAAAGATATTTAAATCATGCATATAAGAATTCAGAGAAGAATCAAATATTGTTCATAGATAATCTTGATCATAAACCCACAATTCATCGGATCTCGACAAACAAACCGCAAAAAGAATTACATCGAATAGATCTCCAAGAGAATCGCGAAGAACTTTGTATTGAGATCCAGAGAGAGAGAGAGAAGAAGCCATCTAGCTAATAACTAGGGACCCGGAGGTGTGTGGTAAACTACTCACACATCATCAAAGAGGCTATGGTGTTGACGTAGAAGCCCTCCGTGATTGATTCCCCCTCTGGCATAGCGCCGGAAAAGGCCCCAAGATGGGATCTCATGGGTACAGAAGGTTGCGGCGGTGGAAATAGGGTTTCATGGTGCTCCTGGAAGTTTTCAGGGTATATGAGTATATATAGGCGAAAGAAGTAGGTCGGTGGAGCCATGAGGGGCCCACGAGGGTGGGGCGCGCGCCCACCCCCTGGGGCGCGCCCTCCTGCCTCGTGGCTTCCTTGCCGCTTCCTTAACATCCACTCCAAGTCTCCTGGATTGCGTTTGTTCCAAAAACGATCCTTGCGAAGGTTTCGTTCCGTTTGGATTCTGTTTGATATTCCTTTTCTGCGAAACACTAAAATAGGCAAAAAAACAACAATTTGCACTGGGCCTTCGGTTAATAGGTTAGTCCCAAAAATAATATAAAAGTTCAAATAAATCCCATTAAACATCCAAAACAGATAATATAATAGCATGGAACAATAAAAAATTATAGATACGTTGGAGACGTATCAAGCATCCCCAAGCTTAATTCCTGCTCGTCCTCGAGGAGGTAAATGATAAAAACAGAATTTTTGATGTGGAATGCTACCTAACATAATTTTAGAAGTAATTCTATTTATTGTGGCATGAATGTTCAGATCCGAAAGATTCAAGATAAAAGTTTAATATTGACATAAAAATAATAATACTTCAAGCATACTAAGTAAGCAATTATGTCTTCTCAAAATAACATGGCCAAAGAAAGCTTATCCCTACAAAATCATATAGTTTGGATATGCTTCATTCTCGTCACACAAAAATGCTTTCATCATGCACAACCCCGATGACAAGCCAAGCAATTGTTTCATACTTTAGTAATCTCAAACTTTTTTCAAGTTTCACGCAATACATGAGTGTGAGCCATGGACATAGCACTGTGGGTGGAATAGAATATGATAATCGAGGTTGCGTGGAGAAGACAAAAAAGGAGAAATTCTCACATTGACACGGCTAATCAACGGGCTATGGAGATGCCCATCAATTGATGTCAATGCAAGGAGTAGGGATTGCCATGCAACAGATGCACTAGAGCTATAAATGTTTGAAAGCTCAACAAAAGAAACTAAGTGGGTGTGCATCCAACTTGCTTGCTCACGAAGACCTAGGGCATTTGAGGAAGCCCATTGTTGGAATATACAAGCCAAGTTCTATAATGAAAAAATCCCACTAGTATATGAAAGTGACAAAATAAGAGACTCTCTATCATAAAGATCATGGTGCTACTTTGTAGCATAAGTGTGGAAAAAAGGATAGTAGCATTGTCCCTTTTATTTTTTTTCTCTTTTTTCTCTCTATTTTTTGGGACAATGCTCTATTAATGATGATCATCACACTTCTATTTATTTACAACTCAATGATTACGACTCGATACTAGAAAAAAATATGACTCTAGGCGGTGTACTGGGATGGGCAATGAATCAAGAGTGACATGTATGATAAATTATGCATGGTCGCTTTTCCACAAATACGATGTCAACTACATGATCATGCTAGGCAATATGACAATGATGAAGCGTGTCATAATAAATGAAACAGTGGAAAGTTGCATGGCAATATATCTCGGAATGGCTATGGAAATGCCATAATAGGTAGGTATGGTGGCTGTTTTGAGGAAGATATCAGGAGGTTTATGTGTGATAGAGCATATCATATCACGGGGGTTGGATGCACCGGCGAAGTTTGCACCAACTCTCAAGGTGAGAAAGGGCCAGCGCACGGTGGTTTTGAGTTCTTAAAGGGCAACTTCGAAGGGCTCAAGTGATACGCTGTGGGCCGGATGACCAAGAGTGGTCGCAGCAAGCTCTACATCAATGATGTAGGCTGGGGCCCCGAGGCCGGCTCAATTGAGTATTGGTACCGGGTCCCCTTCGGCGGAATCCACATTTTCATCGGTAAGATCGGCGAGCTGGGCCCTGGGCCGGACATCTGCTCTGACATCATCGAGACGGCTTAGTGTGCACGACCTGCCCGGGCTCAACCCGTCATAAGGCATGTCTTTGTTGGGTTCACCCATGAGGCTGAGTTGGAAGGCTCTGCCTCTGGCAGTGAGATGGCCATCTGCTCTGATGATGAGTCGTCCATAGGCGAGACCAATTCAATGTATCAACTGCAAGATGGATGGATTGGGGGTTGTTCAGATGGCAACAGTATTCCGGATCCCCGTGAGCCGCCAAACAGGGTGGCAATCTTCATGGCTAGCACACAGCCGGTTCTTGGTTCGACAGCCACCGCGGCTATGACTTCTAGTGTAGCTGCGGTAACAGAAGCCGGGCTGGCGGTTCAGCACGCCCGCTGGCTCAAGTCTTAATGGATCTGTTGGATGCTCTGGCGACTCTGATGGAGGTTGAGGTAACTCCAGACAATCAAGAGCAACACAAGGTAGAAGTGGCTAATCTGCATGATGGAATAGCCTAAGATAAAGCAGACTTAGCGGCAAAGAATGCTAGGATGGATGCAGAGCAAGCCGTTTTGGACGCCCAAGCACAGCGGATTCAAGCAGATTCGTATCGGCTCAGGGGAGATCAGAACACTTCACACGAAGTCTTGAGGAGAAAGCACCGGAGTCGTTTGCCCTTGGTTTACGAGTCGAGGGACCTCTTCAACACCCCTGGAGCTGGGGCCAGTAACCCGCCGATGATGAATCGAATGGTTGAACCATCTGGCCAGCTGCATGTGAACAACACTCCACCTTAGCATCTGATGACTCCGCCGGGTCATTACTCCACCCCACTGGACAACATGATTGCTGCAACTACGCGATTGGTGGCTCTGCCAGTCGAGGGTGAAACTCCAGCAACGTTTGAAACACGAAGGGCCAGGGAGCTTCTTCAAACAGCTTTGGTGCATTAGCAAGCTTATTCTTATAGTCGTGATCGGATTCATGCGACCCCTCGTCCAAGCCGGAGCTACAGCAGGCACATTGACTCACCAGCAGTCTCAAGTACTGAACATCACCGTAACCAACCTCACAGACATGACCTAGTGCGCAACAGAGTCAATGCATAGGATTTGGTGGACCAGGGCAGAGCACGTCGGGAGGCTGAGCTGGCGGCTCAGTTGGCGGCTCATCAGCACGCGCTGGTTTACCCGACAGCTTCAATTGAGGCATGTGTGAATTCCAAGGCTTTCGGTGTGTCGTGTCTAACAGCGGCTCTACGAAACGAGTGTCTGCCCAAGGACTTCAAAGGCCCTCGTAAGGTGCCTAATTACACAGCCGATCAACCCCCTGAGGCGTGGGTGGAGAGTTATGAGATGGCTATGGAGATGCTGGATGTTAGTGAGGTTGCGTACGCTAAGTATTTCACCATGATGCTAGAGGGGACGTCTCATACCTGGTTGAAGGGGCTGCTAGCTAACTCCATCGGGTCATGGGCGGAGCTGAAGGCCCGGTTTATCCAGAATTTCAAAGACACATGTAAGTAGCCTATGTTGATCGTGGATTTGGTTTCTTGTGTTCAAGCCGAGGGCGAGTCAACAACCAGCTGGGTGCGCCGGGTCTCGACCATCATAAATTCTTCAGATAATATCAATGTCGGTTCAGCGGTTCTGATGTTGGAGAAAAATTGTCGGTTCATTCCACTCAAGCAGAAGCTTGGACGGCTCAAGCGTCATTGCAACGACATGGGGGAGCTAAAGGGGACTCTGATGGTACCAAGGACCCTGACTCTGAGGATGAAAGATCGGGAAAGGGAAAGAAGAGTAACAGTGTGAAGGGACAGCAGTATAACCCTACCAATCAAGGCGGCAACGGTAAGCGCAAGGCTGATGAGTTTGTGGCTAACACTGGTGTGCGCAATTATAACCAGCATCGTAAGGGACCACCGATTCAAGGGCCAAATTTTGACCTTGACGCAGGATTAAATCAGCCATGTCCGAAACACGGAACAAATCAGAAGCCAGCTACTCATTCGTGGAAAGATTGCAGCATAATGAGATGTTTTAGGGAGTCAATCCAACACAACCGTGGCCCGAACGGTGGGTCGGGATCTGGCTCTCATGGCCCGGGTCATGGTGGCGGTGGCTCAAATTTCGGGTTTCACGGCCAAGGCAATCAAAATGGTTACAATCAGCAGAATAATCAAGGGAATCAATAGCAGCAGCAGTCTGGTTATCAAAGTAATCCAAAGTAGTTAAACAGTGGTCAGTACCACATTTTCACCACCAGTCTATGTAAACGGGATCAGAAGCTTCACAAGAGAGATGTGAACGCTGTTGAGCCGGCGGTGCCTCGCCATTTATGATGGTCAGAGCAGCCTATTGTGTGGAGTCATGAGGATCATCCGCCCCGGGTTGATAATCCGGGTCATCTAGCTCTGGTGGTAGCGCCTCAGGTTGGGGGCTATAAATTTACTAAGGTACTCACGGATGGAGGTAGCAACATTAACATACTTTATTATGAGACCTTCCATCGCATGGGACTGACCGATAAGAATCTTAAACCGCCAAACACCGTTTTCCATGGTGCGGTACCGGGTAAGTCGGCCTACCCGGTGGGTAAGATATCGTTAGAAGTTACCTTTGGAGATGAGCACGATTCCATATCTGAAACTTTAACCTTTGAAGTGGTCAAGATCAAAATCCCTTATCATGCTCTGTTTGGGCGGCCGACTTATGCTAAGTTCATGGCGAGGCCCTATTATGTCTACTTGTAGCTTAAGATGCCGGGTTACAAGGGCACCATCACATTGCATGGGAGTCACAAGGTGGCCCTAGAGTGTGAGGAAGGCAATGCAGCTTATGCTGAATCAGTTTGTGCAATGGAGGAGCTAAAATTTTACAAGGATAATGTTGATCCGGCTGACATGACGTCCTTAAAGAAGCCAACCACAGAGCATGATCCTTCATTAAAATTTAAATTGGCAGATGATACTAAGTTGATTGACTTCGTCCCTGGCGATTCATCTAAACAGTTCAGCATCAGCGCTAACCTGGATCCAAAATAGGAAAGCACACTCATTGAGTTCATCCGTGAGAATCGGGACATCTTTGCATGGAAGCCTTCATATATGCCGGGCATACCGAGGGAGCTCGCTAAGCACACTCTTAAAATTGATCCAAAGTTTAAGCCGGTTAAGCAATTTCTTCATCAGTTTAGCAAAGAAAGACGAAAGGCCATTGGTGAAGAGGTGGCCCGGCTCTTAGCGGCCCGGTTTATCATTGAAGTTTTCCATCCTAAGTGGTTGGCTAACCCGGTGCTGGTGCTTAAGAAGAACGACACGTGGAGGATGTGTGTGGATTACACGGACTTAAGCAAGGCTTGTCCGGCTGATCTATTTTCTCTCCCTCATATTGATCAAATCATTGATGGTAAGGCGGGTTGTGAGTGTTTGAGCTTTTTGGATGCTTATCCAGCATATCATCAGATCAAGATGGCAGTTAAGGACCAGGAGAAAACAGCTTTCATTACTCCGTTTGGAGCCTTCTGCTATGTGTCTATGCCTTTTGGGCTCAGGAGTGCCCAGACGACTTATCAGCGGTGTGTACAGAATTGTCTTCATAATCAGATCGGGCGTAATGTTCATGCTTATGTGGATGACATTGTGGTAAAATCTAGAAAGAAGGAGACCCTGATTGATGATTTAAAGGAGACGTTTGATAATCTCCGGGTCTACAAGATGATGCTTAACCAGGACAAATGTGTCTTTGGTGTACCAACAGGCAAGCTCTTGGGATTTCTAGTTTCTAACAAAGGCATTAAATCTAACCCGGAGAAGATCAAAGCCATCACTTCATTAGCTAAGCCGGCGTGTGTCAATGATGTTCAGCGTCTGGCGGGTCGTATTGCAGCTCTAAGCTAGTTCATAAGCCGGTTATGTGAGAAGGCTATTCCTCTTTATCAGATGATGAAGAAGACATATCACTTTGTTTGGAGTGATGCTACTGATCAAGCATTTGAGGATCTGAAAAAACAGTTGGCTGAGCCGCCCGTGCTTGCTGCCCCCATTGAGAAAGAACCTTGTCGTTGTCAAAACCGGCGGATCTCGGGTAGGGGGTCCCAAACTGTGTGTTTAAGGCGGATGGTAACAGGAGGCACGGGACACGATGTTTACCCAGGTTCGGGCCCTCTCGATGGAGGTAATACCCTACGTCCTGCTTGATTGATCTTGATGATATGAGTATTACAAGAGTTGATCTACCACGAGATCATAGAGGATAAACCCTAGAAGCTAGCCTATGTTATGATTGTTGTTGTCATACGGACTAAACCCTCCGGTTTATATAGTCACCGGAGGGGGCTTGGGTTACACAGAGTCGGTTACAATGGAGGAGATCTACATATCCGTATTGCCAAGCTTTCCTTCCATGCCAAGGAGAGTCCCATCCGGACACGGGACGAAGTCTTCAATCTTGTATCTTCATAGTCCAATAGTCCAGCCAAAGGATATAGTCCGGTTGTCTGGAGACCCCCTAATCCAGGACTCCCTTAGTAGCCCCTGAACCAGGCTTCAATGATGATGAGTCCGGCGCGCAGATTTGTCTTCGGCATTGCGAGGCGGGTTCTTCCTCCGAATACTCCATAGAAGATTTTGAACACAAGGATAGTGTCCGGCTCTGCAAAACAAGTTCCATATACCACCGTAGAGAGAATAATATTTCCACAAATCTAATCTACTGACATGCAACATGACATCATGTCATGGCCCGGTCATTATTCGAACCGTTTTTCTCAACCAGCACTACACATATCGCGAGGCGGTTTTCTTGACACGTCTAGTCGAAGCAGAGATCGTGTCCCCTTATCACGGGATTCTCATCAATACGGGTATGGGTAACCGAACTGCACCATCAATTATAGCGCTCGGGGAATAAGCGATTTTACCAGGTAAGTGGGGAGGCGCATCGCCTCTTCCGCCCTTATAAAGGGACAAAGATTCACCCTTTTTACCCACGCCTTCTTCCTCCTTGCTTATCCATTCTCGCGCACTCGAGCTCCAGCGCCCAAGTTCGCGTCATTCTCCTTAAACCACTCCAAGCATGTCCGAAGCGGGAGGCAAGTGGATGGTCTCCTCTATCATGGAGGAGAATATCACAAAGCTACGGGAAGCCGGATATCTGGCCGCGGACATCGCACACCGGCTGCCAGATTTGGGGCAGATCATCCCTATGCCCAGACCCCATGAGAGGGTAGTTTTCCTTACCCACTTTTTCCGCGGACTGGGATTTCCCCTTCACCCATTTGTCCGCGGGCTCACGTTCTACTACGGGCTGGATTTTCATGATCTGGCCCCCAATTTCATCCTCAACATCTCGGTGTTTATCGTCGTGTGCGAGGCCTTCCTCCGCATCAGGCCCCACTTCGGCTTGTGGCTAAAGACCTTCAATGTTAAACCGAAGGTGGTGGTCGGCCAGCAAGCGGCGTGCGGAGGCGCCATGGTGGGCAAAATGCCTAACGTCACCTGGCTCGAAGGCTCCTATGTGGAGACCATATAGGGGTGGCAATCGGGGTGGTTCTACATCACCGAGCCGCGTGACACCAACTAGGTGGCGGCCCCCGAATTTCGATCCGAAATCCCCACGCGGCTCACCTCCTGGAAAGAGAAGGGCCTGTCCTGGGGTTCCCCGGTAGAGCTGACCGGACTCCAAACCTGCATCAAGAACATGATGAGCAAGAAAATCAAGCTCGTCAACATGGTCCAGGTCATGCTCTTCTGCCTGGTCCTCCCGTGTCAACGACGGGTATTCAATTTGTGGTAGTTCGACCCGACCAAGCACCAGACACTGCGAGAGCTCTTCAACACGATGCACAAGGACGTCTAGAAGGTGCTGTTCAAGGGTGCAGAGGTACCTCCTCCCTTACCAAGGACCGTGGACTCAGCACAAAGCGCCATGCCAATCCGGTAAGTTTTTATATCTCACAAGATATTTATTTGCCCCAGTTTAATCATGTGCGGGATCTAAGCTTCCATGCCGTCAATAGGACTGGGTAGAGACAGTGGAGCAGATCGATTGCCCAGCCCCCCTGCCTGAAGATCCTGCAGATGCTCTCCTAATGGAGATGCTGGTTCCAGCGCCTTACGAGGTGCCGGTGAAGACGGCCAAGAAGAAGGCCACTGGGACCCGAAAGGGTCTCCGGCGCAAGGTTACATCAGACACATCGTCTGATAACTCTGAAGCGCACTCCTCCCACGAAAACGAGGAGGAGGAAGAGGAAAGTTCTCCCCCAACCGGGGGAGACAAGAAAAGGAAGGATGCCCCAAGCGGGGAGGCTGAAGGGTCCAAGAAGGGAAGGACCCTCCTTCCGGACTGCTCCACGACGGCCGCCTACAGCGACGACGAGTGGTTACCCAGGGACAAGCCCCTGGCGAAGTCGTAAGTATCCGGATACCATAGTAATTCATGGTATGTTTTATTGCACTGCTTATCCTTACGCCGAATATGATTATGCAGTCCGTCCCGAGCCCGTATCGACGTATCTTTGTCGGACGGTTCTTTGGACTCGTCGTATATGAATAGGGATTCACTTCCGACCGCCTCCACCCCTTGCCCTACGGACAACGTCAAGGTGTTGTCTCAAAAGGCACCGAGCCGATGGGAGGTAGTCCTGGGGGTGCCTCGAGGCGAGCTTCCGGACCCTGGGCACAAAGGGAGCAAGACTCCCACGGGTTCCAAGTTCGGCCCCCAACCGAACACTACGCCGGAACCTTCGGTGGTTCCGAACTCGGGGGGGGGGGGGGGGGGGGGGGGGCGACCCCCCGTTAAGAGGGGCAAGCCGCCCGTGGCAGTGGCCTCTGTCCATCTAGAGGCACCGGACAACTTGCTGGAAGCGCTTCACGACGCTTCCATCGACGAAGAGCACCACACTATCATGAGGGCAGTGATCAAGAAAGTCCAGTCCGCCAAAAATGGACTAACCGAAGCTTGTGCCAACCTCCTAATAGGCTTTCAGGTAAGCAATCAAAATATAGGAAAATATTACCGCATAGACAGTAGCCCCTGATGCCCTGTTTGGTGTTCGCAAAGAAAGGCCGAATAGAGGATCAAATAATGACTCAGGAGTCTAATCAGAATATGTCTATGTGCATATGCATGCTTCACTGCTGGCCGCTGCCGCACGTACTGCGGAGGTCGCTGCACTGAAGCAGGACCTTGAGCGGTTCGAGGACGAGCTCGGCCTTACCAAGAGGTAGCTCAAGGAGAGCAAAGGTAAGCAATACCTTGTCTATATATTAAAAAGAAATTTGGTTGTGAAATAATAGGATCATCATGAATTTGCCAGGGCCACGACCGAGGTGGCGACCCTGAAGAAGGCGCTGTCCAAGACCGAACACAAAGCGGCCCAGGAGCGCATTGAGCGGGAAAAGCAAGAAGCCCGGGTAGGCGAGGTGCAGCAAGAGCTCGAGGCTCTTGCCAAAAAACACGAGTCCTTGGAGCTTGACTCTAAGACGCGAGAGTCCGAGCTTGCGAAGGCTCTCGGAAGCGCACAGAGCGCCAAGGCTGAAGCCCACAAGGCCCTCCAGGAGATTGATGCGGTGAAGGAGATAGCAAAGAGTAAGACATTCATTATGCAAAGCAAGCATGCGAAGGAAACTTTCCTTTTACTTACTTGAGTTCGGAGCTCTCGAGGAGCGTTCGCAGATCTTCCCCGCAGTGTGCTGGATGCCGCGGAGTTTTACCGAGCTGAGGAGGGGAGGTCAACAGAAAGGTTGTTCTGGTCTCAGTATACTGGGACTGAACACCCAGTGCCCTTGAGCGACCAGCTGAAGCAACTGGTTGAGCTTCACAAGGCGGCCGAACAGGCCATGAAGGGTCTTATAGTCTGGATGTTGCCTGGCGATCCCCTGCCTAGTAGCTACTTCGGTCTGGTGAGGCGGCTTGTGGATGCCTGCCCATGGCTTGAAGTCATAAAGCGGTCCATCTGCATCGAGGGTGCGTGCAGGGCTTTTGCCCGCGCGAAGGTGCACTGGGCGAAGCTGGACGCCGTAAAGCTGGTGAAGGAGGGGCCGCCGGAGGGCAAGGAGCATCACTGCCCCGAAATGTATTATGACAGTGTCCTGAAGGGTTCCCTCCTTGTGGCGGAGGAATGTGCTAGAGATGTAATTTTTGAATGAACATGCTCATGTGATCCTGTAATGTGAAACGAGTTCATTTGCGCTATGCAACACTTTTTGAATTTAAAATATTACCTTATGTGCGGCCGTTTATAAATTCTGAGAGTTGGCCAGTCGTCGGCTTCTGCCCCCACGTAACTAGTACTGGGGTGTTCGGGATAAACCTGAGCACTCTTTATCCCAATTTTGGGTCCTTTGAGGGAGGTGTTCAACACAACGAACCAGGAAATCGGACTATAAGGCTTTATCACTCTCACTTAGCCATAGAAGTCTACAATTTTAAATTTTGGAGAAGCCCCTAGTATTCGGAAGGCCGAATTTGGGGCGCTATATATATGCCTAGGAGCATCTCGAACAGCGACCCGCTCTTGCCTTATCATGACAGTCAATTTTCAGCTTTCTCTACCAAGGTGCTCATCCGGAAGAACCAGGACACAATCGCAGTAGTTCTCCCAGCGCTACCTTAGACAATATAGCGGAACGTAAGGTACCAAAACATGGGAGCCGGGCAAACCCAACTATTGACCCAAGACATCATTCAGAGCTGATGCATATAATGCTATAAGTTCGGGGTGCCGCACTGTCGAAAGTGTTCGGACTTCTCACGCCGTATTATGGGGTAAACGAAAGCCCCTGGCGTACTGACCGTACCAGAATGTACGGGTGCACGTTGTCGTAAATGAACATATAAGAAAAAAAAGGATGGATAATGCAATAATAGACTAATGCTATGCATTGTTACTTAAATAATATGTCGAAGCGTACTGGTACAAGTAGTGCAATAAGCAAAAAATAGGACTATTTGACATGTCCTTTCCAAGGGCAAGCTGCGTATGGGTAGTAAAATGCAGGTATATCGATTGTTATTAGAGACCACCTGGGGGTTCCCTTGCACGTCTTAGCTTCTTGCCTCCTTGATTGTTCCTTCCTGTAATGCGTCCGGTAATCATACTACCGGAAAGGGCTTCCAGAGAGTAAGGTCCTGAAAGAGAAAAAATGATAAAGGTATGCAGCCCCTATGGCGGTTAAGCCGCATTGCGGGACGTGCCCTGATCGTGCCCCCGCCTATGCCCATGGTATTTTCAGTGCATAATTATGTACGCGCGGCACGGATTTCGTCGCTTGACTGGTACTGGGACGGGGGCCGAATTGCTAGGCGAGCTCTGAACGTGCCAGGCGATCCTGTTGCAGGTTACTCCGGACTTGCTTGACGGTGTCGGGGGGCTGTATCGCCGAATTGGCGGTTTGCCTTAAAAGGCTACTTTGTGCTTCTGCTGCGAGGGCCGCAGTGTGCTCTTCCATGTGGAGCGAGCGTTCTTTGTTTCCATTAACTGTTATGACCCCCCTAGGCCCTGGCATCTTGAGCTTGAGGTATGCATAATGCGGTACAGCATTGAATTTTGCAAATGCGGTTCGCCCGAGCAGTGCGTGATAGCCACCGCGGAATGGGACGATATCGAAGATTAACTCCTCACTTTGGAAGTTGTCCGGAGATCCGAAGACCACTTCCAGTGTGATTGAGCTCGTGAAATGGGCCTCTACACCTGCGATGACACCCTTAAAGGTGGTTTTGGTGGGTTTGATCCTCGAGGGATTTATACCAATTTTGTGCACTGTATCCTGATAGAGCAGGTTCGGGCTGCTGCCGCCGTCCATAAGGACTCGAGTGAGGTGAAATCCGTCGATGATGGGGTCTAGGACCAATGCAGCGGATCCGCCATGACGGATACTAGTGGGGTGGTCCCTGCGATCGAAGGTGATCGGACAAGAGGACCATGGGTTGAACTTTGGGGCGACGGGCTCCATCACATAGACGTCCCTTAGTGCACGCTTCCATTCCCTCTTGGGAATGTGGGTTGCGTATATCATGTTCACCATCTTCACTTGTGGGGGGGAACCTCTTCTGTCCTCCCGTGTTCGGCGGCCGGGGCTCCTCCTCGTCATCACTATGCAGCCCCTTGTCCTTGTTTTCGGCATTCAACTTGCCGGCCTGCTTGAACACCCAACATTCTCTGTTGGTGTGATTGGCTGGCTTATCGGGGGTGCCGTGGATTTGACACGAGCGATCAAGTATGCGAGCCAAACTGGACGGGCCCGGAGTACTTCTTTTGAATGGCTTTTTCCGCTGACCGGATCTAGAGCCTCTGAATCCGGCATTGACTACCGTATCATCGGTGTTATCGTCGTTGTTGCGGCGCTTGTGTCTGTTACAATGTGGTCTGCCGTTGGCATCTTTAGTATCCGAAGTGCCCAGATTCCTTGATGTGTTGTTGCTGCGAGCCAGCCAGCTATCCTCGCCCACGCAAAAGCAGGTCATGAGTGTCGTGAGGGCTGCCATAGACTTCGGCTTCTCCTGGCCGAGGTGCCGGGCTAGCCACTCATCACGGATGTTATGCTTGAATGCCGCTAAGGCCTCTGCATCCGTACAGTCGACAATTTAGTTTTTCTTAGTTAGGAACCGTGTCCAAAATTGTCTGGCCGATTCCCCTGGCTACTGAGTTATATGGTTCAAGTCATCATCATCTGGTGGTCGCACATAAGTGCCCTGGAAGTTGTCAAGGAATGCGTCTTCCAAATCCTCCCAACTGCCGACGGAGTCTCCTGGCAAGCTATTCAGCCAATGCCGAGCTGGTCCTTTGAGTTTTAGTGGGAGGTACTTGATGGCATGCAGATCATCACCGCGAGCCATGTGGATGTGGAGGAGGAATTCCTCAATCCATACAGCGGGATCTGTTGTACCATCATATGATTCGATATTTATGGGTTTAACTGTTGGGGAACGCAGTAATTTCAAAAATTTTCCTACGCACACGCAAGATCATGGTGATGCACAGCAACGAGAGGGGAGAGTGTTGTCTACGTACCAACGCAGACCGACTGCGGAAGCGATCACACAACGTAGAGGAAGTAGTCGTACGTCTTCTTCCTGATCCGACCGATCCAAGCACCGTTACTCCGGCACCTCCGAGTTCTTAGCACACGTTCAGCTCGATGACGTTCCTCGGGCTCCGATCCAGCAAAGCGTCGAGGAAGAGTTCCGTCAGCACGACGGTGTGGTGACGATCTTGATGTACTACCGACGCAGGGCTTCGCCTAAGCACTGTAACGGTATGATCGAGGTGGAATTTGGTGGCAGGGGGCACCGCACACGGCTAAGGAACGATCTCAAGGATCAACTTGTGTGTCCATGGGGTGCCCCCTGCCCCGTATATATATGTTGGAGAAGGGGAGCCGGCCGGCCAAGGGAGAGGAGGCGCAGGGGAGTCCTACTCCCACCGGGAGTAGGACTCCTCCCCCCAATCCTAATCCAATTAGGACTCCCGGGGGGAAAGAGAGAGAAGGGGGGCCGGCCCCCTATCCTAGTCCTACTAGGACTTGGGGAAGGGGGGGGGGGGGCGCCGGCCAGCTTGGGCTTGTCTCTTTTCTCTTTTTCCACTAAGGCCCAATAGGCCCATTAGTCTCCCGGGGGGTTCCGGTAACCCTCCCGGTATTCCGGTAAAATCCCGATTTCACCCGGAACACTTCCGATGTCCAAACATAGGCTTCCAATATATCAATCTTTACGTCTCGACCATTTCGAGACTCCTCGTCATGTCCGTGATCTCATCCGGGACTCCGAACAACCTTCGGTACATCAAAATGCATAAACTCATAATAACTGTCATCGTAACGTTAAGCGTGCGGACCCTACGGTTCGAGAACAATGTAGACATGACCGAGACACGTCTCTGGTCAATAACCAATAGCGGGACCTGGATGCCCATATTGGCTCCTACATATTCTACGAAGATCTTTATCGGTCAGACCGCATAACAACATACGTTGTTCCCTTTGTCATCGGTATGTTACTTGCCCGAGATTCGATCGTCAGTATCCAATACCTAGTTCAATCTCGTTACCGGCAAGTCTCTTTACTCGTTCCGTAATACATCATCTCACAACTAACATATTAGTTGCAGTGCTTGCAAGGCTTATGTGATGTGCATTACCGAGAGGGCCCAGAGATACCTCTCCGACAATCGGAGTGACAAACCCTAATCTTGAAATACGCCAACCCAACATCTACCATTGGAGACACCTGTAGTACTCCTTTATAATCACCCAGTTACGTTGTGACGTTTGGTAGTACCCAAAGTATTCCTCCGGTAAACGGGAGTTGCATAATCTCATAGTTATAGGAACATGTATAAGTCATGAAGAAAGCAATAGCAACATACTAAACGATCGGGTGCTAAGCTAATGGAATGGGTCATGTCAATCAGATCATTCAACTAATGATGTGACCTCGTTAATCAAATAACAACTCTTTGTTCATGGTTAGGAAACATAACCATCTTTGATTAACGAGCTAGTCTAGTAGAGGCATACTAGTGACACTCTGTTGGTCTATGTATTCACACATGTATTATGTTTCCGGTTAATACAATTCTAGCATGAATAATAAACATTTATCATGATATAAGGAAATAAATAATAACTTTATTATTGCCTCTAGGGCATATTTCCTTCAGTCTCCCACTTGCACTAGAGTCAATAATCTAGTTCACATCGCCATTTGATTTAGCAGCAATGGTTCACATCACCATGTGATTTACACCCATAGTTCACATCGTCATGTGACCAACACTCAAAGGGATTACTAGAGTCAGCAATCTAGTTCACATATCTATGTGATTAACACCCAAAGAGTACTAAGGTGTGATCATGTTTTGCTTGTGAGATAATTTTAGTCAACGGGTCTGTAATATTCAGATCCGTAAGTATTTTGCAAGTTCTATGTCTACAATGCTCTACACGGAGCTACTCTAGCTAATTGCTCCCACTTTCAATATGTATCCAGATTTAGAATCATCTGGATCAGTGTCAAAAACTTGCATCGACGTAACCCTTTACGACGAACCTTTTTGTCACGTCCATAATCGAGAAACATTTCTTATTTCACTTAGGATAATTCTGACCGCTGTCCAGTGATCTACTCCTAGATCACTATTGTACTCCCTTGCCAAATCAGTGCAGGGTATACAATAGATCCGGTACACAGCATGGCATACTTTATAGAACCTATGAATGAGGCATAGGGAATGACTTTCATTCTCTTTCTATCTTCTGCCGTGGTCGGGCTTTGAGTCTTTACTCAACTTCACACCTTGTAACACAGGCAAGAAACTTTTTCTTTGACTGTTCCATCTTGAACTACTTCAAAATCTTGTCAAGGTATGTACTTATTGAAAAACTTATCAAGCGTCTTGATCTATCTCTATAGATCTTGAAGCTCAATTTGTAAGCAGCTTTACTGAAGTCTTTCTTTGAAAAACTCCTTTCAAACACTCCTTTATGCTTTACAGAATAATTCTACATTATTTCCGATCAACAATATGTCATTGACATATACTTATCAGAAATGCTGTAGTGCTCCCACTCACTTTCTCGTAAATACAGACTTCACCGCAAGTCTGTATAAAACTATATGCTTTGATCAACTCATCAAAGCGTATATTCCAACTCCGAGATGTTTGCACCAGTCCACAGATAGATCGCTGGAGCTTGCATATTTAGTTAACACCTTTAGGATCGACAAAACCTTCTAGTTGCATCGTATACAACTCTTCTTTAGCAAATCCATTAAGGAATGCAGTTTTGTTTATCCATTTGCCAGATTTCATAAAATGCGGCAATTGCTAACATGATTCGGACAGACTTTAAGCATAGATACGAGTGAAAAAATCTCATCGTAGTCAACACCTTGAACTTGTCGAAAACCTTTTGCGACAATTCTAGCTTTGTAGATAATAACATTACTATCAGCGTCCGTCTTCCTCTTGAAGATCCATTTATTCTCAATTGCTTGCCGATCATCGGGCAAGTCAACCAAAGTCCAAACTTTGTTCTCATACATGGATCATATCTCAGATTTTATGGCCTCAAACCATTTCGCGGAATCTGGGCTCATCATCGCTTCCTCATAGTTCGTAGGTTCGTCATGGTCAAGTAACATGACCTCCAGAACAGGATTACCATACCACTCTGGTGCGGATCTTACTCTGGTTTACCTACGAGATTCGGTAGTAACTTGATCCGAAGTTTCATGATCATTATCATTAGCTTCCTCACTAATTGGTGTAGGAGTCACAAGAACAGATTTCTGTGATGAACTACTTTCCAATAAAGGAGAAGGTACAATTACCTTATCAAGTTCTACTTTCCTCCCACTCACTTCTTTCGAGAGAAACTCCTTCTCTAGAAAATATCCATTATAAGCAATGAATGTCTTGCCTTAGGATCTGTGATAGAAGGTGTACCCAACAGTCTCCTTTTGGGTATCCTATGAAGACATATTTCTCCGATTTGGTTTTGAGCTTATCAGGATGAAACTTTTTCACATAAGCATCACAACACCAAACTTTAAGAAACGACTACTTTGGTTTCTTGCTAAACCACAGTTCAGATTCTGTCGTCTCAACGGACTTAGATGGTGCCCCTTTTTTAATGTGAATGCAGCTATCTCTAATGCATAACCCCAAAACGATAGTGGTAGATCGGTAAGAGACATCATAGATTGCACTATATCCAATAAAGTACGGTTATGACGTTCGGACACACCATTATGCTGTGGTGTTCCATGTGGCATGATTTTGTGAAACTATTCCACATTGTTTTAATTGAAGACCAAACTCGTAACTCAAATATTTTACCTCTGCGATCATATCGTAGAAACTTTTATTTTCTTGTCATGATGATTTTCCACTTCACTCTGAAATTCTTTGAACTTTTCAAATGTTTCAGACTTATGTTTCATCAAGTAGATATACTCATATCTGCTCAAATCATCTATGAAGATCAGAAAATAATGATACCTGTCGCGAGCCTTAATATTCATCGGACCACATACATCAGTATGTATGATTTCCAATAAATCTTTTCTCGCTCCATTGTTCCGGAGAACGGCGTTTTTAGTCATCTTGCCCAAAAGGCATGGTTCGTAAGCATCAAGTGATTCATAATCAAGTGATTCCGAAAGCCCATAAGCATGGAGTTTCTTCATGCGCTTTATACCAATATGACCTAAACATCAGTGCCACAAATAAGTTGCACTATCATTATTAACTTTGAATCTTTTGGTTTCAATATTATGAATGTGTGTATTATTAAGATCGCGATCCAATGAACTATTTTCATTGGGTGTGTAACCATATAAGGTTTTATTCATGTAAACAGAATAACAATTTATTCTTTTACTTAAATGAATAATCGTATTACAATAAACATGATCAAATCATATTCATGCTCAACGCAAAAACCAAATAACACTTATTTAAGTTCAACACTAATCCCGAAAGTATAGGGGAGTGTGCGATGATGATCATATCAATCTTGGAACTATTTCCAACACACATCGTCACTTCACCCTTAACTAGTCTCTGTTTATTCTGCAACTCCCGTTTCGAGTTACTAATCTTAGCAACTGAACTAGCATCAAATACTGAGGGGTTGCTATAAACACTAGTATAGTACACATCAATAACATGTATATCAAATATACTTATGTTCACTTTGCCATCCTACTTATCCGCCAATCACTTGGGGTAGTTCCGCTTCCAGTGACCAGTCCCTTTGCAGTAGAATCACTTAGTCTCAGGCTTAGGATCAGACTTGGGCTTCTTCACTTGAGCAGCAACTTGCTTGCCGTTCTTCTTGAAGTTCCCCTTATTCCCTTTGCCCATTTCTTGAAACTAGTGGTCTTGTCAACCATCAACACTTGATGTTTTTCTTGATTTCTACCTTCGTTGATTTCAGCATCACGAAGAGCTTGGGAGTTGTTTCCGTTATCCCTTGCATATTATAGTTCATCACGAAGTTCTACTAACTTAGTGATGATGACTAGAGAATTCTGTCAATCACTATCTTATCTGGAAGATTAACTCCCTCTTGATTCAAGCGATTGTAGTACCCAGACAATCTGAGCACATGCTCACTAGTTGAGCGATTCTCCTCCATCTTTTAGCTATAGAACTTGCTGGAGACTTCATGTCTCTCAACTCGGGTATTTGCTTGAAATATTAACTTCAACTCCTGGAACATCTCATATGGTCCATGACGTTCAAAACGTCTTTGAAGTCCCGATTCTAAGCCGTTAAGCATGGTGCACTAAACTATCAAGTAGTCATCATATTGAGCTAGCCAAACGTTCATAACGTCTGCATCTGCTCCTGCAATAGGTCTGTCACCTAGCGGTGCATCAAGGACATAATTCTTCTGTGCAGCAATGAGGATAAACCTCAGATCACGGATCCAATCCGCATCATTGCTACTAACATCTTTCAACACAATTTTCTCTAGGAACATATCAAAATAAACACAGGGAAGCAACAACGCGAGCTATTGATCTACAACATTATTTGCAAAATACTACCAGGACTAAGTTCATGATAAATTTAAGTTCAATTAATCATATTACTTAAGAACTCCCACTTAGATAGATATCCCTCTAATCCTCTAAGTGATCACGTGATCCAAATCAACTAAACCATAACCGATCATCACGTGAGATGGAGTAGTTTTCAATGGTGAACATCATTATGTTGATCATATCTACTATATGATTCACGCTCGACCTTTCGGTCTCCGTGTTCCGAGGCCATATCTGTATATGCTTGGCTCGTCAAGTATAACCTGAGTATTCCGCGTGTGCAACTGTTTTGCACCCGTTGTATTTGAACGTAGAGCCTATCACACCCGATCATCACGTGGTGTCTCAGCACGAAGAACTTTCGCAACGGTGCATACTCAGGGAGAACACTTCTTGATAATTTAGTGAGAGATCATCTTATAATGCTACCGTCAATCAAAGAAAGATAAGATGCATAAAAGGATAAACATCACATGCAATCAATATAAGTGATATGATATGGCCATCATCATCTTGTGCTTTGTGATCTCCATCTCCGAAGCACCGTCATGATCACCATCGTCACCGGCGCGACACCTTGATCTCCATCGTAGCATCGTTGTCGTCTCGCCAATCTTATGCTTCCACGACTATCACTACCGCTTAGTAATAAAGTAAAGCATTACATCGCGATTGCATTGCATACAATAAAGCGACAACCATATGGCTCCTGCCAGTTGCCGATAACTCGGTTACAAAACATGATCATCTCATACAATAAAATCAGCATCATGCCTTGACCATATCACATCACAACATGCCCTGCAAAAACAAGTTAGACGTCCTCTACTTTGTTGTTGCAAGTTTTACGTGGCTGCTACGGGCTTAAGTAAGAACTCATCTCACCTACGCATCAAAACCACAACGATAGTTCGTCAAATAGACTCCGTTTTAACCTTCTCAAGGACCGGGCGTAGTCACACTTGGTTCAACTAAAGTTGGAGAGGCAGTCTTCCGCAAGCCATCTGTGTGCAAAGCACGTCGAGGGAACCGGTCTCGCGTAAGAGTACGCGTAAGGTTGGTCCGGATCGTCTCGTCCAACAATACCGCCGAACCAAAGTATGACATGCTGGTAGGCAGTATGACTTGTATCGCCCACAACTCACTTGTGTTCTACTCGTGCATATAACATCAAACCATAAAAACCTAGGCTCGGATGCCACTGTTGGGGAACGCAGTAATTTCAAAAAATTTCCTACGCACACGCAAGATCATGGTGATGCACAGCAACGAGAGGGGAGAGTGTTGTCTACGTACCAACGCAGACCGACTGCGGAAGCGATCACACAACATAGAGGAAGTAGTCGTACGTCTTCTTCCCGATCCGACCGATCCAAGCACCGTTACTCCGGCACCTCCGAGTTCTTAGCACACGTTCAGCTCGATGACGTTCCTTGGGCTCCGATCCAGCAAAGCGTCGAGGAAGAGTTCCGTCAGCACGACGGCGTGGTGACGATCTTGATGTACTACCGATGCAGGGCTTCGCCTAAGCACTGTAACGGTATGATCGAGGTGGAATTTGGTGGCAGGGGGCACCGCACACGGCTAAGGAACGATCTCAAGGATCAACTTGTGTGTCCATGGGGTGCCCCCTGCCCCGTATATATATGTTGGAGAAGGGGAGCCGGCCGGCCAAGGGAGAGGAGGCGCAGGGGAGTCCTACTCCCACCGGGAGTAGGACTCCTCCCCCCAATCCTAATCCAATTAGGACTCCCGGGGGGAAAGAGAGAGAAGGGGGGCCGGCCCCCTATCCTAGTCCTACTAGGACTTGGGGAAGGGGGGGGGGCGTCGGCCAGCTTGGGCTTGTCTCTTTTCTCTTTTTCCACTAAGGCCCAATAGGCCCATTAGTCTCCCGGGGGGTTCCGGTAACCCTCCCGGTATTCCGGTAAAATCCCGATTTCACCCGGAACACTTCCGATGTCCAAACATAGGCTTCCAATATATCAATCTTTACGTCTCGACCATTTCGAGACTCCTCGTCATGTCCGTGATCTCATCCGGGACTCCGAACAACCTTCGGTACATCAAAATGTATAAACTCATAATAACTGTCATCGTAACGTTAAGCGTGCGGACCCTACGGTTCGAGAACAATGTAGACATGACCGAGACACGTCTCCGGTTAATAACCAATAGCGGGACCTGGATGCCCATATTGGCTCCTACATATTCTACGAAGATCTTTATCGGTCAGACCGCATAACAACATACGTTGTTCCCTTTGTCATCGGTATGTTACTTGCCCGAGATTCGATCGTCAGTATCCAATACCTAGTTCAATCTCGTTACCGGCAAGTCTCTTTACTCGTTCCGTAATACATCATCTCACAACTAACATATTAGTTGCAGTGCTTGCAAGGCTTATGTGATGTGCATTACCGAGAGGGCCCAGAGATACCTCTCCGACAATCGGAGTGACAAACCCTAATCTTGAAATACACCAACCCAACATCTACCATTGGAGACACCTGTAGTACTCCTTTATAATCACCCAGTTACGTTGTGACGTTTGGTAGTACCCAAAGTGTTCCTCCGGTAAACGGGAGTTGCATAATCTCATAGTTATAGGAACATGTATAAGTCATGAAGAAAGCAATAGCAACATACTAAACGATCGGGTGCTAAGCTAATGGAATGGGTCATGTCAATCAGATCATTCAACTAATGATGTGACCTCGTTAATCAAATAACAACTCTTTGTTCATGGTTAGGAAACATAACCATCTTTGATTAACGAGCTAGTCTAGTAGAGGCATACTAGTGACACTCTGTTGGTCTATGTATTCACACATGTATTATGTTTCCGGTTAATACAATTCTAGCATGAATAATAAACATTTATCATGATATAAGGAAATAAATAATAACTTTATTATTGCCTCTAGGGCATATTTCCTTCATTAACACCCTTCGGGAATTCGTGATCCATAACTTCATTAGTGAAGCATAGGGAGTGTGCGGCGCCTCTGTGCTGGGCTATATCATGACGCAGTTCATATGAGTCTTGTCTGCTGTATTCGGCCCGGCCGAATTTACTTTTAGTGTATCCGGCGTGACGGTCGTCGTCCCGCATTGGCGCACACCCCCGTGACCCGTATATCGACCTTGCATGTTTTGCCCTACTTTCCAATATGTCTCGCAGGTCCCGCGTGTTGCCCCAGGCCTTGGTATTTTTGTTTGAGTGGCGGTTGTCGGTGTTCTGGGAACGGGGGTCCCCAGACTTGCCTACCTGCGGCCCGCGACGTGGCGGAGCTGGCAGGCCGTATGACCCATCTTCACCAACAAAGCATCCAATACCCTCGCGAGGGTCCAAGCCTCGTGAGGCGGACGGCGCGAGACCTCGTCCCGAGCGGCGTAGTCAGGCAGGCTCGCGAGGGGCGGAAATAACAAGGCGAGGCGAACCTCACGAGGCTCTCGTGACGTGAGCCATGACGATCGACACCAGGCGGGCGCCAGCGCGCGCAGCGTCCTTGTTTCCTCTTTGGTGCAAAGGGGGCAGGCGCAGCCGTGGAGTACCAAGGCATCATGCAAAGGTTGCTATTTCGGTGCAACAAGACCAAGACCATGGACTGCAAGACTGAGGTCATCGTGGAGCCCAAGACGGCGTCACCACCAGAGCTTTGTGCAGGCAAATACTACTTTTGTCAGGATGGCTCGTACTAGCTGCCCCCTTCAAATTAGCCCGCCATTGTTGGCTCCCTTCTCGCTCGATATTCGAGAAGAGGACCAGGGCCTCTATAAATAGGACTAGCCACCACAGTGGAGGGGGATCATGTCATCTTAGCTGGAGAGACCCAGAGACACACCACAAGTTCGTACGCACAAGAACACCTCAACCTCAGGAGGCTATTCTTCCCTTGTATTGTTCATCATTGGCCCAAGAGGCAATCCACCACTACCACACTGGAGTAGGGTATTACACCACAACGGTGGCCCGAACCAGTATAAACCCCGTGTCTTTCTGTGTTGTGACTTCGTCGAGTTCGTCCGCAAGATCTTAGCGAGCTTGAGTATAGATCGGTAGGAGGGAAAGACTTCGCGCGCACCCTAGTGTTCGAACCTTAAGGGTTAGCCAGAGCCCCACATCTGACATTTGGCGCGCCACGTAGGGGTGCACCGTAGCTCCCCTTCCATCAGTATGTCGCTCCGTCGCTCCATGGCGGACGCTCGCTGTGCTCGAGCTGAGCGTCGGGCTGCCCTCGCCGCCCGTGTCGCTCAGACGGCTCCCGTCGACGGGCCGCCTCGTCGTTCTCCGTCTCTCACTGCCAACGCTGCCACTGGCCCGGTGGGGAACAAGCAGCAGGCGTCTTCGCTGCATCCTTCAGTGCGGCAGGACAACCACACCGCTACTCCATCACTCACCCCTGCTAGTTCTTCGTCTCACGCGCACCGTTCTCCCATGGAGGCACGGGCCACGCTCATCGCGGCGAACGAGCTCCTGCATTACCGCCCCGTCAACGACCTCTATCAGGAGTGGCTCGACTACATCGCCGAGCTCGTCCGTGCTGCAGGGGGCTCTCTGATGCCGCCCCAATCCCTGCCCCCCTCAACCAGCCGTGGGCGACAGGGCTCATGGCGTGCCTCCAACGCCTCGACCCCAAGATGGTGCCTTGGCACCAAGGCGCGCGCCTCCGCGGCGTGATCCACCATGCCCGGCACCCGCGCATGAAGAAAGAAGCTGCCAAGAAATCCCGCGGCCACGAGAAGCTGTACGGGCGCTCCCCGCGCCACCTCATCAAGACCGCGTGCCGCCTGCAGTGGCATAGCGCGGACCTCGCCAAGACCAAGCTCTGCCTCAGAAGAAGGCCCCGCGACCACGGCTGGCTGCCGTGCCTTCACCCCCGAACTGCGTAGCGTCGCCTGGCCAAGCAAGTTCAAGCCAGATCTACGTCCACGATATGACAGCACCGCTGACCCCGCGGAGTTCTTGCAGCTCGATGAGCTGAGCATCAAAGCGGCCAATGATGACGAAAAAGTCATGGCAAACTGGATTCCCATGGCTCTCAAAGATGGGGCTCGCTCCTGGCTCCTGAACCTGCAACACGACTCGATCTCCTCCTGGGACGAGATGTGTGACCGCTTCGTCGCCAACTTCCAGGGCACTCGCGACCGCCCACCGGTCACGGGCGATCTACGCCGCATCAAGCAACAACCAGGAGAGACCCTCCAGAAGTACACCCAGCTCTTCAACAACACCTGCCTCAAGACCCCCAAGGTCACGGACGAAGCCATCATCTCCGTGTTCTCAGACGGTGTCCGTGATGTCTAGATGAAGGAAGAGCTGGCTATCCACGAGGAACTTTGCACATCTCAGGAACTGGTCAACCTAGCAACCAAGTGCGCAAGAGTTGAGGAGGGGCGCCTCTCTCTTCTTGAGCTGCCAGCTGCAGGAGTGGAGGAGAAGAAGGCCAAGGCCAAGGACGTGAAGCGCAAAGAGGCAGTAGTGCTCGCCGCGGAGCCCGACGCCAAGCGAGCCAGGGATCTGCCCGAGTCATTGAAGAACGGTCGTCCATTCTATGCCTTCCACAACCTAAACACCCACAACACCAGTGACTATCAAGAGCTCAGAGCCATACGGGAAGGACGCTTCGGTCGACGCCCCGAGCGCACCGACCAGGGCTACGGCCGTGAAGGAGGACGCGGAGGCGGACGCTGGGACGACCGTGGCCCGCGCCAGGAGTGGTGCGACCGGCCTCGTGAGGACCGCTGGCAGGACCAACCTCGCGAGGGCGCTTGGAGGGACCGGCCTCGCGAGGATCGCCCCTAGGGCAATGCTGGTCTTCCCCCGTTGCCGCCACCGAGAAGGAACGACGACCACCACCAGGACGAATGGGCTGGGGGCTTCTAGGAGCCGCGTGCGATCTCTTCCATCTTGGGCGGTGCTCAGGCCCCAGCCTCTCAACGCATCTTCAAACAGTTCGCTCGTGAGGTGAACGCAGCGCTCCCCAAGCTCGAGGCCACGCACCTGCTTAGGTGGTCCCAATGCGCCATCACCTTTGACTCGACCGACCAGCTCAAGTGCGCGACCACCGCTGGCACACTCCCTATGCTGTGCTCCCCAGTCATCAGCAATGTGCAAGTCACCAAGACTCTTATCGACGGCGGCGCAAGGCTCAACGCCCTATTCGTTGACACGTTGGACAACCTCCAAGTGCCCTATGAGCAGCTCCAGCCAACCAAACCTTTCTCACGAGTGACCGATGGTTCCACCACACCGATAGGGCAAGTCCGCCTGCCTGTCACCTTCGGGGAGCGCAAGAACTACCACACCGAGCTCATCGACTTCGACGTCGCGCACATCCGCCTGCCGTACAATGCCATCCTCGGGTATCCAGCCCTGGCCAAGTTCATGGCAGTCACTCATCACGACTACAACATTCTCAAGATGCCAGGAAGCGGGGGAATCATCATGGTCCCATGTGAAGAAAGGGACGCGGTGTGCTCCCTTGAGCGCGCCTTCCAAGCCGCAGCAATCGACAACTCTGACAGCAGAAGTGAAGGCCCTCTGGAGACCATCCCCAAGAAGAAGCTGTCGCGCCACGCAGGACCCCAAGAAGATGGCGTCGCATCAGGAGCCTCTTCAGGATCAGCGCCCGCTCCAGGGGCGCCTCCCTCAACCGCATAGGAAAGCATGCCAGGCGCCCTCCTTAGGCAAGACTCGGGGGCTCTCTCCTGGAGAGCCTCAGACCTTGCCAACCTCACGAGGGAGGCGCTTGGGCACCACTTGGAAGCATGCTTCACGGCACGCTTCCCTCAGGAGAGCACATGGCAAGGAGTACCCACCACCTAGGAGTTCATCACCAAGACCACCCAAGAGCTACAAGACGCGAGAGCCATGAGCGGCGACAACCGCTCACCGAGCATAGCTCACCACCCAGGCGAGGGTGCTGAACTGCGTGTCTGCATCGACATCTCAGGGCTCAATAGGGCCGCATCACAGGAACGCTTCTGGCCATCGCGTGCGGGCCGCTGTGAGGGTCCACCACACAGCTATGTTAGCATGCCCTTCGGCTTGCCGAGCGTGGCGCCGGCCTATCAGCGCAACATGCGGCAAGTCCTGGCGGCTCAGGAGGCCAGGTTCCACGCTGTTCTAGAGGAGATGGGGACGGTTTTCAGGGAATCTCCTGAGCCCCCAGAGCCTCCCGAGGATCAGGGCCCCGGTGGCTCATGAGGAGCCATTCCTTCAACATGTGGCTTCAGCTCCATCAACTCTACTTCGTCTACAGAACCAGGTGACATCTTCCAAGTTCATTTAAGCTGGGAGCGCCCCTCGGGCTGCATTATTCCCAGGCCACGCGGGTCCGTCCCTGTGGCATGTATCCCTTTTGCTTATGTCTTTAGCTTACCTTGTTGGGGGTGCCCCTCGGGCTGCATCATCCCCACGCCGCTCAGGCCAGACCTAGTGGCATGTATCTTCCTGCATTTATCCAAGTCGATCTGCCCTTCATGCTTAACCTGCCGACAGCTATCGCCTTCTCGGTCGCCGCCCGCTGCGGCTCTGTTTATCCCATGCAACCCGCTTGCACGTTAAAAGGGGAGCTCCTGAGCATCGCGACTCAGGAGCTCTTACTGGCTCTCCAGCCCTCACCCCCTGGCCTTGACCATGTCATCGCGACCTGGCATACCAGTGGCGGCCGAGCTCGCTCGAGGGCCGGGACCTAAGGACGTAGAGTGCTTGCATCTAACCGCCTTGCAGGGACATACAGTCACCAAGACCCAAGACCAGGCGCAACCCGCCTTGAGGTAGGGCCTCGTGAGTCCCGTGCTGGCCCACGAGTACCCAGATACACCTAGCAGCCCTGCCGTGCAAGCCATGTGTCAGGGCGGGGTTGTACACGCCCCGGGGCTCCTCCCGGAGGGGGCCCCCATCCCATGCCCAAGTGGAAGCTCCATGCTCCGCGCTGGCTGTCGACACTGCCGAGGAGTGTCTATGCCTGTGCACAAGCGGAAGCACTATGCTCCGCACTGGTGATAAACAACTGAGGGCGGCCCCACGGCCGTACCAACCTCAGGGAGCCCAGAGCTCAGCGCCCAGCCTCACCACGACACCTCCCCTCGGGAGAGTCGCGTGAGGGGGCTGGGCACGGGGGCGGCGCTCGGGTCACGCCCAAGCGCACGCCACCTACTAGGTACCCCGGACCTAGGCGTCGCACGCCCCTCCCTAGGCCTCGACGAGGGCAGGTATGGAAATTGTTTGAACGTCAAGGGGGACTCCTGAGCATCGCGACTCAGGAGCCTAACTGGCCATGTAGCCCCTCACTCTTTGGTCCGTCCTGGTCTCCGATCGGCTCAATGGCGGTTGAGGTATGCGCGGGGCCGGGCTTTGCCGATGTAGAACATTAATCTATCCTCACGAACTCTCCCTATATGTTGTTCGCACGTCAAGGGGGAATCCTGAGCATCGCGACTCAGGAGCCTAACTGGTCACGTAGCCCCTCACTCCTTGGACCGTCCTGGTCTCCTGTCGGCCCAATGGCGGTTTAGGTATGCACGGGGCTGGGCTCTACTGACGCAGAACAAAGCAAATAGGAAGGAAAACGCAAAATCTCGAAGCAAATATTACAAGCATATTGTTCTCACAATACCAGATGAAAAGTCTAAACGCCTCCACGAGGTCTGATGTATGTCACAGGAATGAAACGAGAAGAATAGCCGCAGGTCACCCCTGGATGTCGCCGTCGCCTGCTGAAGGTGCTTCCCCGTGGGCGACGATGTTCTCACCTTCACCACCAGCCGCAGGATCTGCGGCATCGCTAGACAGAGGATCAGAAACAAAGCCGCAGAACTTCCCCAGCAAAGCCTCCACTTGACCTTGAACAGCTGCGGCGGCGACTTCGCAGAGATCCTCAACCACAGGCTCCAGCAGCTCGTCAAGGTGGGCATTGGGGTCACGGAGGTGGAAATGGCTGAGGACACGAGTCAGCGCGGCTGAAGACAGAACGTCAGCTTCTGCCTCCGCCATGGGACTGAGGCCCTCAACGACCTCCTCAAGCGCTTTCACCACGAGAGGAAGCAACTGGGCGGGGCCGTCGTCATCAGTGTCCAGCGGCTTCTCCAGGCCATGCTCATAGAGCGTCCTAAGTGCCTTGCGAGATCTCTTCTCCAAATCGGCGAAAGCCACACGGGCTTCGGCTAGGACTCGTGCCTTGGCGTTAAGAACGGCCTCCCTCGCCCCCATCTTTTGCTCCAACTCTTCCAACCAGTTGCGCTCGGCAGCCTGCTTCTTCCCCCAGCTTCGCCAGCTCAGCATCACGGTTCTTGACGGCTTCCTTCCGGGCCTTCATCTCCTTCTCCTCTGCTTGGCGACGGCGTACCTCTTCAGCGTGCTTGTTGTGCAGGCTCTGCAACTCGCCCTCCAGCGCTTGGCAGCGGTCACGGGCGGCCTTGGCGTCTTTCAGCGCCGCCTCACGATCGGCTGCAGTGCCGGCGGCTCCTTGCTTCTCCTCTCAGAAGCCACAACAACTTGGCCCAGCACCGCGCGTACTGCCAAGTCAGAATGAAGCCAGCCAGAGGCCAACTCCAGACGCCCGGCCACCAGGCGCGGGTCAGCGCTCAGGACATCCGCCTGCAGTTGGGTCATCTCTGAAAGGGCACGCTCCAAGACGGCAGCAGGAGAAGAAGGACTAGGAAGTGGAGATGCAGCAGTAGGAGGAGGCGACATCACCACCAGGGCTTGGGAGACCGCGGGTTTCGGAGCAGCTGGGACCTCATCAACCGCGCCAAGTACCGGCACCTCCGGAGCCAGCGGGGCCATGGGGGCTGACTCCACGCGGCAATGCTCCTCTTGGCCCCATGAGGACGACCAGGCTGGGGAGACACGGGCGATGTTGCCTCCTTGCTCTGCGGAGGGAGGCACAGCTACCGTACCCTCCTTCCTTTTCTTCATCGAAGATGCCGGCCTGGTCAACCAAAGGCGAGCGTCAGGAAATAATAAGTACCAGCAGGGACAAAGCGAAGTTCGACACACCTACCGGTCCACTGCGAAGTACTCCACCTTTTGCTTGTGAAGCTTGAGGCCTGACAGCATCGGGGCCTGAGGGGCAGGCGTTCGGGTTCCGGTGGCGCCATGAGGTGCGGAGGCAGCACCGGATCCAGCCCCAGGAGGCGTTGGGGTGGAGGTGGCACCACAGTCCACTAGCGACGACCTACCCTTCGTTGGGACGAGGGGTTGCTCCTTCCCTCCTTGGTAGGCATCAGCCTCGGCATCATCAGGAAGGGCGCGGAGAATATCGGCCTTGCTCGGAGGGGAGGTCTCCCCCACCTCTTCCAGGGTCTCCTCCGAGTCCACCTCTCCCCCCTCTCTGCGGGACTCGCCGGAAGACACCTCCACCGGTTTCTACACTGTAGGAGCTCCCGAAAACACCGGTGGCACCAGCCCACGCGCATCAAAAGTCAGCCTGGAGGCGACGAATTCCTCCCGGTCCCTGCGTTGAAACAGGGGAATGAAGGCGCTAGGCGGGTACTCCTGGTTGTCTCCGACTATGAGACGCAGGACAGCGTCCAGTTCGTCGTCAGGCAGGTCCCCCGGCCTCAGGCGGGCCTTGTTTTCCCCTCCTTCAAGCTCCCATAAGGGGCGCGCACGCCTGAAGCGGGGCAACCCACAGCGTCAAGAACTCCCTCAGGATGCGCTCCCGTTATTTTGGCCTCCCTCGCATTGCCCGGCTTCAGGTCAGTCATCATCTGCCCCAACACTGACGATGCCCGCTCGTCGACAAGCTCCGTCCTGGGCCACTCCTTGCCTTGCCGGGGCGCCTCCATCGGCAACGAAAGGCGCGAATGAGCGAGCTTGGCGTCCACCATGACCCATTTGGATCAAATGTTGTCGGCCCTCTTCCCGGTGCTCGAGATCGAGTTGGCCTTGCCGGACGCAACGAAGTTTGCGCATCCAGAGATGTGACCCTCGCTGACGCGGAGGAAGAAGAAATGGCGCAGGAGCGCCACAGACGGCATTACACCCAGGTACGCCTCATAGTAGTAGGCGAAGATGGACAGTAGGAGGACTTCATAAAAGAAATCAGAGAAGGGAGGAACCAAGCCAACAGCAACGCTGCTCGAAAAGAAGGGAAAGAAGGTGCTCCCCTCAGGCTCCGGCTTGTCGGAGGCAAGCCGGAGCTCCGTCTTCCCCCACTCGTTGCTCTCTCCCACCGTCAGCAGGCGCACGGAGGCAAGGCTCTTCTCCGTGACAGTGGGCGCCTCAAGAGCGGGCTCGTACCAAGCCGGGGCCGAGGAAGTCTTGCCCTTGCGTGGCGCCATGGGCGGCAGGTGCAGAGCAAGGCCGGAGCAGATCTGTAGGTAGCGGCGGTGAAGGGCAAGAAAGGGGATCTGGAGCGAGGCAAGGAAGAAGCAATGAAGGCAAGTGTAGCCCGCGCCAGCCTTTTGTCAGGTCAAGCTGTTGCCGAGGCAACATGGGGAAGCGGAGACGCCCACGACCTATCAACCGCCACACATCAACCGAGGCGACAGGCTTTTGGGGCCCGCGGTGCTCCGAACTTGACCCTTGGCTTCGCCGCAAAGCCAAGCCCGCGCGCACCTTGGGCCTGGGGGCTACTGTCGGCATTCTAGGAATGGGGTTCCCCAGACTTGCCTGCCTGCGGCCCGCGACGTGGCGGAGCCTGCAGGCCGTACGACCCATCTTCACCAACAAAGCATCCAAGACCCTCGCGAGGTGGACGACGCGAGACCTCCTCCCGAGCAGCCCAGTTAGGCAGGCTCGCGAGGGGCGGAGATAACAAGGTGAGGTGAACCTCACGAGGCTCTCGTGACGTTTGCCATGACGATCGACACCAGGCGGGCGCCAGCGCGTGCAGCGTCCTTGTTTCCTCTTTGGTGCAAAGGGGGCAGGCACAGCCGCGGAGTACCGAGGCATCAGGCAAAGGTTGCTGTCAGTGTCAAAACCGGCGGATCTCGGGTAGGGAGTCCCGAACTGTGCGTCCAAGGCGGATGGTAATAGGAGGAAGGCGACACGATGTTTACCCAGGTTCGGACCCTCTTGATGGAGGTAATACCCTACATCCTGCTTGATTGTTTTTGATGATATGAGTATTACAAGAGTTGATCTACCACGAGATTGTAGAGGCTAAACCCTAGAAGCTAGCCTATGGTATGATTGTATGTTGCCCTACGGACTAAACCCTCCAGTTTATATAGACACCAGAGGGGGTAGGGTTACATGGAGTCGGTTACAAGGGAGGAGATCTACATATCCGTATTGCCAAGCTTGCCTTCCACGCCAAGGAAAGTCCCATCCGGACACGGGACGAAGTCTTCAATCTTGTATCTTCATAGTCCAACAATCCGGCCAAAGGATATAGTCCGGCTGTCCGGAGGCCCCCTAATCCAGGACTCCCTCAGTAGCCCCTGAACCAGGCTTCAATGACGATGAGTCTGGCGCGCAGTTTTGTCTTCGGCATTGCAAGGCGGGTTCCTCCTCCGAATACTCCATAGAAGATTTTGAACACCAGAATAGTGTCTGGCTCTGCAAAACAAGTTCCACATACTATCGTAGAGAGAATAATATTTCCACAAATCCAATCCGCTGACATGTTTGACAGCATGACATCACGCCATGGCCCGGTCATTATCTGAACCGTTTTTCCCAACCAGCACTGCACATATTGCGAGGCGGTTTTCTTGACACGTCTTGTTGAAGCAGAGATTGTGTCCCCCTTATTACGGGATTCTCATCAATACGGACGTGGGTAACCCACTCGTGCACGTTGGTATGACTCCTTGATTTTAGGCAAGTCCAAAACGGCCGCGAGGAGGATGCTTGATATTCACCCTCTTTATAAAGAGGCCAAGGCTTGTCCTTTTTCCTCTTGTGCTTAATCGAATCCTTCCCCCGCCTCGAGTTCCAACACCCAAGGCTCAGGTCAGGCGCTTTGGACCTTCAACCATGTCCGGATCCAACCTCCAAGGTCGGTGGATGCCTTCCTCTGTCACAGAGGAGGACATCAAGAAGCTGAGAGAGGCCAGGTATCCGACCGCCGAAATCTCGCACAGGCTGCCTGCCCAAGGGCAGGTCATCCCCACTTGCGAATCCGATGAGAGTGTTGTGTTCGTCTCTCACTTCCTCCGAGGGCTAGGCCTCGCTCTGGACCCCTTTGTTAGGGGGCTCATGTTCTATTATGGGCAGGATTTCCATGACCTGGCCCCGGATTCCCTCCTTCACATCTCGTCGTTCATTGTCGTATGTGAGGCCTTCCTCCGCATTACCCCTCACTTCGGCCTATGGCTCAAGACCTTCATTGTGAAGCCGAAGATAATCGAGGGGCGGCACGCAGAGTGCGGAGGTGCCATAATAAGAAAAAGTGCTGATGCTCCATGGCCAGAGGGTTCCTTCCCAGAGGTGTCCAGTTTGTGGCAGCGGGAGTGGTTTTATATCACAGCTCCCCGGAGTGCCATGTGGGTAGCCGCCCCTGCCTTTCGCTCGGCCCCCCACCACAACTGATGTCATGGATCAGTAAGGGGCTAAACTGGGGTCCAGTAAAGGATGTGCCGATATTGCAGAGTCGCATCCGAGATCTCATTGAGAGAGATGTCAGCCTGGTCATGGTAATGCAAGTTATGCTAGTTCGTCGAGTCCAGCCCTGCAAACGTCGACCCCTCCGTATGTGGGAATTCAACCCGGAAGGACTGCGGACTATTCAGCACTTCCTCGGCATGACGCTTGAGGAGATGTACAGACTATTCTCCGGACCCCAAATAGAGTGTCCGGACACCACCGAGGATGCGGGTCTGAGCTGCAACCGCCCCAATACCCAAGTAAGTAATCCTATGGCCGAACATGCCGTCCTTTTATTTATCAAGACATCATTCTGAAAAGTCGCTCTTTGACTAGGACTGGATAAGAAATGCGAAGATGATCAGGTGTTCGGCCCCCCTTCCCGAAGGCTTGGCCAATCTAGTACTAGACAGAATGCTGGAGCCGTTGCCTTATCAGGTGCCCTTGAAGGAAGATAAAGGGGGGAATAAAGAGGCCGAAAGCAGGCCTCACTCTCTAATCATCCCAACCGGGGGAATGAGCGCCTCCGCGAAGGAGGATAACCAGGGAGAAGAATCTGACATTCCCTCTCCCCGAGGAAGGAAGAGGACCACCTCTGAAGATCCGGAAACAAAGGTTTCCAAACGGGGGAAGAAATCTTCGCCAGGGGGTCCTGCCTCGGGGGGTACTCTTGCCGCACAGTGTCCGCAAGGGAATCAGCCCTCTACCGAGCTGTAAGTAATCAAAAAGTACGTAGTAGTGAAAATATCCTACCTTACTTCTGAAGACAATAACCGAAACTTATATCTTGGAGTTGGGATCGTAGCCCTTCTCGACAGAGTTCGTCTTCGGGGGATCTTCTTCCGGAGATGATGGAGAGCGAAACTCGTCCCCCTGCCACCCCGCCTCATGAGGCGGGCGACCCTGAAGTGTCGTCGCGGAGGGTTTCTCCTGATCCGCCAAGGCCAGAGGGTAATCTCTTGGCCACCCGGAGTCCTCAGTATTCGGCTCCTAAAGAGAGCAACAGAAAGAGTCCGAAACCGTACAGTGTGCGGTCGGACGCACTGAAGGATCTTCTGGAGCAAGGGGCCATCTCAGAAGTGCATCGTACGCTAATGGGACGGTAATTGAAAGGATTTCATCTGCTAAAAGCGGATTGCATGAAGCTTGTATGAGTCTGTTGCGAGGCTTTGAGGTACGTGAAATAGTGCATGTTTTTGACAGTACCGCACACGTTTAGGTGTGCTCTATGCAGATAGTCGCCCCTGAGACTCTGGTTGCCATTGGAAACGGCGGCAAACAGAGGATCATAGTCCCAGGTAATAACCAAACCGCCTTTATGTGGAGGTGGCTGAAGGTCCGATAGCTAGCCGGACTGATGGGTTTGCCGAGCTAAAGCGGCAACTTGATGCGGCAGATGCCGACATCGTGCTTGTCAACAAGCGGCTTGATGAGGCATAGGGTAAGTGATTTCTCTGGTGATCAACAGATAGTAAGAGGGGCATGATGCCAGTATCTTTAATATGTTGTGACTGCAGATGGAGCTGCCACCGTGGAGACCCTTTGGGCGGAGCTTGCCCGAGCCAAGGAACAAGCAAGGAATAGCGATGCGGCCGCTCTAAAGGAGGTTGAAGAGCTGAGGGCCGAGTAGTCCGCGCATTGCCAGAGCAAGGAAAGGATAGCCAAGATGGCCATTGAGTTGAAAGATGCCGCTGACTGTTACCAGCTTCTTGAAAAGGAAAGCCTAGAGAGGGCGACGGACCTGGAGAAGGCCATGGTAGCCGCCAAGGAAGCCCGCTCCAAAATCAGACCGATGAAGGAGGAGCTGCGTCAAGCTGCGGATATCGTGGCTGGGAGGCCCTTCTTGTTGCGGACTAAGTTCGGAGATCCGAATTATGCTCGTCTTGATCAACTATGGAGTTCTGCAGACGCCTATGTGGATTTGACAGCAAGTGCTGCTGATGCGGCCGAGTACTTCAAGGATCAAAATGATCGGGAAGTGGAAAGGCTGTTCTAGTCACCGTTCCATGCTCCAGTGCGTCCGCTACTGTTGAATGAGCGAATGGGCGAGTAGGCTGAACTCCAAAAGTTGTCCGGACTTGCCATGAGGTCTGTTGTGGATCATTTGTGGCCAGGAGGGCCAAGGCCGAATAGTTACTTTAGCTTAGTGCAACAATTCCTTGGTGCTGTGCCGCACATTGATGCTATAAAGAGGTCGGCATGCATAGAGGGTGCACGGATGGACTTTGCCCGTGTCAAGACATACTGGGCAGAGATGGAGGCCACCACTGTTGCCACAGAGGGTTCGGCCGTGGGCCGGGTGGCTGCCGAGCACTACTTTGAAGAAGTCCTTGAAGGCGCTCGTTCAATAGAGGCGCAGTGCTCGAAGAATATTATGTTCTAGTGACATGTACTCCCATTGTAAAAACAATGTTTATTGAGTTATCAAGGCTGTGTTTATACTTTTGCCTGAAAGTATTATGATGCCTCCTGTGCAGCCGTTTATGTATATATGTATATAACCTGAAAGTTTGCAGTCGTCGGCTTCCGCCCCCACGCATATAATGCGGGGGTGTTCGCAAAAAAACACATATTCACACTTGATCCAACGTCTTGGTCGATGAAGGAGGTGGTAGCGCAGCGAATGAGGCAATCGAACTATATTGCTTTAACACTTTCACTTAGCCATAGGAGTTTGACGGTGGGGCTACTATGTAGCCCCTGGTACTTCTGTGCTCGTCCGAATACGGGGCGCGTACGTACATGACCGGGAAACGGCCCTTCGTTAATGCGGAGGAATCTCGAAGATTCCGCTATGTCATCGAGTGGTTGACCAGTCTCGCGCTATATCATGACAGTCAGTTTTCGGCTTTCTCTACTGAGGCGCTCATCCGGATGAACCAGGGCACAATCGCAGTAGTTCTCCCAGTGCTACCTTAGCCGATATAGCGGAACGTAAGGTACCAAAACATGGGAGCCGGGCAAACCCAACATTTGACCAAAGACATGATTCGGAGTTGATGCATATAAGGCCACACTCGCGGCGCCGAACGCTCCCTAAGGTATTCGGTCTTTGTAACATATACCGGGCTGAATAATGCCCTTAGTAATAAACCCTGAGTGTCCAGGTACGTGCAATATCCTGACGTGGCCACATGCCAATAACGTCAGCATCCTTCTCGGTTGTATTGAGTATCCGGAGGATGTGAGCAACAAGAGACAGTAAAAAAGGTTTACACAGGGTCTTAATCTGAAAAGAAACCTTTGAGCGGGTCCCTGCTGCACGTCTGCGCCTGTGTCTTTGCTGTGCCGTGTCCCAGACGGGTGTATTACGATTGTCATCTGTAAAAGAGAAGAACTTAGGTGAAAGTTGCCGTGCCAGAAAATTGGTTACTATTAATAAACCATTAAAATTTAAGATAATCAAGTTGAGCCGGACTAGCACTGATTACACGCGGGAAGCCCCTGGTACCATCTAGGAGGGTTTGACCATCAAACCCGTCTCATGTGTATGTAATGGTGCACCGGACTCGTCTAACCGTGTCTGTGGTCTTGATGACCTGTCATTTTTTCTGGTTGGTAAGGCCGTCTAGTGCTCGGCTGCTAAAGTCGCCGCACATTCTTCCGCGCGTAGAGAACGCTCAGTATTTCCGCTAACTGTGATGGTGCCACGTGGATCGGGCATCTTAAGCTTGAGAGAAGCGTAACGCGGTATTGCATTAAAACGAGCGAAGGCCGTTCTTCCGAGTAGTGCTTGATAGCCACTTCGGAATGGAGCGATGTAGAAAGTTAACCTTTCGCTCCGGAAGTTGTTGGGAGAACCGAATACAACCTCTAGTAATAGAGAGCTCGTACAATGGGCCTCTAGGCCTGGTATTACTCCCTTGAAGGTAGTATTATTGTGGCTTATTTTTGTCGGGTCTATCACCATTTTGTGGACTGTGTCCTGATATATCAGATTTAGACCACTGCCGTCGTCCATGAGGACTCGTGTGAGATGGTATCCATTTATTATTGGGTCTAACACCAAGGCAGCCAATCCTGCGTGCTGGATGTTTGTCGCGTGATCCACGCAATCAAAAGTGATCGGGCAGGCCAACCAGGGGTTGAACCTAGGGGTGACGGGCTCTATGGCGCGTGTGTCTCAGAGTGCATGTTTGCTTCTCCTCTTCGTCACATGGATCATGTTTACTGTTTTAACCTCTGGTGGGAATTTTTTCTGTCCTCCAGTGCTTTGCTGGCGAGGTTCGTCCTCGTCTTCGCTTGGTGTCTCCCCCCCTTGTGTTCGGCGTTTAGCTTACAGTCCTGCTTGAAGACCAAGCATTCTCTGTGGGTGTGATTTGTAGGTTTATCGAGGGTGCCATGAATCTGACATAGTTTGTCAAGAATCCTGTTTAGGCCAGACGGTCCGTTTCTGCTGCCTTTGAAAGTCTTTTTCCGCTGACCTGGTCGAGAGCCCCTGAATTTGACGTTTACCGCTGTATTATCTGGGCTATCTTCTTTATTTCAACGCTTGTTTTTAGTGCGTCGTGGTTTTCCAATTCCATCCCTGACTTCGGATGTGCTTGGGTCGCTGGTGCTATTGCGGGCTAGCCAGCTATCTTTGCCCATGCAAAAGCAGGTCATGAGGCTTGTCAAGGCTGCCATTGTTCTCGGTTTTTCTTGGCCGAGGTGTCTGGCGAGCCATTCGTCTCGGACGCTATGTTTGAAAGCTGCTAAGGCTTCGGCGTCTGGACAATCGATGATTTGGTTCTTCTTAGTGAGAAACCTATTCCAAAGCTTTCGGGCGGACTCTCCAGGCTGTTGAATTATATGACTTAAGTCGTCTGCATCCGGAGGTCGGACATAGGTCCCTTGAAAATTAGCCCGAAAAGCGTCCTCGAGCTCCTCCCAACTTCCAATTGAGTTTTCGGGGAGGCTTTTCAGCCAGTGCCGAGCTGGTCCTTTAAGCTTGAGGGGCAGGTATTTGATGGCATGGAGATCGTCTCCGCGAGCCATATGGATATGGAGGATAAAGTCCTCAATCCAGACCCCAGAGTCCGTGGTCCCGTCGTATGCCTCTATGTTCACCGGTTTGAATCCTTCTGGGAATTCGTGGTCCAGCACCTCATCGGTGAAACATAGGGGGTGTGTGGCTCCCTATACTTGGATGTGCCATGGCAGTCGTATGGTTGTAGTATTCTGTTTTGATTTTGTGCCGGAGCGCGCTTCCTAGATCCATAGATGGATCTGGTCATACCGGATTTTTGGCGCAAGTCCTCACGTAGATCGTGTGTTGACTTATGTGCGACCTTCTTAGCCGCTCTATCACAGCCACAAGGTGGTTGATCCGGCCGATTGGCCGTGTCATTTTTCGGCTGTGTGGGCTCTAAGGCCCCATCGTCGAATTCAGGTAGTAGCTTGCGCTTTGGATAGCTCTTTGTGTGGTAACTTCCACCATAATTTTCTTCGTTGTTGAGCTCTTTGTTCCACCTGCTGTTGAGCATACTTTGTGTGGCCTTAAGCCTTTCCTTCTACTTCTTCAGACTCCTTGCTGTGGCAATAAGCCTTCTGCGGAGGTTTTCTTGTTCTAAGTGCGTTTCCGGGATGATGTGTGCAGCTTCGACCGGACTGTTTTCTTCCCCAGAGGGGGTTTGATGAGGTTTATCCTCGGTGTCGCCGTGTTCGGACGTCGGATCCGTACTATGTTTGCCGCTTGCAGCTTCGTCATGCTCTGCCGCCGGGGAAATGTGGTCGATGTTTCCTCTAGAGTCGACTGGAGTGTTATTTTCTCTTGCGCTGTTATCGCTGTTTTTGCTATGGCGGGACTTAGAGCGGCGCCGCTGATGTCGGCGCTTGGGTTGCTTCTTGGAGGGGCCGTCCTCCGTTGTCTCTTCGTCATTTCCTTCTTTCGGTGTATCCACCATGTATATGTTATGTGATGAAGTGGCTGTCTGGCGCCCTGTGGGCGGTGGTTCCTATTCGTCTTCTGCATCGTCGTCCATACCATCGATGTCTTCAGAGTTGAAGCCGAGCATGTCGGTTAAATCGTCGATAGTGGCTACTAAGTAGGTGGTGGGTGGGCAGCAAATTTCTTCGTCGTCCGCATCCGATTCTAGCCGGACATAGTTCGGCTGAGGTTCTCCTGACAAGGAGAGAGACCTTAATGAATTTAGCACATCACCGAAAGGCGACTGCTGAAAGATATCCGCGGAGGTGAACTCCATGATCGGCGCCCAGTCGGATTCGGTGGGCACGGATGCAAGCGGCTCGGAGTCTGTGGCCGAAGATGAATCCAGTGGTTCGGCGACACGGTTCTCGTAAGGGGTGAAGTCAGTATCCGGCTCTATCGCCACTGAGAGCGCGACCTCCATGGCAGGGTCTATCCCTCCGCTCTCGGATGGAGCGGTTTGCTCCGGATTGACGGCCGAAGTAGTTGCAGATGCGATCTCCCGAATATTGTCCGACGGTAGAGTTACATCATGCTCGTCGTGACTGTGCGGCGCACCTGACATGGGCTCGAATCCGTCAGAGATCAAGTCTCCATGGATGTCGGCAGTGTAGTTTAAGTTTCCGAACCTGACCTGATGGCCAAGGGCGTAGCTCTCGACCTGCTCCAGATGGCCAAGCGAATTGGCCCGAAGTGCGAAGCCGGCGAATACGAAGACCTGTCCGGGGAGGAAAACCTCACCCTAGACCGCATCGTTACTGATGATCGAAGGACCATCAAGCCTTATGGTGACGGCACAGTGGAACTCTCAATGAAAGCACCAATGTCGGTGTCAAAAACGGCGGATCTCGGGTAGGGGGTCCCGAACTGTGCGTCTAAGGCAGATGGTAACAGGAGGCAGGGGACACGATGTTTACCCAGTTTCAGGCCCTCTTGATGGAGGTAATACCCTACGTCCTGCTTTATTGTTCTTGATGATATGAGTATTACAAGAGTTGATTTACCACGAGATCGTAGAGGCTAAACCCTAGAAGCTAGCCTATGGTATGATTGTATGTTGCCCTACGGACTAAGCCCTCCGGTTTATATAGACATCGGAGGGGGCTAGGGTTACACAAAGTCGGTTACAAGGGAGGAGATCTACATATCCGTATTGCCAAGCTTGCCTTCCACGCCAAGGAAAGTCCCATCCGGACTCGGGACGAACTCTTCAATCTTGTATCTTCGTAGTCCAAAAGTCCGGCTGTCCGGAGACCCCCTAATCCAGGACTCCCTCAGTTGCTATTTCGGTGCAACAAGACCAAGACCATGGACTGCAAGACGGAGGTCATCGTGGAGCCCAAGATGGCGTCACCACCAGAGCTTTGTGCAGGCGAAGACTACTTTTGTCAGGATGGCTCGTACTAGCTGCCCCCTTCAAATTAGCCCGCCATTGTTGGCTCCCTTCTCGCTCGATATTTAGGAAGAGGACCAGGGCCTCTATTAATAGGACTAGCCACCACAGTGGAGGGGGGTCATGTCATCTTAGCTGGAGAGACCCAGACACACACCACAAGTTCGTACGCACAAGAACACCTCAACCTCAGGAGGCTTTTCTCCCCTTGTATTGTTCATCATCAGCCCAAGAGGCAATCCACCACTACCACATTGGAGTAGGGTATTACACCACAACGGTGGCCTGAACCAGTATAAACCCTGTGTCTTTCTGTGTTGTGAGTTTGTCGAGTTCGTCCGCAAGATCTTAGCGAGCTTGAGCATAGATCGGTAGGAGGGAAAGACTTCGCGCGCACCCTAGTGTTCGAACCTTAAGGGTTAGCTGGAGCCCCACATCCGATAGCGGTGGGGTGCAGGCTAAACATCAGGCTGAAACGCCTCTCTGGCTCGGCCACGAGGTGGCCGGTCAGCCGCATCGTACACTGGTGATGTAGGTTTCAATGCTTCCTCCTCGAGGTGAGGTAGCAACCTACGCTTTGGGTAACTCTTGGAGGGGCGCTCGAGTTCGTATTCCTCGGCCGCAAGGACTTTGGTCCATCTGTCTGCTAGCAAATCTTGATCAACTTGAAGCTGTTGTTGCTTTTTCTTCAAGCTATTTGCTGTGGCCATTAGCCGGCGCTTGAAGAGCTGCTGCTCGACGGGATCCTCAGGCAAGATAAATTCTTCGTCGCTAAGGCTCACCTCATCTTCGGAGAGAGGCATGTAATTGTCCTCCTCCGATTCTCCATCTGTTGCCCGTTCTGGAGGGCTAGCTTGTTCACCCTCTCGCTCTAAATCGTGCTGGAGGGGATTGTTGTCGTCTTCGGCACTATCCGGAGTGTTATTGTCTCTTGTGCCGGTATCACTACTTTTGCTATGGCGGGACTTAGAGCGGCACCGCTGTCGTTGGCGCTTGGGTTGCTTCTTGGAGAGGTTGCCCTCCACTGTCTCGTCACCGTTGCCTTCTTTGGGGGTATCCACCATGTATATATCATATGATGAGGTGGCGGTCCAGCGCCCTGTGGGTGGTGGTTCCTGTTCGTCTCCTGCCTCGTCGTCCATACCGTCAATGTCTTCAGAGTCGAAGTCGAGCATGTCGGTTAAATCGTCGACAGTGGCTACTAAGTGGGTGGTGGGTGGGGAGTGAATTTCTTCGTCGTCCGCATCCCATTCTAGCCGGACATAGTTCGGCCAAGGTTCTCCTGACAAGCGGAGAGACCTTAATGAATTTAGCACATCGCCGAAAGGTGAGTGCTGAAAGATATCCGCGAAGGTGAACTCCATGATCGGCGCCCAATCGGATTCGATAGGCATGGACGTAGGCGGATCGGAGTCCGTGGCCGGAGACCAATCCAGTGGTTTGGCAACACGGCTCTCGTAAGGGGTGAAGTCAATATCTGGCTCCATCGCCACTGAGAGTGCGGCCTCCATGGCGGGGTCTATCCCCCCGTCCTCGGATGGCGCAATTTGCTCCAGATTGAGGGCCGAAGTAGTTGCAGGTGTGATCTCCTGAACACTGTCCAACGGCAGAGTTACGTCATGCTCGTCGTGATTGTGCGGCGCACCTGACATGGGCTCAAATCCGTCGAAGATCAAGTCTCCGCGGATGTCGGCAGTGAAGTTTAAGTTTCCGAACCTGACCTGATGGCTAGGGGCGTATCTCTCGATCTGCTCCAGATAGCTAAAGGAGTTGGCCCGCAGTGCGAAGCCGCCGAATACGAAGATCTGTCTGGGGAGGAAGACCTCACCCTGGACCGCATCATTACCGATGATCGAAGGAGCCATCAAGCCTTATGGTGACGACACAGTGGAACTATCAATGAAAGCACCAATGTCGGTGTCAAAACCGGCGTATCTCGGGTAGGGGGTCCCGAACTGTGCGTCTAAGGCGGACGGTAGCTGGAGGTGGGGGACACGATGTTTACCCAGGTTCGGGCCCTCTCGATGGAGGTAATACCCTACGTAATGCTTGATTGATCTTGATGATATGAGTATTGTTGGGGATCATAGCACAAATTTAAAATTTTCTACGCACCACCAAGATCAATCTATGGAGTCATCTAGCAATGAGAGGGATAGGAGTGCATCTACATACCCTTGTAGATCGCGAGCGGAAGCGTTCAAGAGAACGGGGTTGATGGAGTCGTACTCGTCGTGATCCAAATCACAGATGACTGAGCGCTGAACGGATGGCACCTCCACGTTCAACACACATACGGTTGGGAGAGACATCTCCTCCTTCTTGATCTAGCAAGGGAAGGAGAGGCTGATGGAGGTCCAGCAGCACGACGGCGTGGTGGTGGAAGTAGCGGGATCCCGGCAGGGCTTTGCCAAGCGCAAGCGGGGAGGAAGAGGTGTCACGGGAGGGAGGGAGGCGCCAGGGACTTGGGTGCAGCTGCCCTCCCTCCCCTACACTATATATAGGGGGCCTAAGGGGGGCGCCGACCCCTAGAGATCCCATCTAATGGGAGGGGCGGCGGCCTAGGGGGTGGCTTGGCCCCAAGCCAAGTGGAGGCGCCCCCACCCCCTTAGGGTTTCCAACCCTAGGTGCAAGGGAGGCCCAAGGGGGGCACACCAGCCCACCAGGGGCTGGTTCCCTTCCCACTTCAGCCCATGGGGCCCTCCGGGATAGGTGGCCCCACCCGGTGGACCCCCGGGACCCTTCCGGTGGTCCCGGTACAATACCGGTGACCCCTGAAACTTTCCCGGTGGCCGAAACTGGACTTTCTATATACAAATCTTTACCTCCGGACCATTCCGGAACTCCTCGTGACATCCGGGATCTCATCCGGGACTCTGAACAACTTTTGGGTTACCGCATACTAATATCTCTACAACGCTAGCATCACCGAACCTTAAGTGTGTAGACCCTACGGGTTCAGGAACCATGCAGACATGACCGAGACAACTCTTCGGCCAATAACCGACAGCGGGATCTGGATACCCATGTTGGCTCCCACATGTTTCACGATGATCTCACCGGATGAACCACGATGTCGAGGATTCAATCAATCCCGTATTCAATTCCCTTTGTCAATCGGTATGTTACTTGCCCGAGATTCGATCGTCGGTATCCCAATACCTCGTTCAATCTCGTTACCGGCAAGTCACTTTACTCGTTTCGTAACACATCATCCCGTGACCAACCCTTAGTCACATTGAGCTTATTACGATGATGTCTTACCGAGTGGGCCAGAGATACCTCTCCGTCATATAGAGTGACAAATCCCAGTCTCGATTCATGCCAACCCAACAGACACCTTCGGAGATACCTGTAGTGCACCTTTATAACCACCGAGTTATGTTGTGACGTTTGGTACACCCAAAGCATTCCTACGGTATCTGGGAGTTGCACAATCTCGTGGTCTAAGGAAAGGATACTTGACATTAGAAAAGCTCTAGCAGACGAACTACACGATCTTGTGCTATGCTTAGGATTGGGTCTTGTCCATCACATCATTCTCCTAATGATGTGATCCCGTTATCAATGACATCTAATGTCCATAGTCAGGAAACCATGACTATCTGTTGATCAATGAGCTAGTCAACTAGAGGCTCACTAGGGACATGTTGTGGTCTATGTATTCACACATGTATTACGATTTCCAGATAACACAATTATAGCATGAACAATAGACAATTATCATGAACAAGGAAATATAATAATAACCATTTTATTATTGCCTCTAGGGCATATTTCCAATAGTCTCCCACTTGCACTAAAGTAAATAATCTAGTTACATTGTGATGAATCGAACACCCATAGAGTTCTGGTGTTGATCATGTTTTGCTCGAGGAAGAGGTTTAGTCAATGGATCTGCGACATTCAGGTCCGTATGCACTTTACAAATATCTATGTATCCATTTTGAACATTTTCACGAATGGAGTTGAAGCGACGCTTGATATGCCTGGTCTTCCTGTGAAACCTGGGCTCCTTGGCAAGGGCAATAGCTCTAGTGTTGTCACAGAAGAGAGTCATCGGGCCCGACGCATTGGGAATAACTCCTAGGTCGGTAATGAACTCCTTCACCCAGATTGCTTCTTGTGCTGCCTCCGAGGCTGCCATGTACTCCACTTCACATGTAGATCCCGCCACGACGCTTTGCTTGCAACTGCACCAGCTGACTGCCCCACCATTCAATATATACACGTATCCGGTTTGTGACTTAGAGTCATCCAGATCTGTGTCGAAGCTAGCATCGACGTAACCCTTTACGATGAGCTCTTCGTCACCTCCATAGAAGAGAAACATATCCTTAGTCCTTTTTCAGGTATTTCAGGATATTCTTGACCGTTGTCCAGTGTTCCATGCCGGGATTACTTTGGTACCTTCCTACCAAACTTACGGCAAGGTTTACATCAGGTTTGGTACACAGCATGGCATACATGATAGACCCTATGGCCGAGGCATAGGGTACGACACTCATCTTTTCTCTATCTTCTGCCGTGGTCGGGCATTGAGCCGTGCTCAATCTCATACCTTGCAATACAGGCAAGAACCCCTTCTTGGACTGATCCATATTGAACTTCTTCAATATCTTGTCAAGGTACGTACTCTGTGAAAGACCAATGAGGCGTCTCGATCAATCTCTATAGATCTTGATGCCTAATATATAAGCAGCTTCTCCAAGGTCCTTCATTGAAAAACACTTGTTCAAGTAGGCCTTTATGCTTTCCAAGAATTCTATATCATTTCCCATCAATAGTATGTCATCCACATATAATATGAGAAATGCTACAGAGCTCCCACTCACTTTCTTGTAAACACATGCTTCTCCATAAGTCTGCGTAAACCCAAACGCTTTGATCATCTCATCAAATCGAATGTCCCAACTCCGAGATGCTTGCACCAGCCCATAGATTGAGCGTTCGAGCTTGCACACCTTGTCAGCATTCTTAGGATCGACAAAACCTTCCGGCTGCATCATATACAATTCTTCCTTAAGGAAACCATTAAGGAATGCCGTTTTGACGTCCATTTTCCATATCTCATAATCATAGAATGCGGCAATTGCTAACATGATTCGGACGGACTTCAGCTTCTCTACGGGTGAGAAAGTCTCATCGTAGTCAACCCCTTGAACTTGTCGATAACCCTTAGCAACAAGCCGAGCCTTATATATGGTCACATTACCATCCGTCTGTCTTCTTCTTAAAGATCCATTTATTTTCTATGGCTCGCCAATCAATGGGCAAGTCAGTCAGAGTCCATACTTCATTTTCATACATGGATCCTATCTCGGCTTTCATGGCTTCCAGCCATTTGTTGGAATCTGGGCCTGCCATCGCTTCTTCATAGTTTGAAGGTTCACCATTGTCTAACAACATGATTTCAAGGATAGGGTTGTCGTACCACTCTGGTGTAGAATGTGTCCTTGTGGAACTTCGAAGTTCAGTAGCAACTTGATCTGAAGTTTCATGATCATCATCATTAACTTCCTCCCTAGTCGGTGCAGGCACCTCAGGAACATTTTCTTGAGCTGCGATACTCTCCGGTTCAAGAGGCAATACTTCATCAAGTTCTACTTTCCTCCCACTTACTTCTTTCGAGAGAAACTCTTTCTCTAGAAAGGATCCATTCTTGGCAACAAAGGTCTTGCCTTTGGATCTAAGGTAGAAGGTATACCCAATAGTTTCTTTAGGGTATCCTATGAAGATGCATTTTTCCGATTTGGGTTCGAGCTTTTCAGGTTGAAGTTTCTTGACATAAGCATTGCATCCCCAAACTTTCAGAAATGACAGCTTAGGTTTCTTGCCAAACCACAATTCATACGGTGTCGTCTCAACGGATTTCGACAGAGCCCTATTTAAAGTGAATGCGGCAGTCTCTATAGCATACCCCCAAAATGATAGCGGTAGATCGGTAAGAGACATCATAGATCGTACCATATCCAATACGGTAAGATTATGACGTTCGGACACACCATTACGATGTGGTGTTCCAGGCAGCGTGAGTTGTGAAGCTATTCCACATTTCCTTAAGTGCGTGCCAAATTCGTGACTCAAATATTCTCCCCCACGATCTGATCGTAAGAACTTGATTTTCCTGTCACGTTGATTCTCAACCTCACTCTGAAATTTCTTGAACTTTTCAAAGGTCTCAGACTTGTGTTTCATTAAGTAGACATACCCATATCTGCTTAAGTCATCAGTGAGGGTGAGGACATAACGATAGCCACCGCGAGCCTCAACACTCATTGTACCGCACACATCTGTATGTATGATTTCCAATAAGTTGGTTGCCCCCTCCATTGTTCCAAAGAACAGAGTCTTGGCCATTTTGCCAATGAGGCATGGTTCACACGTGTCAAATGATCCATAATCAAGAGACTCCAAAAGTCAATCTGCATGGAGTTTCTTCATGTGTTTGACACCAATGTGACCAAGGAGGCAGTGCCACAAGTATGTGGGACTATCATTATCAACCTTACATCTTTTGGCATTCGCACTATGAATATGTGTAACATCATGTTCGAGATTAAATAAGAATAAACCATTGACCAGCGGGGCATGACCATAAAACATGTCTCTCATATAAATAGAACAACCATTATTCTAAGATTTAAATGAGTAGCCTTCTCGCATTAAACAAGATCCAGATACAATGTTCATGCTCAAAGCTGGTACTAAATAAAAATTATTGAGGTTTAAAACTAATCCTGTTGGTAAATGCAGAGGTAGCGTGCCGACGGCGATCACATTGATCTTGGAACCATTCCCAAGGTGCATCCTCACCTCGTCCTTCGCCAGTCTCCGTTTATTCTGCAGTTCCTGTTTTGAGTTACAAATATGAGCAACTGCACCGGTATCAAATACCCAGGAGCTACTACAAGCACTGGTTAGGTACACATCAATAACATGTATATCACATATACCTTTGGTATTGCCGGCCTTCTTATCCGCTAAGTACTTGGGGCAGTTCCGCTTCCAGTGACCGTTTCCCTTGCAATAAAAGCACTCAGTCTCAGACTTGGGTCCATTCTTTGACTTCTTCCCGGCAGCTTGCTTACCGGGCGCAGCAACTCCCTTGCCGTCCTTCTTGAAGTTCCTTTTACCCTTGCCTTTCTTGAACTTAGTGGTTTTATTCACCATCAACACTCGATGTTCCTTTTTGATTTCCACCTCCGCTGATTTCAGCATTGAATATACCTCGGGAATGGTCTTTTCCATCCCCTGCATATTGAAGTTCATCACAAAGCTCTTGTAGCTAGGTGGGAGCGACTGAAGGATTCTGTCAATGACTGCATCATTCGGGAGATTAACTCCCAGCTGAGACAAGCGGTTGTGCAACCCAGACATTTTGAGTATGTGTTCACTGACGGAACTATTTTCCTCCATCTTACAACTGTAGAACTTGTCGGAGACTTCATATCTCTTGACCCGGGCATGAGCTTGGAAAACCATTTTCAGCTCTTGGAACATCTCATATGCTCCGTGTTGCTCAAAACGCTTTTGGAGCCCAGGTTCTAAGCTGTAAATCATGCCGCACTGAACCAGGGAGTAATCATCACTACACGTCTGCCAAGCGTTCATAACGTCTTGTTCTGCTAGGAAAATAGGTGCTTCACCTAGCAATGCATCAAGGACATATGCTTTCCTTGCAGCTATGAGGATAATCCTCATGTTACGGACCCAGTCCGTGTAGTTGCTGCCATCGTCTTTCAGCTAGGTTTTCTCTAGGAATGCATTGAAGTTGAGGGCAACATTAGCGTGGGCCATTTGATCTACAAGACATATTGCAAAGATTTTAGACTATGTTCATGATAATTAAGTTCATCTAATCAAATTATTTAATGAACTCCCGCTCAGATAGACATCCCTCTAGTCATCTAAGTGATACATGATCCGATTCAACTAGTCCGTGTCCGATCATCACGTGAGACGGACTAGTCATCATTGGTGAACATCTTCATGTTGATCGTATCTTCTATACGACTCATGTTCGACCTTTCGGTCTTCTGTGTTCCGAGGCCATGTCTGTACATGCTAGGCTCGTCAAGTCAACCTAAGTGTATTGCGTGTGTAAATCTGGCTTACACCCCTTGTATGCGAACATTAGAACCTATCACAGCCGATCATCACGTGGTGCTTCGGAACAACGGACCTTAGCAACGGTGCACAGTTAGGGGGGACACTTGCTTGAAATTATTACGAGGGATCATCTTATTTATGCTACCGTCATTCTAAGCAAATAAGATGTAAAACATGATAAACATCACATGCAATCAAATAGTGACATGATATGGCCAATATCATTTTGCTCCTTTTGATCTCCATCTTCGGGGCGCCATGATCATCATCGTCACCGGCATGACACCATGACCTCCATCATCATGATCTCCATCATCGTGTCTTCATGAAGTTATTACATGACTTTTATGTTGACACGCAGGTCATGAAGAAATTAAGACAACTCCTATGGCTCCTGCCAGTTGTCATACTCATTGACATGCAACTCGTGATTCCTCTTACAAGAACATGATCAATCTCATACATCACATATATCATTCATCACATCCTTTTGGTCATATCACATCACACGGCATATGCTGCAAAAACAAGTTAGACGTCCTCTAATTGTTGTTGCAAGTTTTACGTGGCTGCTATAGGTTTCTAGCAAGAACGTTTCTTACCTACGCCAAAACCACAACGTGATATGCCAATTTCTATTTACCCTTCATAAGGACCCTTTTCATCGATTCCGATCCGACTAAAGTGGGAGAGACAGACACCCGCTAGCCACCTTATGCAACTAGTGCATGTCAGTCGGTGGAACCAGTCTCACGTAAGCGTACGTGTAAGGTCGGTCCAGGCCGCTTCATCCCATGATGCCGCCGAATCAAGATAAGACTAGTAACGACATGTAAATTGACAAAATCAATGCCCACAACAACTTGTGTTCTACTCGTGCAGACATGACCAAGACAACTCTCCGGCCAATAACCGACAGTGGGATCTGGATACCCATGTTGGCTCCCACATGTTTCACGATGATCTCACAGGATGAACCACGATGTCGAGGATTCAATCAACCCCGTATTCAATTCCCTTTGTTAATCGATACGTTACTTGCCCGAGATTCGATCGTCGGTATCCCAATACCTCGTTCAATCTCGTTACCGGCAAGTCACTTTACTCGTTTTGTAACACATCATCCGTGACCAACCCTTAGTCACATTGAGCTCATTACGATGATGTCTTACCGAGTGGGCCCAGAGATACCTCTCCATCATACGGAGTGACAAATCCCAGTCTCGATTCATGCCAACCCAACAGACACCTTCAGAGATACCTATAGTGCACCTTTATAGCCACCCAGTTACGTTGTGATGTTTGGTACACCCAAAGCATTCCTACGGTATCCGGGAGTTGCACAATCTCATGGTCTAAGGAAAGGATACTTGACATTAGAAAAGCTCTAGCAGACGAACTACAAAATCTTGTGCTATGCTTAGGATTGGGTCTTGTCCATCACATCATTCTCCTAATGATGTGATCCCATTATCAATGACATCTAATGTCCATAGTGAGGAAACCATGACTATCTGTTGATCAACGAGCTAGTCAACTAGAGGCTCACTAGGGACATGTTGTGGTCTATGTATTCACACATGTATTACGATTTTCGGATAACACAATTATAGCATGAACAATAGAAAATTATCATGAACAAGGAAATATAATAATAACCATTTTATTATTGCCTCTAGGGCATATTTCCAACAAGTATTACAAGAGTCGATCTACCACGAGATCGTAGAGGCTAAACCCTAGAAGCTAGCCTATGGTATGATTGTTGTTGTCCTACGGACTAAACCCTCCGGTTTATATAGACACCGGAGGGGGCTAGGGTTACACGGAGTCGGTTACAAGGGAGGATATCTACATATCCGCATTACCAAGCTTGTCTTCCACGCCAAGGAGAGTCCCATCCGGACACGGGACAAAGTCTTCAATCTTGTATCTTCATAGTCCAACAGTCCGGCCAAAGGATATAGTCCGGCTGTCCGGAGATCCCATAATCCAGGACTCCCTCAAACCTCTGTTGTTATATGTGGCTGCTAATAGCCGGGCCATCAGTGTAGCTATTGTGGTGGAAATGAAAGAGGCAGGCAAGGAGTACTCGGTTCAACAACCGGTATATTACATCAGTGAGGTGCTTATTGAATCCAAACCGAGGTATCCACACTGGCAGAAACTTGTGTATCGGGTTTTCATGGCGAGTCGGAAGCTCAAACAATATTTCCAGGGTCATCCCATTACTATGGTTAGTTCAGAATAGGGAAGCCACATGCCGGGTTGCTAAATGGGCCATTGAGCTTGGACCTCACGGTTTAAAATAGGTGCCTCGTACAACCATCAAGTCCCAAGCACTTATGGATTTCATCAAGGACTAGACAGAGTTACAGGCGCCTGAGGAAAGGTCAGATAACACATATCGGACTATTCATTTCGATGGGTCCAGACAGTTAGAGGGCTCAGGGGCTGGAGTTGTCTTGACTTCCCCACGAGGTGATAAATGTTCTTATGTTCTCCGGTTAATGTTCTCTTGTACTAACAATGCAGCTGACTATGAGGCCTTGCTCCATGGTCTTCGGATGGCTAAAAAGATGAATTTAAGCCGGGTGCGGTGCTTCGGCGATTCAGATCTGGTAGCCCAATAGGTTTCTGGCACCAGGGATTCTAAGGATCCACTTATGGCGGCTTATCGCCGAGAGGTTGATGCTATTGCGGGTCACTTCAAGGGTTATCAAGTTGAGCATATTGATCGCAGGAAGAATGAGGCGGCTGATACTTTAAGCCGACTAGGGTCTCAGCGTAAGCCGGTGCCACCTAACATGTTTCTATATATTTTGCTTAACCCGTTTGTTAAATTGCCTACGGAGGAGGATCTTGCTGTCCCTAACCTAGAGGCGCAATTGGTGGCGGCTCTTCATGCTATTCCTGATTGGACGGTTCCATATTTGGCTTACATGACCCGGGGTGAGTTGCCATAGGATGAGGTCTTGGCCAGACAGATAACCCAGTGATCTAAGTCAATGTCAATTATCAATGGGAAGTTGCACCATCGCAGTGTCATAGGGGCGTTTCAACGCCGCGTCTCTCCTGAAGAAGGATGTGAGATCTTGCGAGAGATCCACGAAGGAGATTGTGGTCATCATTCCGTCTCTAAATCTCTTGTAGCCAAGGCTTTTCGTCATGGGTTCTATTGGTTGACGGCTCATGCTGATGCTAAGGATTTGGTAAGCCGATGTGACAGCTGTCAGAAATTTTCACGATGAGCTCATGTGCCAGCCCAAGAATTGAGGATGATTCCAATTACTTGGCCGTTTGCGGCTTGGGGGCTTGATATGGTTGGGCCTTTCAAAAGGTCCAAAGATAAGAAGACCCACCTTTTGGTGGCGGTTGATAAGTTTACTAAGTGGGTCGAAGCAGAGCTGGTTAGTAAGTGTGATGCGGTAACGGCGGTTCAATTTATGAAGAAGGTGATCTTTCGTTTTGGCTTTCCACACAGTATTATATCAAATAATGGCACTAATCTTTCTAAAGGTGCTATGGAAGAATTTTTTTCAATGGGAGCATATCCGGCTTGATGTTTCATCTATGGCTCACCCTCAATCCAATGGGCAGGCAGAACGAGCAAATTAGGAGATTCTGCAAGGTATCAAGCCCCAGCTTCTGGTTCCTTTGTAGAGAACGCCGTGTTGTTGGGTGGAGGAGTTACCCTCAGTGTTATGGAGCACCAACACGACCCCCAACAGGTCTACGGGTTACACACCTTTTTTATGGTTTATGGGGCAGAGGCGGTTCTCCCTAGCGATATCCGTCACGATTCACCCCGGGTGGCGGCTTATGTTGAGACTGACAATGAAAAGGCGCGTCAAGATGACTTGACTTATTGGATGAGGAGCGTGATCTTGCGACGGCTCATTCGGCGATTTACCAGCAAGACCTACGACATTATCAAAGCCACCAGGTCAAAACCAAAACCTTTCAAGAGGGCGACTTAGTGCTCCGGCTCATCCAAGATTAGACAGATATGCACAAGTTATCACCACCTTGGGAAGGACCTTTCGTGGTTAGCAAGAATTTACATAATGGGTCATACTACCTTATTGACGTTCGAGACAACAAGGACTCACGCACATCGAAGGAGGAGACCCGTCGGCCGTGGAACATTGCTCATCTTCGACCTTACTATAGTTGAGCCACCGGCTCTCATGATGTACATAGTTACCTGATGTATATATTAGAAGCAGTATAATAAAGCCGGCATCCCTGACAATTAAGGGCCTCTGCCTATTCACTTCCTTGAAGCTGAGTCTTTATCATCATTTAAGAGGCTTGATGCCCACAATCTCAGGGACCAAAGAGAGTTGGATGCACAGCACATCTCAAACATAGGTCCCTGATGAGCGCGATTCATCAGTGTATCACTTGGGGCTTCCTGTTCAAACATAGGTGTATTCACCAAAGAGAACATAGCTGTCGGTACCCTCATGATTGGCTCAACGCCACACTTGTAAGCATGTCACTTGGGGGCTTCCTGTTCAAACATAGGTGTATTCGACCAAAGAGAACATAGCCTTACTACCCTCTTGACCAGGTTTGTTCAAACATAGGCGTATTCGACCATAGAGAACAAACTCTGACCAGTTCATCCTACCTGTAACCAGCTGCTTCAACTCCATCAGATCATCCTGATTGACCCGCCGAACTCTTAACAATCAGTCTTTATGGTGTATTCAATCAAGATCTGAGCTCGATTAAGGTTCAAACGGCGGCTTGTCATGCGAGAGCACTGTTTATAGATAGTCAGGATGAATCCAGGCTTCATAAGCCGCCTTCCTTGGAACTTGGATAAATCGGCCCATGATGTATGCTATTACTCTGACCCCGCATACTCCTGATAAGTCTATAAAGAAAGATACAACTTTATGTGGGTTCAAATGTCGATTGGGTACTATAGTCAGGCTCACGAAACGCACGAACAATCCAGTGGCTCCGGATAGTTTCATTGAAGAAGACACTTTGGCTTGGCAGCCTACAAAAGCCTCGAATCTCTTTTGATTTCTTATTTGTATTTGGTTTTTTCGTTATCTTCTGGTTTTTTATAAGTCGGGCCCAGCTGCCCCATATACAGCTCATATTTAAAGCATACTTTGGGCTTATACAACCCGTCAGGAGGGCAGACTCTAAGTCACCAGAGCATAATAAATCCTATGGTCGGAGTTATAGCTCTAACACCTCTAAACTGCATGAAGCTGATAAGCCGGCAGTTTAAGTATATACCACAGGTATGTCATTCTTCTTAGCAATTATGAGACCAGCTCTGGTTATGGACTATTCGTCCCCAGCGGCTTTAATTGGGTATCATGACCCGCCCGGCGGTAAGCCGCCAGGGCACTTGTGTTTTCTTTCTATGCAGGATAATAATCATTCAAATCTGCATATATCAAAGACTATCATACCCATAATGGTTTTTAAAGAACCGGTGGATCAATAGTATTACACAAAACAGAAATGTGCACGATGGCACGGCAGATCTAAGTTTTAACTACCCTATTACATGGTTCCATGAGCCAAAATGAGATCAAGTGTTTTTTCAATGATCAAGTATCTAAACCGCCCGGCGGTTCAATCTTCTTGGCCTTGCTGATTGGAGGCCTCTGGTTCATCCCTTGCCAGTTCTTCGTCCTCCTCTGCCGTCTGGAAGTTTGGTTTTGACCAATCAAAGCCACACAAGGCGTAAAATTCAGCTTTGTCATCGATAAGATCGGACAGGTCAATTTCAGGGGCAAAGGTGTGCTTATGAATTGGAGGGATTAGGTCCATCACTTTATACGCTAGGGTAGACATCTTATGATTGTCTGCATCGTAAGCCGGCTAATATTTGGAGAGGTTGGTCTCTTTAGCAATAACTGTTGCATGAGGACGAATTTCTTTCACACAGGCGGCGAAGTATTGCTGATCAAAAGATGTCCCATCCTCCTTTAAGCTCGGATACCCACTAGCCACATCTGCCGGTCTAACTCCGGTACCCATGCCTTGGCATGGCTGAAGGCTGTCACAACTCCGGCTCCTGCACAAGACCGTTTAATTTCTTGAAGTTTGGTGGGCAAGATGGACAATTTCTTCAACACATCACTTAACAGGTTGGTGCTACCTCTTGAGCACTGCGTTGGATTTCCTCGAAGAGGAGAGGATGGTGCAGCAAAGTAGCGTAAGTATTTCCCTCAGTTTTTGAGAACCAAGGTATCAATCCAATAGGAGGCCACACACAAGTCCCTTGTACCTACACAAAAACAATAGCTCAACGCAACCAACACGCTTAGGGGTTGTCAAGCCCTTCACGGTCAGTTACGAAAGTGAGATCTGATAGGGATGATAAATAATATTTTTGGTATTTTTGGTATAGAGATGCAAAGTAAAAAGTAAAAGGCAAAGTAAAATCAAAGCAATAATAAAGTGATGGAGATTGATATGACGAGAAAGAGACCCGGGGGCCATAGGTTTCACTAGTGGCTTCTCTCAAGAGCATAAGTATTCTACGGTGGGTGAACAAATTACTGTTGAGCAATTGACAAAATTGAGCGTAGTTATGAGAATATCTAGGTATGATCATGTATATAGGCATCATGTCCGAGACAAGTGGACCGCTATCCAGCATGCATCTAGAGTATTAAGTTAAAAACAGAGTAACGCCTTAAGAAAGATGACATGATGTAGATGGATAGTTTCATGCAATATGATAAAAACCCCATCTTGTTATCCTCGATGGCAACAATACAATACGTGCCTTGCTGCCCCTTCTATCACTTGGAAAGGACACCGCAAGATCGAACCAAAAGCTAAGCACTTCTCCCATGGCAAGAAAAACCAATCTAGTGGGCCAAACCAAACTGATAATTTGAAGGGACTTGCAAAGATAACCAGTCATACATAAAAGAATTCAGAGAAGATTCGAATATTATTCATAGATAAACTGGATCATAAACCCACAATTCATCGGTCTCAACAAACACACCGCAAAAAGAAGATTACATCGAATAGATCTCCACAAGAGAGGGGAGAACATTGTATTGAGATCCAAAAAGAGAGAAGAAGCCATCTACCTACTAACTATGGACCCGTAGGTCTGAAGTAAACTACTCACACTTCATCGGAGAGGCTTGGATGATGATGTAGAAGCCCTCCATGATCGATTCCCCTTCCGGCGGAGCTCCGGAACAGGCCCCAAGATGGGATCTCGTGGATACAGAAAGTTGTGGCGGTGGAATTAGGTTTTTAGCTCCGTCCCCGATCGTTTGGGGGTACGTAGGTATATATAGGAGGAAGGAGTATGTCGATGGAGCTTCGAGGGGCCCATGAGGGAGGGGGGCGCACCCTAGGGGGGCGCCCCCACCCTCGTGACCACCTCATGGCTTTCTTGATGGGGGGTCCAAGTCTCCTGGATCTTATCTGATGAGAAAATCACGTTTCCAAAGATTTCATTTCGTTTGGACTCTGTTGGATATTTTGTTTCTCCGAAACACTGAAATAGGCAAAAAACAACAATTCCGGGTTGGGCCTCCGGTTAATAGGTTAGTCCCAAAAATAATATAAAAGTGGAAAATAAAGCCCAATATAGTCCAAAACAGTAGATAATATAGCATGGAGCAATAAAAAATTATAGATACGTTGGAGACGTATCAGTTGGGTCCTTGATTAGTTGGGGAGATAGTAGCAAGAGTACGCAGAGCTCCGGTGTAAAATTGCTCGACAAGGGTATAAACCGCCTTGAGCTTAACAAGCATATCCTGATTAAGGTTGCTACTTCTGGGACCTAAGGAAAACATAGATCAGTTAAATGGCGGTTTACATTACTATGACAAATACTCACTTTGGATGAATAGCAAGGCGACTCACCAAAGATAACAGAAACCATCTGAGATACACGGTGTTTTAAGCTGGTGAGCTCAGTGGTTACTTCCCGAAGTGCTACTTCTGCTTTCTCAGCATACTACGTTAAAGCAGTCTTCTCTTCAGCCCAAGTCTTTTTATCTGCCGCGAAATGGGCCTTTAGTTTTTCCGACTGAGCCACGCTAAACTGGAATTTTGACTCAGCTTTCTAGGTCTCAGTTTCCTGAGCCGCCAGCCGGGTCTTTGCATTATTCAATTTTGACTCCAGTTCAGCAGTAGCAGCCTGTATGAAGCATAGAGTTATCAACACATTTATATCAGAATTACAACAATATAAGTCCCAAGTCCTTTGCAAGCAACACACTTGGCACTTGGAGGCTAATGTCTATCAAAACAATTTTTCAAAGAAATGGCTCTTATGAAGTCCCAAGCACTTCGCAAGCAACACCACTTGGCACTTGGGGGCTAATGCATATTGCTTGTATCTTAGTAATGATGAGCCGGATGTACTGTAAACAGTCTCAGCCGACTCATGGGGGCTATGAAGTTAAGTTCTCCTTTCTTACACAATGATAAATAGGACCGGCTCATTCATACTGATTAAACCGGCCCTTGGGGGCTACGGATGCAAAGTTAGACTAATTCAACATCCGGTTTAATTTTAAATCGGACTTGGAGGGAGTCTACGACAGAAGTTTATGGATTCTTCTATGTTTATAGATTATTCAATCTTATCATAACCAGAATACTTGGGGGCTGGCAGGATATACATAACTTATTTAAAGCAGGACGACATACCTCATATTTCTGGTGCATCTGTTTCACCATTTCAATTTCCAAATCGCGGCTGGAGTGTACTTGGTTGAGATAACCATACAATTTTTGCAGTGCTGCTCAATTGAGCATAGTGGGAGATATCAAACCTTACTTTCCATCTCTCGATGACTTCTTGCTTGGTAGAATGTTTGCTAAAATAGTTGGGTTCCCCGGTTCAGTAAAACCAGTGCCAATGATCAGAACATCATCAGCGTAAGTCTCTGACAGTTTAAGTGAGCTTGACGGTTCAATATTTAAAGGGTCAATGTTGGTTTGATCAACAGAGAGGTCAGACATCTTAGCTTGGGTGTTAGAAGCAGGATCTTCTGGTTGTTTTTCAGAGGCTTCTGTTGAGAGGCTTGCTAGTCCGGTTCAGCATCTTCAGGTGCCTCAATTGGCTTGGTTAGCTTTGCCTTCTTGTTAGGCTTTGCTTGACCACTGCACGGGTTATGACAAGTTAGTATAAATATAAGAGTATAAAGAGCTTCAGACTAAAATTAAGAGCTATTACCCAGGGGCAGTTTTAAAAGCCGGCAACTCAGTTTGCAATGAGTCACCAGAAGAAGAACTGGCAAGTTCCTGGATAACAGTCATCAACAGAGTTAAGTGATAGGCAAATAAGACCCGCCAGCGGGATAAAGGAGTAAGTTAAAAAAGAACCTTGTTTTGTCGTTTTCGAGGAGCGGGAGTGTTCGGTAAGCCGGAGGATAATTCTTCACCTCCTCTGGTCCGGGTCTGACGTTGCTTCTCGTGTTGCTGTCATTTCAAAAGAAAGTGAGGATCTAAATAAGCCAAGGGGTGTGAAAACCTTACTTTCTGGGTTACTCACCGAAGTTTCTGTCTTGGCAAAGGTTCTGAGTCAGAGGAAATAATAGTTACCTCTTCTTCAACTGCTTGGCTGGCTCCCGTGTCATCCTGATAATAGTCAGTGTCAATAAGATGGTTGAAAAACAAGCCAAGAGAGTCAAGGGCTACCTCTGACTCAGAAGTGTCATCCAGATTAAGCAGATCAGAGGCGCTTGGTTTCTTCTTTTTCTTGGTTGTCTTCTTAACAGTTTTCTTGGCAGCCCTGGCCTTCTTGGCAGCTTCATGATCATATGTATTCTTCCAAAAATCAGACTTAGCATGTCAAAGTTATCAAAGGTTGAGTAAAATGTTTGAATAATGAGGTAAAGGTAAATAAGTTCAGAGATTCACATCTGGTGGCGGGTTAAGCTTGCAGAAAGGGGCCAGGCCCATTTTAATGCAATCTTCTTGATCTTCAATCAGAAGGGACTTACCCATTTCACTTACTGCTTTGTCAGCTAATGGTGTAGAGATGTGGCGCAGTGGATCCTTTACATCACCAGTATAAGTGCACTTTAAGCCGGAGTGGTGACTCAAAGGGATGATCCGCCAAGAAACCCAACACCTGACCAGGTCAACAACAGTTAAGCCGTTTCCTAGCAGAGCTGTAACCTTTGCAATGGTAGGAGCAAGTTTTTCCCGTTTAGTGGTGGTAAGCTTCTCAGGATGATTGCGCTTTGAGTCCAGGCGCTCGACACGGTAACCCGGCAGTGGATTCTCGTCAGCCGGAGAGGTATCTTTGCTGTAAAACCACGTCTGATTCCAATCCTTTGGGTGACTCGGCAGGAGTGCATAAGGAAAAATGGCGTCTCTTCTGCGTTGAATCAATTCCACCAAGTTCCAAGCTGGGTCCGTTGGTGAACTCATTCTGGCGGTTCAAATAAAAATATTCTCTAAAGAGGTCGATGCTGGGCTCCTCTTGAAGGTATACTTCGCAGAAGACTTGAAAGTTACAGATATTTGACACGAAATTGGGTCTGATGTCTTGAGGATGGAGTTGGAAGAAATGCAGAACATCTCGAAAAAACTTAGAGCCGGGCAGTGAGAAGCCCTGGTTCATGTGATCAGTGTATACAATGACTTTGCCATCCTTTGGCTGAGTTCATTCCACGCCCGGTTCAGGGGTGCGGTAATGCATAACACTCTTTGCGGGTAAGTATCCGACTTTGACAAAGTCTTTGAATGTGCCCTCAGTGACGATGGAGGGGACCCAATTGCATGTATAGACTGTCTTTGGCGGCATGGTGAAAGAAGGAAAACCTAAAGGGAGGAAGTAATTTTATGGTTCAAATCAGTTAGTTATATCACAAGTTAACAGTTGTAGTATATGTTCAGAATGGCGGCTAAAGTGAGTACTAATGATATACGGTCAATTGTAAACCGGATATGTAAGCCGCCATGACACATACTCGTATTCAAGATCTGATAAGAGCAAATTTTACTAAGTATGAGGACAAACAAGTTTTGCTGATTGAAGCTATGAGACTGAATCTGTGGCAGTTCAGGAAAAAGGGAATAAATCCTAAATATAAGGTGCTGGCAGTAGGAAAGTGGAGGTGCCTAGATGAGATCCGCTGCGACAAGGATGTACTCTAGAAAACAGGTGCTAAAACTGCTACCGCGTGAGGTTTGTACTGCTTTCAGACAAAACTATGGATTTGGGATGATGAAGGGGGAGAACAATGATGAATACCGATGAACAGGGAAACCCTAATGGAGATCTACTACCACAGAGAAAGAGAGAAGTACTTAGTGGATCTACTGAACAGCGGAGAGGCGCCACCGTTTTCTGGTCCCGTTCAAGTTGATGGAGCGGCCGAGGTCGGGGAAGATGATGAGCTTCGCGGTGGCACCGGTGTTTGGGAATGCAGATGTGTTGCGAAGGGAGGTAGAAGACGAGAAGGAGAATGAGAGGAGGGCGGTTGACCCTATTTATAAGGAAAAGAGTAATAGGTGGGCACGAAAAACGCGGAGGCCAAATGATGATTAACCAACTAATTGAATGCCTCGATTTTCAGAAGGTCATTGAGGGAGTCCTGGATTAGGGGGTGTTCGGATGGCCGGACTATACCTTCAGCCGGACTCCTGGACTATGAAGATACAAGATTGAAGACTCCGTCCCGTGTCCGGAAGGGAATTTCCTTGGCATGGAAGGCAAGCCTGGCGATACGGAAGGGACCATTGTAACCGACTGTATGTAACCCTAACCCTACCCGGTGTCTATATAAACCGGAGGGTTTTAGTTTGTAGGACAACATACACATCAACAATCATACCATAGGCTAGCTTCTAGGGTTTAGCCTCCTCGATCTCATGGTAGATCTACTCTTGTACTACCCAAATCATCAATATTAATCAAGTAGGACGTAGGGTTTTACCTCCATCGAGAGGGCCTGAACCTGGGTAAACTTCGTGTCCCTTGTCTCCTGTTACCATCCGGCCTATACGCACAGTTCGGGACCCCCTACTCGAGATCCGCCGATTTTGACACCGACATTGGTGCTTTCATTGAGAGTTCCTCTGTGTCGTCGCCATCAAGAAGGATGCCTCGCCCCGTCTTTAAAGACGGCACCATTGCTAAGGGAGCTTTGGCTGTCGGCCAAACCCTCCGGTTAGGTGGCTTTCTTATGACCGCCTGTTCGGCTTCTACGCCGACGATGACCTCTCGAGCCATCAAAAACAATCTTCATGTCAACTCGGAACTCGCCAAGCAGTTAGATCCAATAGAGCTTTCCTCCATAAACGAGCTCTTGGATCGCCTCGCCGCCCTGGGAGTCGCTACGGATTACGACCAGATTGGACCTAAAACCGATCTGAGAGAGATTAACTCTCCCCAAGTCACCCATCACGTTGCCGTGGTAGAGGGACAGTGCAGTGACCCTTCATCTATCTTAAGGACTCGCTACATCCGGATTCCCGATCCCTCCAAGCCGGATACCCACGGAGGGGAGGATATCACTCAAGACCTGAACTTAGAGTCAGGCGACAGGCTGGATTCATTAGACAACATCCAGGAATCCAAATTTTCGATTTCAGAAATTCCTCGGCCTCTCAGCCTTAGATGAGGTGAGGCTCCGGATTTAATTCCACCCACCCACCCCAACATAAGCGATCTATCCAAAATCAGGCAAGAACCCGATGAAACAGTACATCATTACTGGGCCAAATTCCTCCTGGTTAAGAACAGGCTAAGGGACTGCCGCGAGGAAGACGCAATCTCAACCTTTTGCAATAATTGCACGGACAAGGGAATACTCAACCCCATAAGTCGCCGTGATATTACACGCTTCGCTGACTTGGCGTCCATTGTACAAAAGTACTGTGCGACGGTAAGCGCCTGGAAACCCGAAATAAAATTTTGGGACAATCCGGCCCTGAATACAAACCCAGTCCGAAATAAAAGGGTGCATCATCACCAGTCACCCGGGTCAAGCACTAAAAAGCAAAAACCCTCTACAGGGCATGGAACCGTACTGGAAGGGTGGCTTAATGGACCCTGTAAAATTCACAGTACAAAGGACGCCACACCAACTCACAGCTTCAGAGCATGTTGGATACTCCGGCAGGTGGCCAAAATTGGCGAAAATCTCCTAATTTTGGAGGCCATAGAAAGCCACCCCAGAGACACCAATACGGTATTAACAGTCTTCGAGACTTTCACATCAAATAATATGCGAAAAAGGACACTCCACAGCCTTGCTGAAGTCTACCAAGTAGCAACAATAAACCCATGGAGTGACACGGCTATTACCTTTAATGCCAGTGATGAACCTAAATTCCGAACAGCCCGAGCACCAGCCGCATTGGTCCTCAGTCCAATAGTGGACGGCTTTCGTCTTACCAAGGTACTCATGGACAGCGGCAGCGGATTGAACCTCATTTACGAGGAGACTCTTCAAAAAATGGAAATAGACTAGAACCACATTGAGCAAAGCAGCACAACCTTTAGAGGAATAATCCCCAGTCGGGAAGCGCGTTGTACAGGAAAAATCACACTAGATGTGGTGTTCGGCACGCCGGATAATTACAGGTCCAAAGAGGTCACGTTCCAGGTGGCTCCGTTTAGCAGCGGTTATCACGCTCTGCTAGGGCAGGAAGCGTTTTCAATCTTCCAAGCAATACCCCATTACGGGTACATGAAGCTCAAGATGCCCGGGCCTAACGGGATCATTACTCTCGCTAGTGATCCGGACATAGCACTCCGCGCCAAAAACAAGACAGCCGCACTGGCCCTCGAGGCACTATCCGAAGCCCTAGCGGCTGAGGAGCTGACTGCGCTGCGCTCTATGGTGAATAGGGACAATGTGGTACTCGACAAAAGATCCAAGTCCATCTCCTTTAAACCGGCGGACGAAATAGTCAAATTCCAAGTCCATCCAACGGACCCCAATAAAATAGCTTCCATCGGGACACAGTTAAACCCTGATGTCGACGCCGCATTGCGAGAGTTCCTACGAGAGAACTGGGACATTTTTGCCTGGCACCCTTCAGACATGCCAGGAATCCCACGCAGGCTGGCCGAGCACAGATTAAATATCCAAACAGGATTCAAACCTGTCAAACAGGCTCTTCGACGTTTTTCCGAACCTAAGAGACAGGCCATGGGAGAGGAACTAGCAAAGCTATTGGAGGCCGGATTCATCAGAGATATAAAACATCCGGACTGGCTAGCAAACCTGGTGATGGTACCAAAGAAGGACAAATCCTGGCGCCTGTGTGTTGATTTTAAAGACCTTAACAAGGCTTGCCCAAAGGATCCCTTCCCCCTCCCCCGCATCGATCAAATTATCAATGCTACCGCAGGACACGATTTGTTGTGTTTCCTCGACGCATATTCTGGCTACCATCAAATCAAGATGGCAGAACCAGACCAAGCCGCAACGGCATTTATCACACCATACGGGCCATTCTGCTTCAACACGATGCCCTTCGGGCTCAAAAACGCCGGCACAACATATCAGCGCATGATTCAGACATGTCTGGCAAGCCAGATTGGCAAAACAGTGGAGGCATATGTAGATGATGTGGTCGTCAAAACAAGACATGTTGAATCTCTAGTAGACGACTTGAGGCTCACATTTGATAACCTCCGAACATATGACATCAAGCTCAACCCGGAAAAAAATGCATTTTTAGCATTCCAGCCGGAAAGCTCTTGGGCTTCATTCTATCCGGTAGAGGAATTGAAGCAAATCCAGCCAAGATCCGAGCCCTGTCGCAACTGGATATCCCAAAGGACCTCAAACAGATACAAAAGTTAACCGGATGCGTGGTGGCTCTAAGCCGCTTTATCTCCCGCTTCGAAGAAAAGGCCCTACCCCTTTACCGCCTCCTTCGGCGCACCGAACACTTCAAATGGACGGATGCAGCCACGGCCGGACTCGACGAAATAAAAGCCATACTGGCAACAAACCCAGTCCTGGCCGCGCCAAACATTGGCGAACCAATGCTATTATACATTGCAACAACACATCAGGTTGTAAGCGCAGTGCTCGTCGTCGAACAAGAAGCGGACGGACACAAATCCCCCCTCCAAAAGCCGGTCTATTATGTGTCCACTGTCCTCACTCCCTGCAAATCATGGTACCCGCATTATCAAAAGATTGCGTACGGGGTATTCATGGCATCCTGGAAGCTACGACACTACTTTCAAGAGTATTCAATAACAGTAGCCTCGGAAGTACCACTTTACGATATTATAAACAACCGTGACGCGATGGGCCGGATTGCGAAATGGGCCATCGAGCTCCTCCCGTTCGACATAACTTATAAGCCACGACGAGCCATCAAGTGCCAAGTCTTGGCTAACTTCATCGCAGAATGGACGGAGGCCGAACTCCCTAAAGAGTACGACACATATTCAAATTGGATCATGCATTTCGACGGCTCCAAGATGTTGGCCGGATTGGGGGCTGGCGTCGTTTTGACGTCCCCCATAGGAGACACAGTTCAATACGTACTACAGATTATGTATACGGACTCCAACAATGCATCTGAATATGAGGCCCTTTTACATGGTCTCCGGATGGCAGTATCCATGGGCATCCAACGCCTAGAGGTGCGCGGGTACTCGAACCTTGCAATATCCCTAATAAATGCAGACTTCAATGCCAAGGATCCAAAAATGGCAGCTTACCGGAACGCCGTCCTAAAAATGTCAGCTCGGTTCGAGGGGCTTGAATTTCACCATATAGCCCGGGAAAATAATCAGGCGGCAGATGTCCTGGCACGCATCGGCGCAAAATGTGATGTAGTCCCCCCAACATCTTCTTGGAACGGCTGTTCAAGCCATCCGTAGCATGGGAAGGGGAGCCGAACAATAACAGCCCGGACCCAACCGCACCGCCCGACACCGAACATTCTGACACAATCAGAGGCTCTGCCAATGAAATAACACCTTCAGCCCACGTAATAATGGCCGTCATCGCCCCGTGGACAGAACCATTCCTTGCCTACCTTACTAGGCAGGAACTCCCCGAGGACCAAAATGAGGCACGCTGCATAGTGCGGCGATCCAAAGCCTACAGAGTCCACGAGGGAGAGCTTTATAAGAAAAGCACTACCGGAGTACTTCAAAGGTGCAGCTCCGAAGAGGAGGGGTGGAATCTCCTGGCTGAAATTCATGCCGGACTCGGCGGTCATCACGCTGCAGCCTGGTCCCTTGTAAGCAAGGCCTTCCGTACAGGCTTTTATTGGCCGACGGCCCGGGCAGACGCTCAGGACTTAGTCCAACGAAGCACCGGTTGCCAGATCTTTGCAAACCAAAGCCATATGCCACCCACCGCCCTCCAAACCATCCACATTACTTGGACCTTCGCGGTCTGGGGGCTTGACATGGTTGGACCCCTTAAAGGCGGAACCCACAAGCAAAAATACTTACTGGTCATGGTGGATAAGTTCACCAAATGGATAGAAGCCAAGCCTGTTAAGACGGCCGAATCCGGACCGGTGATAGACTTTATATCCGGGGTTGTAGACCGTTACGGCGTCCCCCACAGCATCATCACTGATAATGGCACGAACTTCACGGCCAACGAGGTAAAACTCTGGTGCAAAAACATGGGCATCAAGCTCGATTATGCTTCCGTCTATCACCCATAAACTAACGGCCAGGTCGAACGTGCAAATGGTCTTATCATGAGCGGCATCAAACCCAGAATAGTGCGGTCCCTCAAGGAATCTAACATGCACTGGGTAGAGGAGCTCGACTCTGTACTCTAGGGGCTGCGGACCACGCCGAATCGCACCACCGGATACACACCATTCTTTATGGTGTACGGCGCAGAGGCAGTTTTGCCTTGCGACATAATTCATGACTCACCTCAAGTGCGCATGTACGAAGAATGATAAGCCGAGCTCGACCGGCAGGACAGCTTGGACGCATTGGAGGAGGAGCGTGAGGTGGCAAAAGCCCGTTCCGCATTCTATCAACAGGAGGCTCGAAGATACCAAAGCAGAGAAGTACGGGCCAAAAATTACAACGTTGGCGAATTAGTTCTACGACTATCGGACAAGAAAAAGGACAAACTCAAGCCCAAGTGGGAAGGTCCCTTCATAATTGACCAAGTCCTGAGTGGTGGAGCGTACCGCCTGCGGGATGCATCGGATAACCGACTCGAGCGAAACCCATGGAACGCAGCCCATCTCTGAAGATTCTATGCCTAGCGCCGGACTCTGTGTTCGTCTCCTTCCTCTGTCCATTTTTTATACTTTCTGTCTTACATTTCTCTTCTTCTCTCTCTCTCTCTCTCTCTCTCTCTCTCTCTCTCTCTCTCTTATAGCCTCTAAAGGCTCATAAAGTCATGCGCTATCCGCGCTCATTAAACCTGGGGGCTTCTTTAAATAGAAGCTTATTCATACGGGCTTCATGCCCAACACACGTGTCACACTTCCGCATGTACCTTTTATTCACCATTATATGCATCGATATGACTTAAGTTTTGGCCAAGCTGGGTTGCCTGGCTCCTGTGCTTACCCCTATGTTCTCGATTGTTCGGCTAGGTGGTAAAGGGAGCACCTCTGCAATTGTTACTGCCGGGTCAGCCGGACGTGTACCTCAGACTGGGTGAAGCCGAAAGCTAGCGTTCTTAAGGGAATATTCGGTCGGTGAACTAAAGATGATCTTCTTTTATTTTTATCTATACGCCCCCAGATGTTTTTCCTGCGTTTTTTCGCACCATGGACATGCACCTTAGGGCATGCCTCCCAGGGAAAGGAACCCCTAACGGAACTATTCTCGCTGGAAGATGTTTATTACTAACCATGTAATATAACATACCTAGCCAGGCACTTGTCTGTTCACTCCCTAATGACCCCTATGCCTGGTCTCCATGCATTCCCCGGTTCCTATATAACCGAATGGGAATTCGGACACACTCCGGACCGCCAGGTCCCGAGGCTGAAGCGAAAAGGTCGGCCATGACAAATGATCTACAATCCGGCTAGAAGGCATTATAAATGTCAATTAAATTACATAGTCATTTTGACTGGTTGTATTCCTCTTCAATACCATCTAACACGCTGTCTAATTTACAGTCCTGCTGGGAATACTTTGCGGCCAACTCTATTTGGCCGTATACTAAGCTTACAGGGATCTCCTTCCCATCAGGCCCTACAGGACCGACCTCGGCCATGTGGTGGGGGTCAGCCTTTGCGTACCGTGTCTTCACCATGGCCCAGGCCTCCCTAGCACCTTGACGGCAGGCTGATATCTTCCACAATCGGAAGCGCCGCCATGCTCCCTTTAGCTTCTCCGCAAGCTCTCCAAGACCTTCGGGCATGGAGACGGATGGCCACAGGGCTCGGGCAACACCTCGCATTGCCTGCCGAACTCGATCGAGCAGTTGCGAGAGCTCGGCAAGAAGGTCACCCATAGAACCGGCATCTCCTCTGCAGGACGACCTGTTAGCACACCTACAGACATTGCTCTGTTAGTCGACTTCCCCGCCGAACTTTCTTTCAAAAGGTTCGTTCAAGCACTTACTAAATATGCCGCGCTGAAGCCGCTGATTCTCCTTCACGGAGTCTGACAGCTGGGCACAAACATCTTTCAGCTTGACGCCCAGCTTGGTGTTGGCATCTTGGAGATTGTTCTTCTCCCCCATCACCTTTAGCAGCACCCTCTCACCAGCCTTTAGCTGGCGTAGGAGGTGTTGCCTTTTCGGATTCAATCCGGCGCCATCTACAATTTCATTTGTCAGATTCGCACCAAAGCCGTGCTTCACAAAATACTTATCTTTCGAAGTGTATATTACCAGAGGGGGTCTCCTTAGGCTCCCATGCCACGGCTAGTGTGGCCTCCAGTTGGGCTTTGCACTCTTCAAGCTCCTTGGACAGTAGGGAATTCTTTTCTGTAAGAACCTGCATATCAAATGATCCTTAAATCAGTTCTTCTAACTGTTTCAAGTCTCGAGGGCTACTGCTATATATATATAATTACCAAAAATTTCTTACCCGTATGTCTTTTACATATTGCTCCGTGGCTCTGGCTAGACCATTTTGAGCGGCACGGAGGTGTGCATCTTCTGAGTTGAAGGCATCAAACGCCCCTTGGGAGAAACAAGCGTCGCGAAGAATTGTCCGGCGACGCCTGTGGTTCATGGCACTCTCCACCTCAGAGTTGGCGGCAGACAACCCGTCCACATCCTCCGTCGGAGGAGCGTCTGGCGCGCCTTGCGTTCGCCTCTGCCTCCGGACCAGGCTTTGGAGCCTGGCTGGTGGAGGCGCGATTGGTAGCCTCTCCGGGTATAGTCCGGCGAGGTCTCTTTGTCCTGAAGAGAGCACGAGTGTCAATGTGCCTCGAATGTATAACACCTGGGATAAGGGGGCGCGCCATACCTTTGCGCTGACGCCTCGGTCTGGCCTGCACTTCTTTTCGGCCCACGGGGCCCTACGGCCCCTCGTTGGCTTGTCGCCGCAAGTTCGGCCTTCCGCCTTAAAAACCTCCCCTGCAAAGTTCTGTTGCAATCAGGAAACTGAACACGAGTGGGCGGACACCTATTCGGGGTACTGGGACTTCGATCTCAGGTACCTGGGGCGTCAGGAGTAGCCCTGGGAAATCGGCCGTAATGGCCACCAAGGCATTGTCCTCGCTCAATTGATGGAACACTCCATCAATCAGCTCCATAGATATGTTCGGATCCTCTTGAGAGGCCGGGTCGAGGGACCGTCCTGGGTCCTCGGGTTGTGGAGGAGGGTTGTTTATTTCCTTAACAGCCCGGCTCAGTTCCTGTGTTAAAGTCGTCAGACTGAATATTTAACAATGGGAATACAAAACGGATGGACAAGTAAATACAGCCTCTTACCCAGCTCGGGGGATTGTGCATGGAGAATCCACCCTGAGGGTTGACGTGGAGAAATTCCTCCTCTTCTCCCTTATACAAAGTGGACAAGATCTTTAGTAGAGCGGTAGCTGAGTCCGGCCCCTTACGACCGTAGCGGGTGGCGTCGTCCTCCCCGTTGAAGTCCCACATGGGGTGGCTTCTATATTGAAGCGGCTGCACCCACCGCATAATGCATTCGGCCATAACCCCGATCATGGTTAGTCCGGAATGGGCTAACAATCTTATTCGACCCATCAGGTAAGTGATGTCCCTGTCACTTTCCCTCTGAGGGCTCCATGGGCGCCAGCTTAGGTGCTTCTTTAAGGGAGCACTGTTGAATTCAAGGAGGCCAATCCGGACAGGATCCGGCAGCGGGACATCTTCTATATAGAACCATTCCGAGGGCCAGTCTTCGGACGCCTTCTTTGGGGTTCTGGATAGATATCCGGTCCCGGCGATGCGCCACACTTCGGCTCCGCCCACTTGATACATTGACCCCTTCTTGGAACGGGGCACGAGGCAAAATAGCTCCTTCCATAGTCCGAAATGAGCTTCAACACCCAAGAACAGCTCGTAGAGGGCTACAAAGCCCGTGAAATGTAATATTGAGGCAGGCATGAGATGATGCAGCTGGAGGCCGTAGAACTCTAGCAGCCCCCGGAGAAATGGGTGGATTGGAAATCCGAGCCCCCTTATTAAGTAAGGGACAAGGCACACCCGCTCTCCTTTGGAGGGATTAGGGGCATTCTCTGCTTGCTCTCCGCCATTGTAGACGGCAAGACCGGCTCGAACCGGGACCATATAGGCCGGGGGGAGAAATCCCTTGGTCTGGAGCGTCACTAGCTCGCTATGCGGGGAGGAACATCTCTTCCAATATCCAGGCTTAGGGCTGGAAGGGCGAGGGGAGGAGTTGCGACGGCTGGCCATGGTGGAATGGACCTTTGTCGGATGCGCTCTGATGAACACTCGCGGAGGGGAGAAGGTGTGGATTGGATCTAAATCCTCGTCCCCTTAAATAGGGCAGCTCATTTACGCGGCTAGGGGTGTGAATGTAAAAACACTCAGACTTCTCATATCCGTTTGACACGTGGGAAGTGGCCATTATTGGGCGTAGAAGCCAAGGAGCGCAACATCCACAAGAAACCGGACTTTATTCAAACAGGTACACGGAGTTTGGAGGAGAACCCGCCTTGCAATGCCGAAGACAATTTGCGCGCCGGACTCATCATCATTGAAGCCTGGTTCGGGGGCTACTGAGGGAGTCCTGGATTAGGGGGTGTCCGGATGGCCGGACTATACCTTCAGCCGGACTCCTGGACTATGAAGATACAAGATTGAAGACTCCGTCCCGCGTCCGGAAGGGACTATCCTTGGCATGGAAGGCAAGCCTGGCGATACGGATATGAAGATCTCCTACCATTGTAACCGACTCTATGTAACCCTAACCCTACCCGGTGTCTATATAAACCGGAGGGTTTTAGTCCGTAGGACAACATACACATCAACAATCATACCATAGGCTAGCTTCTAGGGTTTAGCCTCCTCGATCTCGTGGTAGATCTACTCTTGTACTACACATATCATCAATATTAATCAAGCAGGACGTAGGGTTTTACCTCCATCGAGAGGGCCCGAACCTGGGTAAAACTTCGTGTCCCTTGTGTCCTGTTACCATCCGGCCTAGACGCACAGTTCTGGACCCCCTACCCGAGATCTGCCGGTTTTGACACCGACAGTCATTAAAGAAAAAAGATTCGATAAAGATATGTTATGTCACGTGCGAAGTTAATGGCAGATGACGTCATGGAGGGTTTCCAAAATTTTTGGAGATGACATCATGGCGGGTTACACTGTTTCACAATAGATGAAGAAGGATTTTTCTAAGTGTCGAAGATTGACATGAACAAAGTTCATATGAACCTGGGGCCTAATGTTGGGAATATGACTATCAAATATGACCCACCTAGGAGGGGCCGGGTCATCCCTATGGCGGTTCATCTAAATAGAGCCCAAGAGGATATTAACGATGTCGGTTCATAGACAGGCTAAATAAAAGGCCTAAACCTGAAGGTGGCTTAAGGCCCATGAAGTGTAAACCGCGATGTATATGTAGACTTGTAATATGAGGCATGTAAGATAAAGTCACCGAGCCGGACACGTTGTATGAGCCGGCCGGGACTCTGTAGGCCGTAGGGCGTCAACCCATGTATATAAGGGGACGACCCGGCAATGGCTTAGGGAAAGAAACAACAAGTCGAAAGCCAAGCAAAGCGTGTTTGCTCCCTGGTAATCGAAACCCTAGCAATACCACCTCAAACTGGAGTAGGCCTTTACCTTCGACGCAAGGGGCCGAACCAGTATAAACTCTCCGTGTCTTTTGTCCCGTTTAACCCCTTTAAGCTAACCTCGTCACAATGGCTCCACAACTAAGTCCTTCTACGAGGACATCTGCCGTGACACTTCCACGACAGTATGCCCTGGATCGCACACGCAACTAAAATCTCAACCATGTTTGATGCATCCTCCATTGCAAACATTTTGCACCTTTTTTAACGGTTTTTTACATCCCCATTTGTGATTAATGCATCACACATAGTTTCGTGAAAGGGTCTCTGATGGCAGTGTCGCGTTAGCAGCATCCTGCAGTAGTGATTGTGCCTCCACACCGCTCCAACGGAGACGTACTTCCTCTCAAAGGGAAGGAACTTTGGTAACACATCCTCGTCTTCACCGGCTCCACTCTTGGTTATCTCATCCCTTTACTCATGCAAGATTATCTTGTGTTACATCCCTTGCTTGCTTGTGTAATTATTGTTGTTGCATCATATAGGTTGCTCACCTAGTTGCATATCTAGACAACCTACTTTGATGCAAAGTTTAAATTGGTAAAGAAAAGCTAAAAATTATTAGTTGCCTATTCACCCCCCTCTAGTCAACTATATCAATCCTTTCAATTGGTATCAGAGCCTCGTCTCTTTACTAAGGACTTTGCCATCCGAAGATTATGGTTGACACCGTAGACGGTGAGGAGGAGCACCCCTGTGTGATTCCGTCCTCGTCTACGGCCGATGGGGGAACCTCGGTCTCATGTGAGGAGCTCAATGTGGCCTTGGACACGTTTAAAACCTCCATGACGGCCGAGGTCAAAGGCATGCTTAAGGATTTTCTTGATGGTCTTAAATTGTCCACCGCACCATTGGAAGTGGTTGGTCCCACTAACAAGGTGACGGTTGCTAACTCCGACAAGGGGGAAGCTTCTAGTGATAAAATACATTTGTCTAGTGGTAAAAGTGGAAGTGGCATCTTTGCCCATGTGGAACGTCCACTTACCTATGGAGGAACGATTCCCTCCACTCATTTAAATCATGTCGGTTCTCCTCCTAAGATCGTGAAAAATGAGGATTTTGACGCTTGGGTCTATCGCTTTAAACGTCATTTAAATCATGTTAATACTAACCTTTGGAGAATCATTGAGCAAGGTTTATATCCGCATGACCCAAGCAACTTCACCCCAAGAGAAGCCACGGATCATCAATTCAACGAGAATGCTCTCTTCATCATCCAAGATGCAATCCATCCCGAAGATATCGCGCATCTCTGACCATTTATCGTGGCAAAGGAAGCATGGCACCATGTTGTTTCCCTTTACAAGGGAAGCGCAAGCATTCATCGCTCCAACTATGAAGTGGTGCAAGATGAAGCCGATGAATATGCTATCAATGAAGGTGAAGAACCTCATGAGCTCTACCGGAGACTAACCACACTCGCGGTCTCACTTCGAGATCATGGGAGCAAGGATACAAATGACAATTGGATCAAGCGGAAATTTCTCAAAGCCATGACGCCTTACCATAAGGCCATGTTCTCCGTCATCAGTCAAAGGCCGTACTTCCACACCTTGTCCACAAGTGAAGTGTTGGATGAGTTTGTGGCAATGATTATCTTGGACAAGATCGCCGATAATGCGGTTTTGCATTCTCAAAGAGGAAAGAAGCCCAACCTTGCTTTGAAAGCCAAGGCTAGTGTGGAAGAAGAGGAGCAAGAGGAAGAAGAGGAGAGCAACCCCGAGGATACAAAATATGATTATCATGAGCACATGGCTCTCGCTTCAAGACAATTTTGGAGCAAGAAGAACTCAAGGCCCAACTTCAACAAGAGCAGCACAAGTGGCGCCAAGGGCAAGCAACGTGTGAGGACTTGCTACAATTGTGGCAATGTGAGCCACTTTGTTGCGGAGTGCCCCTAGGAGAAGAGGGAAGACAATGGTGGCAAGCTCATCCGGAAGGACAAGGCCAAGTCTTTCCCCAACAAGAACCACTTCACCAAGAAGGCTCCTCCCAAGGGATTGGTGGCACAAGAAGAGTACAATGAGGATGATGATGAAGACGGTGAGACGGTTGGCATGGCCTCCATGGCCATTGTGACAACCCCACGGGCGTCCCTCTTCGACTCACCCAATGAGAACATCACCGCCAAGTGCCTCATGGCTAAAGCCACCAACAAGGTAACCGCCAACATCAAAACTACCATCATTACTCATCCTTCTTTGACAGATTTCATTGATGAAAGTGGGGGGTCCAACATGGAGGAAAATGAGTTTGTGTATTTCATGAGTAAGCTTAAGGGTATATCCAAGAAGCACTTCGTTGCTCTCTTGGAACAACTTGGTGAAGCCAATCACATGATCGAGGCTCACAAAGACACCATCTCTAAGATGGAGGGGCATAGTCGTGACTATGCCGATGAGAAATCGGATCTCTCTAATGCTCTTGAGGAAGAGCATGGTCATCGCTTGGCTCTTGAGGAGTCACACAACGATGACCATGCTAAATTAAAGAAAGATCTCGATCATGCTCTTGTTGTGTCTCGTGTGCTAAATTCAGAGAAGGCCAAACTTGGTGTTGATCTTGCTAGACTCAAGGAGGAGTTTAATATACTTTACAAGGCTCACAAGGCCTTGAAGAGTACTCATGCTAGTCTTAAAGAGTCTCATGATCGACTCCAAGTGAGGCTAACCAAGGAAAAAGCAACTTTTCCTCATATGGTTTTAATTGATAATCCAAATGCTACTAAACCTTTTTGTGAGCATGTGCATCTTGTTGAGGAGAATGCAAAGTTTAAGGATCAACTTGATAAAGGCCTTGTGTCGTGCATAGAAGGTGAGAAGAACCTCAATGATCTTTTGAGAAATCATAAGGAAGTTGTGGCCAAGGAAGGGATTGGGTTCACACCCAAGTCCAAGAACAAGAAGAAGAATGACAAGGCCAAACGACCTCCTCCTCTCATGCAAACTTTTGTCAAAGAGGGATAGGGTGCCTCTAAGGAGAAGAAGAACAATGTGAAGGGTGGTGGTGTCAAGAAGGTCAATGCCACCCCTTCCGACAAAGCCGGCGAGTTTAACCCTTCCTATGTGTTATGCCGTGCTAGTGATGGGCATGTTTATGCTAAATTTGTTGGTTCTCCTTATGAGTAGATTGAATGGTCTATTTGGGTTCCTAAGACCCTTGTCACTAACATCAAAGGACCCATTAAAAATGGGTACCTAAAACCAAGCATTGATATCTAGTAGGAGATTGCTTCCGGTGGGGGATCATGGTTGCTCGATAGTGGAGCCACTAATCATATGACGAGAAGCAAGGACTTGGTGGTGTACTTGCAAAAGATTCCATCTATGCCCACAAATGTCGAGCGGGGTGATGCCTCGTCCTCAAAGGTATTGGGGCTTGGCAAGGTTGTCAGTTCTCATGATCTCACGATCGAGAAGGTCATGCTTGTTGAGTCCCTTGCATACAATTTACTTTCCGTTCGTCAACTTGCAATCATGGGCTTTGCCACCTTCTTTGATATTGATACCGTGGCCCTCTTGTGGAGCAAGACTCTTAAAGTAGCCTTTGTTGGGCATGTCAAGAACGGTCTCTACGTGATTAACTATTCAGAGCGACCCACTAAGACCGCGGCATGCCTAATGGCTAAAGTTGACGTGGGATGGCTTTGGCATCGCCGTTTAGCCCATGTCAATATGAGATCTTTGCAAAGTCTTCTCAAGGGGGCCATGTCCGTGGACTAACAAATGTTAGTTTTTCCAAAGATCGTGCTTGCAGTGCTTGCATTGAAGGAAAGCTACATGAGAAGGCTCACCCTCCCACGACTATCATTTACTCAAAGAGGCCTTTGGATCTCCTTCACTTGGATCTCTTTGGGCCTCCATCCTTTGATAGCCTTGGGGGTAGAAAGTATTGCTTGGTGATTGTGGATGACTATTCAAGATCCACTTGGGTGTACTTCTTCAAGAGGAAGAGTGAGAGAGAACAAACCGTCATTGACTTTGCAAATGAAGCACAACGTCAACACAATGCAAAGATCTTGACAATAAGAAGTGAAAGCGGCACCGAGTTCGAGAACTACACCTTGGATGAGTTTCTTAGTGATGAGGGGATCAAACATCAATATTCCGCACCTTACACCCCTCAACAATATGGTGTAGCGGAGAGGAAGAACCGAACGTTGATGGATGCGGCAAGAACCATGATGGCGGAGTTCAAGTCTCCATACAACTTTTTGGCCGAAGCCATCAACACCGCGTGTCATGCATCCAATTGGCTCTACCTCTGCAAAGGCTTGAACAAGACTCCATATGAGATACTCACCGGTAACAAGCCCAACCTCAAGTACTTTCGGGTGGTTGGGTGTAAGTGTTTCATTCTCAAGAAAGGTGTTCGTTTGACTAAATTTGAGGCTAGAGCTCATGAGGGCATATTTTTTGGTTATGCTACAAACTCTCATGCTTACCGTGTCCTCAGTAAGTCCACGGGACTTATTGAGGAGACGTGTAACATGGAGTTTGATGAGAATAACAGCTCCCAAGTGGAGCAAAGTGGTACTTGTGATGTAGGTGATGAAATTCCTCCCCAAGCCATAATAATAATGGGTCTTGGTTTTATCCTACCCATTGAGGAACCCCTTGTGGCTGAAGGAGAAGTACAATGTTCCACTCAAGTGGAACCATCACCAACCCAAGACCCACATGCTTCCGAAGAACAAAGTGAAGGCCCTCGACCTCATGAACAAGACCAGGGGCAAGATCAACCTCAAGATGGCGTTGAACCACCAAGTTATGCCCAAGGTCAAGTTCTCTCCTTCGAGCAAGTTCAAGATCAAGAGCAAGCTCAAGATCAAGGACAAGCTCAAGACGACACTCAAGATGATCAAGTAACCGCTCCTCAACTCACTACCGAGGAGGAATTGGAGCATCGTGTCGCCAAGATTGCGTCCAAGCTATCTACCAAGGGTCATCTCATGAAAAATGTGCTTGGAAGCATACGAAAGGGGGTAAGCACTCATAGAAAATTGGCAAACTATTGTAAACATCACGCGTTTGTCTCTTATGTTGAACCCCAAAAGGTCTATGAGGCGCTCGAAGATCCGGATTGGCTTAATGCCATGCATGAAGAACTCAACAACTTCAAGCACAACAAGGTGTGGAGATTGGTGCCAAGGCCAACGGGGAATCATAATGTCATTGGAACCAAGTGGATATTCAAGAACAAGCAAGATGCTCATGAAATTATTGTCCGCAACAAGGCTCGCTTGGTAGCTCAAGGCTACTCCCAAGTCGAGGGTATCAACTACAGTGAAACCTTTGCTCCTGTTGCTCACCTGGAATCTATTCGTTTGTTGATTGCTTATGCTTCTCATCATAACTTCAAGTTGCAACAAATGGATGTGGAGAGTAATTTTCTTAATGGTCCTATTAATGAATTGGTTTATGTCAAACAACCCCCCGGGTTCGAGGATCCCTATTTCCCGGATCATGTGTACCAAATCGATAAGGCACTCTATGGCCTTAAACAAGCCCCATGTGCATGGTATGACCACCTTACCGAGTTGTTGCAAGATCGCGGGTTTGAAATTGGGAAAATTGACCCCACTCTTTTTACGAAGAAGTTCAAAGGGGAGTTGTTTGTGTACCAACTATATGTTGATAACATTATCTTTGGTTCTCCTAACAAAGCTTTCAGTGAGGAATTTGCCGCTCTCATGACCTCAAAGTTCAAGATGTCCATGATGGAAGAGTTGAAGTTCTTTCTCGGGTTCGAAATCAAGCAACGAAGAGAAGGAACCTTCATCGGCCAAGCCAAATACACTCAAGATATGCTCAATAGATTCAAGCTAAGTGATGTCAAGCCGGCTTCCACTCCAATGCCCGTCAAATGCCAACTTGACTTAGATCCCAATGGTAAAGGAGTGGATCAAAAGGTATATCACTCCATGATTGGCTCCTTGCTTTACCTTTGTGCATCTAGACTGGATATCATGTTGAGTGTGGGAATTTGTGCACGGTTTCAAGCCTCACCTAAGGAGAGCCACTTTGTGGCGGTCAAGTGAATCTTTTGATATTTGGCTCATACCCCAAACTTTGGCTTATGGTACCCAAGATGTAGTGACCAGACCTCAAACGGTCCAATCTCTATGCTCAGGTGTCATCCCTGGATCAGTAATGCTGACACCACAGAGAACTTGAAGGATTTATAACATAGTAGCAATCACACACTTATTACATCGAGAGTCTCAAAAGAGAACTTATTACAATAATAATGGCTTAAGGCCATCTAATAACGATAACAGCGGAAGGCTTGGAAGATAGGTGAGTCCATCAACTCCAACGGCATCACTGAGTATAGAACCACGACCTAAAAGCACCTTAATCGTCGTCTGAAAAGTCTGCAACATTAACGTTGCAGCCCGAAACGGGTCAGCACATGGAATATGCTGGCAATGTAACACATAGAGAGTAATGGAATGAAATAGGCTATTCTATATGCATATATGGCTGGTGGAAAGCTCTATGGTTACAGTTTTTGCATAAAGCCAATTTTTCCCTACTGCAAAGGAATACATTTTATTTAACTATCATGGTAGTTGTTAAACATTGAGAATGGTTGACAGCATTCTAAATCCCAATTAAGCATCGTCATTAAACAAACCAAACAAAATTAATTTTAGAGTAACATGTTGAGATTCACATGATAATCTAGGTACTAGATACTCAAGATGTCCATAACCGGGGACACGGCTAACCATGATTAGTTTATACACTCTGCAGAGATTTGCGCACTTTTCCCCACAAGACCCGATCTCCTCCATTGGATTTCTCGCACTACATGGTGTTTGAGAAACGGATGACCGAGACATAGTCTTTCAGAAGAGCTAGCACCTTACGAATGGGTAGACCGTACCAACCTACATCCCCTACATCTGCTAGTCTACCACTGTAAGAGTTCGCACGACTTAGTCAACTATGCTAGAGCCCATAGTAGCTTGTGGCTGCACACAGAAGTTTCTAGCATGAATAATCTCATGATCCCTTTGAGCCTGGGTGGCGGTCCAGAAGAAAACAGGCAATCGCTGGAATACCCAGGTGCCTCAATCCACCCAGATGTGTATTTAGGTTGCCACCTTAGATAAACCATTAATTTAACAAACTCACATCTATCATGGATTCCACTCACCCAATCCACGTCTACTAGCATAGCATGTCATAATAAGCAAACGTAGAAGTAACTCCCAAAGGTTTGGTAATAAACCGGTATTAGGTTCTACCTCAACTACTTCCCAAGCAACAATTTAATTAGATTCTAATCATGCAATGTGTGAGGATTGATCTAATGCAATAAAACTGGGTACTAGGAGGTATGATCAAAGTGTTACTTGCCTTGCTGATGATTCGCAAAACCTAGCGATTCGAACTAGCAAGCGGCGCACTCCGGGTACTCTATCACAAACAAACAAGCATACAATAAGTACTCAACTAATGCACAGGTAAAACTCGAATAAGAGAACTAACCAGATAGTTCAACTTAAGAACTCCGGTTGGCAAAAAAATCAAATCGAACGAAGCAACGAAAGACAAACGGCAAAAGAAACAAGCTTCGTTTACTATTCTGGATCTAGGGCAATTTTTTTACAGTGGCAAAAACTTGTTTGAGTTGATTAAACGGAAAGAGGGTTTCGAGACGAAACTCCAAGCACTTGAATCGCCTGATTCCGATAAACGAGCGAAAAGTTAAACTAAAACGAACATCGGATCAGAGATCGCGGTCAGAAAAACCGCGGATTTAATCCGAAAAAAAGAAAAACGACGAACAGGTTAATGAACGAGCGTTCGTTAACATGAACTAAACGAAAAACGTGTTCGTTAAAACGAACGGACGAGCGGGCGCTCGCTAAATAAATAAATCGGAGAAAAACCGATCTATTAAAAAAACGAAAACTAGGGTTTTCGAAAAAAACCGAAACGGCTTTTTCTCAAAAACCGGTCGGCGGCTAACTCGGCAGTGGCACTCTAGCGAGGCTCCGGCAGGGCGGCGGGGCGGCGGCTCCGGGCGGCGTGCGGCGGCGGCAAGCGGCATGCGACGCGGTAGCGTGCGGCGGCGCTGGGGCGTGCGGCGTCGGCGGCGGTGGTGTGGGGTTGCAGGGGGGCGGCAGTTATAAAGGGGCGGGGGAGGTCGACTTGGGGGAGGGGTCGGCCTTGGGAGACGTGTCCTCCCCGGACACGCGGCGGCGGCGATCGGGACTCCGTCCCGACCCGGCTGGGAGGCGGCGGCAGCGGCTGGCTGGGCCGGCCCGTTTGGCTGGGCCCTTGGCCCACTCGGGCACGGGGGTTTTTTTAAGCAATTTCGCTGCGCCTAAAAAAATTCTAGAAAAATAAATAAAAATCTAAAAATGCCAAAACAAATTTTCTCCGTCTAAATAAAATATTTAGAACCGGATAAACATTTTTTGGCTCTAAATGCAATTTTTGAAAACATGCAATTTTTCCTAAATTCAAATAAAAAGCAAATAACACCAAAATAAAATCTTATTTGATTTTTTTATTAAATCCTCAATATTTCTTTCTTTTGGGAAAGTCATTTTATTCCCTCTCTCATATTTTTGTAATAGAAATAATTGAAGATAAAATAAATCAAATCAAATGATCCTATTTTCAAAATTTGAGAAAAGTCAAATATGAAAATTAACCAAATCCCCAACTCTCTCCGAGGGTCCTTGAGTTGCGTAGAATTTCTAGGATCCACCAAAATGCAATAAAATATGCTATGCAATGATGATCTAGTGTATAACATTCCAAATAAAAAAATTTGGATGTTACAAACCTACCCCCCTTAGGATGAATCTCGCCCTCGAGATTCGGGTTGGCTAGAAAATAGGTGAGGGTGGTCCTTCAGCAATTCTTCCTCTCGCTCCCAGGTGGCTTCATCCTCCATGTGGTGACTCCACTGAACTTTGCAAAACTTGATAACCTTGCTGCGGGTGACTCGACTGGCATATTCTAAAATCTTGAATCATTTCTCCGCATAGGTCAAATCACTGTCCAACTGAATTGCTTCCAGCGGCACTGTATCTCTCAGCGGTATATCAACCATTTCTGCGTGGCACTTCTTCAACTGGGAAACGTGGAACAGGTCGTGAACTCCTGACAATCCTTCAGGCAACTCCAACTTATGTGCTACTTCTCCCATACGCTCCAAAACTTTGTATGGGCCTACAAAACGTGGCGCTAATTTTCCCTTAACTCCAAAGCACTTAACTCCTCGAAGTGGTGATACTCGAAGATAAACTCAGTCTCTGACTTCGTAAACTGTCTCCTTGCATTTTGAATCTGCGTAGCTCTTCTGCCTGGACTGAGCTACCTTGAACCTATCGTGAATCAATTTCACTTTCTGTTCAGACTCCTTAATCAGATCTGGTCCAAACAACTAACGGTCTCCAACTTCATCCCACGACAATGGGGTCCTACACCTCCTTCCGTACAAGGCTTCGAAAGGGGCCATCTTCAAACTAGATTGATAACTGTTGTTGTAAGAGAACTCTACATATGGCAAATTCTCGTCCCAACTAGAGACATAATCTAGCGCACAAGCTCTTAGCATATCCTCCAAAATCTGATTGACTCTCTCGGTCTGTCCATCTGTCTGCGGATGGAAAGCTGTACTAAACTCCAGTCTGGTACCCAAAGTTTCGTGCAACTGATTCCAGAACTTTGAGGTGAAGTGGGTTCCTCTATCTGATACAGTGCTCTTTGGAACTCCATGCAGACATACGATTCTGGTCATGTATATTTTTGCCAACTTTGCACTGGTATAGGTAGTCTTCACTGGAATGAAATGAGCTACCTTTGTCAAACGATCAACTACAACCCATATTGAGTCATAGCCTGAACGAGTTCTGGGTAAACCCGTAATAAAATCCATGCCTAACTTATGCCACTTCCATTCAGGTATTGGCAATGGCTGTAGCAATCCTGCTGGCTTCTGATGCTCTGCCTTTACTCTCTGACATACATCACAAACTGCTACATATTCCGCAATATCCTTCTTCATTCTGGTCCACCAGAAAGTATCCTTCAAATCCAAATACATCTTGGTATTTCCTGGGTGAATTGAATATGGTGAATCATGGGCCTCTTGCAGAATTAACTTCCTGATCTCTGAATCATTAGACACATAGACACGGTCTTCAAACCATAAGGTATCATGCTCATCCTCACGAAATCCCTTAGCTTTTCCTTTGCTCATTTTCTCCTTAATAGAGGCAATCTCCTTGTCAATCTTCTGGGCTTCTCTGATCTTGTCCATCAACGTAGACTAAATCTCCAATGCTGCTACATAGCCTCTCGGAACTATTTCCACACATAGCTCACGAAGATTCTCGGCTAACTCCCTTGGTAAATCTCCCGTCATTAAGGTGTTGACATGAATTTTACGGCTCAACACGTCAGCTACTATGTTAGCCTTTCCGGGGTGATAATGCAATCTCATATCATAATCCTTGATGAGCTCCAACCATCTCCTTTGCCCGAGGTTCAACTCCTTCCGCGTGAAGATGTACTTCAAACTCTTGTGATCCGTGTACACCTCACAATGGTTTCCAATGAGAAAATGTCTCCAGGTTTTCAATGCATGCACTACGGCTGCTAACTCCAAATCATGCATAGCATAATTCAACTCATGGGGCTTAAGCTGTCGTGGGGCATAGGAAACAACTCTTCCTTCCTGCATAAGCACTGCTCCAAGTCCTCAACGTGAAGCGTTGCAATACACCTCATAATCCTTGGTCTGATATGGCAAAATCAACACAGGTGATGTAACCAAACATTTCTTCAACTCCTGGAAACTGGCCTCACGTTCCTCAGTCCATAAGAACTTAGTATCCTTTTTCAACAACTCCGTCATAGGCTTTGCAATCTTTGAGAAATTCTCAATGAATCTCCGGTAGTATCCTGCGAGTCCAAGAAAACTCCGGATCTCTCCAACTGTTGTTGGGGCTTCCCAATTGGTCACGGTACCAACTTTAGTGGGATCTACTGCTATACCTTCTCCCGATATAACGTGTCCGAGAAATCCAACTTCCTTCAACCAAAACTCACATTTTCTAAACTTGGCATATAATTGATGTTCTCTGAGCTTTCCAAGAACCAAACGCAAGTGCTCCTCTTCATTCTTCAAGTAAACCAGGATATCATCAGTGAACACTACGACGAACTTATCCAGAAACTCCATACACACCTTGTTCATCATGTTCATAAAATATGCAGGTGCGTTAGTCAGACCAAATGACATAACGGTATACTCGTACAACCCATACCTGGTGGTAAAAGCCGTCTTAGGTGTATCCTGTTCTCGAATCTTCAACTGGTGGTATCCTGATCGCAGATCAATCTTGGAAAATACCTTAGCTCCTTATAATCGATCAAACAGATCATTGATCGTCGGTAGTGGGTACTTGTTCTTGATGGTTACTTCATTCAATCCGCGATAATCAACAACCATCCTTAATGATCCATCCTTCTTCTCCACTAGAAGTACTAGCGATCCCCAAGGTGAAGAACTTGGGCGAATATATCCCTTATCCAATAACTCCTTAATCTGCTTCTTAATCTCCACCAAATATTTTGCGGGTGTCGGTGTTCTGGGAACGGGGGTCCCCAGACTTGCCTGCCTGCGGCCCGCGGCGTGGCTCAAGGGAGGCCCAGCATGGCCCATCTTCATCAACACAAGACTCAAGACCCTCGCGAGGGGCCAAGCCTCGCGGGGCGGACGACACGGCGCATCCTCAGGCGTAGCCTCCTCAGGCTGGCTCGCGAGGAGGCGGAGAATTCAAGGCGGGGTACCTCGTGAGGTGCCCATGACGCAAGCCATGACGACTCAGGGCGCCAGGCGGGCGCCAGCGCGCGCAACGTCCTTCTTTCCTCTTTGGTGCAAAGGGGGCAAGCTCAGCCGCGGAGTACCGAGGCATGGGGCAAAGGTTGCCATTCCGGTGCAACGAGACCAGGACCAAGCGGACTACGAGACAGAGGTCACCATGGAGCCCAGCACAGCGTCACCGCAGAGTCTTTCGCAGGCGAAGACCAACTTTAGTCAGGATAAGAGTACTTGCTGTCCCCCTTCAAATTAGCCCGCCATTGTTGGCGCCCTTCCCGCTCAATATTTGGGAAGAGGCCCAGGGCCTTTGCCTATAAATAGGACCGGCCACCCACGTAGCAAGGGGTTCGGTTCGGGTCGGTTCGTCCGGTTCGCAAGCAGAGAGAGAGAGAGAGAAGGGCGACTGAGCTCCTCCTAGCAGTTCATCGCCCCAGCCAAGAACAGACCCTCACGAGGCTGTTCTTCCTTGTATTGTTCATCATCATTAGCCCCAGGAGGCAATCCACCAACCACACACTGGAGTAGGGTATTACGCCACCACGGTGGCCCGAACCAGTATAAATCTTGTGTCCTTTGTGAAGTTCTTTTAGTAGTTTAGACCCTTGCGAGACGGGAAGGTAGAGCGCGTGATCTCCGTGCGCACCCCAGTGTTCGAACCTTAAGAGTCTGCCGGAACCCATGAATCCGACATTTGGCACGCCAGGTAGGGGTGCGCCGGAATCTTTCCTCCACCACTTCGTTCTCCTCCGACCGTCGCGTCCATGTCCGACGCTCGTCGGGCCCGCGCCGAGCACCGGGCCGCCATCGCTTCTCGCGTCGCCCAGACGGCCCCCGTCGGTGGGCGTCCTCGTCGTTCCCCATCGCCCGCCGTAAACGCCGCCACCGGCCCGGCGGGGGGCGAGCAGCAAGCGTCGTCTCAGCACCCGTCCGTGCACCAAGACGGCCGCACCGCTACTCCATCGCTCGCACCAGCCGATTCTTCGTCCCGCTCGCTCCGCGCACCCTTGGAGGCTCGAGCTGCGCTCCTCGCGGCAAACGAGCTCCTGCGCTACCGCCCCATCGATGATGTCTATGAAGAGTGGCTCGACCGCGTCGCCGGGCTTGTCCGCGCCGTAGGGGGCTCTTCCGCGCCATCCGTTCCTCTGCGCCACACCCCGCCACGCGCGGGCAACGAAGCTCCAGAGGTGCACCAGCCGCCTCCTCTCCAAGAAGATGCCATGGCTCTAAGGCGCGTGGCCCCTGGGCGGAACCCGCTTCGTCAGGTGCCAGCGCAACAAGAACGGAGCTGCCAGGAAGTCCCTCGCCCGCAAGGGGCGGCCAGGGCGCTCCCTGCTCCGGCACGCCGCAACCCTGCTCCAGCTCCGGCACGCCAAGACCCCGCTCTGCTCCTAGCTGCAGCACGTGGGGACCCTCAAGACCAAGCTCTCCACCAGCCGAAGCCTTTCGTGGCCACCGCCGGCTGCCGCGCCTACACCACTGAGCTGCGCAGCGTCGCGTGGCCCGGCAAGTTCAAACCAGACCTGCCTCCTCGCTACGACGGCACAACTGACCCCGCAGAGTTCCTCCAGCTCTATGAGCTGGGCATCGAGGCTGCCAGCAGGGATGAAAAGGTCATGGCGAACTGGTTCCCCATGGCTCTCAAGGAAGGAGCTCGAACCTGGCTCCTAAATCTGGCTCCAGGCACGATCTCCTCCTGGGACCAGATGCGCACCCGCTTCATCGCCAACTTCCAAGGTACTCGCGACCGGCCACCCGTCGTGAGTGACATGCGCTGCATCAAGCAACAACCCGGAGAGACCCTGCAAAAGTACATCCAGTGCTTCAACAGCGCGCGCCTCAAGATCCCCAAGGTGTCCGAGGAAGCCATCATCCCGGCCTTCCCCGATGGCATGCGCGACGTCAAGATGAAGGAGGAGCTGGCGATGCACGAAGACCTCTGCACCTCCCTGGAGCTGTTCAACTTGGCGACCAAGTGCGCCAGGGCTGAGGAGGGACGTCTCTCCCTCCTCGAGCTGCCTGCCGTGGACCCAGAAGAGAAGAAGCCCAAGGCCAAGGACGTGAAGCACAAGGGGGCTGCCATACTCGCGGCAGAACCAGACACCAAGCGGGGCAAGGATCTGCCCGAACCCTCCAGGAGCAGCCGGTACTGTGTGTACCACGACCTCCACACCCACAACACCAACGAATGTCAAGAACTCCGCGCCGTGCGAGAAGGAAGGATCGGCTGTCCCCCCTGACCATGCTGACCGAGGCTACGGCCGAGGAGGAGGAAGAAACCCAGGACGTTGGGAAGATCGCGGCCCGCGCCAGGGGTGGCGCGACCAACCTCGCGAGGACCGCTGGCGGGACCTGCCTCGCAAGGGAGACTGGAGGGATCAGCCTCGCGAGGATCGCCCTCATGGCAACGCAGGCCTACCTCCGCTGCCGCCTCAGCCAAGGAGGAACGAAGACCGCCATCAAGACGAGGGGGCTGGGGGCTTCCAAGAGCCGCGCGCAATCACCTGCATCCTGGGCGGAGCTCAAGCCCCAGCCTCTCAATGTATCTTCAAGCAGTTTGCCCGCGAAGTGAATGCAGCCCTCCCAAGCTCGAAGCAACGCGCCCCCTCAGGTGGTCGGCGTGCGTCATCACGTCAGCTCAGCAGACCAGCTCAAGTGCGCGTCCATGGCAGGAGTCCTCCCGATGCTTTGCTCCCCAGTCATCAGCAACGTGCTGGTCACCAAGACCCTCATCGATGGTGGGGCAGGGCTCAATGTCCTGTCCGTGGAAACATTCAACAACCTCCAGGTGCCCTACGACCAGCTTCAGCCAACCAAGCCCTTCTCCGGAATCACCGACGGCTCCACAGTCCCGATCGGGCAGGTCTGCCTCCCTGTCACCTTCGGGGCTCGCAGCAACTACCGCACCGAGCTCATCGACTTCGACATCGCCCACATCCGCCTGCCGTACAACGCCATCCTCGGGTACCCAGCTCTGGCCAAGTTCATGGCCGCGACTCACCACGGCTACAACGTCCTCAAGATGCCAGGAAGTGGCGGCATCATCACGGTGCCCTGTGAAGAGAAGGATGCGGTGTGTTCCCTAGAGCGAGCCTTTCAGGCCGCGTCTCTAGAAGACCCAGATCGCGGAAGCAAGAGGCTTCCTGAGACCACCCCCAAGAAGAAGAAGACATCGTCAGGCTCAGCCCCCCAGGAGGCAGGCCCCTCAGGGCCCGTGTCTGCCTATTGGAACCCCCCATCCATCGCATAGGAAAGCGCGCCTGGCGCCCTCCTTAGGCAGGGCTCGGGGGCTCTCACCTGGAGGGCCACCGACCTAGCCAGGGTCACGAGGGAGGCGCTTGGGCACCATGTGGAGGCGTGCTTCGCAGCACGTTTCCCTCGAGAAGGAGCCAGGCAAGGAAGGTCAGACCAGCAGGAGTTCGTTAACGAGGCCATTCAAGAACTACAGGAGTCAAGGATCATGAGAGGTTGCCGCCGTCTACCAGCTGTGGCCCCACATCCAGGTGAGGATGGCGGGCTGCACGTCCGCGTCGACATACCAGGACTCAATCAGATCGCCACGACGGAGCGTCTCTGGCCCTCGCGAGTGGGGCGCTGTGGGGGTCCACCCCACAGCTATGTTCGCATGCCTTACGGCCTGCCGAGCATGGCTGCGGCGTACCAGCGCCTCACGAGGGGCATCATGGAGGCTCAGGAAGACGGGCGTTCCGCGGCCTTGGCGGAGATGAAGACAGCTCGCGAGGAGTCACCAGTGCCTTCGGAGCCTCCCGAGGCCCCGGGGCCTGGGGGCTCGTGAGGATCGGCTTCCGCAGCTCACCGAGTCTGCCGCACCAACGCCACTTCGCCGACGGCATCCTCAGGTGACATCTTTCAAGCTTCAGTCCCAGCTGGGAGCACCCTCCCAGGGTTGCATCACTCCCAGGCCGCGTGGGTCCGTCCCTGCGGCAAGTATCCCCTTTTATTTCTCGGTCGTTAGTTTGCCTTGTTGGGGGCGCCCCTCGGGCTGCATCATCCCCAAGCCGCTCGGGCTAGGCCCAGCAGCGTGTATCTCCCTCGCGGTTATTTCCAACTATGCATTGCCTATCACGCTTGATTGCTTGGTGCCTGTTCGCGGCATCCTTCTCCATGTCGGCCACTTGCACGTTAAAGGGGGGGTGCCTGAGCACCGCGACTCAGGGCTCTTACTGGCTCTCCAGCCCTCACCCTCTGGCCTTGTCCACGGCATCGCGGCCTGGCATACCAGCGACGGCTGAGACAAGCTCGAGGGCTGAGACCCGAGGACGTAGAGTACCGGCATCTAACCAAATTTTGCAGGGACACATCTCAGGATACGGCCCAGTGCCAGGCGCAACCCGCCTAGAGGTAGGGCCTCATGAGTCCCGCGCTGGCTCACGGGTGCCCAGATACACCTCACCTACTCCAACCAGCAAGCTCTTGAGAGACTAACGATCGACTAATGACTGCCATGGCAACCCCATTTTCTTTCTGTGATGAACCTGCAGGATCCTTGGAGGGAACCACGCTAGCCAAGGCCCTCACGGAGTTCCCTTCACCCTCGCCCGCGTGAACCGCTTGCACGTTAAAGGGGGGAGTGCCTGAGCATCGCGACTCAGGGCTCTTACTGGCTCTCCAACCCTCACCCTCTGGCCTTGTCCACGGCATCGCGACCTGGCATACCAGCGACGGCTGAGACCAGCTCGAGGGCCGGGACCCAAGGACATAGAGCAGAAAGGGGAGCAGAGGCGAGGGAGAAGGTGCGCGTGAGGACCTCGCCGAGCAACTCCGTCCCAACTACCCCACGGAGCCGACGATACGCTGGGGGTGATCCCCGATCCTCAAGATAAGTCACCATCCAAAACATTGGCTACCGTGGCACTACCCCCACACCTAAAGCAATTCCGTACTAGCGATGTTGCTTTCCTTTCTCACCGAACGACGGCTGCTTGGGCGCCAAAGGGGACCTCCTGAGCATCGCAACCCAGGGGCTCTTACCGGACCCCGGGTCGCTCACCTCCTAGCCTTGACCACGGCATCGCGACCTGGCATACCAGCGACGGCTGACGCCGCCTTGGGACTGGGACCTGTCGACGCAGAGCAGCAAGCCCTCGCGAGGTTTGAAAGGGAGAACTAAGCTAAGACGAAATCAGCAACTCGCACACATCCATAGAAAAGGTTATGTGTTAAACAAACGGGACTACATGCACCTTACAAGCCCCTGTGGGGCGCATTTTGATTCCTCGCAGGGAACGGATCCTAAGGGGTGCAAACTACACGAGATCCTGCAAAAGATGCCATCATCAACAGTGGGCCGTCAGGCGCCGGCGCCAACCCCATCCAGATCAGGGTTGGCGATGGCCTGATGAGCCCGCCCTGCTCCGGGGGCGACGCCGACTCGGGGGCTCGTAGCTGTCGTCGCTCGTCTCCGGAGTCACGAAGATTTCGTTGGAGTCACTGGACCCTTCGGAGCCTCCGCCAAGGGAGCGGTCGACGGGCCTAGCCCTCACCAGGGCAAGGTCCCGGCCACCGCTCCCGGGGCAGCATTCCAGCCGGCGCCCGTTCGCGTCGAAGACCTTCAAGAACACCACCGCAGCGCCATCGTACTCCAGGTGGACCGCGAAGACGCCCCTCTCCTTGCAAACCCGGGCGATCTCTCTCCAGCCACGGGACATGTAGACCTCGCCCGGGGCTGCGGCCACGACCTCTGCCTCGGTCGCGAGGGCGCTGCAGCCGGCGTGCTGCAGCCAGAGCTCCAGGGGCCCTCCTGGAGGGATGATGGAGGTGAAGAAGGGAGGCAGATGGATCCAGGACTGGAGAGGAACGACGACGTGGAGCATGAACTCTTGGGAGGAGCCCTCGGCATGGACTCCGGGAGGAACAACCCATGCCTTCATGACCCGACGGCGCTTGCGACGGCGCCAACCGGGGAGATCAGCATCAACACCTTCGGGGCCCTTGACGTGGGCATGCAAGGGAAGCGGGAACCCCGGCGGAGCCCGCTCGCACTAGGGCCTCGGCACCACCTGACGGTCTTCCTCGCCGCGGCTGCAAAGGGCGAGCCGTTTCTTCGGCTGGAGCGGGTCTGGCCCCTCTCGGGGAGCCTTTCCCTTCTCCGCTGCAGAGAACCGGCGGATCGGAGCCATCGCAGCAAGACGGAGCAAGGATCGGGAAGAAGGAGAAGCCAGGAGGAATGGACTGGAAGGGCCCGCACAGCCTCGTACTTATATCCGGCGAAGACCAACCGCCGGCCTCCACGATCACAGGTAATCATGACACGATTTGCATGCAGGGACTTGTCCACCTCGCGCGGTCACCGAGGCATCATGGGGAAGTGGAGACGCCCACGTCCCATCAACCGCCACGCGATGCCCAAGGCCGCAGGCTGTTAGGGCCCGCGGCGCTTCGCCCTTGCCCTTTCGCCTCTCGGCACGGCCAAGTCCATGCGCGCCTTGGGCCCGGGGGCTACTGTCGGCGTTCTGGGAACGGGGGTCCCCAGACTTGCTTGCCTGCGGCCCGCGGCGTGGCTCAAGGGAGGCCCAGCATGGCCCATCTTCATCAACACAAGACTCAAGACCCTCGCGAGGGGCCAAGCCTCACGGGGCGGACGACACGGCGCATCCTCAGGCGCAGCCTCCTTAGGTTGGTTCGCGAGGAGGCAGAGAAATCAAGGCGGGGTACCTCGTGAGGTGCCCATGACGCAAGCCATGACGACTCAGGGCGCCAGGCGGGCGCCAGCGCGCGCAGCGTCCTTCTTTCCTCTTTGGTGCAAAGGGGGCAAGCGCAGCCGCGGAGTACCGAGGCATGGGGCAAAGGTTGCCATTCTGGTGCAACGAGACCAGGACCAAGCGGACTACGAGATGGAGGTCACCATGGAGCCCAGCACGGCGTCACCGCAGAGTCTTTTGCAGGCGAAGACCAACTTTAGTCAGGATAAGAGTACTTGCTGTCCCCCTTCAAATTAGCCCGCCATTGTTGGCGCCCTTCCCGCTCAATATTTGGGAAGAGGCCCAGGGCCTTTGCCTATCAATAGGACCGGCCACCCACGTAGCAAGGGGTTCGGTTCGGGTCGGTTCGTCCGGTTCGCAAGCAGAGAGAGAGAGAGAAGGGTGACTGAGCTCCTCCTAGCAGTTCATCGCCCCAGCCAAGAACAGACCCTCGCGAGGCTGTTCTTCCTTATATTGTTCATCATCATCAGCCCCAGGAGGCAATCCACCAACCACACACTGGAGTAGGGTATTACACCACAACGGTGGCCCGAACCAGTATAAATCTTGTGTCCTTTGTGCAGTTCTTTTAGTAGTTTAGACCCTTGCGAGACAGGAAGGTAGAGGGCGTGATCTCCGTGCGCACCCCAGTGCTCGAACCTTAAGGGTCTGCCGGAACCCGTGATCCGACAGCGGGCATCCTATATGGTCTCTTTGATATTGGCCCTGTGCCTGGCAAAAGCTCAATATCTCTATCCGGGGGCATGCCTAGCAATTCTTCTGGAAATATATCCGGGAAATCCTTCACCACTGGTACTTCCTCCTACACAACTCCTGTTAACCAATTTACTTGAGTCCTCTTTGGCACATGCCGGGATACATACTTGATCCTTCTTCGTTCTGGCGTTGTAAGCAAAATTGACTTACTAGCGCATTCAATGTTCCCTTCATACTTCGATAACCAATCCATGCCTAATATCACATCAAATCCTTGAGATTCCAACACTATTAGGTCTGAGGGAAATACGTAGTTACCAATCCTTATGGTAATCGATCACACCATAGACTAGCCATATACTCTGCTCCAGGCGAGGTTACTAACATGGGTGATCTAAGGGCTTGGGTTGGTAGTTTATACTTATCCACAAATCCCCTTGATATGTATGAATGCGATGCACCAGTATCAAAAAGAATGAGTGCAGTAAATGACTTAACCAAAAACTTACTGATTACTGCATCCGGCTGCTCTTCAACCTCCTCCACGTTAACGTGGTTCACCTGTCCCCTATTGAAAGGGTTTGGCTTCTTCCTAGAGCTTCCATTGCCATTTCCATTCTGGGATTCAGGACATTCATTGGCATAATGTCCGGTCTTCTGGCACTTAAAGCAAGTGACTTGGCTCAGGTCTTTCTTGGCTGGGGTCGATGGGTTGGTGCGGTTCTGGCCGTTGCTTCCTCCATTCCCATTACCATTCTTGGTGCCATTGTGATTGTGCGAGCTACCTCCTCCATGGGTATGCTGAAAATGTCCTCCCGGTCTAGGGGTAAAACGTGGCTTCTGCTGATCTCCTGAGTTGTACTTCCCTTGTCCATACTTCCTCTTGCGATTCTCAATCTGCCGCTACTTCCCTTCAATCATGAGAGCACGATCTACCAACTCCTGGTAGTTGTTGAAGGTTGCTACCATCAACTGCATGGTCAACTCATCATTCAGTCCTTCCAGAAACTTCTCCTACTTAGCTGCATCCGTAGCAACGTCATCTGGGGCATAACGTCCTAACTTACTAAAGTTCTCCACATACTGGACAACTGTCCGTCCTCCTTGGCGCAAGTTGCAAAACTCTCGCTTCTTCATGGCCATAGCTCCTGCTGAAACATGGGCAGTACGAAAAGCCTGCTGAAACTGGTCCCACGTGACAGCGTAGACAGGGAAAGTGGCTGTGAAATTCTCCCACAATGATGCTGCGGGTCCTTCAAGCTGATGTGCGGCAAACTTCACCTTTTCCGCATCTGTGCATCCTGCCGTGGTCAACTCTCTTGCTGTCTTGCGGAGCCAATCATCTGCTACTATCGGCTCGGTGCTACTGGAAAACACCGGCGGATTCAGCCTAAGAAAATGGGTAAGTGATCAACAAGTGGTGGTGGTGGGTTGTTGTTGTTGTTCCCCTGATTCTGATTCTGGACTAGCAACTGCATCAATGTGTTCTGCTGCTCGATCAACTGGGTGAGCTCCGGTGGGAAGGTAAATCCGGGGTGACGTCTCGGAGGCATCTGAGGGTTTAGAAAAGATGAGATTTAAGAATAGAGGGGGTCTAAAGAGAAAACACTACCCATATGCACATGAGACAAAAGCAAACAATTCACTTCATTCAATCAATCAAACAAGGGCATACAATCGATCTAACTATTGTAAAAGTGCTCGAACTACTATATTTACATGGTGGACTACTACTACTTTTGTGGTGGTCTACTAGAAATATTCTTCGGTTGCAGACTCCATGATATCTGCTCCAGCTTCATCAACATAGTCATCATCGCTATCATCTGGATCCGAGTCGGTGTCGTCGATGATGATGTAGTCTTCCGGGCGAATCTCCTTGGGTTCTTCGTCTTCTTCTACTGGTGTAGGGCATCCCATGAATATTCCAATCTTCTTGATCAGATCGTCATTCTTCTCCATTAATACTTCGACTTCCTCTTCATAATCTTCACGGGTAGCCTTGATTTCTTCCTCCAGTTCCTTGATTCTTGTCCTCGCCTTCTTCACATCTATCATGTCGGTGCACATCTGGTTCTCCTGATGTCAAATGTGTTGGCTTAACTCCTGGATAAAAGCTGCAACTGATCTATCCTTCCTGGTGCTGATCATCTCCCAGTTCTCATCTCGGCGCCCACAAATCTGGTAGATAGTATCCTTGAGATCATTGCGGTAAACTTCTCCAATGCGTCCCATGGCGATGTGAGCTGCCATGCTCTTTCCTAGATTCCAAGTTTGGTGCATCAAATAAAACTCTATGGGCTCAGTGACTGGCATGAACGTCCTTCCTGGAACTTGAACTTGAATCATCTAGCGCTCTTCTTCAGGTAATGTCAGGACCCCGATTCTAAGCCACATCGATCTAGCCGGTAACACCTCATATCACTTTGCGGCCTCACGCACGGTATCCCACGGGTGTCGCCTTACCATGGCCCGGGACCGTTTGCGCCTTTTGGCTCGCGTATATGACAATGTCGCTAGCATCCATATGACCGAGAACCCGGGCCGACATGGCTAGTCGTGAACCCAAAGCGGCACAGACCTATGGAGACAGGCATACATGAATCACAACAAACATGTCGGTCATCAACGAGGGATTCCGGGCTGTAGCACTGGGCTAACAGGACTCCGGGGGATCCCGGGCTGTAGCAGGCTAGATAGGACTCCGGAGATCACCGCGTGACATTTCCCCGAAGGGACAGACATAGGGACGAAGTGAAACACATGCCGGCCAGTCAAGTGTCCTGAACAGTAGTGCTGGGCTAGCAGGACTCCGGTGAACCGGGCTGTAGCGGACTACTATGGCTCGAGGAGCACTAGACTACATTTCCCCATAAGAAAGGCTGCGAAGGACAAACAACTAGATTGTCGGATCCCACTCATACCAAGCATTTCAATCATACATACAATATGCTCGATATGAGTACATACAACATGGCATCACAACAAAACTCTACAACTCAGGTACTTTATTTAAAGGCTCCAGGGAGCCATACATAACATATCCATATAGGTAGGGGTCACATGACCCGACACTCAAGTTATACAGTCATACAAGCACATGCGGAAGCAACTAGTCTGAGTACAGACTCTAGAAAGAAAGAAGGCTTCTCGAAGCCTGTCTATCTACATAGGGCCCTCCATGGCCTGGATCACCACCTGGGTGGCTAGTCACTCGTCGACATCAAGGTCTACGTAAAACCCATCGAAGGGGGCAGTGTTGTCGTCTGAAAACAATAAATAAGCAAACATGAGTACAAAGGTACTCAGCAAGTCTTACATCAGAACCTACTGTACATGCTCATTCTCAAGAAGGTGGTGGGGTTTATGCAGCAAGCCAGCTTTGACTCTTGGCTAAGCTATCCTACGGAATCTTTTAGCAAAATAGTTTTCGCACACGAGTCCACTACTCACCATCACAATACTCCACCGTGGATCCTCCCTCGTATCCTGCGAGGGGGCCATCCTCGGTACTCACCCTTATCTTGAGTCTTTTAGTAGTATCCATTTACTTGTCTATGAACTGTATATGCAATCAAGTAGTCCTTTACCGCGGACACGGCTATTCGAATAGTTTTATACCCTGCAGGGGTGTACTTCGTCACACATGTTTCCACCACTTAGCGTCTGCACACGAAATGTGCTCGGCAGACTTCAAGCGAAAACCGACGTGGGTGTAGACCACGACCTGACTAACCTCACAAGTCTCTAGTCCAGGGTCATCGCCTATTCAGGTTCCATCCGCAAGGAAATCCGGCCAGGGTGTCCTCAACGGCCCCGAACAATGTGACCAGGGTTCCCGAGACACCAAACGGGTGACTCGATACACCGTGCCACGGTGTATCTACCGCAACATAGCCCACCCCTAGGGTCAGCGCTACGCACGGCCGCCAACACATATCCTACAAACACCAGAAACTAGTTGCAACTCCTGGACTGAGGCAAGAGGGGTCAGTAAGTCGAGCGGGGTCATATTTCAGGGCCCAATGTGTGGTAGTAGCTGAATCTTAATTCACCCATACAGAACTCAGTTCTTAGGGACGGCTTCAATGAAACAACCCACCATGTACTCCTACATGGCCTCTCATCGATACCTTTACCAAAACATGTTCAACACATCCCACATATTACTGGCACAAGCATTTCACTCTAGCCCATCACCCAGATGAACCAGACCTGACACAACTCTAAGCATAGCAGGCATAGCAAGGTAGGAATCACAAAACATGGCTCAATCAACTCCTACACATGCTAGTGGGTTTCATCTAGTTACGGTGGCAATGACAGGTCATGCAGAGGATAAGGGTTCAACTACCATAGCACACAGCAGTTTGAATCGTGTTGTCTTAATGCAGTAAACAAGAGCAGGAGCGAGAACATGGGTTGTATCGGAATGATCAATGGTTGCTTGCCTGATGGAGTGGTAACGGGATACTGCCCTTCAGTTGGATACTCGTGAATATCCTCGGAGGCAGAACCTACCACGAAGAACACAACCGAGCACAATCAACACATGACGATATGCAACAATATGATGCATGCTATGACATGGCAATATGGATGTGTCTTGAGCTAATGCAACTAGCTATGATTTAAATGAAGTTGGTTTGAATACAAGATTCAAATTCCAACCCCATATATGATTATTTAAATGCCCTTTATTTGTTTTGTCCAAAACAGAGGACAAGCATTGTTCAAACATGCATGAAAATGGTACAGATGGATTCCTTGAATTTTTCTGATAATTTTTCATATATAATTTGTCTCATTTGGAGTTATGGTTGAATTTCTATGAATTTTTGAAGTTTGGGGTATTTTCTGAAATTTATAAATCATTTCTGATTTATTTTAATTCCAGAAAAAGGTTTATGATGTCAGGGTGACATCAGCACCACGTCAGCAAGTCAACTGGTCGGTCCAGGTCAAACCTGACAGTGGGTCCCGCGTGTCAGTGTAATTTGTTAACTAAAATATTAATTAGCACTAATCCTAATTAGTCAGCAGGGTTGGGCCCTACCTGTCATTGACCCAGGGGTCAAACTGGGCCCACCCGTGGTCAAACGTGGTCGGCGGGGTCAACTCGCCAGCGTCGAGTCGCCGGCGAGGCCAGACGCGGCGGAGCAGTGTGGGTATCGCGCTCCGGCGACCAAAACGATGGCGGAGGCGTGCTGCATGCTGCTGGTGGACTCGCGCGTCGAGTGGTGTAGGCGGTGGGTGCGGGGGTGGCCGGAGATGACGCCGGCGAGCACGAATGCGGCGGCCGGCGTTCGGGTGTTCGCGGGATCGATGCTGCGGTGCACGGGAGGAGGAGCTGGTGGTGGCTACGGGCTCCTGGTGGTGCGCTGAGCACAAAGGTGGGCTTGGCTTCGAGCCACTTTGGGTCTAGCCACAACGGCGCCATGGCCGGCGGCGAGGAGCTCACGGCTCCAGTGGCTAGGCTAGTTAGGGGAAGAGATTCACTGCGGGGAGAAGGGGGAAATGCTCGGGAGCTCACAGGGAGGTCGATGAGTAGCTCAGCGGGCTCGGGGAAGCTTCTGCAACGGCGAATTGACGACGGCGATCTCCGGGCACCGGAGATGAAGACGACGACGCTCGGGTCGACTGGGGCCTCCTCTGGTCGCGTGCTTCGGGTGTGTAGCTCCACGGGGTCAGGGCGGAGCCCAGGGATGCGGAGAGGGAGCGAGGGGGTGGCTGTGGACGCGGTGGCAGCGAACGGCGACGACGGCGCGTTCGGGTGTGTGTGAGAGATCGAGACAGGGGAGGGGATGAGGTCGAGGGAGTGAGCGAGAGGGATCAGTGGGCTGCGTGGCGTCTCCCAGGGGCGTCCAGGCGTCGAGGGGGGGTGCGGCAAGCAGGAGCTGGCCGGAGCGCGTGCTCGCGCGCGCCGGCCACGCGCTCGTCCTCCTGGCGAGGGGGAAGACGACAGGGAGGAGCCCTGGTGGGCTGGGCCGTCCAGCTATAGTGCTGGGCCGGTTGGTGGCGCCAGGTAAGTGGCCCACTGGCCTACTCTCTCTCTCTTTTCAAATTTTATTCTGTTTTTGTATTTTTGTTATTCTGTTTTGATTTAGTTTAAATACTAAATCATTTTATAAAATCCTGAAAATATTTATGGACACTTTCTGAAATATTTCAGTGGCCCAAAAATAGTTCCAACATTATTTGAGCATTTGAATTATTTAATCGTATTTAAATGCCCAAATTCAAATATTTATGAATTAAGTCAATGCCCCTTTTGTTGACCTAAAATTATATGCACCATTTTTCCCAAGGGTTCTAACCCAAGGCAAAGAGGGTGAACATATTTGAAGGGCATTTCAGGTTCATTGAATTTATTTTTAGTAAACCCTAGTTGATTTCAGGGGGGGTGCTGGGGGTTCTGCTTTCCCCATTTCAATTTCTGATGAAGGTAAACATGATGCACACTCTAATGCATAAGCTAGCTAGGGTGTGACAACTCACCCCCACTCAATAGAATCTCGTCCCGAGATTTAGGATCATCTGGGAAGAAGGCGGGGTACTCGAGTCGAAGACGATCCTCCCTTTCCCAAGTGGCTTCTTCCTCGGAATGGTGTGACCATTGAACCTTGAGAAACTTGATATTATGACGTCGAGTGGTACGCTCGGCTTGATCAAGGATACGAATGGGGTATTCCCGATAAGAGAGGTTATCTTGTAAATCAAGCGTTTCGTGGTCCACTCCACGGATAGGATCCGCGAAGCAACGCCTGAGTTGCGAAACGTGGAAGACGTCGTGAACTCTGGAAAGATGCGGAGGTAGTTCCAATTGGTAGGCAACTTCTCCTCGTTTGGCAAGAATGCGAAAGGGTCCAATGTAACGAGGAGCCAATTTGCCTTTGATACCGAAGCGATGGGTTCCCTTTAACGGGGTAACCCGAAGGTAAGCTTTCTCGTCAATTTCAAATGTCATAGGCTTATGCTTATGATCATATTGACTCTTTTGGCGAGATTGGGCCGTTTTCAATTTCTCACGAATAACGCGAACCTGCTCTTCTGCTTCCTGAATCATATCCGGGCCAAGGAGTTGTCTTTCCCCGGTTTCTGACCAGTTAAGAGGCGTTCGACATTTTCGTCCATAGAGAACTTCGAAGGGAGCCTTGCCCAAACTAGCTTGATAGCTATTGTTATAGGCAAACTCCGCGAATGGAAGGCATTTCTCCCAACTCATTCCGAACGAGATAACAGAAGCTCGGAGCATATCTTCCAGAATTTGATTGACTCGCTCTACTTGACCACTTGATTGAGGATGGAAGGCGGTGCTAAAGGAGAGATGAGTTCCCATAGCATTTTGGAAACTTTCCCAAAATCGAGAGGTGAAGAGACTTCCACAGTCTGAGTTAATTTCCAATGGGACACCATGAAGAGACACTATTCGGGAGATGTATAGGTCAGCTAGCTGGCTAGCGGTGATACTCTCACGAACAGGTAGAAAATGGGCTACTTTGGAAAGACGGTCGATCACGACGAAGATGGCATTATTTCCCCTCTTGGTCCTGGGAAACCCAGTGATGAAATCCATACTGATTTTATCCCATTTCCATTCAGGAATAGCCAAGGGTTGAAGGGTGCCAGCAGGCCATTGATGCTCTGCTTTAACACGACGACAAACGTCGCAATTAGCAATGTATTGAGCGATTTCTCTCTTCATCCTAGTCCACCAAAACCTCTGGCGTAGGTCTTGATACATTTTGGTACTACCGGGATGAATGGTGAGAGGGGATTCATGAGCTTCCTTAAGGATCATCTGGCGTAGATGTTGGTTCTTGGGAACCACCAGGCGGTTCTCAAAGAAGACAGCACCTTGCTCATCCATGGAAAAACATTTAGCTACTCCGCTAGCAATGTTTTCCTTAATCCGGGATATGCCCTTATCACGCTTTTGGGCAGCTATGATTTGATCCATAAGGGTAGGTTTCGCCACCAGAGTAGACAAGAATCCTTGAGGAACAATGTGAAGATTAAGCTTGCGAAATTCCTCATGGAGAAGTGGTTGACCTTGTTGTAACATCAGGTTGTTATAGTAGGACTTACGACTTAGTGCATCGGCCATGACATTGGCCTTGCCAGGGGTGTAAGTTATTCCTAAGTCATAATCCAAGATCAACTCGACCCAACGTCTTTGCCTGAGATTCAAATCTGGTTGGGTGAAGATATATTTCAAGCTTTGGTGATCGGTGAAGATCTCACAACGATTACCGAGGAGGTAATGTCGCCAGGTTTTGAGTGCATGGACTACAGCTGCAAGCTCTAGATCATGTGTGGGATAATTTTCCTCATGTGGGTGTAATTGCCGTGAAGCATAGGCAATTACCTGACGATCTTGCATGAGTATGCAACCTAGTCCTTGTCGCGAGGCGTCGCAATAGATAATAAAGTCCTTGGAGAAATCTGGTGGTACCAGTACGGGAGCAGATGTCAGGCGTCTTTTCAGTTCCTGAAAACTGAACTCGCACTGCGGAGTCCACTCGAACTTTTTATCTTTTTTGAGGAGTTCAGTTAGAGGTTTAGCAACCTTGGAGAAATTCTCGACGAAGCGGCGGCAATAGCTCGCTAGGCCAAGGAAACTCCGAACTTGCTTGACCGTTTCAGGTGGAGTCCAATCAAGGACGGCTTGAACTCGCTCGGGATTGACAGCAATACCCTTACCAGAGATTACATGGCCTAGATAGGTCACTTCTGACAACCAAAATTCACACTTGGAGAATTTGGCATAAAGGCGATGCTCTCGAAGTTTCATCAATACCAGCCTTAGATGTTCGGCATGTTCCTCCTCATTCTTGGAGTAGATGAGTATGTCATCGAGGTATACTACGACGAATTTGTCCAAGTACTCCATGAAAACCGAGTTCATTAACCGGGAGAAAGTGGCCGGGGCATTGGTTAAACCGAAGGACATGACGGTGTACTCGTATTGGCCATAACGAGTAACAAAGGCCGTTTTGGGAATGTCCCCGTTTCTGATTTTGATTTGATGGTAGCCCAACCTCAAATCCATCTTGGAGAAGACTGAGGATCCAGCGAGCTAATCATACAGGTCATTGATCCTGGGAAGCGGGTATTTGTTCTTGATGGTGACCAGATTGACAGGTCGGTAATCCACAACCATTCGATCCATTCCATCCTTCTTCTTGACGAAGAGGACGGGGCAAGCCCAAGGAGAGGAGCTAGGACGGATGAACCCTTTGTTCAAGGACTCATCGAGTTGGTTCTTAAGCTCGGCTAGTTCTAAGGGTGCCATCTTGTAGGGTCTTCTAGCAATTGGAACGGTTCCTGGGACAAGGTCTATCACAAACTCGACATCCCGGTCAGGTGGAACACCTGGCAGTTCTTCCGGAAACACATCCGGGAAGTCTCGGACTACCGGAACGTCCTCAAGGTCTGGAAGAGGGTTGGCATTGAGAGAGTAAAGTTGGCGTTTGGCCACTCGAGTTAAGACATTAACTGTCTTGCCCGAGGGATGAGTAAGTTGAACGGTTCTAGTGGCACAATCGATCTTGGCATAATGAGCCGACATCCAGTCCATACCCAAGATGATGTTTATGTCGGAGAACTTGAGAGCTATTAAAGATGCAAGGAAAACAAGCCTATCGACAAGAATTTCGTTCCCATGGCTTACCCTAGAAGTTTGCCATTTGGAACCCGGAGTTTGAATTACCATGGAAGTGGGCATGTCACAGAATGTCGTGTTATGCAACCGAGCATAATTCTCGGATATGAATGAATGAGATGCTCCAGTATCGAAAAGAACAGATGCCGGATGGCAGTTAACAAGGAGCATACCAAGGACGACGTTGGGATCCTCATGAGCCTCTTCGGCTGAGACGTAGTTGACATGGCAACGTGCAGTAGTGGCCGGCTTGGCATAGAAAGTCTTTCCCGCGGGCTTACCACGGCCAACGGACTTTCCAGCTTGATTGGGGTTGTTCTGGGGACACTCTCGACTATAGTGACCCGGTTCTTCACACTTGAAGCATGTTACCACAGTGGGGCGTGGAGCAACATTAGCAGCGGGGCCACCATAGGGCTTGGGCGGTGCAAATTGCTGGTTGGGATGAGGCGCCTCAAAGGATGGCCTCGGGGTGAAGCTGGGTGGCAGTGCGGTGCTTGGAATCCACACCCGGCGCTTCTGAGCTCCAGAGCCGGATGAAGACCCAAAATCACGGGAGTGCTTGCGTGAAGCGTCATAATCAGTCTGGCCTGTCTCAGCACTGATAGCTTTATTGACCAGCTTCTGGAAGGATGTGCACTCATGCAGACGGAGATCGCGGCGAAGCTCAGGGCTAAGTCCCTTACGGAACCTTGCCTGCTTCTTGGCGTCAGTAGAAACCTCTTCAGGAGCATAGCGTGCCAGGTTCCCAAATTCTCGGCTATATGCATCCACAGTCTGCCTTCCTTGGGTGAAGTTACAGAACTCCTCCCTCTTGCTATCCGTGAGACCTTCCGGAATGTGATGCTCACGGAAAGCCTCGCTGAACTCAGCCCAGGTAGTGATTTGGCCGACCGGGCGCATAGCTTCGTAGTTTTCCCACCAATGGCTAGCGGGGCCCTCAAGATGATAAGCAGCATAGGTAACCTTGTCGGCTTCAGCTACGTTGGCAGAATGTAGCTTGTGGGTGATGCTGCGAAGCCAATCATCCGCGTCGAGGGGCTCGACGGAATGGTTAAACTTTGGTGGGTACAGCTTGATAAAGTCGTTGATTGACACCAAGTCATTTCGTGGGTGGCGTGCAGTGTTCTGCTCAATCCGCTCCAGCAGGAGGTTGGTCTCACGCTTGTTCCTTTCCGCCTCCAGCATCACTTCGGCCAGGGAAGGCGGGTGAGGCAAATTTTCACCTCTAGCTGCATTGGCTACCCCCTGCTCCGGGGCAGCAGGGTTTCCGCGGGTGTTGACCATCCTAGGAGGAAACAAGACAACGGTTTAGACAAGGATGGCTCAAACTTAACAGGGAAGTGCAGAATGTAAAGGATAACGCGGAATGCAGAGATGATCATTCGTATGCCATGGTAATATAAAATTGCCATATATACACCAACGGTCATACTCGTCATACATAGTTTAGTACAAGCCCATGCTACAGTACAACTATGAAGGTAGACGTTACATCTCATCGGAGGCATTCCGAGTCCCTATACATTATTTGTCTACACCTCCGGAATTGATTACACACCAAGTCGTATTCCACAAGTCACACAGGACAGTGGAGATACAACTACTACAATACTAGTGGTACTACTACTAACTCAGATAGCTCCGTAGTAGTCCTCATAGAAGTCACCTCCATAGCCTGGAAGTTCAACGTGATCATCCGGAAACAGACGGTCTTGAGGAGCCTGTGGACCATAGGGGCTAGGATAAGGTCTTGGACCAACAAACGGTGGCCTGCGGGGACCAAGGGGTGGGGTGATGCCTCCCACATCACGCCAATCCACCATGTCTGGCAGAGCTGCTCTCACAGGATACAGATCCATGGTATCCATACATCCCACTTGCACCACGGGTGCAAACCGAGTCAATGTGGCCCAATGATCAGCACGGGTATTAAAGAGCTCCAGCCTCAAGGCCCGATTCTCTCGGTCCTTATCTTCGAGCATCTCAGCGGTGGTACGAGTTAATGAGTCCTCCTGAGTGGAGTCAGCATAGATAGCCTGAAGATACCCCTGCGCTCCCGGAAGTGAAGCTGGCATGTAACGGAAGTCAGTGTTCCGAAGCAGGCCAGTCCGGACTCGCAAGATGGTCATCATGGAATAGGCAGCATCCTGCACAGCCATCTCAATGGTAACTCCGAGTCCATAGGAACAGTGAAGGGGCTCGGTAGATCCAGGATAGGAAGGAAATATCCCGATGGTGCATAAATACTGGCTTTGATTAAAGTCGCGGAACTGCTCTTCAACAGTGTATTCGGGATACCAACGGTATCCTGTCTCGATCATGACCCGGACCAACATAGCAGTATGACCGGGCACGTCGAGGCACCTGGTCAGGCGAACCACTTGATTTTGAGGCTGGTTGGCCATCTGAAAGCACAACCACAAGACAAAGACATCAGAATTCCTAGGGAAAATTGGGCAGCATAACGACTGTAAATGCTCAGAAAAAGATTTGAGACATCCACAACAGTTCACAATACCGCTCAACAGCATCATATCAAGGTTCTGATTCAAATAGCCACGTACTAAAATAGTAGAAACTGGACTGAAACTTGTAGCAATAATCCTATGAGCTACTACGGATTAGTAACACGTGAACTTGATAGAAGAAGAGAGCCTAGTCCTTAACCCACGTTGAATGAGAAGAGAATGACTCAGATCAGAAGCATAGGGTAAAGGAGTAAAAGAACCTTACGTTCCCTCCCACAATCAATTCCCTTACATATAACTAAAGCATTTCTAGACTCGAAATCGACCAGTTTGGCTGAACGAACCTATAGGCAGTCCGGCTCTGATGCCAACGCTATCAGGACCCCGATTCTAAGCCACATCGATCTAGCCGGTAACACCTCATATCACTTTGCGGCCTCACGCACGGTATCCCACGGGTGTCGCCTTACCATGGCCCGGGACCGTTTGCGCCTTTTGGCTCGCGTATATGACAATGTCGCTAGCATCCATATGACCGAGAACCCGGGCCGACATGGCTAGTCGTGAACCCAAAGCGGCACAGACCTATGGAGACAGGCATACATGAATCACAACGAACATGTCGGTCATCAACGAGTGATTCCGGGCTGTAGCACTGGGCTAACAGGACTCCGGGGGATCCCGGGCTGTAGCAGGCTAGACAGGACTCCGGAGATCACCGCGTGACATTTCCCCGAAGGGACAGACATAGGGACGAAGTGAAACACATGCCGGCCAGTCAAGTGTCCTGAACAGTAGTGCTGGGCTAGCAGGACTCCGGTGAACCAGGCTGTAGCGGACTACTATGGCTCGAGGAGCACTAGACTACATTTCCCCATAAGAAAGGCTGTGAAGGACAAACAACTAGATTGTCGGATCCCACTCATACCAAGCATTTCAATCATACATACAATATGCTCGATATGAGTACATACAACATGGCATCACAACAAAACTCTACAACTCAGGTACTTTATTTAAAGGCTCCAGGGAGCCATACATAACATATCCATACAGGTAGGGGTCACATGACCCGACACTCAAGTCATACAGTCATACAAGCACATGCGGAAGCAACTAGTCTGAGTACAGACTCTAGAAAGAAAGAAGGCTTCTCGAAGCCTGTCTATCTACATAGGGCCCTCCATGGCCTGGATCACCACCTGGGTGGCTAGTCACTCGTCGACATCAAGGTCTACGTAAAACCCATCGGAGGGGGCAATGTTGTCGTCTGAAAACAATAAATAAGCAAACATGAGTACAAAGGTACTCAGCAAGTCTTACATCAGAACCTACTGTACATGCTCATTCTCAAGAAGGTGGTGGGGTTTATGCAGCAAGCCAGCTTTGACTCTTGGCTAAGCTATCCTACGGAATCTTTTAGCAAAATAGTTTTCGCACACGAGTCCACTACTCACCATCACAATACTCCACCGTGGATCCTCCCTCGTATCCTGCGAGGGGGCCATCCTCGGTACTCACCCTTATCTTGAGTCTTTTAGTAGTATCCATTTACTTGTCTATGAACTGTATATGCAATCAAGTAGTCCTTTACCGCGGACACGGCTATTCGAATAGTTTTATACCCTGCAGGGGTGTACTTCGTCACACATGTTTCCACCACTTAGCGTCTGCACACGAAATGTGCTCGGCAGACTTCAAGCGAAAACCGACGTGGGTGTAGACCACGACCTGACTAACCTCACAAGTCTCTAGTCCAGGGTCATCGCCTATTCAGGTTCCATCCGCAAGGAAATCCGGCCGGGGTGTCCTCAACGGCCCCGAACGATGTGAACAGGGTTCCCGAGACACCAAACGGGTGACTCGGTACACCGTGCCATGGTGTATCTACCGCAACATAGCCCACCCCTAGGGTCAGCGCTACGCACGGCCACCAACACATATCCTACAAACACCAGAAACTAGTTGCAACTCCTGGACTGGGGCGAGAGGGGTCAGTAAGTCGAGCGGGGTCATATTTCAGGGCCCAATGTGTGGTAGTAGCTGAATCTTAATTCACGCATACAGAACTCAGTTCTTAGGGACGGCTTCAATGAAACAACCCACCATGTACTCCTACATGGCCTCTCATCGATACCTTTACCAAAACATGTTCAACACATCCCACATATTACTGGCACAAGCATTTCACTCTAGCCCATCACCCAGATGAACCAGACCTGACACAACTCTAAGCATAGCAGGCATAGCAAGGTAGGAATCACAAAACATGGCTCAATCAACTCCTACACATGCTAGTGGGTTTCATCTAGTTACTGTGGCAATGACAGGTCATGCAGAGGATAAGGGTTCAACTACCGTAGCACACAGCAGTTTGAATCGTGTTGTCTTAATGCAGTAAACAAGAGCAGGAGCGAGAACATGGGTTGTATCGGAATGATCAATGTTTGCTTGCCTGATGGATCGGTAACGGGATACTGCCCTTTAGTTGGATACTCGTGAATATCCTCGGAGGCAGAACCTACCACGAAGAACACAACCGAGCACAATCAACACATGACGATATGCAACAATACGATGCATGCTATGACATGGCAATATGGATGTGTCTTGAGCTAATGCAACTAGCTATGATTTAAATGAAGTTGGTTTGAATACAAGATTCAAATTCCAACCCCATATATGATTATTTAAATGCCCTTTATTTGTTTTGTCCAAAACAGAGGACAAGCATTGTTAAAACATGCATGAAAATGGTACAGATGGATTCCTTGAATTTTTCTGATAATTTTTCATATATAATTTGTCTCATTTGGAGTTATGGTTGAATTTCTATGAATTTTTGAAGTTTGGGGTATTTTCTGAAATTTATAAATCATTTCTGATTTATTTTAATTCCAGAAAAAGGTTTATGACGTCAGGGTGACATCAGCACCACGTCAGCAAGTCAACTGGTCGGTCCAGGTCAAACCTGACAGTGGGTCCCGCGTGTCAGTGTAATTTGTTAACTAAAATATTAATTAGCACTAATCCTAATTAGTCAGCAGGGTTGGGCCCTACCTGTCATTGACCCAGGGGTCAAACTGGGCCCACCCGTGGTCAAACGTGGTCGGCGGGGTCAACTCGCCGGCGTCGAGTCGCCGGCGAGGCCAGACGCGGCGGAGCAGTGTGGGTATCGCGCTCCGGCGACCAAAACGACGGCGGAGGCGTGCTGCATGCTGGTGGTGGACTCGCGCGTCGAGTGGTGTAGGCCGTGGGTGCGGGGGTGGCCGGAGATGACGCCGGCGAGCACGAATGCGGCGGCCGGTGTTCGGGTGTTCGCGGGATCGATGCTGTGGTGCACGGGAGGAGGAGCTGGTGGTGGCTACGGGCTCCTGGTGGTGCGCTGAGCACAAAGGTGGGCTTGGCTTCGAGCCACTTTGGGTCTAGCCACAACGGCGCCATGGCCGGCGGCGAGGAGCTCACGGCTCCAGTGGCTAGGCTAGTTAGGGGAAGAGATTCACTGCGGGGAGAAGGGGGAAATGCTCGGGAGCTCACAGGGAGGTCGATGAGTAGCTCAGCGGGCTCGGGGAAGCTCCTGCAACGGCGAATTGACGACGGCGATCTCCGGGCACCGAAGATGAAGACGACGACGCTCGGGTCGACTGGGGCCTCCTCTGGTCGCGTGCTTCGGGTGTGTAGCTCCACGGGGTCAGGGCGGAGCCCAGGGATGCGGAGAGGGAGCGAGGGGGTGGCTGTGGACGCGGTGGCAGCGAACGGCGGCGACGGCGCGTTCGGGTGTGTGTGAGAGATCGAGACAGGGGAAGGGATGAGGTCGAGGGAGTGAGCGAGAGGGATCAGTGGGCTGCGTGGCGTCTCCCAGGGGCGTCCAGGCGTCGAGGGGGGGGGGGGGTGCGGCAAGCAGGAGCTGGCCGGAGCGCGTGCTCGCGCGCGCCGGCCACGCGCTCGTCCTCCTGGCGAGGGGGAAGACGACAGGGAGGAGCCCTGGTGGGCTGGGCCGTCCAGCTACAGTGCTGGGCCGGTTGGTGGCGCCAGGTAAGTGGCCCACTGGCCTACTCTCTCTCTCTTTTCAAATTTTATTCTGTTTTTGTATTTTTGTTATTCTGTTTTGATTTAGTTTAAATACTAAATCATTTTATAAAATCCTGAAAATATTTATGGACACTTTCTGAAATATTTCAGTGGCCCAAAAATAATTCCAACATTATTTGAGCATTTGAGTTATTTAATAGTATTTAAATGCCCAAATTCAAATATTTATGAATTAAGTCAATGCCCCTTTTGTTGACCTAAAATTATATGCACCATTTTTCCCAAGGGTTCTAACCCAAGGCACAGAGGGTGAACATATTTGAAGGGCATTTCAGGTTCATTGAATTTATTTTTAGTAAACCCTAGTTGATTTCAGGGGGGGGGGGGTGCTGGGGGTTCTGCTTTCCCCATTTCAATTTCTGATGAAGGTAAACATGATGCACACTCTAATGCATAAGCTAGCTAGGGTGTGACAGGTAAAGTTGCGTTGTAAGTCCCGGTGAAGCTTGGTACTCCTATGTTCATGTATCTAGTGACTTACTTCAAGTGACGTCCAAAGGGTGTATCTTCATCCGATTGCGTGAACTTGTTCCTTGCACCCGCCATCCTAAAGAGTAGAAAAGATTAGGAGTCAGAATGAGAAGAGAGTGAGTAGTGATCTGGGTCTTTAGCTTAGTGGTCGTGTCCTACAGTCAGTTTGTGCTCTGATACCATCTTGTAGCGACCAGACCTCAAACGGTCCAATCTCTGTGCTCAGGTGTCATCCCTAGATCAGTAATGCTGACACCACACAGTACTTGAAGGATTTATAACAGAGTAGCAATCACACACTTATTACATCGAGAGTCTCAAAAGAGAACTTATTACAATAATAATGGCTTAAGTCCATCTAATAACGATAACGTCGGAAGGCTTGGAAGATAGGTGAGTCCATCAACTCCAACGGCATCACTAAGTATAGAACCACGACCTAAAAGCACCTTAATCATCGTCTGAAAAGTCTGCAACATTAACGTTGCAGCCCGAAACGGGTCAGCACATGGAATATGCTGGCAATGTAACACATAGAGAGTAATGAAATGAAATAGGCTATTCTATATGCATATATGGCTGGTGGAAAGCTCTATGGTTACAGTTTTTGCGTAAAGCCAATTTTCCCCTACTACAAAGGAATAAATTTTATTTAACTATCATGGCAGTTGTTAAACATTCAGAACAGTTGAGAGCATTCTCAATCCCAATTAAGCATCATCATTAAACAAACCGAACAAAATTAATTTTAGAGTAACATGTTGAGATTCACATGATAATCCAGGTACTAGATACTCAAGATGTCCATAACCGGGGGCACGGCTAACCATGATTAGTTTATACACTCTGCAGAGGTTTGTGCACTTTTCCCCACAAGACCCGATCTCCTCCATTGGATTTCTCACACTACATGGTGTTGGAGAAATGGATGACCGAGACATAGTCTTTCAGAAGCGCTAGCACCTTAAGAACGGGTAGACCGTACCAACCTACATCCCCTACATCTGCTAGTCTACCACTGTAAAGTTCGCACGACTTAGTCAACTATGCTAGAGCCCATAGTAGCTTGTGGCTGCACACGGAAGTTTCTAGCATGAATAATCTCATGATCCCTTTGAGCCTGGGTGGCGGTCCAAAAGAAAACAGGCAATCGCTGGAATACCCAGGTGCCTCAATCCACCAAGATGTGTATTTAGGTTGCCACCTTAGATAAACTATTAATTTAACAAACTCACATCTGTCATGGATTCCACTCACCCAATCCACGTCTACTAGCATAGCATGTCATAATGAGCAAACGTAGAAGTAACTCCCAAAGGTTTGGTAATAAACAGGTATTAGGTTCTACCCCAACTACTTCCCAACCCACAATTTAATTAGATCCTAATCATGCAATGTGTGAGGATTGATCTAATGCAATAAAACTGGGTAGTAGGAGGTATGATCAAAGTGTTACTTGCCTTGCTGATGATCCGCAAAACCTAGCGATTCGAAGTAGCAAGCGGCGCACTCCAGGTACTCTATCGCAAACAAACAAGCATACAATATGTACTCAACTAATGCATAGGTAAAACTCGAATAAGAGAACTAACCAGATAGTTCAACTTAAGAACTCCGGTTGGCAAAAAAAATCAAATCGAACGAAGCAACGAAAGACAAACGGCAAAACAAACAAGCTTCGTTTACTATTCTGGATCAAGGGAAATTTTTTTACAGTGGCAAAAACATGTTTGAGTTGATTAAACGGAAAGAGGGTTTCGAGACGAAACTCCAGGCGCTTGAATCGCCTGATTCCGATAAATGAGCGAAAAGTTAAACTAAAACGAACATCGGATCAGATATCGTGGTTAGAAAAACCGCGGATTTAATCCGAGAAAAAGAAAAATGACGAACAGGTTAATGAACGAACGTTTGTTAACAGGAACTAAATGAAAAACGCGTTAGTTAAAACGAACGGACGAGCGGGCGCTCGCTAAATAAATAAACCGGAGAAAAACTGATCTATTAAAAAAACAAAAACTAGGGTTTTTGAAAAAAACCGAAATGGCTTTTTCTCAAAAATCGACCGGCGGCTACCTCGGCGGTGGCGCTCCGGCGAGGCTCCGGCAGGGCGGCGGGTGGTGTGAGGCGGCAGGCGGCGCGGTGGCGTGCGGCGGCGCTGGGGCGTGCGTAGGCGATGGTGGTGGTGTGGGGTTGCAGGGGGGCGGCGGCGGTTATAAAGGGGGGGAGGTCGACTTGTGGGAGGGGTCGGCCTCGGGAGGCGTGTCCTCCCCGGACACGGCGATGGCGGCGATCGGGACTCCGTCCCGATCCGGCAGGGAGGCGGCGGCGGCTGGCTGGGCCCTTGGCCTAGTCGGGCGCGGGGTTTTTTTTAAACAATTTCGCTGTGTCTAAAAACAATTCTAGAAAAATAAATAAAAATCTAAAAATGCCAAAACAAATTTTCTCCGTCTAAATAAAATATTTAGAACCGGATGAACATTTTTTTGGCTTTAAATGCAATTTTTGAAAACGTGCACTTTTTCCTAAATTCAAATAAAAAGCAAATAACACCAAAATAAAATCTTATTTGATTTTTTTATTAAATCCTCAATATTTATTTATTTTGGGAAAGTCATTTTATTCCCTCTCTCATATTTTTGTAATAGAAATAATTGAAGATAAAATAAATAAAATCAAATGATCCTATTTTCAAAATTTGAGAAAAACTCAAATATGAAAATAACGAAATCCCCAACTCTCTCCGAGTGTCCTTGAGTTGCGTAGAATTTCTAGGATCCACCAAAATGCAATGAAATATGCTATGCAATGATGATCTAGTATATAATATTCCAAATTGAAAATTTGGGATGTTACACAAGAGGAGCGAGCGTCAACCTTGTAGGATATTCGGACTCCGATTGGGCAGGAGACAAGTGGATAGGAAGTCAACTTACGGATGGTGCCAATTCCTTGGTTGCTCTTTGGTGAGTTGGTCTTCTCAGAAGCAAAGCTGTGTGTCTCTCTCGTCCACCCAAGCAGAGTATGTGGACGCCGGTAGTTGTTGTGCACAACTTCTATGGATGAGGCAAACTTTAAAGGATTACAGTGTCATTTGTGACAAAGTGCCTCTTTGGTGTGACAATGAAAGTGCCATCAAGATTTCTCTCGACCCGGTGCAACACTTCAAGACGAAGCATATTGAGATTCGGTATCACTTCATCCGGGATCATATTAGGTGAGGGGATATCGAGCTCAAATATGTCAACACTCATGATAACCTTGCAGATATCTTCACGAAGCCTTTGGATGAAGCAAGATTTCGTGAGTTAAGGCATGAGTTAAATATCATTGATTCGAGCAATGTTGCTTCAACCGTTGCACACCCCACCATGCTCAACTTGTTATCTTGTTTAGATGTAGGCATGGACATAGGGGGAGTGTTGTTCTCTCAATGAACTCTCCCTCCCCCCATTATGCATAAATTGATCAAGTATTTCACATTAGCCATTTTTTATGGTACTTGTGATTCAAAGACAAGTTTTGGTCATGGGCCCAAGGATAATTCTTCGCGGTGCCATACCAATTAACTCACACATAGGTGGCTCCGGCCACCGCCCTCTCCTTGGAGATGTTGAGTTTCGTGTTTGTGTTGCCTTTTGTTGTTCCTTGTCTTGTGCTTGTCTTTGAGTTGCATTGTGGGTGTCCTTTGAGTGTGCGGTTGCTTGTGCGTTGCGTTTCTACAGCCTTGTTTCTCTTTGCTTGTCGAAACTTGCATTTTCTTGGGGTTACGGTACTATCGTGGCAAGCCACGGTACTACCGCAGGAGATCAGGTGCTCTGTGCGCGCACAGGTGCATCTCCGGCACGGTACTACCGCTTCCATTTGCAGTAGTAATTTTTTACAACCGCTGGAAGAGCGGTACTACCGCCTTGGCTGCGGTACTTCCACCCAGGCAGTACTACCGTGATGACCCGTGGTACTACCATGCCGTCGCGAGCGGGTGGGGGTCAAGAGCGGGCAGGGGGGGGGGGTTCTAACTCCCCCATAGCTATTCAACTCCTTTTCCCCACTTCGTCTCTCTCTCTCCTTCCCAAGAACGCCGCCGGAGGTCCTCGCCGGTTCTTCGCTTCTGGCCACTCTCCTCGTATTCCGACCGGTGGGATCGATCCCCACCTCGTCCTCTTGCCATGGAACAAGGTTTCTCCCCAAATCCCTCTCTCATTGCTTCGTTGTTTTGCTTTTTAGGTTTTGGGGAGATGCATGTTGTTCTTGAGATTTTAGGCTAAATCTTTGCAAGAGTAGGTTGTAGGAGAGGTGTAATGTTGTAGAAATGCCATTTGGAATGTTGCCACACTGTATTTTCGATCAACCGTAGTACAGCTCCAAAGCTATAGATGTGCCTAGATCCGTTTCGTGCCGGATTGGGTTCCGAGCGGTACTACCGCACCTCCCGTGCGGTACTACCACCCTATCCATAACCACCTTGTGCGGTACTACCGCTCCCCTGGAGCGGTACTACCGCCCGAGGCACGGATGTAGAATTTTACTTCCGCTCCAGGCGCGGTACTACCGTGCCATCCCGGCATGGTACTACCGTGGCTAGAGCAGCAGTAAAATTTTACTTCTTCTTAGGGGTGTCGTACTACCATTGACTTCAAAACTACCTTGTTTCAACTACCCAATCTTCTTCTACATGTTTCGCTCGCCTGGCTGTGGTCTTTGTTTTGATTCTTCTCGTTTCTCTCATGTGTTCTTGTGCGTGTCTTAGGTGGTGGCTCCGGTTCGTAGGCTCGGTGCTTGAATCCCAATTGTGACACAGGCTCCAAGTCTCTGCGTAACCAAGAGGCTCTAGAGGGTTCCAATGCCCCAAACGCCGCACCAAGACCACCGCATCCAAGATGAAGGAGCCCACTATGAGCCTGGATGAGATTCCTCTCTCTTAGTTCATCCGTCGGAGGAGGATCAACCCCTATGTGCAACCTGGTGAGAATGTTCGAGGCTATGATCTTTTCTGTTCCAAGAAGCAGGCTCTCATCTACCTCGATGTGATTAAGTCCAAGTAGAACATCTATGTTCCTGCTCAATGGATTGACTTGAATCATATGAGGAAGGACTGACCATACTTTGGTGAGGCATTGGATGCCGTGGAGCAGTTTGGCATTGAAGACTACATCTCGTTCCACAAGGATTTTGACCCCGAGATCGTGGCTCAATTCTTTGCCTCTATTCACTTCCATCCGGATGAGGTAAGGACCATGACTTGGATGACCAATGGGAATAGGATGTCTGCTACATGGAAGGAGTTCATGAATATGCTGAACGTTCTTGATAAGGGGCTCAATGAGCCCGTTGGTGCCCGCCCTCATGCTAACTCAGAGTCCGCCAACAAGAACAAGCTTCAGCCCTACTATGTGGAGAAGAAGTTGGCCAACAACAAGAAGACATCGGTGCTCAACTCCTACCTTGATGTCATGTACCGCATCTTCCGCAGCACCCTCTTTCCACGCATTGGTGACAAGGACAAGGTGCATGCTTATCTCGTTGATATGATGCTTCTTTGTGAGAAGGCCCGTGTCCAAGTTCCTAGCATTCTTGATGTTTCTCACATCATGTGGTGTGAACTCCAGTTTGCGGTCCTCAATCACAAAGTGCCTATCTATGGATCATACATGCAGCTCCTGATCTCGCAGACTTGGGAGAAGCTCTTTCCTCAAGAAGAGTTTCATGCTCCAGACTGGGTTCGTCATGATCCCATCCTACTACGCCAGAAGAACAGGTGGGCCAATACCACTACCAGGGCTGAGGCTGAGGCTACAAGGATGGAGGGTGATGAGAAAGAGGCTGAGGAGGAAGTGGCTGCTGGTCGTGCTGAGGGGTCTGCTCCTCCTTCTGCTAAGCCATCTTGGGCTAAGAAGCTCAAGGACAAGATGAAGACTCTTTTCTGCATGCAGGCTAAGGGACAGTACATGACTCATGTTGCTCAGAAGTAGAGTCACCAGCACGATAAGAGGATCTTGAGGACGTTCAGCAAGCACGTGTCGAGCAGGTCCGAGAGGGTGATCACTCCTGAGGCTGCCAGGATGGCGAGGCAGGGCTACAAGTGGTCTGAGTCAGAGGAGGAGCCAATTCCCACTCCCGAGACCGATGAGGAGCTTGATGAGTGATCCCTGGAGTTGAGCTACCACATGTATTGTAGGTGTCGTCTCTACCTTTTTGGTGTCTCGATGCCAAAGGGAGAGAGAGCATAGGATTTGCGAGTCATGTGTCGTGTTTGATTGTGTCGTGTTTGCTTTCGTCCTGTTGGACCTCGTTTGCTTTGGTTTGGTTTGTCGTGAGTCGTGTTCCCTTATCATATGGTTTAAGACACATGCACTCTATCGTATCTTATTGTCTTTCCTGCTTAGTAGCCCGTGAGCTTATGCTATCTTGTGCTTGATAATTTTTGCTCATATGTATTATCTTGTCTCTCTGTTAGTATTAGTTACTCCTTTGCAAGAGTTGCCTCGTCTATAAAATATAGGGGGAGTGTTGATCCTAGTATGTGTGTCGTGCAGTCCAAAGCACGTCTCCAAATATGACACATCTAGGGGGAGCCCGTCTATATTTTATATATGTTGGGTTTTCCTAAGCTTTATGTATATTCCTATGTGCACATCTCATATTGTCATCAATCCACCAAAAAGGTGGAGATTGTAAGGACATCTTTACCCCTTAGTAGTTTTGGTGATTGATGACAATGCTTTTGCGGACTAATCGTGTGCATTGAGCATTTCAGATATATCATGTCTAGGCACAAGACGATTTGGTGCCCCTCGAAGACTATTGAAGATGGTGTTTCTCTGCGCTTCTTTTCGGTGGATTTGAGTCGCAGGAAAGATGTACTATCAAGAGGGGGTCAATGTTGGAAAGGTTTGGGTTGAATCAACACGTACACGCCTGTTCCTTTTACACCACCTTTCCTCTAGCTCTTTGGAGCCTCCTCCATTTCTCCTTGTATCTGCAAAATGAAGGACTCCTAGTGTGGCTGAACTGGGGCATGCGGTAGTACTGCTCTTAGGAGCGGTAGTACTGCAGGCCCGTGTGGTAGTACCGACCGCGGGCGCGCTACTACCGCAGGTGCCCATGGTAGTACCGCTCCTGGGGCGCAGTAGTACCGTGGCCTCAGGCCAGGCTCAAGCAGCACGAGCGGAAGTAGGGCGGATGTAATTTTTTACATCTGCGCCCTACGCGATAGTATCGCTCCAGATTTGCGGTACTACCGTGTCAGATTTTTGCATAGATCTAAACTCAGTAGAAGTTTCCACGGATGTATTTCTATATATCCGTGCCTTCCCAAATCTGGACTATCCCTGCCTTGAGGTAGTACCACAAGGGGGAGCGGTAGTACCACACCAGCGGTTCTAGCGCCCTCTGCTTCATCGCATCAGGGCTGTTTTGGATACTGCTGCGTGGGCAGCGAGGGAGTCCTGGACTAAGGGGTCCTCGGGGCGTCCGGCCTATTAGCCATGGGCCGGACTGATGGGCTGTGAAGATACAAAGACCGAATACTGAACCCGTGTCCGGATGGGACTCTCCTTGGCATGGAAGGCAAGCTTGGCGACCAACTATGTAGATTCCATTCTCTGTAACCGACCTTGTGTAACCCTAGATCCCTCCTGTGTCTATATAAACCAGAGGGCTAGGTCCGTGGAGAGGCCGAATACTCATTATCATAGCCATACAAGCTAGACCTCTAGGGTATAGAGTTACTAACAATTTCCTCCCACACCCCCACGTCGCCCCCGCTCGGGCGACTCGGGCGGGATCTAAAACCCTAGCCGCCGGGGGTCCCCATCCGTCCTCCCCTCCCTCCGCCGCCACCGAAGGACGCCGCCGGCTATAGCCCGGGGCTGATGGCGGTGGCGGGGGTCTTCTCTCTTGCCTGCGCCGTGCGGGCGGTGCGGAGCCCCGCAGTGTGGGTGGCTTGGCCGATCTGGCCTGGCGGCACGGCAGGCTTGCCTTCCGGCGGCGGCGCGGCGGCTGCCTCGGCCAAGGGCGGCGATGCTGGGGTGCGGCAGCCGGCCCTGCCTCGGGCTGCGTGGAGGCGATCGGCGGCTGTGGTCGGGTCTGCGGCGACAGATCATCTGACCTCGGATCGGTGGTGGCGGCATGGAGGGCCTGGTGGTTGGGTCGGCACCATGCGGGTTGTGCCCTTCGGACAGATCTGATCTGCCCGGTGCGGCCTGCTCCATGTGTGGTGGCTCAGATCGGCGGCGACCCATGCACACAATACGTGATGGAGGTTCTTCGAGTGGATCCGGGTGAAAACCTTATGCTCAGCTTGATGCCAAGACCGGCGTTGGTGGCACCCTGAGGTGTCATTACCTTCTTGAAGGCATCACCGTGGAGAAGCTCTAGAGCTCTATCCGCTAACTCTGGGGGAAACCCTAGATCAGTTGATCGGATGACGGCGGTGCGCTGGTGTGGTTCCCTCCTTGGGGGCGTCATTCTTGGAGGCGTACACGGGATCGGGGGACCAGCGGGCGCCTTTTTTGGTGGAGCGGTACTTCATCCTTCACATTGATGACGACGGATCTCGGTGGTGTGGTGCAGTGGAGACTCGGCGCCCGATGCGCGGTGATGGACTCGCGCAGGTGGAGGTAGTTGTCTGGCATCTAGGTGGCATCGATGGTGGAGTGGCCAAACAAGGTAGAAGCCTCAATATCTTCTCTGAAGACGGACCTGTGGAAGGTGGCGGCGATGACACATGTGAGTCCGTCAAAACAGTTTATGCCCCAGACCTGGTATGTGGCTCGGCTAGGGCTTCTGGCTTTTGATGATATGCTTAGGTGAGTAGACCGGGTATGTGGCCCAGGTAGCACCCCTTCATCATATGGATAGGAGTAGTGGCATATGTTGCCAAGATGGCGGATTCAGGCATATTGTTGTAATACTTTGTAAGGTCCTCGAGAATAATCAATAAAGTGGCCGTATGCATCTCCCAGATGCAGAGGCCGGGGGTCATCCTCCTTTTCTAAAAAAAGACCTCTAGGGTTTAGCCATTATGATCTTGAGGTAGATCAACTCTTGTAATACTCATATTCTTCAATATCAATCAAGTAGGACGTAGGGTATTACCTCCATAGAGAGGGCCCGAACCTGGGTAAACATTGTGTCCCCTGTCCCTTGTTACCATCAACCTTAGACGCACAGTTCGGGACCCCCTACCCAAGATCCGCCGGTTTTGAGAGTTCCACTGTGCCGTCGATGACAGGATCGATGTATCGCCTTGTTCTCAAGGATAATATCACCACCGGAGCAACGCTGGCTTCAGCCAAATCCTCCGGCTGGGCGGCTTTACATGACCGCCCGTTCGGTCATTAAGCCGACGATGACCTCTCGGGTCATCGAAAACCCCCTTCGTATCGACTCCGAACACTCCAAACAGATGGATCCGGCGGAGCTCTCGTCCTTAAACGAGCTCCTAGATGGCATCGCCGCCCTGGGGGTCGCTACACAATACGATCAGATTGTGCTTAACCCGATCAGAGAGAAATCAAATCTCCACCGATCACCCACCAGATAGCGGTAGTCGAGGAGTGAGTCGACAACTCTTCCTCCATACTAAGGATGGACTATATCCGGATCTCCGGTCTCGAAGAGCCGGACACCTACCCGCGAGGAGATGCATCCTGCCCTTCGAAAATAGAATCGGACGACGGGCCTAAGAAATTAGTGGACATCCCGGAGCCCGATCTATTAAGTTTGGAAGACCTTCAGACTCCGGATCCAAAGCTGGGGCAGGGTTCAGATTTAAATCCACCCACCCACCCGAATACAAGCCCTCTCATGAGCATACAACAACAGTCTCAGGAAATGGTCCACCACTTCTGGGCCAGATTCCTTCTTGTCAAAAACAAGATTAAAGATTGCCGCGACGAGGAAGCGATCTCAATGTTCTGCAACAATTGCAGGGATGAAGGAATCCTCAATGCCATCAACCGCCGTCGCATCAGAACTTTGACGACTTGGCAAGTATCATATAGAAGTACATCGCAATGGAAAGCGCCTGGAAAACTCAAGCAGCCCGTTGGGAATCATCTGTCCCCACTCAACCTCTCATTCAGGCGAAAAGGGCGCACCCTTGCAACACGCCCGGTCCAACAGTAAAGAAATACAAGTCCAGTATGGGGCGCGTAACCATTCTGGAAGGATGGCTCAATAGGCCATGCATAATACACGCAACACCGAACAACATACGAACACATAGCCTTAGAGCATGTTGGATACTCCGGCAAGTGGCCAAGAGTGGCCAGGATATCCTCACCAGAAATAACCCAGAACAACACCCCCTAGAGGACAACAACCCCAAGGTACTAACGATCTTTGAGACATTCGCCTCAAACAATAGGTGCAAAAGAGCACTGCCCGACTCGCCGAAGTCTGTCAAATAGCAGCATTAAACCCTTGGAACGACATGGCTATAATTTTTAATGCCGATGACGAACCAAAATACAGGATAGTCCGAGCACCAGCCACCTTGGTCCTCAGTCCAATTGTGGGCGGCTTTTGGCTCACCAAGGTCCTCATGGACAGTGGCAGCAAACAAAACCTCATCTACGAAGATACACTCCACCAAATGGAAACAGATAAGAGCCGCATTGAGCAAAGCAGCACGACCTTCCGAGGAATTATTCCTAGTCAAGAGGTGCGGTGTGCGGGAAAAATAACACTCGACGTGGTATTCAGTACGCCGGAGAATTATCGGTCCAAAGAAATAACCTTCCAAGTGGCCCCTTTCAACACCGGATATCACGCCCTTTTGGGGCGGGAGGCATTTACACGCTTCCAAGCGGTACCTCATTATGGGTACATGAAGCTTAAGAGCCGGACACCTACCCGCGAGGAGATGCATCCTGCCCTCCGAAAATTGAATCGGATGACGGGCCTAAGAAATTAGTGGACATCCCGGAGCCCGATCTATTAAGTTCGGAAGACCTTCGGACTCCGGATCCAAAGCTGGGGCAAGATTCAGATTTAAATCCACCCACCCACCCGAATACAAGCGCTCTCATGAGCGTACAACAACAGTCTCAGGAAACGCTCCTCCACTTCTGGGCCAGATTTCTTCTTTTCAAAAACAAGATTAAAGATTGCCGCGACGAGGAAGCGATCTCAATGTTCCACAACAATTGCAGGGATGAAGGAATCCTCAATGCCATCAACCGCCATCGCATCCTACACTTAGACGACTTGGCAACTATCATACAGAAGTACAACGCAATGGAAAGCGCCTGGAAAACTCAAGCAGCTTGTTGGGAATCATCGGTCTCCACTCAACCCCTCATTCAGGCGAAAAGGGCGCACCCTTGCAACACGCCCGGTTCAACAGTAAAGAAATACAAGTCCAGTATGGGGCGCATAACCGTTCTGGAAGGATGGCTTGATGGGCCATGCATAATACACGCAGCACCGAACAACATACCAACACATAGCCTTAGAGCATGTTGGATCCTTCGGCAAGTGGCCAAGAGCGGCGAGGATATCCTCACCAAGAATAACCCACAACAACACCCCCCAGAGGACAACAACCCCAAGGTACTAACGATCTTTGAGACATTCGCCTCAAACAATAGGTGCAAAAGAGCACTACCCCGACTCGCCGAAGTCTGTCAAATAGCAACATTAAACCCTTGGAACGACATGGCTATAATTTTTAATGCCGATGACGAACCAAAATACAGGACAGTATGAGCACCAGCCGCCTTGGTCCTCAGTCCAATTGCGGACGGCTTTCGGCTCACCAAGGTCCTCATGGACGGCGACAGCAAACAAAACCTCATCTACGAAGATACACTCCACCAAATGGAAACAGGTAAGAGCCGCATTGAGCAAAGTAGGACGACCTTCCGAGGAATTATTCCCAGTCGAGAGGCGCGGTGTGTGGGAAAAATAAAACTCGATGTGGTATTCGGCACGCCGGAGAATTATCGGTGCATAGAAATAACCTTCCAAGTGGCCCCTTTCAACAGCGGATATCACACCCTTTTGGGGTGGGAGGCATTTACACGCTTCCAAGTGGTACCTCATTACGGGTATATGAAGCTTAAGATGCCCGGGCCCAAAGGCATAATCACTCTCGCCAGTGATCCGGACATAGCACTCCGCGCCGAAAATAAAACAACATCCCTAGCCCTTGAGGCATTATCTGAAGCCCTCCCGGCCGAAGAATTAACCGCACTATGCTCCACAGTGGACAGGGACGATGTGATCTTAGACAAACGCCCAAGTCCACCTCCTTCAAGCCAGCGGAAGAAATAGTCAAATTCCAGGTCCATCCAACGGACCCCAAAAAGACAACATCTATTGGGGCATAACTAGATCCAACGGTCGACGCCGCGTTAAGGGATTTCCTTCGCGAAAACTGGGATATATTCGCCTGGCACCCTTCTGACATGCTAGGTATACCGCGCAAATTGGCCGAACATAGCCTCAACATATTAAAGGGATACAAACCGGTCAAACAAACACTGCAGCGTTTTTCTGAACCCAAACATCAAGCCATGGGAGAGGAGCTAGCCAAGCTAATCGAGGCCAGATTTATTGGAGAAATAAAACATCCAGACTGGTTGGCAAACCTGGTGACGGTACCATAGAAGGATAAATCCTGGCGCCTGTGTGTCGATTTAAAAGACCTCAATAAGGCTTTCCCTAAGGATCCCTTCCCCCTCCCCCGCATTGATAAAATCATTGATGCTACCGCAGGACACGACTCACTGTGTTTCCTCGGCGCATATTCCGGATACCATCAAATCAAAATGAAGGAGTCCGATCAAGCTGCAACAACATTCATCACCCCAGATGGGCCATTCTTCTTCAACAACATGCCCTTCTGGCTGAAGAATGCCAGCACCACATACCAATGCATGATTCAATCATGCCTGGAGAAGCAGAACGGCAAGACAGTTGAAGCTTATGTGGACGACGTTGTCATCAAAACTAGGCGCGTCGAAACACTGATAGACGATTTACGTCTCACATTTGATAACCTTCGCGCATATGACATTAACCTCAATCTGGAAAAGTGCGTTTTTGGCGTTCGCGCTGGAAAACTACTGGGCTTCATCGTTTCCAACAGAGGAATTAAAGCAAATCCAGCCAAAATCCGAGCTCTGTCCTACGCCAACAGACCTTAAACAAGTCCAAAAGCTCTCGAATTGCGTGGCACCCCTAAGCCGCTTTTCTCCAGATTGGGAGAAAAGGCACTACCAATCTATCGCCTTCTACGGCGAACTGATCACTTTGAGTGGACGGACGTGGCAACAGCCGGACTGGAGGAAATAAAAACCCTTCTCGTGAGCAACCCAATCCTCGCTGCGCCAAGCGTCAGCGAACCGATGTTATTGTATATATCGACAACACATCAGGTGGTGAGCGCCGTGCTCGTCATTGAACGAGAACAGGACGGGCACAAATTCCCGCTTCAGAAGCCAGTATACTACGTATCCACTGTACTCACACCATGAAAAACCCCGGTACCCCCATTATCAAAAGATAGCATACGCGGTCTTCCTGGCATCCCGTAAGCTCCGTCACTACTTCCAGGAGTGTTTGATCATGGTGGCTTCCGAAGTACCACTCAATGACATTATAAACAATCGCGACGCCACAGGCCAGATTGCCAAATGTGCCATTGAGCTCCTTCCATTTGATATTACATACAAACCACGTCGAGCTATTAAATCCCAAGTACTGGCTGACTTCATCGCTGAATGGACAGAGGCCAAACTCCCTAAATATTACAGCACATTCCAATTGGGTTATGTATTTCGATGGCTCCAAAATGCTGGCAGGACTAGGAGCGGGCGTCACTTTAACGTCCCCCAATGGAGACGTCATTCAGTACGTATTCCAAATACTATACACTGACTCCAACAACGCAGCCGAATACGAGGCCTTATTGCATAGTCTCTGGATGGCTGTCTCCATGGGCATATAGCGTCTGGAAGTGCGCGGGGACTCAAATATCGCAATATCTCAAATAAATGGAGACTTCGATGCTAAAGATCCGAAGATGGTAGCTTATCGGAATGCCGTCCTAAAAATGTCGGCTCAGTTCGAGGGGCTCGAGAAAGCAATCAAGCGGTGGACGTCTTTTCTCGTATCAGTGCCAAGCGCGACCCTGTCCCACCTAATATCTTTCTAGAAAGGCTTTTTAAGCCATCTGTGGTGTGGCAGGGGAAAACGGCAACACTAGTCCAGATCCGAACATAACCCAGATTCCGAAAACACCGATATCATCGAAGGCTCACCCACCGAAATAACACCATCGGCACATCTCATCATCACAGTCATTTCCCAATGGACCGAACCCTTCCTGGCCTACCTTAACAGGAAGGAGCTTCCCGACGACCAGAATGAGGTCCGCCGCATTCTCCGGCGTTCGAAGGCCTACAAGGTTCATGACGGAGAGGTCTATAAGAAAAGTTCTACCAGAGTCCTTCGAAGATGTATCTCCGAGGAGGAGGGGCGGTAGCTCCTGGCTGAGATTCATGCCAGTCTCGGCGGGCACCACGCCGCAGCTCGGGCCCTTGTTAGCAAGCCCTTCCGTACAGGTTTCTATTCGCCGACGGCCCGAGCAGATGCATAGGACCTTGTCCAACATTGCGTTGGATGCCAACTCTTCGCCAACCAAAGTCATATGCCCCCCACTGCCTTACAAACAATCCCCATCACTTGGCCTTTTGCGGTCTGGGGACTCGATATGGTCGGACCCATTAAAGGAGGAAGCCATAAGAGCAAGTATCTGCTGGTCATGGTGGATAAATTCACTAAGTGGATAGAGGCCAAACCAGTCAAAACGGCTGAGGCGGGGCCGGTAATAGATTTCATATCCGGTGTGGTACACCGTTCTGGTGTTCCACACAACATCATCACCGATAATGGCTCTAATTTTACAGCCAATGAAGTGAAAACTTGGTGTGCTAATCTGGGCATTAAGCTCGATTACGCCTCTGTCTATCACCCACAGATGAACGGTCAAGTCGAACGGGCTAACGGTCTTATTATGAGCGGCATCAAACCTAGACTAGTGCGGTCTTTTAAAGAATCAGACAAGCACTGGGTGGAGGAACTTGACTCTGTACTTTGGGGGCTGCGGACCATGCCCAACCGCACTTTGTACTTTGGGGGCTGCGGTGCGGAAGCAGTGTTACCCTGCGACATTATTCATGACTCACCTCGATTGCGCATGTACGAAGAGAGGGAAGCCGAGCTTGATCGGCAGGACTACTTAGATGCCCTGGAGGAGGAGCGCAACATCGCAAAAGCCCATTCCACATTTTGTCAAGAGCAGGCTCGCAGGTATCAAAAGCAGAGAAGTGCGGGCCAAGACTTATAACATTGGAGAACTCGTTCTACACCTACCGGAGAAGAAAAAGGACAAACTCAAGCCCAAATGGGAGGGTCCCTTCATCATTGACGAAGTTCTCACCGGAGGAGCATACCGCCTGCGTGATGCGTCAGACAATCACCTGGAGCCGAACCCCTGGAATGTGGCCAGACTCCAACGATTTTATGCCTAGCGCCGAACCCTGTGTTCATCTCCTTCCTTCTGTTATTAACGTTATTTTTTCTCTCGTCTCATTTTTTATCTTTTTTCATTTTGTCCTTTAGCCCTATGGCTTTAGTACGGCTAGACCGTACTCCCCTGATGCGTACATCTCCACATATGCACGGTCATTATACCTGGGGGTTCTCGTACAGAAGCTTGATATTATTCTTCGAGCATCAAGCTCACCACATATGTGTTTTTCCATATGTACCTTTTCTCGGCCAGCATATGCATCGATATGACTTAAGTTTTGGCCAAGCTGGGTTGCCTGGCTCCTGTGCTTATGCCCTATGTTCCCGTTTCTTCGGCTAGGGCATAAAGGGAGCACCTCTGCGATTGTTACTGCTGGGTCATCCATATGTGTACCTCAGACTGGGTGAAGCCGAAAGCTAGCATTCTTAAGGGAATATTCGGTCGGCGAATTAAAGACGTTTCCGCATTCACTCCATTGTGAAACCCCAGAAGTTACTCACTCTATGATTTTTTTTCAATCACAATTTGGACATGCACATTCAATGCATGCACACCCAGGGAAAGGAACCCTTAAAGGAACTATTATCTCTGGAAGATTTTTCTTACAGAATGTAATATAACATAACTACCCGGATACACATGTATGTTCAAGCAACTATGACCCCTACGCCTGGTTCCCATGCATACCCCGGTATATTCTACTGTTAGGGTATTCGGAAACACTCCGCACCTTCGGGTCCATAGGTCAAAGCGAAAAGGTCGGTCATGACAATTGTTTTTATTATCCAGCTAGAAGGAAAGTACATAGTCACTTAGGACTTCAAGACTTCCTCCTCTATACCATCCAACAGGTGGTCTAATTTACAATCCTATTGAGAGTACCTAGCTGCCACCTCTACTCGGCCATATACCAAACTAACGGGAAGTTCTTCCCCGTTTGACCCTAGTGGTCTGACCCGGGCCATGTGATTCGGATCCAGCTTGGTATATCGTGTTTTTACCATAGCCCAGGCCTCTCGCGCACCCTCTCGGCAGGCCGATATCTTCCATAACCGAATACGCCGCCGCGCTCCCTTGAACAACTCTACAAGCTTCTCCATATTCCCTGGAGGGGAGTCGGATGGCCATAAGGCCTTGGCTACACTCCGCATTGCCAGCCGAGTTTGCTCGTGCAACTACGATAGCTCTTGCAGAAGATCACTTGATGATCGGGACACCTCCTCTTCAGGACGGCCCGTTAATATACATGCAATCACAGCTATATCAGCTACTTTTACTTCCAAACTGTTATAAGGTAAATACGACCACATGCTGAATATGCCGCCTCGCAGTTTTTTGTTCTCCTTCACGGAGTCTGCTAGCTGGGCCCGCACATACTTCAGCTCTTCGCCCAGCTGGGTGTTTGCATCTTTGAGTTTGTTTTTCTCCTGTCTGACACGGGTTAAAACCCGCTCGCCTGCGGCATGAAGTCTTTTCGACTCTTTTTCCTCCAATGGATCCAGCGATCTTGTTACGAGATAAAGCCGCAGTGCTAAGCACAGTCGCTATGCAATAACTGTTTCTCAATGGAGGGAAATATCACCGGAAGACGCCGCTTTGGATTTTTCCAGTTCGGCAGTCACGGCGTTCAACTGCGTTCGACACTTTTCTAGCTCTTGGGTTAGCACGTTGTTCTTCTCCGTAAGAACCTGGTTATACAATGATCCTTAAATCATTTGTACCAACTGCTCCAAGTCTCGGGGGCTACTGGCATATGGTTATCATAGTCAGACAAAGTAAACTTACCAGCACATCTTTTGAATGCTGCTTTCTAGCTATGTTAAGCCCATCTCGAGCAGCTCGCATATATGCATCAGCCGAGCTAAAGGCGTTAAATGCCTCTTCTGAAAAGCCAGGGTCTTTTAAAACGGCCCTGCGGCGCCGATGATTCATGGCACTCTGCACTTCCTAATTGGCGATGGATACATCATCCGAATCCTCCGCTGGAGGACTGTCTGGCGTCACCCCCGCATTAGCCCTCGTCTTCACGGCAGGATCTGGATCCTGGCTGCGGGATGTATGACCAGCCGGACCCCCGGATATATTCCGGCACACCTTTTTCCTAATACAGGGTAAATGAAAGGGTCACAGTTGGATGTGAGTGCCAAGGTGCATATTTGCTGATTCATACCTCTTCGACGAAGGCTCGGCCGTATCTTCGTTTGCCTTACTCTTCGAAGGCTTGCCTGGTGTGGGGATGCTCTCTTCGGAGGTACCCCCGGGGCAGCATGGCGCGTCGAACGCCTCCCCTTTTGAGCACAGGACAGTGCGGTGGGTGAGGAGGAATGAGAAAACTCTCTTGGACAAGGTATCTCTGGATTACTTACATGTGAAGCAGCAAGGAGACCGAGGTAATTGGCGATGATGGGTACATCTGTATCGTCATAGAGCTTCTGGTAGAATATTCCATCCTAGAGCTCCACAAATATGTCCGGATCTTATTCATATCCGGGGTCAAGATCCCGGTTGCGATTCTCCGGCTGAGGAGCTGGGTGATGGATCCCCTCAATAGCCTTTCGCCATTCCTGTTATAAGCGGATAAGATACTGCCTATAAAGAATGATTTAGGGACGGGAGTAAAATAGTGGAGCTGAAGCTTACCCACCTGGGAGGATTATACATGGAAAATCCTTCCCGATATTGGAGACGGGTGAACTCATCTTTCTCCCCTTTATACAGCTCGACCAGTATTTTGGCGAGGGCGGCAGGGGGTCTTCGGTCCCTTCCGACTGTAGCGAGAGGCGTCGTCTTCCCTGTTATACTGCCACATGGGCAGCCCTCTGTATTCAGGTTTCCGGACCCCCCATGCTATAGAGGTCGCCAATACCTCGACTATTGACAATCCAGACTAGGCAAGCGTCTTAATCTTGCGCAGCAGCAGGCTGATCTCTGCACTATCCTCTTCCTCGAGACTCCGAGGATGCCAGCTATGGCGTTTCTTCAGCGGAGCACTTGAAAACTCGGGGAGGCCCATACAGACGGGGTCGGGTAGAGCGACATCGTGATGCAGAACCATTCGGAAGGACACTCTTCGGAAGCCTTCTTTGGCGTGCCGGACAGGTATCCGGTCCTAGCTATGCGCCACACTTTGGCGCGTCCCACTTCAAAAATTGACCCGCCTTGATTACGAGGGACTAGGCAGAACAGTCTTCTCCAGAAATCGAAATGGGCCTTGCAACCCAGGAATAGCTCGCCTAGAGCGACGTAACCCTCAATATGGAGGATAGAGGCGGGAGTGAGACTGTGCAGTTGGAGGCCATAATACTCCAGCAGACCTCGGAGGAAGGGATGGATCGGAAATTCGACACCTCTTAACAAGAAGGGGACGAAGCATACTCGTTCTCCCCTGGACGGATTGGGGAAGTTCTCCGTTTGAGCCCCACCCTTGAAGGACGTCATCCCTGCTCATACGGGGACCAAGTCCGCGAGGGGGGTGGGGGAGGGAGAAAGCCCTATGTTTGCAGTTTCGCCAGCTGACTGTGGGGCACGGAACATCTCTCCCAATCACCCTTTTTGGAACCGTGGGGACGAGAGGAGGAGTTGGGAGAGCTAGCCATGTTGGGGTGGTTTTTCTTAGCAAGCTCTGAGGATTTTTCGCAGGGTGTGGAATGGATCTGAGATCTATTCTCTTTAAATAGGCACCTTTGTGATACGGGCGGGATGGTACACAAAAATACCCTGACCTCTCGCATTCGCTCGACACATGGAAACTGAAGTTGTTGATGCACAGACGCTGAAGGGTACAACATTAAATGGAAGGCCGAACATACTATTCGGGAGTCATCGGTGGAGGAACCCACCTTGCAATGTCGAAGATAATCTATGTGTCGATCACCTCATCATTGAAGACTGGTTCGGGGGCTACTTAGGGAGTCCTGGACTAAGGGGTCCTCGGGCGTCTGGCCTGTTAGCCATGGGCCAGACTGATGGGCTGTGAAGATACGAAGACCGAAGACTGAACCCGTGTCCAGATGGGACTCTCCTTGGCATGGAAGGCAAGCTTGGCGACCAACTATGTAGATTCCTTTCTCTGTAACCGACCTTGTGTAACCCTAGATCCCTTTCGTTTCTATATAAACCGGAGGGCTAGGTCCGTACAGAGGCCGAATACTCATTATCATAGCCATACAAGCTAGACCTCTAGGGTTTAGCCATTACGATCTCCAGGTAGATCAACTCTTGTAATACTCATATTCATCAATATCAATCAAGCAAGACGTAGGGTATTACCTCCATAGAGAGGGCCCGAACCTGGGTAAACATTGTGTCCCATGTCTCCTGTTACCATCAACCTTAGACGCACAGTTCGGGACCCCCTACACGAGATCCACTAGTTTTGACACCGACAGGCGCTAGTACTGCAGTGCCCTGCAGTAGTACCGCGGGCCCTAGCGGTAGTACCGCGTGTCTGGTATGGTAGTACCGTGCGTCGCAGGCTGAGTTGGTGGATAACGGTTGGATTGTTCTTCCACTATAAAAGGAGTCTTCTTCTCCGAGTTGACTTACCTCTTCCACCCCCAAGCTCCGTTGTTGCTCTAAACTCCATTTTTGCCTGATCTCTCTCCCTAGCTAATCAAACTTGTTGATCTCCCAGGGATTGGTTGAGAAGGCCTAGATCTACACATCCACCAAGAGAAATTTAATTCCCCCACTAATCCCTTGCGGATCTTGTTTCTCTTAGGTGTTTGAGCACCATAAACGGTTGAGGTCATAGCGGAGCCATACTCCATTGTGGTGTAGCTTCGTGGTGTTGCTGGGAGCCTCTAATTAAGTTGTGGAGATTGCCCCAACCTTGTTTGTAAAGGTTCGGTCGCCGCCTTCAAGGGCTCCAATAGTGGAATCACGTCATCTCACATTGTGTGTGGGCGTGTGGAGAATACAGTGGCCCTAGTGGCTTCTCGGGGAGCATTGTGCTTCCACACCGCTCCAACGGTGACGTACTTCCTCTCAAAGGGAAGGAACTTCGGTATCACATCCTCGTCTTCACCGGCTGCACTCTTGGTTATCTCATCCCTTTACTCGTGCAAGCTTATCTTGTGTTACATCCCTTGATTGCTTGTGTACTTACTGTTGTTGCATCATATAGGTTGCTCACCTAGTTGCATATCTAGACAGCCTACTTTGATGCAAAGTTTAAATTTGCAAAGAAAAGCTAAAAATTGTTAGTTGCCTATTCACCCCCTCTAGTCAACTATATTGATCCTTTCAACCACTAATGTCTTATTTTGATTCGGCGGTATTGTTGGATTAAGCGGCTCGGACCAACCTTACGTGACCACGTTCATGAGATCGGTTCCACCGACAGACATGCAACTAGTTTTGCGTAAAGGTGGATGGCGGGTGTCTGTTTCTCCAACTTTAGTTGAATCGAATTTGACTACGGACGGTCCTTGTTGAAGGTTAAAACAATAAACTTGATAAATCACCGTTGTGGTTTTGATGCGTAGGTAAGAACGGTTCTTGCTAGAACCGGCAGGAGCCTTTTGATATGTTATTGTATGAGACGATCATGTTTTGTAAAAGTTACTGGCAACCGACAGGAGCCTTTTGGTTGTTTGTTTATTGTATGAAATGCAAATGCCATGTAATTGCTTTACTTTATCACTATGCATTAGCGATAGTTGTAGAAGCAACAGTTGGCGAGACGACCACGATGCTACGATGGAGATCAAGGTGTCAAGCCAGTGACGATGGAGATCATGACGATGCTTTAGTGATGGAGATCAAAAGCACAAGATGATGATGGCCATATCATGTCACATATTTAGACTGCATGTGATGTTTATCTTTTATGCATCTTCTTTTGGTAGTGTGGTGGTAGCATTATAAGATGATCCCTCACTAAAATTTCAAGGTATAAGTGTTCTCCCCGAGTATGCACCGTTGCGACAGTTCGTCGTGCTAAGACACCACGTGATGATCGGGTGTGATAGGCTCTACGTTCACATACAACGGGTGCAAGACAGTTTTGCACATGCGGAATACTCGTGTTAAACTTGACGAGCCTAGCATGTACAGACATGACCTCGAAACATTGGAGACCGATAGGTCGAACATGAATCATATAGTAGATATGATCAACATAGAGATGTTCACCATTGAAGACTACTCCATCTCACCTGATGATCAGACATGGTTTAGTTGATTTGGATCACGTAATCATTTAGATGACTCAAGGGATGTCTATCTAAGTGGGAGTTCTTAAGTAATATGATTAATTGAACTTAATTTATCATGAACTTAGTCCTGATAGTTTTTGCATATATATGGTGTAGATCAATAGCTTGCGTATAGCTCCCCTGTTTTATTTTTGATATGTTCTTAGAGAAAACTAAGTTGAAAGATGATAGTAGCATTGATGCAGACTGAGTCTGTGATCTGAGGATTATCCGCATTGCTACACAGAAGAATTATGTCCTTGATGCACCGCCAGGTAACAGACCTATTGCAGGAGCAGATGCAGACATTATGAACGTCTGGCAAGCTCGGTATGATGACTACTTAATAGTTTAGTGCACCATGCTTTATGGCTTAGAACCGAGACTTCAAACATGTTTTGAACACCATGGAGCATATGAGATGTTACAAGAGTTGAAAGTGGTATTTCAGACTCATGCCCATGTCAAAAGGTATGAGGCCTCTGGCAAGTACTTTGCCTACAAGATGGAGGAGAATAGCTGAGCTAGTGAGCATGTCGTCAGAAGTCTGGGTGCTACAATCACTTGAATCAAGTGGGGGTTAATCTTCCAGATAAGATAGTGATTGACAGAGTTCTCTAGTCACTATCACCAAGTTACTAGAACTTCATGATGGACTATAATATGCTAGGGATGAGAAAAATGATTCCTGAGCTTTTCGCGATACTAAAATCAGCGAAGGTAGAAATCAAAAAGAGCATCAAATGTTGATGGTTAACAAGACCACTAGTTTCAAGAAAAAGGGCAAAAGGGAACTTCAAGAAGAATGGCAAGCAAGTTTCCACTCTCGGAAAGAAGCCCAAAGCTGGACCCAAGCCTGAAACGAAGTGCTTCTACTTCAAAGGGAATGGTCATTGGAAGCGGAACTGCCTAGATACTTGGCGGATAAGAAGGATGACAAAGTGAACAAAGGTATATTTGATATACATGTTATTGATGTGTACTTTACTAGTGTTCGTAGCAACACCTGAGTATTCGATACTGGTTCAGCTGCTAAGATTAGTAACTCAAAAACAGGAGTTGCAGAATGAACAGAGACTAGTTAAGGACGAGGTGACGATGTATGTTGGAAGTGATTCCAAGGATGATACGATCACCATCGCACACTCCCTCTACCTTCGGGATTAGTGTTGAACCTAAATAAATGTTATTTGGTGTTTGCATTGAGCATGAATATGATTGGATCATGTTTATTGCAATACGGTTATTCATTTAAGTCAGAGAATAATTATTGTTCGGTTTACATGAATAAAACCGTAGGATCGAAAATATGTCTAGAGGGGGGTGATTAGACTACTTGACCAAATAAAAATCTAGCCTTTTCCCAATTTTAAGTCTTGGCAGATTTTAACAACTTAGCACAAGTCAAGCAATCAACCTAAACATGCAAGCCTAAGAGTATAGCAGCGGAATGTAAAACATTGTAGATGAAGGTAAAGGGAGGAGTTTGGAGGGAGCAAACGCAATGTAGACACGGAGATTTTTGGCGTGGTTCCGATAGGTGGTGCTATCGTACATCCACATTGGTGGAGACTTCAACCCACGAAGGGTAACAGTTGCGCGAGTCCACGGAGGGCTCCACCCATGAAGAAGCAACCTAGTATATCCCTCCATGGCCATCGCCCATGAAGGACTTGCCTCACTAGGGTAGATCTTCATGAAGTAGGCGATCTCCTTGCCCGTACAAACTCCTTGATACAGCTCCACAATATTGTCGGAGGCTCCCAAGTGAACAAATCTAGGAGACACCTGTTGGGGAACGCAGTAATTTCGAAAATTTTCCTACGCACACGCAAGATCATGGTGATGCACAGCAACGAGGGGGAGAGTATTGTCTATGTACCAACGCAGACCGACTGCGGAAGCGATCTCACAATGTAGAGGAAGTAGTCGTACGTCTTCTTCCCGATCCGACCGATCCAAGCACCGTTACTCCGGCACCTCCGAGTTCTTAGCACACGTTCAGCTCGATGACGATCCTCGGGCTTCGATCCAGCAAAGCGTCGAGGAAGAGTTCCTTCAGCACAACGGCGTGGTGACGATCTTGATGTACTACCGACGCAGGGCTTCGCCTAAGCTCTACAACGATATGACCGAGGTGGAATTTGGTGGCAGGGGGCACCGCACACGGCTAAGGAACGATCTCAAGGATCAACTTGTGTGTCTTGGGGTGTCCCCTGCCCCCGTATATAAAGGTTGGAGGGAGGGGGACTGGCCGGCTAGAGAGAGGGAGGCGCAGGAGGAGTCCTACTCCTACCGGCCCCTCTCCTAGTCCTAATAGGACTAGGGAGAGGGGGGGAGGCGCAGCCCTATGTGGGCTGCCCTCTCACCTTTCCACTAAGGCCCATGTTGGCCCATTTGGCTCCCGGGGGGTTCCGGTAACCCTCCCGGTAATCCGATAAAATCCCGATTTCACCCGGAACACTTCCGGTGTCCAAACATAGGCTTCCAATATATCAATCTTTACGTCTCGACCATTTCGAGACTCCTCGTCATGTCCGTGATCACATCCGGGACTCCGAACAACCTTCGGTACATCAAAATGCATAAACTCATAATATAACTGTCATCGAAACCTTAAGCGTGCGGACCCTACGGTTCGAGAACAATGTAGACATGACCGAGACACGTCTCCGGTCAATAACCAATAGCGGGACCTGGATGCCCATATTGGCCCCTACATATTCTACGAAGATCTTTATCGGTCAGACCGCATAACAACATACGTTGTTCCCTTTCTCATTGGTATGTTATTTGCCCGAGATTCGATCGTCGGTATCCAATACCTAGTTCAATCTCGTTACTGGCAAGTCTCTTTACTCGTTCCGTAATACATCATCTCATAACTAACATCTTAGTTATTATGCTTGCAAGGCTTATTTGATGTGTATTACCGAGAGGGCCCAGAGATACCTCTCCGACAATCGGAGTGACAAACCCTAATCTCGAAATACGCCAACCCAACATCCACCATTGGAGACACCTGTAGTACTCCTTTATAATCACCCAGTTACGTTGTGACGTTTGGTAGTACCCAAAGTGTTCCTCCGGTAAACGGGAGTTGCATAATCTCATAGTTATAGGAACATGTATAAGTCATGAAGAAAGCAATAGCAACATACTAAACGATCGGGTGCTAAGCTAATGGAATGGGTCATGTCAATCAGATCATTCAACTAATGATGTGACCTTGTTAATCAAATAACAACTCTTTGTTCATGGTTAGGAAACATAACCATCTTTGATTAACGAGCTAGTCAAGTAGAGGCATACTAGTGACACTCTGTTGGTCTATGTATTCACACATGTATTATGTTTCCGGTTAATACAATTCTAGCATGAATAATGAACATTTATCATGATATAAGGAAATAAATAATAGCTTTATTATTGCCTCTAGGGCATATTTCCTTCAGTCTCCCACTTGCACTAGAGTCAATAATCTAGTTCACATCGCCTTGTGATTTAGCAGCAATGGTTCACATCACCATGTGATTAACACCCATTGTTCACATCGTCATGTGACCAACATTCAAAGGGATTACTAGAGTCAGTAATCTAGTTCACATATCTATGTGATTAACACCCAAAGAGTACTAAGGTGTGATCATGTTTTGCTTGTGAGATAATTTTAGTCAACGGGTCTGTCACATTCAGATCCGTAAGTATTTTGCAAGTTCTATGTCTACAATGCTCTACACGGAGCTACTCTAGCTAATTGCTCCCACTTTCAATATGTATCTAGACCGAGACTTAGAGTCATCTAGATTAGTGTCAAAACTTGCATCGGCGTAACCCTTTACGACGAACCTTTTTATCACGTCCATAATCGAGAAACATATCCTTATTTCACTAAGGATAATTCTGACCGCTGTCCAGTGATCTACTCCTAGATCACTATTGTACTCCCTTGCCAAATCAGTGCAGGGTATACAATAGATCTGGTATACAGCATGACATACTTTATAGAACCTATGGCCAAGGCATAGGGAATGACTTTCATTCTCTTTCTATCTTCTGCCGTGGTCGGGCTTTGAGTCTTACTCAACTTCACACCTTATAATAAAGGCAAGAACTCTTTCTTTGACTGCTCCATTTTGAACTACTTCAAAATCTTTGTCAAGGTATGTACTCATTGAAAGAACTTATCAAGCGTCTTGATCTATCTCTATAGATCTTGAAGCTCAATATGTAAGCAGCTTCACCGAAGTATTTCTTTGAAAAACTCCTTTCAAACACTCCTTTATGCTTTACAGAATAATTCTACATTATTTCCGATCAACAATATGTCATTCACATATACTTATCAGAAATGCTGTAGTGCTCCCACTCACTTTCTTGTAAATACAGGCTTCACCGCAAGTCTGTATAAAACTATATGCTTTGATCAACTTATCAAAGTGTATATTCCAACTCCGAGATGCTTGCACCAGTCCACAGATGGATCGCTGGTGCTTGCACATTTTGTTAGCACCTTTTGGATTGACAAAACCTTCTAGTTGCATCACATACAACTCTTCTTTAATAAATCCATTAAGGAATGCAGTTTTGTTTATCCATTTGCCAGATTTCATAAAATGCGGCAATTGCTAACATGATTCGGACAGACTTAAGCATAGATACGAGTGAGAAAAACTCATCGTAGTCAACACCTTGAACTTGTCGAAAACTTTTGCGACAATTCTAGCTTTGTAGATAGTAACACTACTATCAGCGTCCATCTTCCTCTTGAAGACCCATTTATTTTCTATGGCTTGCCGATCATCGGGCAAATCCATCAAAGTCCATACTTTGTTCTCATACATGGATCATATCTCAGATTTCATGGCCTTAAACCATTTCGCGGAATCTGGGCTCATCATCGCTTCCTCATAGTTCGTAGGTTCATCATGATCTAGTAGCATGACTTCCAGAGAAGGATTACCGTACTACTCTGGCGTGGATCTTACTCTGGTTTACCTACAAGGTTCGGTAGTAACTTGATCTGAAGTTACATGATCATCATCATTAGCTTCCTCACTAATTGGTGTAGGTGTCACAGAAACAGTTTTCTGTGATGTACTACTTTCCAATAAGGGAGCAGGTACAGTTACCTTGTCAAGTTCTACTTTCCTCCCACTCACTTCTTTCGAGAGAAACTCCTTCTCCAGAAAGTTTCCGAATTTTAGCAACAAAAGTCTTGCCTTCGGATCTGTGATAGAAGGTGTATCCAATAGTTTCCTTTGGATATCCTATGAAGACGCACTTCTCCGATTTGAGTTTGAGCTTATCAGGATGAAACTTTTTCATATAAGCATCGCAACCCCAAATTTTAAGAAACGACAGCTTAGGTTTCTTGCCAAACCATAGTTCACACGGTGTCGTCTCAACGGATTTAGATGGTGCCCTATTTAACGTGAATGCAGCTGTCTTTAATGCATAACCCCAAAACGATAGTGGTAGATCCGTAAGATACATCATAGATTGCACTATATCCAATAAAGTACGGTTATGACGTTAGGACACACCATTATGCTGTGGTGTTCCATGTGGCATGATTTTGTGAGACTATTCCACATTGTTTTAATTGAAGACCAAACTCGTATCTCAAATATTTTACCTCTACGATCATATCGTAGAAACTTTTATTTTCTTGTCACGATGATTTTCCACTTCACTCTGAAATTCTTTGAACTTTTCAAATGTTTCAGACTTATGTTTCATCAAGTATATATACTCATATCTGCTCAAATCATCTGTGAAGATCAGAAAATAATGATACCTGTCGCGAGCCTCAATATTCATCGGACCACATACATCAGTATGTATGATTTCCAACAAATCTGTTGCTCGCTCCATTGTTCCGAAGAACGGAGTTTTAGTCATCTTGCCCAAAAGGCATGGTTTACAAGCATCAAGTGATTCATAATCAAGTGATTCCGAAAGCCCATCAGTATGGAGTTTCTTCATGCGCTTTACACCAATATGACCTAAACGGTAGTGCCACAAATAAGTTGCACTATCATTATTAACTTTGCATCTTTTGGTTTCAATATTATGAATATGTGTATTATTAAGATTGAGATCCAATGAACTGTTTTCATTGGGTGTTTAACCATATTAGGTTTTATTCATGTAAACAGAACAACAATTTATTCTCTTACTTAAATGAATAACCGTATTACAATAAACATGATCAAATCATATTCATGTTCAACGCAAACAACAAATAACACTTATTTAGGTTCAACACTAATCCCGAAATTATAGGGAGTGTGCGATGATGATCATATCAATCTTGGAACCACTTCCAGCACACATCGTCACTTCACCTTTAACTAGTCTCTGTTTATTCTGCAACTCCCGTTTCGAGTTACTAATCTTAGCAACTGAACTAGTATCAAATACTGAGGGTTTGCTATAAACACTAGTAAAGTACACATCAATAACATGTATATCAAATATACTTATGTTCACTTTGCCATCCTTCTTATCCGCCAATCACTTGGGGTAGTTCCGCTTCCAGTGACCAGTCCCTTTGCTGTAGAAGCACTTAGTCTCAGGCTTAGGATCAGACTTGGGCTTCTTCACTTGAGCAGCAACTTGCTTGCCGTTCTTCTTGAAGTTCCCCTTCTTCCCTTTGCCCTTTTCTTGAAACTAGTGGTCTTGTCAACCATCAACACTTGATGTTTTTCTTGATTTCTACCTTCATTGATTTCATCATCATGAAAAGCTCGGGAGTCGTTTTCGTCATCCCTTGTATACTATAGTTCATCACGAAGTTCTACTAACTTGGTGATGGTGACTAGAGAATTCTGTCAATCACTATTTTATCTGGAAGATTAACTCCCACTTGATTCAAGCGATTGTAGTACTCAGACAATCTGAGCACATGCTCACTAGTTGAGCGATTCTCCTCCATCTTTCAGCTATAGAACTTGTTGGAGACTTCATATCTCTCAACTCGGGTATTTACTTGAAATATTAACTTCAACTTCTGGAACATCTCATATGCTCCATGACGTTCAAAACGTCTTTGAAGTCCCGATTCTAAGCCTTTAAGCATGGTGCACTAAACTATCAAGTAGTCATCATATTGAGCTAGCCAAACGTTCATAACGTCTGCATCTGCTCCTGCAATAGGTCTGTCACCTAGCGGTGCATCAAGGACATAATTCTTCTGTGCAGCAATGAGGATAAACCTCAGATCACGGATCCAATCCGCATCATTGCTACTAACATCTTTCAACACAATTTTCTCTAGGAACATATCAAAATAAACACAGGGAAGCAACAACGCGAGCTATTGATCTACAACATGATTTGCAAAATACTATCAGGACTAAGTTCATGATAAATTTAAGTTCAATTTAATCATATTACTTAAGAACTCCCACTTAGATAGACATCCCTCTAATCCTCTAAGTGATCACGTGATCCAAATCAACTAAACCATAACCGATCATCACGTGAGATGGAGTAGTTTTCAATGGTGAACATCGTTATGTTGATCATATCTACTATATGATTCACGCTCGACCTTTCGGTCTCCGTGTTCCGAGGCCATATCTGCATATGCTAGGCTCGTCAAGTTTAACCTGAGTATTCTGCGTGTGCAAAACTGGCTTGCACCCGTTGTAGATGGACGTAGAGCTTATCACACCCGATCATCACGTGGTGTCTGGGCACGACGAACTTTGGCAACGGTGCATACTCAGGGAGAACACTTCTTGATAATTTAATGAGAGATCATCTTATAATGCTACCGTCAATCAAAGCAAGATAAGATGCATAAAGGATAAACATCACATGCAATCAATATAAGTGATATGATATGGCCATCATCATCTTGTGCTTGTGATCTCCATCTCCGAAGCACCGTCATGATCACCATCGTCACCGGCTCGACACCTTGATCTCCATCATAGCATCGTTGTCGTCTCGCCAATCTTATGCTTCCATGACTATCACTACCTCTTAGTAATTAAGTAAAGCATTACATCGCGATTGCGTTGCATACAATAAAGCGACAACCATATGGCTCCTGCCAGTTGCCGATAACTCGGTTACAAAACATGATCATCTCATACAATAAAATCAGTATCATGCCTTGACCATATCACATCACAACATACCCTGCAAAAACAAGTTAGACGTCCTCTACTTTGTTGTTGCAAGTTTTACGTGGCTGCTACGGGCTTAAGTAAGAACTCATCTCACCTACGCATCAAAACCACAACGATAGTTCGTCAAATAGACTCCGTTTTAACCTTCTCAAGGACCGGGCGTAGTCACACTCGGTTCAACTAAAGTTGGAGAGACAATCTTCCGCAAGCCATCTATGTGCAAAGCACGTCGAGGGAACCGGTCTCGCGTAAGAGTACGCGTAAGGTTGGTCCGGATCGTCTCACCCAACAATACCGCCGAACCAAAGTATGACATGCTGGTAGGCAGTATGACTTGTATCGCCCACAACTCACTTGTGTTCTACTCGTGCAAATAACATCAAACGATAAAACCTAGGCTCGGATGCCACTGTTGGGGAACGCAGTAATTTCGAAATTTTTCCTACGCACACGCAAGATCATGGTGATGCACAGCAACGAGGGGGAGAGTATTGTCTATGTACCAACGCAGACCGACTGCGGAAGCGATCTCACAATGTAGAGGAAGTAGTCGTACGTCTTCTTCCCGATCCGACCGATCCAAGCACCGTTACTCCGGCACCTCCGAGTTCTTAGCACACGTTCAGCTCGATGACGACCCTCGGGCTTCGATCCAGCAAAGCGTCGAGGAAGAGTTCCGTCAGCACAACGGCGTGGTGACGATCTTGATGTACTACCGACGCAGGGCTTCGCCTAAGCTCTACAACGATATGACCGAGGTGGAATTTGGTGGCAGGGGGCACCGCACACGGCTAAGGAACGATCTCAAGGATCAACTTGTGTGTCTTGGGGTGTCCCCTGCCCCCGTATATAAAGGTTGGAGGGAGGGGGGCTGGCCGGCCAGAGAGAGGGAGGCGCAGGAGGAGTCCTACTCCTACCGGGAGTAGGACTCCCCCCTCCAATCCTAGTCCAACTAGGAATCCTTTAAAGGGGAGAGAGAGAGAGGTGGCCGGCCCCTCTCCTAGTCCTAATAGGACTAGGGAGAGGGGGGAGGCGCAGCCCTATGTGGGCTGCCCTCTCACCTTTCCACTAAGGCCCATGTTGGCCCATTTGGCTCCCGGGGGGTTCCGGTAATCCGGTAAAATCCCGATTTCACCCGGAACACTTCCGGTGTCCAAACATAGGCTTCCAATATATCAATCTTTACGTCTCGACCATTTCGAGACTCCTCGTCATGTCCGTGATCACATCCGGGACTCCGAACAACCTTCGGTACATCAAAATGCATAAACTCATAATATAACTGTCATCGAAACCTTAAGCGTGCGGACCCTATGGTTCGAGAACAATGTAGACATGACCGAGACACGTCTCCGGTCAATAACCAATAGCGGGACCTGGATGCCCATATTGGCTCCTACATATTCTACGAAGATCTTTATCGGTCAGACAGCATAACAACATACGTTGTTCCCTTTGTCATTGGTATGTTATTTGCCCGAGATTCGATCGTCGGTATCCAATACCTAGTTCAATCTCGTTACTGGCAAGTCTCTTTACTCGTTCCGTAATACATCATCTCATAACTAACATCTTAGTTATTATGCTTGCAAGGATTATGTGATGTGTATTACCGAGAGGGACCAGAGATACCTCTCCGACAATCGGAGTGACAAACCCTAATCTCGAAATACGCCTACCCAACATCCACCATTGGAGACACCTGTAGTACTCCTTTATAATCACCCAGTTACGTTGTGACGTTTGGTAGTACCCAAAGTGTTCCTCCGGTAAACGGGATTTGCATAATCTCATAGTTATAGGAACATGTATAAGTCATGAAGAAAGCAATAGCAACATACTAAACGATCGGGTGCTAAGCTAATGGAATGGGTCATGTCAATCAGATCATTCAACTAATGATGTGACCTCGTTAATCAAATAACAACTCTTTGTTCATGGTTAGGAAACATAACCATCTTTGATTAACGAGCTAGTCAAGTAGAGGCATACTAGTGACACTCTGTTGGTCTATGTATTCACACATGTATTATGTTTCCGGTTAATACAATTCTAGCATGAATAATAAACATTTATCATGATATAAGGAAATAAATAATAGCTTTATTATTGCCTCTAGGGCATATTTCCTTCAACACCACTCTTCAAAAGGTAATAGACGGTGTGTTGGTGATGAACTCCTTGCTCTTGTGCTTCAGATGATAGTCTCCCCTGTCGGCGTTCTGGGAACGGGGGTCCCCAGACTTGCCTGCCTGCGGCCTACTGCGTGGCTCAAAGGAGGCCCAGCATGGCCCATCTTCGTCAACACAAGGCCCAAGACCCTCGTGAGGGGCCAAGCCTCGCGAGGCAGACTACACGGAGCTTCCTCAGGCATGGCCTCGTCAGGTTGGCTCGCGAGGAGGCGGAGAGATCAAGGCGGGGTACCTCGCGAGGTGCCTGTCACGCAAGCCATGACGACTCAGGGCACGAGGCGGGTGCCAGCGCGCGCAGCGTCCTTCTTTCCTCTTTGGTGCAAAGGGGGCAAGCACGGCCGCGGAGTACCGAGGCATCAGGCAAAGGTTGCCATTTCGGTGCAACGAGGCCAAGACTAGGAGGACTACGAGACGGAGGTCACCGTGGAGCCCAAGACGGCGTCATCACCAGAGCTTTGCGCAGGCGAAGACTGCTTTTGTCAGGATAGTTGATACTTGATGTCCCCCTTCAAATTAGCCCGCCGTTGTTGGCTCCCTTCCCGCTCGATATTTGGGAAGAGGACTAGGGCCCCTATAAATAGGACCAGCCACCCACATGGTAGGGGGGATCGAAATCAGAGAAAGAGAGAGAGAGAAGGGTGAATGAACTCCTCCTAGCAGTTCATCGCCCCAGCCAAGAAGAGACCCTCGCGAGGCTGTTCTTCCTTGTATCGTTCATCATCTCCAGCCCCAAGAGGCAATCCACTGACCACACACAGGAGTAGGGTATTACACCACAACGGTGGCCCGAACCAGTATAAACCTTGTGTCTCTTGTGCAGTTCTTTCCATAGTTTAGATCTTTGTGAGACGGGGAGGTAGAGGGCGTGATCTCCGCATGCACCCCAGTGTTCGAACCTTAAGGGTCTGCCGGAACCCGTGATCCGACATTTGGCGCGCCGGGTAGGGGTGCGCCAGAATCTGTCTTCCACCACTCCGCTCTCCTACGACCGCCGCATCCATGTACGGCGCCAGTCGAGCTCGTGTCGCCTCGGCGGCCCTCGTCGGGGGGGCGTTCTCGTTGTCCCCCGTCGCCCGCCGTCAACACCGCCACCGGCTCGGCGGGGAACGAGCGGCAAGCACCCCCCCAGCATCTGCCTACGCGGCGGAGTGGCTGCACCGCAACATCGACGCCTCCGGTCGTTGCGGCCCTCCTGGGCGGCTCGCAGGCGCCGCCCACGAGTCACCACGTCAAGCCTTTTGCCCGCCGGGTAGGCGCCGTTTCCGCACGGCAGGGGGCTCCCCCGGACCGGGCGGCGCGCGAGGCCGCTCTGACCTTCAGCTCGGAGGACCACCCCACCAACCTGGTCGGCTCGGGCGTGCTCCCCCTGTTGTGCACCCCCACCATCTGCCAGGTGGCCGTCACCAGAACCCTCGTTGATGGCGGCACGGGCCTCTGCGTGCTTTCGGTCGAGACTTTCAACCTCCTCTGCATACCCCGGGAGCGGTTACAACCCAGCCGATCTTTCTCGGGCGTCGGGGGCGGATCATCCGACTCCCTGGGACAGATCCGGCTCCCGGTAACCTTCGGCACCTACGACAACTTCCGCACGGAGATGGTCGACTTCGACATCGCCCCCATCGGCCTCCCTTACAACGCCATCCTCGGCTACCCGGCGCTGGCTCAGTTCATGGCCGCCACGCACCCGGCGTATAACCTCCTGAAGGTGCCCGGGAGCAGCGGCACCCTCGCCATGCACGGGGACACCAGGGATGCCCTGCGAGTACTCGAGCTCGCCTTCAAGACGGCGGCATCGGCACGGCCCGTCAATGCGTTGACCCCTGAGCCCAAGGGGGCTGCGCCCGCCAAGAAGAAGCAGTTGTTCACCCAGGACAAGGCAGAAACCAAGCAGATACCCGTCGACGAGGACGGGTCCTCCAGTGCCACTTTCACCATAGGCGCCAACCTTGAGCCTGAGCAGGAGGAGGCCTTGGTCAAGTTCTTGCGCTCGAATAAGAAGGTATTTGCTTGGGAGCCTGATCAGCTGGCGAGGATCCCCAGGAGTGTCATCGAGCATCACCTCATTGTCCAAGAGACCCGCAAGCTAGAAGCCGCTGGGTTCATTCGCGAGGTTCGATACCCGGATTGGTTGGCCAACCCTGTCGTTGTGCCCAAGAAAGGGGGGAAGGAACGCATGTGTGTCGACTTCACCAACCTCAACAAAGCATGCCCGCAAAATCCGTTTCCGCTCCCCCGCATCGACCAGATCGTCGATTCCACTACGGAGTGTGACCTGCTATGCTTCCTGGACGCCTTCTCCGTGTACCACCAGATTAAGATGGTGGTAGAAGACGTTGAGAAGACCGCCTTCTTAACCCCGTGCGGGGTATACTGCTGTACATGCATGCCGTTTGGACTACATAACGCAGGGGCAACCTTTCAGCGGCTGATGCACATCACCTTGGGCCCGCAACTCGGAAAGAATGTCGAATCCTACGTTGATGACATTGTAGTAAAATCTCGGGAGGCCAAGACCCTGATACAAGACCTGGAGGAGACCTTCGCGAGCCTCGACGCAGTAAACCTGCGGCTCAACCCGGAGAAATGTGTGTTTGGCATCCCCTCAGGCAAGCTTTTGGGATTCCTCGTGTCCCATCGTGGCATTGAGACCAACCCCGAGAAGGTCAAGGCGGTCGAGGACATGAGTCCGCCAAAGACCGTCAGAGAAATGCAGAAGCTCACTAGGCGCGTGACCGCGCTAGGGCGCTTCATCTCCAAATTAGGGGAGCGAGCGCTGTCTTTCTTTCACCTGATGAAGAAAAGGGCCCCTTTGAATGGACTGAAGAGGCATATAAGGCGTTTCAAGATCTCAAGAGGTACCTGACCAGTCCCCCAGTCATGGTGGCTCCGCGCCCTCAAGAGCCCCTACTGCTCTACCTCGCTGCCACCCCCTACTCCGCCAGCGCAGCCCTGGTGGCGGTTAGGGAGGAGCGCCAAGTCAAGACCACAGCGGTAGCCCGAGGCAAGACAAAACGGGAACAAGGAAAGCCTGCAGAAGCCACAACCGCAGTTGAGGAGGGTCAGCTGCCGAAGAATGCATCGGAGGCAGGAGAGGCCGCACGCCCAGATGGTCCACCTCACGAGGCCACGTCATCTCGTGAGGCGCCCTTACCTCCCGAGGGCGCCGCGACCCCAGATACTCTCAGCCTTATTGAGCATCCCGTCTACTTTGTTAGCACGGTGTTACGGGACGCGAGGGCATGGTACCCAATGCCTCAAAAGCTCCTCCTCGCGTTACTGGTAGCCTCACGCAAGCTGCGTCACTACTTCCAGGCTCATCCCATCAAGGTCGTCTCATCGTACCCCCTGGAGAGAGTGCTTAGGAGCCCTAACTCAGCCGGAAGGGTTGCCGAGTGGAACATGGAGCTGCAGGCGTTTCAGCTCGAGTTCAGCACAACCAGGGTCATCAAAGGAGCAGCGTTGGCGGATTTCATAGCGGAATGGGCGGAGGCACCAGGCCTCAGGGACAACGAGGATCGGTCCCTCTCTCCAGGGAGTGTGGCGCCGGAAGGCTGGGTCATATACTTCGATGGGGCGTTCTCCAGACACGGCGCGGGGGCTAGTGCGGTGCTGATATCACCCACTCATGATAAGCTCTACTATGCCGTACAGCTCTGTTTCTAGCAAGGTGAAAAGGTCTCCAACAACATTGCAGAATATGAGGGACTGATTGCCGGGTTGAAGGCCGCAGTAGCCCTGGGAGTGAAACGCCTCACCGTCAAGGGTGACTCGCAGCTCCTAGTCAACTTCTCCAACAAAGTGTACGAGCCGAAGGACAAGCATATGGAGGCCTACCTAGCGGAGGTCCGCGGGATGGAAAAGCAGTTCTGGGGGCTGGAGCTGAAGCATGTGCCCCGTGGCACCAATCAGGAAGCTGACGACATAGCCGGACGGGCATCCAGGCGGTTGCCGCAGGAACCCGGTGTCTTCGAAGAGCGGCTCTTCAAACCCTCAGCGCAGCCGATGTTATCAAACACCGCTCAGTCTCGAGAGGAGCTCCCCCAGTCGCCAGGCTCGGGAGCCCCGGTCTGTGGGCCGACCTCAGGAGCACGCCTGCTCCTGACGATGGGACCTCAGGAGGAGTGCTAGATCGTAGAACTCTGGAGTTATTTAACGCAAGGGGCCCTGCCGGAAAGGAAGGAGGAAGCGGAGCGTGTGGCACGGCAGGCCACGGCATACTGCATCAGAGATGGAGAACTTTACCGGAAGCGACCAAACGGTGTATCCTTGCGCTGCATCCCTAGGGAGCAAGGGAAGGAACTACTGGAGGACATACACGGCGGAGACTGCGGACACCACTCATCATCACGGACCCTCGTCGGCAAGGCATTCCGTAGTGGGTTTTATTGGCCCACCGCGCTCAACGACGCAATCGAATTGGTAAAGGCTTGTGAGGCCTGCCAGTTTCATTCCAAGCAGATCCATCAACCGGCGGGGGGCCTGTAGACAATACCCATCACGTGGCCATTCGCAGTTTGGGGGTTGGATATTCTGGGCCCGTTCCCTCGGGCGCCAGGGGGCTACCATTACCTCTACGTCGCCATTGACAAGTTCTACAAGTGGGCAGAAGTGGAGGCTGTCCGTACCATCCCCGTTGGCTCCGCGGTCAAGTTCATCAGGGGTATCGTGAGCCGGTTTGGGGTGCCAAATTGCATCATCACAGACAACGGTTCGCAGTTCACCAGTAATCTCTTCAAAACATACTGTGCTAACCTTGGGACGCAGATATGCTTCGCTTCAGTGGCACACCCGCGAAGCAATGGGCAGGCCGAACGAGCCAACGCGGAAGTCCTGAGAGGCCTCAAGACCAGGACATTCAAGAAGAAGCTGGAGGCCTGCGGCAGAGGCTGGTACGACGAGCTCCAGTCTTTGTTTTGGTCCATCCGCATGACCGCAACCAAACCAATTGCGGAGACCCCGTTCTTCTTGGTCTACGGAGTCGAAGCAGTCCTTCCTCATGAGGTCAGGCATCGCTCCGCGCGGGTCCTGGCGTTCGACGAGGCGCAGCAGGACGCCATGCGGGGGATGGACCTCGTACTAGGGGAGGGACGCCGCCGGGAAGGCGCGCTGCAAGCGGCAAGGTACCAACAGGCGCTACGACGATCTCACTTCCGCAACATCCGCCCCAGGACCCTCGAGGTAGGAGACCTCGTACTCAGGCGGGTTCTCTACAGGGAAGGGCTGCACAAGCTCTCTCCCATGTGGGAGGGCCCGTTCAAGGTTGTTCATGTTTCTAGGCCAGGCTCCGTGCGCTTGGAGACTCAAGAGGGGGAGCCGATCCAGAACACGTGGAACATCCAGCACCTCGAGAGGTTCTACCGCTAAAAGGCCTAGAGCCTGTGAAGCAAGGCGAGAGCCTGTGAAGACCTCCCCTCTTTTGGAAAAGGCCCAGAGCATGTGAAGCAAGGCGAGTGCCTGTGAAGACCTCCCCTCTTTTGGAAAAGGCCCAGAGCCTGTGAAGCAAGGCGAGTGCCTGTGAAGACCTCCCCTCTTTTGGAAACGGCCCAGAGCCTGTGAAGCAAGGCGAGTGCCTGTGGAGACCTTCCCTTTTTGGAAAAGGCCCAGAGCCTGTGAAGCAAGGCGAGTGCCTGTGAAGACTATCCCTTTTTGGAAAAGGCCCAGAGCCTGTGAAGCAAGGCGAGTGCCTATGAAGTTATCGCGTTTTGGAAAAGGTCCGGAGCCTGTGAAGCAAGGCCAATGCCTATGAAGCTCGCCGCCCCGTGACACTCTCACGTAATAATGAGTGGGACTGTACACGCCCCGGAGTCTCAGGAGCGCCGGCCTCTGGCCCTGGGGCTCCCTCCCACGCCCAGTGGAAGCACTTAGCTCCACGCTGGTGAGAAGACGTCAAAGACTAGATTAGGTGCCGGACGCGACTTTTTCATTTGCTTTCCGCAGTTGACGTGTTTACTTGCATTTGAAGTCTTATCAAAGTTGTCGCTGTTGCTGATTTGTGGTTCGTCGATTTTCACTCCTTGCTTTGGTTTCTCTCATAAACGACCTCGCGGGGGATGGTACTCAAACGTCCTCGCGAGCGTTTCTGCTCTAGCCGCTGGAAGGTTTCATGGCCCGGCATGTTACACGAGCACCCCTCTAGTCCGTGCCCCTCGGGCACCGCGACGCGCACACACGGCCTGGGTCGGTCGCCCCCCCTGCAGGGGTCAAAGACTATCTACACGTAGGCGTGTAGTTAAGAGGCGCAAAAATAAGATCAAGGTAATGGCTAAAACGGCAATAATTCCCAACACGCCCCAGCGGGGCTCCATGCAGCTGTTTTGTCTTACACAGGAAACAAAAGGAAAAGGAAAGGACGGGCCCGACGCAGCCCTCCTCACATCAGCCCGCGGAGGCGACCCGGGCAGCCTCCGGGCGTCAGGAAGACTCCCTCTCGCGCTTCACCGGGGCACGACGGCGGGCGGACGAGCCATCACCTCCTAAGCAAGCTCGATGGCGCGGGGGTTGACTGCGGCCACTGCTGGAGGAGTCGCTTGAGCAAGAGCTGACGAAGCTCGGGGAGTCTCGAGCGCCGCCATCCGCGCGGGCGCTATCTCCTCCATCACCATCGGGGCAGGGCCCCCGGCCGCGGTCGTCGTTCTCAGGGCAACACCCCGCGCGGCGACCATCTTCCCCGAACACCCTCACATAGAGGGTGGCGTCACCGTCAAACCTGAAGTGCAGGGTGCACCGGCGCCCCAGGCCGCAAGCGCGAGCGAACGCCTGCCAGCCACGAGTTAAGGCCAGGCCCCCGTTGGCGGAGACCTCCAGCGCGGCCCACGAGGACCTGCTGCAGCAGCCCTCCGCCTGGAGCCAGAGGCCACCAGGAGCACCGGCCGGGAGTTCGCCAAGGAGGAAGTGAGGGAGTTGGAGCCGGGCGCTAGTCGGCTCCGCCGACCAGACGACGAACTCCGGCAGCACCTGTGCAGCGCGAAAGCGCGGCCTGGGGGAGCGCGCAACCCAGGCGCGTCCCTCAGCCACAGCGGCTCGCCCGCCGCCGTGCTGGGAGCCGCCACCATGACCACCAGACGCTACCGGGGTGGCCACCGGATGCTTCCGAGGGCGCCCACGACCGCGCTTGGGCGGGGGAGAGGCAGGATCGACCCGGAGGGCCTTCCCCTTCTCCGCAGCCGAGAACCTCCTCAATGGAGCCATCGTAGCAAGATGGAGCAAGGATTGGGTAGAAGGAGAAGCCAGGAGGAATGGACTGGAAGGGCACGCATAGCTTCGTACTTATAGCTGGCGAAGACCAACCGCCGGCCTCCATGATCACAGGTAATCATGGCACGATCTGCATGCAGGGACTTGTCCAACTCGCGCAATCACCGAGGCGTCGTGGGGAAGTGGAGACGCCCACGTCCCATCAACCGCCACGCAGCGCCTAAGGCCGCAGGCTATTAGGGCCCGCGGCGCTTCGCTCTTGCCCTTTCGCCTCTCGGCACGGCCAAGTCCATGCGTGCCTTGGGCCCGGGGGCTACTGTCGGCGTTCTGGGAACGGGGGTCCCCAGACTTGCCTGCCTACAGCCTGCGACGTGGCTCAAAGGAGGCCCAGGAGGGCCCATCTTCGTCAACACAAGGCCCAAGACCCTCGCGAGGGGCCAAGCCTCGCGAGGCGGACTACACGGAGCTTCCTCAGGCATGGCCTCGTCAGGTTGGCTTGCGAGGAGGCGGAGAGATCAAGGCGGGGTACCTCGCGAGGTGCCCGTGACGCAAGGCATGACGACTCAGGGCGCCAGGCGGGTGCCAGCGCGCGCAGCGTCCTTCTTTCCTCTTTGGTGCAAAGGGGGCAAGCACGGCCGCGGAGTACCGAGGCATCAGGCAAAGGTTTCCATTTCGGTGCAGCGTGGCCAAGACCAGGAGGACTACGAGATGGAGGTCACCGTGGAGCCCAAGACGGCGTCATCACCAGAGCTTTGCGTAGGCGAAGACTGCTTTTGTTAGGATAGTTGATACTTGCTGTCCCCCTTCAAATTAGCCCGCCGTTGTTGGCTCCCTTCCCGCTCGATATTTGGGAAGAGGACTAGGGCCCCTATAAATAGGACCAGCCACCCACATGGTAGGGGGATCGAAATCAGAGAAAGAGAGAGAGAAGGGTGACTGAACTCCTCCTAGCAGTTCATCGCCCCAGCCAAGAACAGACCCTCGCGAGGCTGTTCTTCCTTGTATCATTCATCATCACCAGCCCCAAGAGGCAATCCACCAACCACACACTAGAGTAGGGTATTACACCACAACGGTGGCCCGAACCAGTATAAACCTTGTGTCTCTTGTGCAGTTCTTTCCATAGTTTAGATCTTTGTGAGACGGGGAGGTAGAGGGCGTGATCTCCGCGTGCACCCCAGTGTTCGAACCTTAAGGGTCTGGCGGAACTCGTGATCCGACATCCCCAACACTCAACTCTCTCTCACTGATTTGGATTTGGTGGAAAGTAGATTTGAGTGGAAAGCAACTTGTAGAAGGCTAGAGATCAAGATTCATATGGTTGGAATGGAATATCTCAGTCTCAACACATGAGTAGGTGGTTCTCTCTCAGAAAATGAATGTTGGAAGTGTAGGCATGTTCTCATGGCTCTCTCTCCGTATGAAGAGTGGGTGGAGGGGTATATATAGCCTCCACACAAAATCTATCCGTTACACACAAATCACCAAACTCGGTGGGACCAAATCAGAAAACTCGGTCGGACCGATTTAGTTCATAATGTGACCATTAGGCATTTCGGTGGGAGCGATATAATCAACTCGGTGGGACCGATGTGCTAGGGTTAGGGTAAAACCTCATCTCGGTTTGACCGATTACACAAACTTGGTGAGACCAATTTTGGTAATAACAAAAACAGAGAGTTGGTCAGGCAAACTCGGTGGGACCGATTGCTTATCTCGGCGGGACCGAAATAATTGCAACATGCAACAGAGAGTTTGCAAGCCCATCTCGGTGAGACCGAGATCCCATCGGTGAGACTGAATTGATTAGGGTTTCTGGCTGTGGCTATGTCAGGTGAACTCGGTGGCACCAGATGGAAAGTTTTGATGGGGCCGAGTTTGACTTTTGGTTTGGGACATATGTGGATATGAGAAAGTAGTTGAGGGTTTTTGGAGCATATCACTAAGCATTTTGAGCAAGCAACCCATTGAGCAACACCTCATCCCCTTTTAATAGTATTGGCTTTTCCTATGGACTCGAGCCAATCTTTTGTCCTTAGCATTTTGAGGGGTCCACATTTCTAATCCATGCCATGCCAATCATTGAGCTTTCCTGAAATATTTATCTTGAGATATCATTAGCTCAATGATCTATATATTGTTAGGAATTACCAAAACCACCCAGCGATAGTTGCACTTTCAATCTCCCCCCTTTTGGTAATTGATGACAACATATAGATCAAAGCTTCGACAAATGATCATAAGATTGAAATACATCGTCTCTTTGAGAAGTATGTGATAAACAAGAGCTCCCCCTAAATTTGTGCATTATTTAAAATTTGCTTTTGAATGCAAATGCACAATCGATTAGGATCATGGGTTACTCTTCCATGTCACATACATCTTGGTGGAGCGCTCAAAAAGATGGAAATTGAAAGCATGCACTCATCACCAAGAAAAGTGAATGATCATATATGGGATATAAGAGATAATATCCTCCAGGAAAGCATTGAAGTAGCATATGATCAAACAAGTATCTCACACAAACATAAAGTATCAACCAAGCACACAATAAAGTTCAACTAAAAGCAAGAGAGACAAAGAAGCAAAAACACTATCTCTCGAAGCCTATGATCTATACATTTCTCCCCCTTTGGCAACAAGTTACCAAAAAGTTCGAAAATGCACAGTGCTATGCGTCTCTCAGGCTCGGTCTTTGGGAGGTGGTGTAGAGAGAACTCCAAGGACGAAGGCATCTGTTGATGGAGTTGGAGCCGGTGGAGTGGGTGCTGGAGGTGGCACTGAAGGTGTAGCTGCTGGTGCTGACGACGTAGCTCTAGAATGTGGTACTATCACCGCAGCAGACCTCTAACCTCGTGGCACTCGCTGAAAAGCATCCGTAGTTGCCTTCCCTCTCCTCTCCTCAGCTTCCTCCTGGAGCTGCTCACCTGAGATGCTTCCTCTATGCTTGGCATCCTTGCAGCTTTCTCTGCCTTTGCTTTAGTTCTCTTCTCGCGTGCTTGTGCTGATGAAGCACTACAAAAAAAGACACATCCGTGACATTTTGGGCCTAACAAATTTTTTTCCTGTCATACTTATGACACTTCTATGACGATAATTGTGACAACACATGGTATCATCATAGATGTGGTCGGGTCC